>JAPPVO010000002.1:97719376-98404103 GCA_030407325.1 Camellia japonica | reverse complement strand
GAATCAGAGTGGACCACCGGAGAGCACCGGTGTTAAGAATTTTGCTCGGGATCAGAGCATTTTGAGTACAGAAGATACTGAACAGCAGGCTGCACTGAAACAGTTTGAGCAGGAAAGATTGAAGATCTGGAAAGGGCTAGAAAGGCCAAAGCCCCTGTGGGGACGGGATGTGCTGTGACACAGAACGGGAGTGTTGTGCACGCAGGAACAGTTGTAATGGAACCAATAGTTTCTTGTCGATGGCGACGGTATGTGGTGGGAAGATGACGACCTATGTCTTGCCCACACAGATGAAGATTGGGGACAAAACCAACCGGATGATACCTGGAATGTGGAAGGTGGACCACATGACTAGGAGTGGGCGGTATTTCAAGCCCCCACACCTGGATCAACCAGAGGCGTCCGGAAGGACAAGGAGGCAGAGAGGCAGAGAGGCAGAAAGAAAAGTTACTCGAGGAGGAGGCTGTGCTGAAACAGCTCAAGAAAATCAAGCAGACATCTCCATCTGGGGACTGCTTATGGCTCAAGAGTTCATAGACAGGCTGTCCTTTCTGCAATGGACAAGGCCAAACTTTCAAGATACCACACCTAAGCAGCTGGTAGGGTTGGTCTTTCCGGGAGGAGCTTCCCCGACGTTGACCTTCACTGACAAGGAACTGCGGCCTGAGGGCTCAGATCACAACAAACACTCTACATCTCTGTGGAGTGTAGAGAGAAATGGATACCAGTAGTTCTTGTTGACACAGGATCTGCCATCAACGTGTGTCCGTCGAGGACGGCATATGCTATCGGGTTGAAGCCCGCTGATTTTGTGCCAACTGCCCAGTGATTCGGGCATATGACAATACTAGCAGAGAAGTGATGGGGACTGTGCAGATTCGGACTCAGGTTGGTCCAGGACAACACGATATTGACTTTCATGTCTTGGACGTTCCCGCAACCTTTAATCTACTCCTAGGGCGGCCGTGGCTGCACCAGTGAAGGCAGTCTCTTCCACCCTGCACCAGATGCTTAAATACCCCACGGGAAGGGGTGGCTATAGTTTTTGGGAATTCTTCAATCCATCGCCGCCAGAGGTTTCTACGCCAGTTCTGGAGATTGAACATGGCACGGAGGATGTGTTTTTGTCAGGGTTCACCCTAGCCGAGGCCCGGGTTGTACAGAACATACTAGCTGTTGATGAGGGGTTATATGTCAGTGCACAGTCTGTGTACCTTATGAACAAGCTCCAGCACATCCCCGGATGGGATTAGGGCGAAGTGGCCGGAAAGGCGTTGCAGCATCGGCCGAAGTGCCGCATAACCCACATACCTTTGGTTTAGGTTATCTGCCTACCAAGAGGACTGGGTGAGGAAAGGAAAAGAGATGGCCGGAAGAGCCAGAGCAAAGCAGCCGGGAAGCCTTATGAGTTGATGCATCGGCCTATCCAGGGTACCCTAAACGGACGCTTTGTCCGGGAGGGGGAAGACTTCCCGTTCTGCGGCTTCCCAGAGCCATGGCTAAATGCAGAGAGGCGGCGCTTGCCGGGGTTTGAGATTTTCTTTGACTTGCAATTGTCTGGGGATGATGTTGCCGAAGAGCAAACAGACCCACCAGCTGAGGTTGAACAGTGCAAGGAGGAGGATTCCGAGAGCGAGAATTGAAATGGGGTAGCACTGGCTTGTCTACTTTCAGATCCTCCGATCGTACATGAGTGCTTGGGGGATAACTTCTCGGTGTCCATGATCGGGAATGAACGGCTGCGAGCCCATCTTCAAACATTCTGGATGCATCCATCGCACCCTCCCTCGTCTGGCAATACGAGGAGGATTTTTATCGAGCAGCACCGGGTCAGGTAGTGAGCCGGAATCTGATTCCACTGAGTCTGTGGAGTCGGAATCAGGTTCCAGCTCGTCTGAGTCTGAGTCCGGTATTCTTGGGGTGACAACCCGGATGCCACAGTCCTGTCTAGGTCGTCTTTTTCTTTTTCCTTTGAGTCTGTTGTAACAGAGGAATCAGGCGATTTGGAAGTGATTAATGAGAATGGTACGGCTGTGGCTTCGAGTACTTTTCTGTGCCCTTAATTTATTGCATTAATCAGGACTTTCAAAATTTTGATGAAAACGACGAGGAAGAAATTCCTCCGGTTTTGAAATATTTGCTTGATCAAGAGCAGGAGAGGTTTGTAAAACCTTGGTTGATGAAATCACCACAATTAATGTTGGTACTGAGAAGGACCCGCGGCTGGTCCAGATCGGGTCCACGTTGTCTTCGGAGGAGCGCGAGCGCTTAGTCGCTTTATTAAAAGATTTCAAAGATGTTTTCGCGTGGTCCTACGAAGACATGCCTGGAATCGATCCTGAGATTGTACAGCACCGGATCCCTCTTGACCCAGAGGCCCGACCTGTTAAGCAGAAGCTCCGAAGGATCCGCCCGGACTGGGCTCTCAAGATCAAAGAAGAGGTCACCAAGCAAATTGACGCAGGGTTCCTGCTGGTATCTGAATACCCAACTTGGTTGGCCAATATAGTTCCAGTGCCGAAGAAGGACGGCAGAATTCGGGTATGTGTGGACTTCAGGGATTTGAACAAAGCCAGTCCGAAGGACGACTTTCCTCTGCCGCATATCGACGAATTAGTGGACTTCACTGCTGGGCATGCGTTGCTCTCATTCATGGATGGGTTTTCAGGCTACAATCAGATTTGATGGCACCCGAAGACCGGGAGAAGACTGCTTTCACCACCCGTGGGGAACCTATTGTTATAGGGTGATGCCGTTTGGGCTGAAGAATGCTGGGGCTACGTATCAACGGGCTGCGACCACAATTTTGCATGACATGATCCATAAAGAGGTTGAGGTGTACGTGGACGACATGATTGTCAAGTCCAAGGAAAGAGAGGGCCACTACACCGCCTTGCAGAAATTCTTCCAACGGATCAGAGAGTATCGGTTGCGGCTGAATCCTCAGAAATGTACATTTGGTGTTACAGCAGGGAAAATGCTGGGGTTCTTGATCACACAGAGAGGTATCGAGGTCGATCCTTCCAAAATCAAGGCCATCTTAGAAATGCCACCACCAAGGACTGAAAAGGAGGTGCGAGGCTTTCTGGGTAAAGTGCAATTCATAAGACGGTTTATTGCAAAATTAACCTTGACTTGTGAACCACTCTTTGGTCTCCTGAAGAAAGGAAAGAAGTTCCAATGGGACGGCCGATGCCAAGCTGCTTTCGAAGATCAAGCAATATTTACAGAACCCACCTGTGTTGTCACCGCCTGAGCGGGGAAACCGTTGATTCTGTACCTTTCAGTGACTGAAACTACAATGGGCTGCATGCTTGCAAGGAGTCTGAGGACAAAGTGGAGAGAGCTATCTACTACCTGAGCAAGAAAATGCTGGATTACGAGACCCGCTACACTCCGCTGGAGAAGGCTTGTCTGGCCTTGGTATGGGCTACCAGGAAGCTGCGGCACTACCTGTTAGCTCACTCTAATAATTGGTTTCGAGATTAGATCCCATCAAATATCTCTTCGAGAACCAGCACTTACGGGTAGGCTAGCCCGTTGGTTGCTTCTGCTTTCCGAATTCGATCTGAAGTACATGACGCGCAAGTCAGTGAAAGGGAGAGCGGTAGCGGAGTTCCTAGCCGATCACCCAGTTGAAGGGGATGAAGCAGTTGAGTATCTGTTCCCAGACGAGGCCATTCTGCATGTCGAAGAAGAGACTTGGACGATGTACTTTGACGGAGCGTCAAACCAATACGGGTATGGGATAGGGGTGTTGCTGATAGCACCCGACAATTCCCGATATTCCTCTAGCATTAAACTCCGGTTCAAAGTGTCGAACAATGAGGCAGAGTATGAGGCATGTATTGCTGGACTAGAAGCCGCCCTAGAACTAGGGAAAACGGTTGGATGTCATCGGGGACTCGAACCTTGTTGTATCTCAAGCTAAAGGAGATTGGAAAGTTAAAGAAGAAAAGATGAGAATCTATCACCAGACCTTGGACGTGCTGATTCCTCGTTTTGAGAAACTGAATTTCGCTCATCTGTTAAGAGAGAACAACAGGTTCGCAGATTCATTAGCAACTCTATCTTCTATGATAGACATCCCTTTCGGAGTCCGGATGCGTCCGATCATCATTCGAACAGAAATTTGTGCCGGCCTACGAGCTGATTGCTGCCATAGATGAGGTACAAGATGAGAATCCCTGGTATTACGATGTCTGGAACTTCTTGGAAAAGGAAGCGTATCCACCAGGGGCAAATGCCAAAGATAAGAGGGCAATTCGAAGAATGGCTGCTCAGTTCATCGTCTGCGGGGGTAAACTGTACAAGAGAGGTCATCTCGGGATGCATAAACTGTGTGTTGATGCTGAAGAATCCAAGCGCCTGATGGAGGCCATCCATGGAGGAGAGTGCGGAGCGCACATGAACGGGGTGATGCTAGCCCGGAAGATCCTTAGACAGGGTTATTACTGGTCCACCATGGAGGAGGATTGTATTGGCTTTGTCCGGCGATGCCACAAATGTCAGATCCATGCAAACGCATGAACATTCCGCCGTCGAAGCTGTACAACATGACTTCGCCATGGCCGTTTTCAGTCTGGGGGATTGATGTGATTGGGGCTGTCACTCCGAAGGGGTCCAATGGGCATGAGTACATTCTGGTAGCGATAGACTACTTCACGAAGTGGGTTGAGGCCCAATCTTACGCGGTGTTGAAGGCATCGCATGTTGCTAAGTTCATCAGGAACAACATCATCTGTCGCTACGGGGTCCCGAATGAGATTATTTCAGATAATGGTTCCCACTTCAAGAAGGAGGTGATCGACTTGTTGAGAAGTACAACGTGGCTTTTCATAAGTCATCTACTATCGGCCGCAACCAACGGAGTCAGTTGAGGCCAGCCAACAAGAACATCAAGCATATTCTGCAGAAGATGGTGGAAACCTACGGGATGGCCAGATAAGTCTGCCATTTGCTCTGTGGGGCTACCGGACTTCAATTCGAACTTCTACTGGGGCAACTCCGTATTCCTGGTTTATGGGATGGAGGCTGTTCTCCTATCGAAGTTGAGGTTCCGTCATTACAGGTATTGGCTGAGTGTCAGATAGCTGAGGTAGATTGGCAGCAAGCAGGTTCGAAGAACTCATGCTCTTTGAGAAGAAGGCTGAAAGCACTTATCACTGTTCAGGGTTATCAACGAAAATTCCAGGGCTTTCAACAAGAAGGTTAAGTCCAGGAATTGGAAGAAGGGGATCTAGTGCTCAAAAGACAACCGAGCTCATCTCACGACCCTAGGGGCAAGTTCAGACCCCAATTGGATGGCCCTTATATCATCAAGTCTATCTGGTTCGGGTGGAGCGTCGTTTCTGATGGACCTAGATGGCCTAGAGTTCTCCCACCATCAACATGGACAAGTTGAAGAAATATATCCCTGAGTGGCTCGCTAGGCCGAAAACCCGAAAGGGCGACCTAGGCAAAAGTTAGAGCACAGAAAATTGAAATAATAAAAACTGAGCTCGCGAAGGTTGAAACCCAGAAAGGGTCGGCCTTGGCAAAAGTTAGAGCGCAAAAGGAGAGTGTTAATACACGAGTGAACCTGAGCCGAACTACGTAAGGCTTGATTCCCGATCTTTGGGATACGTAGGCAACTTCATTCTGAAGTCCAGCCATAAATACTTCCCCGATCAACTTTGTCCTGTGATCATGTTGGTCATCTTTGTCTATTTCTCATTCAAGCACTCGGTTGTGATCTCTACAGTGCAGTGCTATTCAGACTAGGGGCAACTTTCTAGTTGCTGGGATCTGCGGGTTGTACATCTCAGTGATAGATCTCGGGCGTGTCCAGTTTTGATCCATATCGAAAATGGTTTTGAAAGTTTTAATAAAAGTTGATTTTGCTCAAATTAATCTTTTACAACTTAGACCATTTTGGACCAAACGGAAAATTTTCAGTACCCACAACCTTCAATTACATGATTTCATACAGAGTTCTCCTACTCTTGAATACAAATTGAAGTTGCTTTTTATTACATTCATAAAGAAAACTTGAAGTACTAGATTAAAGCAATAAATTCGGGGCATAGTCAGGTGTTCCTGCTCCCTCCCAGAGCTGGTCGAAGCCTCTGATGCCAAAGTAGGCCCAACCTGCGCCTCTTCATCAAGCCAAGCTATGCACTCATCAGAGAGCTGGTCAACTGAAAGTGGGAGCGGGGGCCAAGAAGCTCTCTCGTCCTCCATGCTGTGGCATACCGAGCTAGCTGTGCGCCTCGGACCGAAATGCAGCAGGGTACTCTATCTTCCTCGGGCAAGTCTGATCATGTCCAACTGAGGCCAGAATCGAAGGGAAGTAAAGGACACAGTGTGTCAGGACCGATCAACTGAATCCCAGGCTAGCGAGCATGCTGTAGCTCATCGCCGGTAGATTAGAGCCAGAGGGAGTCGCCAAGCAAGTACTGTAGCAGTACAAACTGCACATCCATTCGTACCACCATCCCTCATCAGGGGCATCGACTAGACGTCGACGGAAGAAATAGCGCGAGCTGAATATGCTGGGCATGAGTCCACAACTCTTCAGTTTATCCATCAACCATATCTGAGGGAGGGATAGAAAAATGAGAGATTAAAGAATAAAGAGGTGTACGTTGAGAGAAAAGTGAGAAAAAGAGTTTTGAGAGAAAAACCGAGTCCTGAGGGCTCGAGTGATGTGAGAAATATATGTGAGATGGGGTGGAAACATTACCTGCAGCAGTAGTGGACTTCCCCGCGAATTCAGTCGTCTCTCGGCGATGAAAGCATCCAAACCCATCAAGTCTCAGCTAGGTCATGGCGATGAGCTCTTGCCCTCTTTAAGCCCTGGTAACTCAATCAAAGGCGCTAACCCCCTGGAGCCTGGGCAAGCAAGAAATGTAGACACATGCACAAGCAAAGCGCATGTCTGCCGAAAACCCTGCCGTCATGATCGCCGCGGTCACCTGCATCAGAAAACTGACGAATCAAACTCGGAATGTCCAGCATTCCATCACAAATCAATGACCGAGCGTCATGCAAAGTAAACCCACACATCCGTCCCAAGGCTTGGACGTGGGCCGAAAGCGGAAGTGGGCAAATCTTCGTTGTGCTCAGATCCATCAAAACTTGGAAATCTTCGAAAGTGGGACATATCTCTTGTCCGCCAAAGCTAAAGACGTGTGTTACCAAATTCCAAAACCTTGCCGCGGCATGAAGAACGGAAAACGCAGCGGGGTGCAACTCAACATGAATAGTGCATTTATGCCGAAGCCCCAGAAATTCAACTTTTTCGAACCATCCAAGTAGCGATCCAATTTGTGAGATTTTGGACAAGAAATGCTTCCATTTTGGTGCAAAACTGAGTTAAAATGAGGGAACCACGAAGCTGGAACCTTTATAGAGGATAAGACACTGTTTGGAGGACAGTGTCAGAAAACTGGAGGTCCCCAGGCCAAGTGGTAAGCCGACCACTTTTCTGGTCAGCCAGCTAGTTTTTCTAGTCGGCCACCTACTTTTCTGGTCTGCAGAGCAAAAAACTGGTCGGCAGCCCTCTTTACTGGTCGGCCATGTACAAAAAAGTGGTCTGCAGCTTTTTCTTGTCTCCAAAAGAGAGTTTCTAGCCTTCCTGTGTGCTGGAGAGTCTCGAGGTCTGAGTTTACCTCTGTTTCGGATGCGTTCCGTCGCTTTGTTTGTCCAAAATGCATTTGCTTATCGAGTTGTTGCTCTTTGATTATCGAGTTGTTGCTCTTTGTTACCGAGTTGTTGCTCGTTGCTTATCGAGTTGTAAACTTGCTAAGGTTTTGTTGTTTCTTAGTGAGTTAAGTTGTTTTGTTTGTTACGTGTGGTTCACTACCTGACTTGGTAATACACGATGTTCAGTTTCCATTCAATCTCATTTTTGTGCAAAATGGTGCGATGCGATGCATAGAATACAAATACAACACTTTTTGAACAAAAAGTTGTTTCATTCCATCATGGTCTCTTTTACAACATTTTACAAAATGGTACAAGTCTTGAAGAAAATAAAACTGCCCAAGCTGTACAATGTGCTGCAACTACATGTAAAATGAAAAATAAAGCAGGAATATCTGCATCAGTGCTATCAAGCTCACGACTGAGAGGCCCTCTTCACCCTCTTCGGTTGAGCAGCCTCTGCACCACCGCCACGGCACCACCATCTGAATCAGAGCCGCCGTCCTCAGAATCCTCCTCGGCGTCACCTCCGCCCTCAGAACCGGAATCAAGTCGTCATCTCTGCCTGCAGATGTCTCTGACTGTGGACGTACTGACTCCTCCTCCTTGCTGGACTCCTCGTCATATCTGACAAGTGCTCTGTGTCCCCCTCAGCTGCATGCCTGAGAAGGCCTGGATGGCCCAGTCTGCAGAGGTGGACCTGAAAAGGACAGTTTGAATGCATCAACCAGAGTATGTATATCAGATGTAGATGAAAGAATGATACATAGAGTGGGTGCATGCAGATATAGTATGTGAATGTGATGTGTCAGATGTGCTCTACACATGCAATGAATCAATGCAGTGAAATGTTCAGTTTCCATATGTCATCAAAAGTATGATAATGACAAGGAAATTGAAAAGTACTCGGACGCCGGAGACGTACAAGCACGTCTCCCTCCGCAGGACCATGCTCTCGAGTGAGGCCACCACTCCCGAGTAACCCCTTAGTATACTCTCTGGGAGGCTGCAGATACAAGTTCAAGTCATCAGTGAATGAATGAATTTCTAAATATCTGAGTGATAAATGAAAACTGTGGAGCATACCGGTGGTGAGTCAGGGTCACTGACGTATCGATGATCCGGCAGTGGAGGCTCCAATGGAATCGGGTATAACGTCCCATACTGCCAGCCCGTCAGCTCGGTCGGAAGATCTGGCCACCCAACGTACTGGCAAGTCAAGGGCATCCCTCTAGTCCCCCTCTCGATGTGCTAGCCCTGCTAGTGGAAGGGATGTCTGCAGCTCGAGCGCGACTCGAGATGGCATATCAGCAGCCCTCCTCGTAGGTGTACGGACGCCTGTCAGTGGAGGCATCAAGTATGTATGGCGGTATGTCGCGTACTCCCCCTCCTCCAGGAAAGAACAGCATCGCACCCTGCATAAAGTCATCAACCTCCTGGGGGGTAAGACGCTCCGTCGACCGCATATCCAGTGGAGGCAGTGAGGGAATCTCCTGAGCGGCATTGCCCATCATCTGACGCATGAAGCGATCCCTGAGAAACCAGGCTCTGCTGGCTGGTCCCTCAAACAAAAACCCTGTTTTGGGAGGCGCCCCATGCCCCGACGAACTGGAACCGAGAATATTCGGGCATCTCCAGCCAAGGCTGCCAAGTGATCTGCGGGATAGCAAGTGCATAAACTGATTATATGTCATAAATATGCAAGATGAATCAAAGCTAAAAGCATGAAGAACTGAGAGTTATGGTTTACCTCGGTCGCCCACACGTGTTCGAAAGTACTAGCCAAGATATGGCAGAGTCTCCCGGGGCTAGACCAGCACCGACCCTCAAATCTGACGTGAATAAGGGATCTCGAGAGGTGCCTCAACCTCAGCTCGGGGCGAGCCTCGGGAAGTAGGCAAATAGAAAGGCAAACATGCAGAACAGAATGCGGAATACAGAATGCATAAAGCAAATGAATGCAGAATGTGAATTCAAATGCTTCATAAGCAAACAGAACAGAATGCTATGAGAAAATACAGAATGATAGAAGCAGAAGCAGAATGCAGTAGAATGCGAAATCAGAATGTATAGAATGTAGTGTGCAATGTGTGCAGATGTACAGATAATGAAAAGCTAGAAATATAAATCAAGAGGGTAGAATGTACCTCCAGGCTTGCCAGTAGCCACCTACTATGGTCCCCCGCTCGCGGGAGGTCGCGCTCATGTAGCAATAAAGGGTAGCGAAGCCAGCGCCATCCAATCAAAGTGTTGCCTATGATAGGTCTACCAGAGCACTCAGCAGATAAAGCCCGACTGTGTTCCTCTTGTCGAAGAACAGAGTGGTCCCAAGTAGGAACATCAGAAAACCCCGAGCATACTGCTACTTCTCCTCAATAATCTCGGGCATAGTCCTCCTGTACTGCTCTGCAAACCAGGTGTACCTGACCCTGCCGTGATGATCTGTCGGTCGGCGGATAGGGCTCGAGCAAGATACGTCCAAGCGCTCTCCCACTCACCCATATCTGATCGATATGGGATCGGCCGGCCGCCACGTCAGGCCCGTCAGTATGAGAAAGTCATACGGGGTCATCGTCATGTCCCATGGCATAAAATGAAGGAGTTGGTGTCCCCATCTCTAATGCAGGGTCGCCGTGGATGAGACGCGACAACCCGCATACAAAATCGGGCAAAATCCCGCCTCATCCAAGAATATGCACGAACGGTTCATCCAGGAGCTCATATACACTCTGTAGACGCGCCCGGAGAACTCCCGGAGAAATCTCGTTTTCTTCTAGCTACTACAAGTTCGGACTCAATGTCATGGTTCTGAATCTAATCCCGCAAAGTGCAATGCGAGATCGATAAATCACCAAAGAGTCCAAATCCGGCAAATCGTTTTGAAAAATAGATTTTTAGAAAGAAGTGCCAAACATGGACTGCTTTGCCGGATAAAGAGTCGCCACCTAAATATTTTGTTTTGGGGAATTTAGGAAACCCTGACTCGTGCCTAAGGCCACGTGTCCGTCATCACCAAAGTTGCCTCGGCTCGGGAACTTGGGTACGATTGGGCAAGGTCATTTCATGAGCACCCCTGCTCGCCCGATCGAAGATCGGCCACTACTAAGCATGATATCGAGTTTTTGAAAACACATGTGCTCTTATTCCGATTTATTAGCCTAGAATTACTATGTGATGCGCATAGCATACAAGTATAGACTGGATTGCCTAAGTTGGAACAAAGCATCGCATGTCCGTTTGTTTTGAAAATGGATTGAAGTTTGCTACTCACAAGTAGGCTAAAACACGAGTTTTGATGAATTATTCCAACTCAAGCAACCCAACCTTCACCCACAGGCATTCAGGCAGTTATATCACATAAGCACATAGCCTCATGGTAAGCATGCTATCATGGTAGTCGCTCACACACATGCAAGGATGTAAAGCATAAACACTTACCGAGTACTCCGAGCTAAAGAAAGAAGCTAATTAGAAATCATGCATAAATCCTAACTATGTAAAATGCCTAATGCAACATATGCAAAAATGCAACTACAATAGGCTCGGTTATTCTAAGATGGCATATGAGATGCAACAATCGATACATGTATTCAACTTGGAATTGAAATACAATGCAGTTAGCATGATGCGCCGAGCCCGGTGCATGCAATACATATGAATGAATGCAAACATGCGAACATATAGATGCTAATTGAAACATGCCCTAAAACTAACCATCATAAGCTGGTAATAAAAGGGAGAAAGACATGGGGTTGGAAGACATGCATCACACACACACACCTTATTACAAAGTTCGCCCTCTCGCGGAGGGTCCGAATAAATAATACAGAACCAACTAGCTAATCTAAGCTAATTAAACTAGTTATTACACAACCGAAACAAAAAATGATATTACAGCTAAATATTATATAACATTAATTAATTAACAAATTAAACTAAGGAAGCAAATAAACTAGCATGCAAGCTACGTGAAATGGACTGCCTCAGCTCTGTTCCGAATGATGAAGGATGCATGCATGCTCGAGTCACCTTGTCGGGAAATCCATCGCGATGTCTCAACTCGCCTTTGTTTGCAATTGAACTCAGAAACTTGCACAAAGCTCCAAGGAAATGAAACTCCACCTGGGAATCTAGGGAAGGCTACCAACCAACTATAGGCATTGGAGACCACCTACCAACCACCCTTGGTGGTGAAAACCAGAAAAGGTGATCGGTTTGCCAGAAACCTGGTCGGGCCAGTTTTTCCTGTTCTGCATTTTCTGCAACAAAGACAAGAGAGAGAGAAGGCAAAGTATTTCCAACATATGTGTGCCCAACCACTCACCCCGTCATTGCATAAGCTCTAGGGGGTGTAGTCCTCGATCCTCGTGCCATCAATCACGCATCCCGACGCATGATGGCCGAGGAGTCGAATTGCACGACTCAATGTGAAATGAATGCACATGTAAACATAAGAGTGTCGGTGACCAAGAATGGATAGTCAAGAACTCTATCATGGATAGTCAAGAGTGTCGGTGACCAAGAATGGAGGCACGTTTCGTCACTTTGAGTACGAAACGTCCCTCGTTTCCCGTGTTTGGACTAAACACCTATATCCAAACAAATGCAAATGCACTCAAGCATGCAAACATGCAATTCAACTACATGGCATGCATAAGGTGAAGAACATGGCATACACAATGCAATGGACAACATGGCATACTCAATGCAATGTAACATGGTCAACTTAACAAAGCTAATGACATGCAAAGAAGGCCAATGCATGCATACATAAAGCAAAAACACATAAGCATGCAACAACATGACAATGTAAGCATGCAAATAACATGAAAGCAAACATGCTCAATGGACTTAAACCAAAATGGACAGACCTCAATCATGTCCCAAATCAGTGGCCATAACACCAAAACAAAAGCATGAAATGCAAAACAAAGCATGTACATGCATTGCCCATCAACTAGGCATAAGAGCACAACTCTCAAGAGTGCTTAAGAAGTGATAAACATGGAGTGTGACAACACTAAAGGCTTTGAAATATGGTAAGAAATAATGCCAAATCATTCAAACAACACAAGTATGACATGCTAAGGTCCTTAAAGCATAAGGCTAGCAAAGAGCAACACATAGGAGGCATGCAAAACATGGCAAAAATGCATGAACCAACCATGGACAGAGCTTAATTAGGCCTAAACAAAGACCAAAACATGCTGAGATGGGGGCCCAAGGACCTAGGCAAGATGGCATACATGCTAGGCCACAAACTAGGCAACAATGCATAACCCTCAAAGGCACTTAAAGAGTGAATGAATGGGAACATGGCAATGCTACATGCTCTAAATGTCATGTTAAGGATGCCAAATCATGTACACAACACAAATGAAGCATGCTATGGTACCCAAAGCTTGAAGCTAGCATAGGCATTTGTACTACAACTATGCAAAACATGAAGCATATGGCAAGGGCAACCCAAAACAGTCCTAGAACATGTCAAAATGAGTCTAAAACATGCATGGAAGGAAGCCAAAATAAGCTAGCATGAAGGCATAAGGCATGGAATATGCAAGGCAAATAAGGTGGATTACACTACACCTATCAAGACCAAGCATGAGATGGCTTAACCAACAAAAATCAGAGTTATATCATGGAAAAATAACCCCAAAAAATACACTAAAATGATAGCTCGCAAGCTTAGGCATGAAGGCATACGCAATGATTCATGTTTAAGGCATAAAGGACCAACCCTCCAACGCATTGAATGAGTGAAAGATGCAAGTATTGGCACCGTTACATGCACTGAAATCACATGACGAATGATGCCAAATCATGGAAATAGGTCAAGCAATGCATGCTAGTGGACTTGATACGCAAAGCTAACAAGCTAGAATGCACTATAGCTATACAAAGCATGGTGTGCATGACCAAAACAACACAAATTAGAGCTTAAGCATGCTAAAACATGGACAAAAGCTTCTCAGAGTTAAGCCAAAAACATGCTAGAATGATAGTCTAAAGCATGGTACCCATTAGGCTAGTTCATGGAATTGCACTACAAGTGCATGGAGCATGCAAGGGCCAACCAAACCAAACCTTAATAGAGGTATGACATGGCAAAACATCACCAAGAACATGCTGAAATGGACTCAAAACAAGCTAGAAAGACATGCTACTTCATGAAGCATACAAGACTAGTTTGTGAGAAATACACTACAAGTGTATAAGGCATGCAAGGGCCAACCAAACCGACCCAAACAGATCTAAGGCATGTTAAAACACACAAAAAACCTACTGAAATAGAGTCAACATAAGCTAGAAAGACATGCTACTTCATGAAGCATACAAGACTAGTTTATGAAATTTACACTACAAGTGTATTAAGCATGCATGAGGTGATCAAGACAACCAAAAACAGTGGCATGCCATCTCAAAATAACCCCAAATACATGCTAAGAACAAGCCAACACAAGCTTAATAAACATGCTCAAACATGAGGCATATGAAGCAAGTATTCAAAATACAAGGAGAGGGGATGACCCTCTCCTATTTGGGACCCCAAAACCACCTTTCCACCACTGAAAATCTTCTAGATTTTAGTGGTAGAGAGGTCATGCAAAGGCTAGAACAAGAGCCAAAAGGATGGCTCAAAACAAGGCCTAACAAGGCCTGAGAGGAGTTAGACCACCCCCAACAAAAAGTGACCTTAAACAAACATTTTAAGGACTAAAAAAATAGAACTTTTTGAAGTTAAGAGTTAAGCTTAAATGTGTATGTATAACTCACCCTTAAGCAAAAGCAAGGTTCAAGAGGGTAGAAACTCACCCTTGATGAACACCTTCAAAGCTGCAACTCCAGCACACCTTTTGAACCAAAACAAGTCCAAAAACTTCAAAACCAACTTCAAGGGACCTCAGCTCCAAGAGGATGGTGTTTGAGTGTGTGTTTGTGTGTTAAAGTACGAAGAAATTACATTTTAAGGCACAAAACAAGAGCCAAGGGGAAGATAGAGACAATGTGTATGTATAACTCTCCAACCCAAAAATCTGAACCTAGAGGAGGGAGGAGGAGGTTCTCTCTTATAGAGAACCAATGCTCAAGCTTGTTGGACAAGCTTAGGGTTCAAGGGCATCCCTCCATACACGTGTGTGGAGGATGGCTTTAGTGCCTTCCAGCTATGCCAGCTGGATGAAAAATATCTCCAAAAAAGGTGATGAAAAGCAGCCGACCACTTGAAGTGGTCGGCCAGCTACTTGAAGTGGTCGGCCGACCACCACAAGTGGTCTCCCAAGACCAAAAAGTGGTCGGCCATGGTGGGAGAAGGTCAGCAGCATGAAAACAATGCAGTGGTGTGGTGGCCGACCAGAAAAGGTGGCCCAAAGACCAAGGAGACCAGTTGGCCAACCAGAAAACTGGCTGGCGGGAAGAAAAGTGGTCTCCAAGGGGAAGAACTGGTCTCCCACCCTTGTACCACCTTACAAACAAGGAAAACAAGGTTTGTACCAAAAGAACCCAAAAGGATGCAAGACGAAAGTTCAGAAGGCAAGGGGCACGCCGGAAGCCTCGAAAACTAGCCTATGGGCATCAAAAGTGGTCTACAGCCACAAAAGTGGTCTCCCGGACTACAGTGTACCTCTAGGCAGAGGCAACAAGGTATGGTCCAAAAACCACACCAAACGGAGAACGCTAAGCGGTCCCGAGTCAAGGCGCGCGGCCGAAAACTCTAAAAACGGAAACTAGTCTCCAAGAGCGAAAAGTGCTCTACGACCACAAAGAGGTGGTCTACAAGGCCTCTCCCTCCCTCTAGGGAAGAGAAACAAGGTTCGGTCCACAAACCGAGCCAAAGCACAAAGAGTTCAGAGGCCGGAGGCAAGACGCTCAGCCCAACTCTGAAACCTCGAAACGAGCACGACATGCACTATCACCGAGCGCTCAATCGATGACGTCTAAGTTTGAAGGTCGGTCAAAAATGGGGTGTCTACAATTTGCCCCTCTTTGACAAAACTCGAAAGTCAAGAAGTGACGGGAGTGAATGTCAAAGCCCAGAGACGACCCATTTTTTACAAGGCCGAAGACTTAGACAAACAGGCAAGATAACAAAGAGATGCGCCGGCAGGCACGGGGCAAGATGCAAATGACATACAAGATGCCGACATAACTTATGATCATGCAAAGAAAACTGTAATGAAGCAAATATGCAAAATAAATGCAACATTCTAAGCAAGCGAATACGAACCAGCTACATTACATGCAGAAAGGATGTAAAGGAATTATACAATTCTCGCTACGTCTCACGCGGAGTAAATACAATACTGTCTGGTCACACCAGCCTCAAATGAACCATACATACAATATCGTACCTGCAAAAGAAAGAAACTCGATAGGTACAATATAGTTAGAAGCACATGTTCAACATTACATCAAGATGCAATTCCAATGTGAGATAAACGCGTGCATACACAATGCCGATGGAAACATGCATAGCAATGCAAGCGAAAAGTGCGTGACAATGCAAGTGGAGCATGCATAACAATGCAACCTAAGTATGCGTGACAACGCGGGTGAAGGGGTGCATGACAATGCAACCTAAGTGTGCGCATAACAATGTGGATGAAATACATAACAATGCAAAGGAATGTGCAAAACAATGCGAGCAAAATGTGCGTGGCAACGCAAATAAAGTGTGCCTGACAATACGAGAGAAACTTGCATAACAACGCAACGAGTGGTGTGCATAACAATGCAAGAAGTGATGTGCATTACAATGCAACAAGTGGTGTGCAAAGGATGTATTGAAATGTGCAACTCCAAAAGTACGTTTGGAGCAAAATACTAAAAAAAGAGATACAAATCTTAACGCGAGCAATTTAACCTGAACCTCCGAGTTACCTCTCGAACGGGTCACAAAGTACTCAAAAGGATACACCTTGCTCTTGACGAGTAATTGATGAGCCACGCATCGCAGACTTGAATCGAAATTCCCGCAGGGACGATTTTGAGCCGAAAAGTGTACTTTCCTTGCACTTTCTCGAGAGCCGAGGACTCCAATCATCACCAAAACACAGAGGGAGGACAATGGGACATTGGAGACCACCCAGGAGGGTGGCCGACCACCTAGAGTAATGGCCGACCAGTTGTTGACCCCTACAGTCGGCCAGCCAGAAAAACTAGTCGGCCGACCAGTTTATGAAAACAGGGACAGTTTTGTCATTTCAAGGCCGGGTCTTTAAGTACACAACTCTAAATCACTTTTGCTCACAAACACAAGGCCGAAACACATTCTCCTTGCTCCTAGGCCCTTTTCCCTCTCAGATCTGCACTTTATACGCGTTTTCCAACGCCCCATGCGAAGTTGTTTCGCAAAAACTTTCAATTCTCTTCGTTTTGAACCGATTAGAATTTGTTTTCGGAGCTTCTTTCTCCATTTCACCACTTGAGGTATGTTTGTCTCGAAGTTTAGCACCTTTTCTCGGGCGTTGACTTTTGTTGACTTTTTCTCTTCCCGGGAGTTGACTTTTGTTGACTTTTTGCAATTTTGGCCTATTTCGCTCATTTTTACTCGTTTCTTCAGATGGCTGACGATATTTTGCATGGCAAAGGCTCCCCGAGAGTAGAGGATAAGCCCGATATTATACCGTTGCCACCGAGGATACGGCCATTCGACCTGGAGAGGTACCACCCGCAGGAGCATATCCTACCTCCTAGCACATTCCACCGTTTTACAACGACTTCGCGCGACGGGCGCCCGCAGACTTGCTGCTATGGGAGCCAGAGTACCACCTATCTCATCATGCGCGAGAGGTACGTACTTCACTTTTTACATTTTGTGCAATGTATTTTGCATTTCTTGCACATTTCATGCTTTCACCATGTATTTCTATCTGCTCGTTCTGAACGCATTCACATACACAGTACTTCTGCTCATTCTCGAACACAACTTGTACACAACATTTTTGTCCACTTGGCATGTAGCTCATAACATAGGACACTGTTCATTGGGCACACAGCTCAAAACACAATATTCTGTTCATTGGGCACACGACTCATTTTGGGCACACAGCTCATTTGGGCACAAAGCTCATTTTGGGCACACGGCTCATTTTACGCACACAGCTTATTTGAGCACACAGCTCATTTGGGCACATAGCTTACTTGGGCATACAGCTTATTTTGCGCACACAGCTCTTTTGGGCACACAGCTCATTTTGGGCACACAGCTTATTAGGGGCACACAGCTCATTTTGGACACACAACTCAAAATATAGTATTTTGCTCAATCTGAACACACAGTTCATAACGCAGCCTTTGCTCAATCTGAACACACAGTTCATAACGCAGTTTTTGCTCAATCTGAACACTCAGCTCATAACGCAGTTTTTGCTCAATCTGAACACACAGTTCATAATGCAGGTTTTGCTTAATCTGAACACACAGTTCATTTGGACCAAAACCCAGCTCCTTAACCTCTGAAAATGACCTCCAAGAACCTTAGGTTGATGGTGGAAGTGTTAGGCTATGAGGTGTGGTGCAAAAGGGTTAAGAACAATACACTTCCTAAGCCTAAATATAGAGACAAAGAGAGAGATATGTGTATGTGCCTTAACCAAAATCTAAACCTCACAAAGGAGGGGGAGGCCTTCCTTTATAGACAAAGGAGGCCAAAGCTTCTCAAAGAAGCTAAAACCAAGGTGAAAGATCCTCCATACACGTGTATAGAGGATGCAATCTGTGCCTTCCAGCTGGCACAGCTGGCAACAACTCACGAAGACAAAACTGGAGGGAGCAGGCCGACCAATTAAGGTGGTCGGCCGACCACTTCCCCTGGTCGGCCAACTAGGGTGAGTGGTCTCCCTCAAGGAAAAGTGGTCGGTCAGCCCATTTGATGGTCCTCCCAACTGAATGCAAGCTAGTGGTATGGTGGGAGACCAGCAAATGTGGCTCAAAAAATCAAGGAGACCAGTTTCCCGACAAGAAAATCGGCTGGCGGAGAGAGAAGTGGTCTCCAAGAGAAAAGGTGGTCTCCACCCTTGTACCACCTTCCCAACGATGAAAACAAGGTTCATGCCAAAAACGAACCAACATCGATGCAAAACGAGGGTTCGAGGGGCAAAACGCGCGGCCGGGTGCCCCGAAAACAGGCCGCTAAGCATCAAAAGTGGCGTACGACCACAAAAGTGGTCTCCTGGACCACAGTGTCCCTCTAGATAGAGGAAACAAGGTGTGTTCCAAAAACATGGCAAACAGAGAATGTTAAGCGGGCCCGAGCAGAGGCGCACGGCCGATGGCTTCGAAAATCGAAAACTAGTCTCCAAATGGGAACAGTGGCCTACGACCATGAAAGTAGTCTATGACCACTGAGAGACGGTCTACAAGACCTCTCCCTCCTCCAGGAAGAGAAAACAAGACTTGGTCCGCGGACCGAGTCAAAGTACAAAGGGTCTCGAGGTCCGGAGGCGAGGCTCTCAGCCAAGAACTCCGAAACCTTGAAACGAGCACAACATGCACAATCACCGAGCGCTCAATCAATGACGTCTGAGTCTTAAGGTCGGTCAAAAATGGGGTGTCTACACCTGCCAACCAGTTTTTTGTTCTGCAGATCAAACAAGTAGCTGGCCTGGCCGAAAAAAACTAGCTGGCCGACCAGAAAAAGTGGTCGGCCAACCACTTGGCTGGGGACCTCCAATTTTTGACACTTGTCCTCCAAACAGTGCCTTATCCTCATAAAGGTTCCAGCTTCGTGGTTCCCTCATTTTAACTCAGTTTTGCACCAAAATGGAAGCATTTCTTGTCCAAAATCTCACAAATTGGATGCAACTTGGATGGCTCGGAAAAGTTGAATTTCGGGGCTTCGGCATAAATGCACTATTCACGTTGAGTCGCACCCCGCTGCGTTTTCCGTTCCTTCATGCCGCGGCAAGGTTTTGGAATCCGGTAACACACGTCTTTAGCTTTGGCGGACAAGAGATATGTCCCACTTTCGAAGATTTCCAAGTTTTGATGGAATCTGAGCGCAACGAAGAAATCTTGCCCCAGTTCCGCTTCGGCCACGTCCAAGCCTTAGGACGGATGTGTGGGTTTACTTTGCATGACGCTCGGTCATTGATTTGTGACGGAATGCTGGACATTCCGAGTTTGATTCGTCGGTTTTCTGATGCCGGTGACCGCGGCGATCATGACTGGCAGGGTTTTCGGCGACATGCGCTTTGCTTGTGCATGTTGTCACATTTCTTGCTTGCCCCAGGCTCCGGTGGGTTTAGCGCCCGTTTGATTGAGGTTACCGAGGGCTTGAAAGAGGGCAAGAGCTGTATCGCCATGACACTAGCTGAGACGTTGATGGGTTTGGACGCTTTCCATCGCCGAGAGACGACTAGATTCGCGGGGAGTCCACTACTGCTGCAGGTAATGTTTCCCACCCCATCTCACATATATTTCTCACATCACTCGGCCCTCAGACTCGGTTTTTCTCTCAAAACCCTTTTCTTACTTTTCTCTCAACGTACACCTCTCTATTCTTTAATCTCTCATTTTTCATCCCTCCCCAGATATGGTTGATGGATAAACTGAAAGTTGTGGACTCATGCCCAGCATATTCAGCTCGCAGCTATTTCTTCCGGCGACGTCTAGTCGATGCCCCTGATGAGGGATGGTGGTACGAATGGATGTGCAGTTTGACTGCTCTTGACATTGCTTGGCGCTGCCCCTGGCTTAATCTACCGGCGATGAGCTACAGCATGACTCGCCAGCCGGGATTCAGTTGATCGGCCTGACACACTGTGTCTTTACTTCCCGTTTCGATCCGGCCAGTTGGCATGATCAGACTTGCCCGAGGAAGGGATAGAGTACCCTGCTGCATTTCCAGTCCGAGGCGCACAGCTAGCTCGGTATGCCACAGCATGGAGGACGAGAGAGCTTCTGGCCCCCGCTCCCACTTTCAGTTGCACCCTCTCTGATGAGTGCATAGCTTGGCTTGATGAAGAGGCACAGGTTGGGCCTACTTTGGCATCAGAGGCTTCCACAAGCTCTGGGAGGGGACGCAGGAACACCTGACTATGCCCCGAATTTATTTGCTTTAATCAGTACTTTCAAGTTTTCTTTATGAATGTAATAAAAAGAAACTTCAATTTGTATTCAAGAGTAGGAGAACTCTGTACTGAAATCAATGTAATTGAAGGTTGTGGGTACTGAAAATTTTCCGTTTGGTCCAAAAATGGTCTAAGTTGTAAAAAGATTAATTTGAGCAAAATCAACTTTTATTAAAACTTTTCAAAACCATTTTCGATATGGATCAAACTGGACACGCCGAGATCTATCACTGAGATGTACAACCCGGATCCAGCAACTGGAAAGTTGCCCCTAGTCTGAATAGCACTGCACTGGAGATCACAACCGAGCTCTTGAATGCAGAATAGACAAAGATGACCAACATGATCACATGGACAAAGTTGATCGGGGAAGTGTTTATGGCTGGACTTCAGAATGAAGTTGCCTACGTATCCCAAAGATGGGAATCAAGCCTTACGTAGTTCGGCTCGGGTTCACTCGTGTATTAACACTCTCCTTTTGCGCTCTAACTTTTGCCAAGGCGCCCTTTCTGGGTTTTCAACCTTGCGAGCTCAGTTTTTATTATTTCAAATTTTCTGTGCTCTAACTTTTGCCTAGGTCGCCCTTTCGGGTTTTCGGCCTAGCGAGCCACTCAGGGATAAGTATTTCTTCAACTTGTCCATGTTGATCGGCTGGGAGAACTCTAGGCCATCTAGGTCCATCAAACGACAGCTCCACCCGACCAGATAGACTTGATGATGTAAGGGCCAGTCCAATTGGGTCTGAACTTGCCCCTAGGGTCGTGGATGGGAGCTCGGTTGTCTTTGAGCACAAGATCCCCTTCTTTCAAATTCCTGGACTTAACCTTCTTGTTGAAAGCCCTGGCAATTCTTCGTTGATAACCCTGAACATGATACAGTGCTTTCAGCCTTCTCTCGTCAAACAGCATGAGTTCTTCGAACCTGCTCTGCTGCCAATCTGCCTCAGCTATCTGACACTCAGCCAATACCCGTAATGACGGAACCTCAACTTCGATAGGGAGAACAGCCTCCATCCCATAAACCAAGGAATACGGAGTCGCCCCAGTAGAAGTTCGAATTGAAGTCCGGTAGCCCCACAGAGCAAATGGCAACTTATCTGGCCAGTCCCGGTAGGTTTCCACCATCTTCTGCAGTATATGCTTGATGTTCTTGTTGGCGGCCTCAACTGCTCCGTTGGTCTGCGGCCGATATGTAGATGACTTATGAAAAGCCACGTTGTACTTCTCCAACAAATCGATCACCTCCTTCTTGAAGTGGGAACCATTATCCGAAATAATCTCATTTGGAACCCCGTAGCGACAGATGATGTTGTTCCTGATGAACTTAGCAACATGCGATGCCTTCAACACTGCGTAAGATTGGGCCTCAACCCACTTCGTGAAGTAGTCTATTGCTACCAGAATGTACTCATGCCCGTTGGACCCCTTGGAGTGACAGCCCCAATCACATCAATCCCCAGACTGAAAACGGCCATGGCGAAGTCATGTTGTACAGCTTCGACGGCGGAATGTTCATGCGGTTTGCATGGATCTGACATTTGTGGCATCGCCAGACAAAGCCAATACAATCCTCCTCCATGGTGGACCAGTAATAACCCTGTCTAAGGATCTTCCGGGCTAGCATCACCCCGTTCATGTGCGCTCCGCACTCTCCTCCATGGATGGCCTCCATCAGGCGCTTGGATTCTTCAGCATCAACACACAGTTTATGCATCCCGAGATGACCTCTCTTGTACAGTTTACCCCCGCAGACGATGAACTGAGCAGCCATTCTTCGAATTGCCCTCTTATCTTTGGCATTTGCCCCTGGTGGATACGCTTCTTTTTCCAAGAAGTTCCAGACATCGTAATACCAGGGATTCTCATCTTGTACCTCATCTATGGCAGCAATCAGCTTGTAGGCCGGCACAAATTTCTGTTCAATAATGATCGGACGCATCCGGACTTCAAAAGGGATGTCTATCATAGAAGATAGAGTTGCTAATGAATCAGCGAACCTGTTATTCTCTCTTAATAGATGAGCGAAATTCAGTTTCTCAAACCAGGGGATTAGCACGTCCAAGGTCTGGTGATAGATTCTCATCTTTTTTTCTTTAACTTTCCAATCTCCTTTAGCTTGAGATACAACAAGGTTCGAGTCCCCGATGACATCCAATCGTTTTGCCCCTAGTCCTAGGGCGGCTTCTAAACCAGCAATACATGCCTCATATTCTGCCTCATTGTTCGACACTCTAAATCAGAGTTTGAATGCTAGAGTTATGTGGGAATTGTCGGGTGCTATCAGCAACACCCCTATCCCATACCCGTATTGGTTTGACGCTCCGTCAAAGTACATCGTCCAAGTTTCTTCTTCGACATGCAGAATGGCCTCGTCTGGGAACAAATACTCAACTGTTTCATCCCCTTCAACTGGGTGATCGGCTAGGAACTCCGCTACCGCTCTCCCTTTCATTGACTTGCGCGTCATGTACTTCAGATCGAATTCGGAAAGCAGAAGCAACCAACGGGCTAGCCTACCCGTAAGTGCTGGTTTCTCGAAGAGATATTTGATGGGATCTAATCTGAAACCAGTATTACAGAGTGAGCTAACAGGTAGTGTGCAGCTTCCTGGTAGCCCATACCAAGGCCAGACAAGCCTTCTCCAGCGGAGTGTAGCGGGTCTCGTAATCCAGCATTTTCTTGCTCAGGTAGTAGATAGCTTCTCCACTTTGTCCTCAGACTCCTGTGCAAGCATGCAGCCCATTGTAGTTTCAGTCACTGAAAGTACAGAATCAACGGTTTCCCCGGCTCAGGCGGTGACAACACAGGTGGGTTCTGTAAATATTGCTTGATCTGTTCAAAAGCAGCTTGGCATCGGCCGTCCCATTGGAACTTCTTTCCTTTCTTCAGGAGACCAAAGAGTGGTTCACAAGTCAAGGTTAATTTTGCAATAAACCGTCTTATGAATTGCACTTTACCCAGAAAGCCTCGCACCTCCTTTTCAGTCCTTGGTGGTGGCATTTCTAAGATGGCCTTGATTTTGGAAGGATCGACCTCGATACCTCTCTGTGTGATCAAGAACCCCAGCATTTTCCCTGCTGTAACACCAAACGTACATTTCTGAGGATTCAGCCGCAACCGATACTCTCTGATCCGTTGGAAGAATTTCTACAAGGCGGTGTAGTGGCCCTCTCTTTCCTTGGACTTGACAATCATGTCGTCCACGTACACCTCAACCTCTTTATGGATCATGTCATGCAAAATTGTGGTCGCAGCCCGTTGATACGTAGCTCCAGCATTCTTCAGCCCAAATGGCATCACCCTATAACAATAGGTTCCTCACGGGGTGGTAAAAGTAGTCTTCTCCCGGTCTTCGGGTGCCATCAATATCTGATTGTAGCTTGAAAACTCATCCATGAATGAGAGCAACGCGTGCCCAGCAGTGAAGTCCACTAATTCGTCGATATGCGGCAGAGGAAAGTCGTCCTTCGGACTGGCTTTGTTCAAATCCCTGAAGTCCACACATACCCGAATTCTGCCGTCCTTCTTCAGCACTGGAACTATGTTGGCCAACCAAGTTGGGTATTCAGATACAAGCAGGAACCCTGCGCCAATTTGCTTGGTGACCTCTTCTTTGATCTCGATAGCCCAGTTCGGGCGGATCCTTCTGAGCTTCTGCTTAACAGGTCGGGTCTCTGGGTCAAAAGGGATCCGGTGCTGTACAATCTCAGGATCGATTACAGATATGTCTTCGTAGAACCACGCGAAAACATCTTTGAAATCTTTTAATAAAGCGACTAAGCTCGCGCTCCTCCGAAGACAACGTGGACCCGATCTGGACCAGCGGGTCCTTCTCAGTACCAACATTAATTTGGGTGATTTCATCAACCAAGGGTTTTACAAACCTCTCCTGCTCTTGATCAAGCAAATATTGCAAAACCGGAGGAATTTTTTCCTTGTCGTTTTCATCAAAATTTTGAGAATCCTGATTAATGCAATAAATTAAGGGTATAGAAAAGTACTTAGAAGCCACAGCTATTCCATTCTCATTAATCACTTCTAAATCGCCTGATTCCTCTATTACAACAGACTCAAAGGAAAAAGAAAAAGATGACCTAGATAGGACTGTGGCATCCGGGTTGTCACCCCCAAGAATACCGGACTCAAACTCAGACGAGCTGGAACCTGATTCCGACTCCACAGACTTAGTGGAATCAGATTCCGGCTCACTACCTGACCCGGTGCTGCTCGATAAGAATCCCTCCTCGTATTGCCAGACGAGGGAGGGTGCGATGGATGCATCCAGAATGTTTGAAGATGGGCTCACAGCCGTTTCATTCCCGATCATGGACACCGAGAAGTTATCCCCCAAGCACTCATGTACGATCGGAGGATTTGAAAGTAGACAAGCCAGTGCTACCCCCATTTCAAACTCTGCGCTCTCGGAATCCTCCCTCTTGCACTGTTCAACCTCAGCTGGTGGGTCTGTCTGCTCCTTAGCAACATCATCCCCAGACAATTGCAAGTCAAAGAAAATCTCGAACCCTGGCAACCGTCGCCTCTCTGCAATTAGCCACGGCTCTGGGAAGCCACAGAATAGGAAGTCTTCCCCCTCTTGGACGAAGCGTCTGTTCAGGGTACCCTGGATAGGCCGGTGCACCAATTCATAATGCTTCCCGTTTGCTTTGCTCTGGCCCTTCCGGCCATCTCTTTTCCTTTCCTCACCCAGTCCTCCTTGGTAGGCAGATAACCTAAACCAAAGGTATGTGGGTTATGCGGCACTTCGGCCGATGCTGTTACGCCTTTCCGGCCACTTCTCCCTAATCCCATCCCGGGGATGTGCTGGAGCTTGTTCATGAGGTACACAGACTGTGCACTGACATATATCCCCTCGTCAATAGCCAGTATGTTCTGTACAACCCGGGCCTCGGCTAGGGTAAATCCTGACAGGAACACATCCTCCACGCCATGTTCAATCTCCAGAATTGGTGTGGAAACCTTTGGCAGCGGATGGATTGAAGAATTCTCGAAAACAATGGTTATCCCCTTCTCGTGGGGGTATTTCAACATTTGGTGTAGGGTGGAAGAGACTGCCTTCACTTGGTGCAGCCACGGCCGCCCTAGGAGTAAATTAAAGGTTGCGGGAACGTCCAAGACATGAAAGTCAATATCGTGTTGTCCTGGACCAACCTGAGTCCGAATCTGTACAGTCCCCATCACTTCTCTGCTGGTATTGTCGTAGGCCCTTATCACCTGGGCAGTAGGCAAAAAGTCTGCGGGCTTCAACCCGATTGCATATGCCGTCCTCGACGGACACACGTTGATAGCAGATCCTGTGTCAACAAGAACTACTGGTATCCATTTATCTCTACATTCCACAGAGATGTAGAGTGGTTTGTTGTGATCTGAGCCCTCAGGCGGCAGTTCCTTGTCAGTGAAGGTCAACGTCGGGGAAGCTCCTCCCGGAAAGACCAGTCCCACCAACTGCTCAGGCGTGGTATCGATTGATAGCTTGGACCTGTCCATTGCAGAAAGGACAGCCTGTCTATGAACTCTTGAGGCCATGAGCAGTCCCCAGATGGAGATGTTTGCTTGGATTTTCTTGAGCTATTTCAGCACAGCCTCCTCCTCGAGTAACTTTTCTTTCTGGCTCTCCGCCTCCTTGTCCTTCCCGGACACCTCTGGTTGATCCAGGTATAGGGGCTTGAAATACCGCCTACTCCTAGTCATGTGGTCAACTTCTCCCACATACCAGGTATCATCCGGTTGGGTCTCACCCCAATCTTCATCTGTATGGGCAAGACACAAGTCATCGTCTTCCCACCACACACCATCGGCCATCAACAAGCAGCTATCTGGTTCTGTTACAACTGTTCCTGTGCGCACAACACCTTCGTCACAGCACATTCCGTCCCAGGGGCTTTGGCCTTTCTAGCCCTCTCGATCTTCGATCTTTTCCTGCTCAAACTGTTTCAGTGCAGCCTGCTGCTCAGTATCTTCTGTACTCAAAATGCTCTGGTCCCGAGCAAAATTCTTAACACCGGTGCTCCCCGGCGGTGCATCCTGATCCCCGGCCATCCCGGCCACTGCTGAAGTTCCCGTCTCTGACGGACCCTGCTCTGGCTGAGACTGCTCAACAACATCTGGCTCATCGCTGAGCCACCCAGTAGCTTCCACTGACCCTTCCAAGTTGAACCAGTTGACAGTCATGTCCCCCGGATCCTGCTCATTGAAAAACTAAAGGTTGGCTATGTCCTCTTCCAATTCCGCTAGGTCATCTAGCCCCTGATTAGGTCCATCCTCTCGAACTACATAGATCTCTGCCCCAACCGGCAGCTCTACTCTCGACTTAACCTGGCCTATTGCAGTAATGTAACCACTTGGGTTATATACAAAGCTTACAGACCCCTCAGGCCCTGAATCCTCATTACCATCTGCCTCAGCAGTCGACCCAATTCTACCTTCGGTAGTCACCACCACAGGTTCAGGTTGGGTTTGGGAGATGTCCAACATGCACAAGTCAGTGCTATCAGGAATAAACACCTCCAGCTTGGGTAGGTGAGAAGGGGTGATATATATGCTCGGATCATAAGGAATGACCGAGGTTTGGATTAGATTAATGCGTTTGGGAGGTGGAGCTTGGTTATGTGGTGGGAGAGGGTTGGTTGTGACATTCGGCTTCTCCGAAGGCATGATCACCCTATTGTCAATGAGATCCTGAATCTCATGACGCAATCGAAAGCACTGGTCGGTTTCGTGACCATGCTGTTGGTGATAGGCGCAGTACTTCGCCGGGTTATGGGAGGGAGGAAGCTTTTCTGGTAAGGGCCGCGGCTCTAGGGGCTTCAAGTGCCCTTTCTTGATCAAAACCCCCAAAGCTTTGGACAAAGGCATGTATAGTGGGGTGAAGGTTCTCTGGCCTCGGGGGCATATCTGGCTGTTTGCGAGCTACTTCCGGACGCACCGGTAAAGGGTGTAGCTGCAAGGGTTTTTGGAGTGGTGGTGGTGACCATTCCTACATCTGAAGTTCTGGCAGCTGCAGCACTGCTTGTGCCTGCATTCGTACTACGGTTGAATGCCCTCTTGGGCTGCTCTCTCTCATGGTCAATCAGACCTTGTTTCATGGCGTCCTCGATTTGCACCCCAATCTCATGTAAATCTGCAAAGGTGGGTAGGGGGAGGACGATCATCTTTTGCATGAGCTTGGGCTGGAGGTTGCGCACAACCATCCGTATCTGATCTTTGTCAACCGGCCTGATGGTCATCATCGAGGCTTTAGCCCTCCAACGGGTTACAAAATCGGAGAAGCTCTCCTTTGGCTCTTGCCTAGTTGTCTCGAGATCACGAGTTGTGACCTCGATCTGCGTGTTGTAGGAGTATTGAGCTATGAAGGCCTCAGCTATCTCCTCCCAGTTCCTCTTAACAGAGTCCTCCAGCTTTGCATACCAAATAGCGGCTACACCCGACAGGGTCCAGCCAAACAGGGAAAGCTTATGTAATCTGGAGAGGCCCATCGGCCTTAAGATATCCGAAAATAGCCGCAGGTGCATCATAGGATCTCCAGACCCGTCAAAACGGTCTATATGCGGCATTTTAAACCGGTCTGGCAGAGTCACGGCTGAGTCGGTATATCCATCCTCTATATCCGGAATGGATTTCATGCCTTAAGTCTTCTTGAAAAGCTTTTCTAGCTTGCTCACTTTTAGCGCCGTTGGATCCACCTCAAATTCAAACGGTGAATCCACTAGACTGGTGGGTGTTTTGGATAGCTGGGGTAGGATTGGGGGCGGAGCTGGCCCCGTTGGAACGTCCGTATTTTCCTGGACGTTTGTTGTCTCCCCGGGTGTTGGAACTCCTGGTGGGGGAGGAGCTGGGTGTGAAGCAGATGCTCCAGTTTGCTGCTGTAGCCTGGCGATTAACTCTGCCTGTTGGGCCACTACTTCTGTTTGACGGGCAGCATCCCGCTGCATGTTTTGCATAGTCTCCTGGAGCTGACGCATCATCTCTTCCATGCCTGCCATACTGTACTGATCTATCTGAATAACCGGTATATCTGTCTCTGCAGTAGACTCGAAATCTCAACCCGACTACTCAAGGACCACTGATCTGGCAACCGCTATACTAATGCACTGCGCCTAGCTG
Organism: Camellia japonica; assembly: GCA_030407325.1. Classification (NCBI taxonomy): domain Eukaryota; kingdom Viridiplantae; phylum Streptophyta; class Magnoliopsida; order Ericales; family Theaceae; genus Camellia; species Camellia japonica. The sequence goes on along the minus strand of JAPPVO010000002.1, from coordinate 98,375,224 downwards.
ATCTCCGTCTAATAACCGGGGGTAATGAGTGGTACACTGGTTGTCCGTCTATCAGATCCTCGGATCGATGAAGTCTGCGACCTCTAACCCAGAGTGCTTGGGGAATATCTGCCTGGTCGGATGCAATCGTGCTAAACTACCTTGCAAAAAGATAAATAAAGCATAATAAGGAAATAAACAACCAGAAAAACGGACAGCATAACGGCTTAAATAAAGACAACACACAGTTGGCATAACAACACTCAGTTGGCATTTGTAAGCCGAAACACACTGTTCTCAAACACTGACCACTGTGCCCAAAATCGCTGTCCCAAATCTGGATCTGATACCCTCAGGTAAAACCGATTCTTCAAATACTGATGCCCGCAGGCCTGATACTCAGACTTGCAAACTGATACATGCATTCCTGTAGACGCACATTCTAAAAGCACATAGCAAGCAAATGAGAGCCAAAACATCCCTATGTTGGAGTAGGGTTTCACTACGCATGCAGCGGTTTCAAACAACCTACAATCGGGTAAGTAACCTATCCTAGTTTGGAATAGTCACCATGGATTCCGATATGCACTAGGTCGAATGGTCAAAAGGGGTGCCCCAGTAAAAACCGGAGTTTGTGTTCCCGTCGTGGCAGAGCCCGCAACCGGTCAGCCTTATGGCACGCTTTTCCAAGCCAGCCTCCGCCCCCGAGAACTCTCCGGCTCCGCGCCGCGAGGGCGCGAATTCCGTTTTGTTCTCTAGCTACTATAGTTCGGACTCAATGTCACGGTTCTGAATCTAATCTCGCAAAGTGCAATGAAAGATCAATAAATCACGAAAGAGTCCAAATTCGGCAAATCGTTTTGGAAAATTGATTTTAATAAAGAAGTGCCAAACATGGACTGCTTTGCCAGATACAGAGTTGCCACCGAAATATTTTATTTTGGGGGAATTTAGGAAACCCTGACTCGTGCCTAAGGCCACGTGTCCGTCATCACCAAAGTTGCCTCGGTTCGGGAACTTGGGTACGAGAGGGGAAGGTCATGCAATGAGCACCCCCGCCCGCGCGATCAAAGATCGGCCTGTACTAAGCATGATATTTTGTTTTTGAAAACACATGTGTTTTATTCTGGTTAATTAGCTAATCTTACTACGTGATGCGCACAGCATACAAGTATAGACTAGATCACCTAATTTGGAACAAAACATTGCATATTTGTTTGAAAATGGTTTGAAGTTTGCTACTCGTAAGTAGGCTAAGACGAGGATTTGATGAATTGTTCCAATTCAAGTAATCCAACCTTCACCCACAAGCATTCAGGCAGTTATATCAAATAAGCAGTTAGTCTCATGGCAAGCAGGCTAACATGGCAACATGCACATCTCATGCAGTATGCTAAAGCGTAAACACTCACAGTGTACTCCAAGCCAAAACAGAGAACTAGATAGAAATCATGCATGATCCTAGTTCATGTTAAGATGACTAATGCAACACATGCAAAAATGTAACTAAAATAGGCTCGGCTATTCTAGAATGGCATGTGAAATGCAACAATTCGATATATGTATTCAACTTGGAATTGAAATACAATGCAGTTAGCATGATGCACCAAGCCTGGTGCATGCAATACAGATGAATGATGCACACATGCAAAGCATAAGGTATGCTAAACAAAATATGCCCTAAAACTAACCATCGTAAGCGATCAAGTAAAAAGGAGAAGGAAATGGGGGTTGGAAGACATGCATCACATACACGCATGCTTATTACAACAATTGGCCCTCTCGACGAAGGGTCTGAATAATAAGCTAACTAGCTAATCTAGGCTAATTAAACTAATTATTACAAAATGAATAAGCAGCTAAACGCATTAACTACTTAAGTACAGAACCAAAGCATAAGCTAGCTAAGGAAAGCAGTAAAACAGGAGCCTCAAAGCGAGAAGTATGTGCATGCTCGGTCGCCTCGTTTGGAAATCCGTCGCGATGCCCTAACTTGCCTTTGTTTGCAACTGTTCTCAGAACCTTGCACCAAGCTCCAGAAAGCTTCTAACTCACCTTGGGGACCTGTGGGAGGGCTGCCGACCAGTTGTTGATGCTTCCAGCCACTGGCTGACCACTTTTTGTTGCTGTAGACCAGAAAAAGTGGTCAGCCAGCTAGTTTTTCTGGCTGGCCAGCCAGTTTTTGCTGCACTTCTCCAGTTTGCTGCAACAGAGAGCAAGAAAGGGTATGGCAATGTATTTGCAACATATGTGGGCACAACCACCCTCCATATCATTTCATAAGCTCAAGGGAGTGTGGTTCTCGACCCTCAGGCCACCAATCACGCATTTCAATGCATGATGGCCGAGAAGCAAGATTACACAATTCAATTTAAAATGAATTCATACATAAACACATAAGGCCTAGAACTCTATCATGATAGATCAAGAGCATCGGCGACCGATAATTGAGGCACGTTTCATCACTTCAAGTATGAAACGTCCCTCTTTTCTCGTGTTTGGACTAACACCTAATCCAAACAAATGCAATGCGACTCAAGCATGCAAACATGCAATGCAACTACATGGCATACACAATGCAATGTAAGATGGCATGCACAAGGTGAAGAACATGGCATACACAATGCAATGGACAACATGGCATACTCAATGCAATGTAACATGATCAACTTAACAAAGCTAATGACATGCGAAGAAGGCTAATGCATGCATACATAAAGCAAGGCAACATATGCATGCAACAACATGACAATGTAAGTATGCAAATAATATGAAAGCAAACATGCTTAATGGACTTAAACCAAAATGGACAGACCTCAATCATGCCCAAATCAGTGGCCATAATGATGAAATAAGAGGCATGAAGATCAAGACAAGCAAGCTCAATGCATTGGCCCATCAACTAGGCCTAAGAGCACAACTCTCAAGAGTGCTCAAAGGGTGATAAACATGGGATTGTAATAACACTATAAGCTCTGAAATTAAGCAAGAAATGATGCCAAATCATTCAAACAATAGGCACAAGGCATGCTAGAGTCCTTAAGGCACAAAGCTAGCAAAGAGCAACACTTAGGAGGCATGCAAAACATGGCACAAATGCATGAACCAACCATGGATGGAGCTTAATTAGGCCTAAACAAAGACCAAAACATGCTTAGATAGGGGTCCAAGGACCTAGGAAAGATGGCATACATGCTAGGCCACAAACTAGGCAACAATGCATAACACTCAAAGGCACTTAAAGAGTGAATGAAGTGGAAACATGGCAATGCTACATACTCTGAAATGTCATGTTAAATGATGCCAAATCATGTACACAACACAAATGAAGCATGCTATGGTACCCAAAGCTTGAAGCTAGCATAGGCATTTGTACTACAGCTATGCAAAACATGAAGCATATGGCAAGGGCAGCCCAAAACAGTCCTAGAACATGTCAACATGATACTAAAACATGTATGGAAGGAAGCTAAAATATGCTAGCATAAAGGGCATAAGGCATGGAATATGCAAGGCAAATAAGGTTGATTACACTACACCTATCAAGACCAAGCATGAGATGGCTTCGCCAACAAAAATCAGAGTTATATCATGGCAAAAAAACCCCAAATACACATTGAAATGATAGCTCGCAAGCTTAGGCATGAAGGCATACGCAATGATTCATGTTTAAGGCATAAAGGGCAAACCCTCCAACGCATTGAATGAGTGACAAATGCAAGTGCATGGCAACATTACATGGACTGAAATCACATTTCAAATGATGCCAAATCATGGAAATAGGTCAAGCATTTCATGCTAGTAGACTCAATACACAAAGCTAACGAGCTAGAATGCACTATAGCTATACAAAGCATGGCATGCATGACCAAAACAACATAAATCAGAGCTAGAGCATGCTAAAACATGGACAAAAGCTTCTCAAAGTTAAGCCAAAATCATGCTAGAAAGATAGTCTAAAGCATGGCACACATGAGGCTAATTCATGGAATTGCACTACAAGTGCATGGAGCATGCAAGGGCCAACCAAACCAAACCTTAATAGAGGTATGACATGGCAAAACATCACCAATAACATGCTAAAATGGACTCAACATAAGCTAGAAAAACATGCTACTTCATGAAGCATACTAGACTAGTTTATGAAATTTACACTACAAGTGTATTAAGCAAGCATGAGGTGATCAAGACAACCAAAAACAGTGGCATGCCATCTCAAAATAACCCCATATACATGCTAAGAACAAGCCAACACAAGCTTAATAAACATGCTCACATGAGGCATATGAAGCAAGTATTCAAAATACAAGGAGAGGGGATGACTCTCTCCTATTTGGGACCCCAAAACCACCTTTCCACGTGGTGAGAAGGCCATGCAAAGGCTAGAACAAGAGCCTAAAGGGATGACTCAAAACAAGGCCTAACAAGGCCTAAGACGGGGTAGACCACCCCCAACAAAAAAAGTGACCATAAACAAACATTTTAAGGACTGAAAAATAGAACTTTTTGCAGTAGGAAGTTAAGCTTAAATCAACATGCAAATAGGTCTAAAAGCATAAGCAAAACAAGGGGTTTAAGGGGTTAAAGGCTCACCCTGTAGAACCTCTTCAAGGCTACCACTCCAGCAGCTTTCTTGGATCAAAACCAGTCCACAAGCACCAAAAACAACCTCAAGAAGCCTCAGCAACAAAGGATGGTGTTTGAGTGTGTGTTTATGTGTTAAAGTATGATAAAACTACACTTTAAGGCACAAAAATGAAGAACAAGAGCAAGATAGATACAAGTATGTATGTATAACTCTCAAGCTTCAAGAACTCAACCTGGAGGAGGGAGGAGGAGGTTCTCTCTTATAGAGAACCAAACTCAAGCTTGTTGGACAAGCTTAGGGTTCAAGGCCATCCCTCCATACACGTGTATGGAGGATGGCTTTAGTGCCTTCCAACTGTGCCAGCTGGATGAAAATATCTCCAAAAAGGTGATAAAAAGCAACCGACCACTCGAAGTGGTCGGCCGACCACTCGAAGTGGTCTCCTAAGGCAAAAAGTGGTCGGCCATGGTGGGAGAAGGTCAGCAGCATGAAAACAATGTAGTGGTGTGGTGGCCGACTAGAAAACGTGGCCCAAAGACCAAGAAAATCAGTTAGCCGACCAGAAAACTGGCTGGCGGGGGAAAAATGGTCTCCAAGGGGAAGAACTGGTCTCCCACCCTTGTACCACCTTCCAAACAAGGAAGACAAGGTTTGTGCCAAAAACAAACCAAAACGGATGCAAGACGAAAGTTCGGGAGGCAAAGCGCGCAGCCGAAAGCCTCGAAAACTAGTCTACCGGCACCAAAAGTGGTCTACGACCACAAAAGTGGTCTCCCGGACCACAGTGTCCCTCTAGGAAAAGGCAACAAGGTGTGGTTCAAAAACCATGCCAAACAGAGAACATTCAGTTGTCCCGAGTCAAGGCGTGCGGCCGAAGGCTTCGAAAACTAGAAACTGGTCTCCAAACGAGAAAAGTGGTCTACGACCACAAAGAGGTGGTCTACAAGACCACTCCCTCCCTCTAGGGAAGAGAAACAAGACTTGGTCCACAAACCGAGCCAAAGCACAAAGAGTTCAGAGGCCCGGAGGCAAGGCTCTCAGCCAAAACTCCGAAACCTTGAAAAGAGCACGACATGCACAATCACCGAGCGCTCAATCGATGACGTCTGAGTCTTAGGGTCGGTCAAAAATGGGGTGTCTACAACAGGTCCAGAGCGCTTGGAGGATATCCGAACTGTCCGAAGCTATGATGTTATACTACCTAGCAAAAAGAAATAAAGCAAAAAGAAACCAGTAATAAGAAACCGCACAGCACCTCAACTCAGATGTATGCAGATGTAATCAAAGTTGTAGGACTGCATTCAACACTGAATTCTGCCCCCAAAACTGATACACAACTTGCAACTGATACGCACATTCCTGTACAGTGTCACTATAAAGCATATACCAGCTAAGTGAGAGCTAAAACACCCCTATGAGGGGTAGGGTTACCCTGTCCTAGTTTCGTCAGGAACCATAGTTCACTATTCAAACAAAGTGGTTTCATGCAATCCTGTATTCGGGTGAGCATCCTGTCCTAGTTTGGAACAGTCTCTACGGCTTTCGATGTGCAACTAGACCAAATAGTCAAAAGGGTACCTCAGCAAGACCACCTAATATACCTCTCACACCTAACACCAAGAAATGAAATGAGGATTAAACGGTATAGCGGTAGTCCAGATCCAAGGGTTGTGTTCCCATCATGGCAGAGCCTATGACCGATTAGCCTTTTGGCAAGCTTTTAGGAAAGCCTCCGGCAAACTGTCTAGGAATAGCAGATGGCAAACACAGTGACTTAAACGCACCAATGTAAATGCAACGCAAAGAAAATATAAGTGTACATAAAATTTCATATCATGAAGTTTGAGTCAAGTTCTCTAAAGTCCCCAGCAGAGTCCCAGAAACTGTAGCTCACCTTTTTTGCGCCCCCTTTCGGAAGTTTGAAAATAAGCCCTACAGTTCGAACTCCCGCGGTTCTGAATCTGATTCCACAAGTGCAATGCGAAATAGATAATCACCAAAGAGTCCAAATCCAGCAAATCTTTTGGAAAATCAATTTCGAATCAAAAGTGCCAAAAATGGACTGATTTGCCAGATACAGAGTCGCCACCTAAATATTTTATTTTGGGGAAATCTAGGAAACCCATGACTCGTGCTAAAGGCCACGTGTCCGTCATCACCAAGATTGTCTCAGCTTAGGAACTTAGGTATGAAAAGGGAAGATCATGAATATATTTGAGCACCCCCGCTCGCTCAATCAAAAACCGGCCTTTACTAATCATGATAGGATTTTTATGTACATTACATGTTCTTATTCCGATTTATTAGGCTATCATTACTATGTGATACGCACACACAAGTATAGACTAACTTTGCAAGAATTGGAACATTCAAGTCATGTTTGTTTTGGAAATTGTTTTGAATATGTTTCACTTGAAAAAGTGATCGCATATAAACATTACTCAAATTATTCCAATTAAAGCAACAAGCCTTCATCCACAAGCATTCAAGCAGTTATAGCACTTCAGCATTTAGCCTCATGGCAAGCATGGTAGACATGGCAACATCAACACTCATGCAATATGCTAAAGCGAGTAAAGGCTCACCTAGTACTCCAAGCCAAAATGAACAAAAGAGTTAGAAAAAATGCATGATTCCTAACTATGCAATATAACTAATGCAACACATGCGATATGCAATCTAAATAGGCTCGGCTACTAAACATGGCATATGAAATAATTTGATAACATGTGATCTAAGCATGTATTCAAAAAAGAATTGAAACGACAACACAATTAGAACGATGAACCGAGCCTCAGTGCATGCAATACAAGTGGATGCAAACATGAAGAATGCTAATGGAAACGTGATGTCCCTAAACTAACCGTCATAAGCAGTTAAATAAAAGTGAGAAAGACGTGGGGTTGGAAGACATACACATTATTACAACATTGCGCTCTCACGAAGGAGAGTCCGAATGAATAAACTAGCTAATTAACTAACTAATTAGAGCTAAAACTAATTAAGCTAACTATTACAAACCAAAACGAATAAACTAGCTAAGCTACTTAACTAGTTATTACAACACTTGAATTAACTAACCAGTTGTGGACTCTCCTTTTTTCGTGCCTTCTTTCAGAAGGTTTGAAAAGAATGCCTCACAGTTCGGACTCCCACGGTTCTGAATCTAATCTCACAAGTGCAATGTAAAACTGATTAACACCTAAGAGTCCAAATTCGGCTAATCTTTTTGGAAAATCGATTTTAAATCAAATAATGCCAAAATTAGACTACTTTGCTAGATACAGAGTCACAATCTAAATATTTTATTTTTGGAGAAATTTAGGAAACCCTAACTTGTGGCAAAGGCCACGTGTCCGTCATCACCAAAGTTGCCTCGGCTCGGGAACTTGGGTACGAAGGGGGAAGGTCATGAATTGAGCACCCCCGCTCGCCCGATCAAAATATTGGCCTCTACTAATCATGATATGAATTTTATGTACATTATGTGCTCTTGTTCCGGTTATTAGCTAACATTACTACGTGATTCGCACGAGCAAGTATAGACTAGTTTGCTCAATTTGGAACAATTCAACTCATGTTTGTTTATGAAAATGGTTTGAATTTGCCACTTCAAGTGAGCTTAAAGATACAAATTTGCCACCAAGCATAGTGGGCTTAAAACAAGATTTGCCACTCAACAAAGTGGAATCGTTCCAATTCAAACAACAAGCCTTCATCCATAGGCGTTCAAGCAGTTTAGCATTTAAGCACATAGCCTCATGGCAAGCATGCTAAACATGGCAACATTCACACTTACGCAAGTATGCTAAAGCGTAAAAACTCACCTATTACTCCGAGCTAGGAAAACATGAGTTAGTGAAATACGCATGACTCCTAACTATGTAAGATGCCTAATGCAACACATGCGAAGAATGTAATTAATAGGCTCGGCTACTAATATGGCATATGGCAATTTGAACAACATGTGATTTAAACACGTATTCAACGAAGTATTGAAATGGCAATGCAATTTGAATGATGCACTGAGCCTCGGTGCATGCAATAAAAATGAATGGATGCAAGCATACGATATACTAATTAAAACATGTCCCTAATCTAACCATCAAAAGCGATTAAGTAAAATGGAGAAAGATGTGGGGTTGGAAGACATACACACACACGCACACTTATTATAACATTACGCCCTCGCAAAGAAGGGTCCGAATAAATAAGAGCTAAGCTAATCTAAGCGAAGCTAATCTGATTAAGCTAATTAGACTAAATATTACAAACCAAATGAATAACTAGCTAAGCTAATTACTAATTACTACAACACTTTAACTAACTAGCAAACTAATTAATTAATTTACAAGACAAATGCGCACGAACGAAGCATTTAAGGTATTAAACTATGTTGCCACTGCTCCGCCTCAGGAAGTGGAAGATGCACATGCTTGGTTTTTGCCCCGAAAAGACCTCTATTTTCCTTTTGAAAGCCTCTGTTTGCAGGGTTGAACATTTCCAGAACCTTTCTGCTCTACCTTACCAAATCTTTGCTGAGATTTGCATTAGTGGCCTACCAACCACAGAGGGAAGCTGCCAGCCATCTACCAACCAGTGAGGTGTCCTGCTGGCTAGAAATGATGCCCTGCCCACCATGAATGGTGCACTGCCGGCCACTGATGCATTGGATCACCATGCTGCAACAGAGCACAAACAGAACAAAAAATGGGGTTTTCCCAAGGATTTGTTTGTACTGTATCCCTCCTTATCATCTCAATATCTCAAAGGAGTGACACATTTGGATCCAAAACCACCAATCAAGCAAGTTCATTGCATGATGGCCAAAGATCCAAGTTGTACAATTTCGATAAATGGACAAATATGACCAACAAGACCATCACCCTATCATGCATGATCAAGGGCAATGGAAACCTAGGAAAGTGGCACATTTCATCACTTTTGAGTATGAAATGTCCTATTTTCCTTGTGTTCAAATTAACGTCTGATTTGAACAGATGCAATGCAACACAAAGACATGCTTATCTTGCCACTTTTACTTGTCAATTTTGTTTACGCATTTTAATTACCAAATCATTCTTTAATCAATTTGTCCATTGGTGAGTATCCTCTAAGGTGAAGGAAGTGCCAACCAAGGGATAGTGTAAGGCAAGAGAGATCATACCTTTGATAATGAACCCTCAAAGAGGATTAAACCATTGAGCATGACCTCAATCTCAAGCTTAAAGGATCCCTAGTTTGAAACAACCCTCAAAAGCAAATGAAAGAGTGAAGCAAAGAGGGAGGTTGCAGAGATTTAGGTGCTGAAATTGAGTGATAAAACCACTAAAAACATGCAGCAAAGTCACACCAATGATGTTTAAAGCCTTAAAACAACAAGCTAGTGCAAGGATTTACACTACAACTACACAAAACAAAGTTCAAATGAACCAAACAGCCCAAAACAGAGCTAAAGTAGGCTATTTCAGAGGCTAAAACATGCTGGACTTAAGCTAAGTTAAGCTAGAAAAACATACTAACATGTAAGGCTAACTAAGCATGCAAACAAGACACAAGGAAGGGAGGCTAACCCCTCCAATTTTGGACTTCAAAATGAGATTTTTGCCACTAAAAAACCTCTGAAATTCAGTGTTTAAAAGGCCCAAAAAATTTGGTTTGAAAGTGGTGAATAAAGGCACAAAAGCTTTACAAGCTAATAAGCAAGAAGGGCGAACCACCCTCTAACCAAAAAATGGCTCAAACCACCATTTTTAAGCCACAAAAATAGAGCCTTTTACAGTTCAAAACCAGCCCCAAAAAAAATTGAAAAAGATAGAAAGACAAGTATTGAAAATAAGATAACAAGACTAGTATTCTACCTCTTGAAGCAAAGACCACTTTAGGTATAAGTTCAAGCCAAAACCACCTTCAAGAGCTCCAAGAAGGCCCCAAGGAACCTCATCTCAAAGGTGAGATGATTTGGTTTAGGAGAAGTAGGCAAAAGTGTAGAGAAACTAGGCAAACACACACAATTTTGCGAGAGAGAGAGAGAGAGAGAGAGAGAGAGAGAGAGAGAGAGAGAAATCTAGAGAGAGAAAAAAATTTATGTCTCAAATTTTATGTCACAAACAATGGCGGCCGGCTGGCCATCAGTGGTGGCTGGCAAGGCTTCGTTGATGGCAGGCAATGCATATCAATGCCGGTAAAGGAGAAGTAGTGGCCGACAGCCTCTAAGGATGGCCGACAGGACATCAGAAACTTCAGGCTGAAAAGACCCAGGCATGGTCCAAAGATGAGACAAAATGGATGCAGGGTTTGAAATGCTCAAAGTTATGGCATTCCACTAGAGACTTCGAGCGTTTAGTGAGCAAATAGACTCATCATTGGATGTACCTGCAAGAACATCCATGCCTTAAAGGGCTGTCAAAAATGGGGTGTCTACACCAGTTAACTAGCTAATTAAATAATTACAACACAAGTGCAATTAAAATAAGTAATTAAACTAAACAACTAACTACTACGCCACTAGAAACGAGGGATATTCATGTGCATGCTCAGTTTCCACCCCAAAAGACCTTTGTTTTGCTTCTGAATACCTCTGTTTGCACAGTTGAACACCAACATTGCTGCTCACTCTACTCTGCGTTACAAACTCACTACTGAATTTTGCACCAGTGCTCGGCCGGCCAATGATGAGGACTACCGGCCACCAGCGATGGCCGGCCGGCTGTCAAAGGTGGTCTGCCAGCCATGGAAAGTAGCCTGCCGGCCACTGTTGCACTGTTCTCCTTGCTGCAACAGAGGACAAACAAAGCATATACAGGGTATTTTCAAGGGTTTTCTGCACAACTCACCCCTCCTTTTCATGAGCAAATCCAAGGAATGGTGAACTTAAGGTACAAACGACCAACTCAAGCAATTTCATTGCATGATAGCTTGTGAATCAAAATGTGCAATTCCAATGAATGCAACAAAAAGAGACTCTAAAGACCACTTCCCTATCATGGATGATCAAGGGAAGTGGTGACCTTGGAGCCTTGAATCATTTCATCACTAATGATTATGAAATGGTTCAAGCTTCCATGTGTTCAATTAATGTCAGATTGAACACAACCAATTATTATCTTGCACCACTTTTAGTCCTAATTTTAGTTACTCATTTTAGTTTTCCAACCATTCTTTAATCAATTAAGTCCAATGTTGAGTTTAAGTCTACTAAATGGAAAGAAGGCTCAAACTAAAAGTTGTTTTAGGCATGAAAGAGAGATCATGCCGTTGGTAATGAACCCCTTAAGGGATTAAACCATTAAGCATAACATCTCAATCTCATACTTTAAACAAACAAATTGTTTGAACTACTTTCAAAGGAAAGCAAAAGCCAATAAAGGAGGGAGATTGCAGAGATGATTAGATGCTGCAAATGAGTGACAAAAGCATAAATGAATGCTATCAACTCAAATGAGATGGTGTCTAAGGCCTAAAACACCAAACTCATGACTACAATTGCATTATAAGCATACAAAACAAAGCTCAAATACAACTTATAGCCCAAAAACAATGCTAAAACAGTCTAAAATAAGTCCTAAAACATATTGGACTTGGGCTAAAAATAACTAGATTAACATGCCAAAACATGGCACAAACTAGGCTAGTAAGCAAGACACAAGGAGGGGAGGCTAAACCCTCCAAATTTGGAGTTCAAAACATGATTTTGCCCACTAAAAAAGCCCTAAAAATTAGTTTTTAAAAGATTGGAAAAAGATAGTAAAAGGGTGGGAAACACAAGGGTAAAGGCCTCCAAAACACGGTATAAAGAAAGGCTATCAACCCATCAACCTTTAATGGCCTTAAACCCAAGCTTTAGCCCAAAGATACAGAGTTTTGGTAGCCCCAAAGCAAAGGAAAAATAGTAGGAATAATAGCAAATAAATCAAAGCTACAAGCAAAGTATTATATCTTTTGAAGAGAAGAGTAATTCCAAGCAACAAAACCAAGTAAACACACCCTCTAGAGCTCAAACCAAGCTCAAAAGTACCTCAGCTCAAAGATGAGAAGATTTGGTTAAGGGTGTATAGGCAAAGGTTAAGGAATTGTAGGCAAAAATGTAAAAATTTGCTAGAGAGAGAGGAAAATTTTTTATCTCAAAATTTTCTAACCTTCAAACATGAGAGAGGGGCCTCCTATATATAGAAAATATGAAATTCCCTTAAGGAGATACAGCCTTACATGTGGGGATAGATGCATGCATCTGTGCAAACAACTGGCACAGCTGGCATAAAATATCTACAAAATATATTGGTGGCCGGCAGTGATGGCCGGCAAGCGACATCAGTGGGTGGTCGGCCATCACTGGTGGCCAAAAAACCACATCAGTGGCCGATAGCCAAAAAGTGATGGCCGGCATCCCAAAAGGGGTGGCCGGCAAGCCACCAGAGGCTGCATGCTTGAAAAGCTAGGCTTGGTCCAAAACTGGGACAACAAAGGCACTAGATTTGATAGGCTCAAAGTTGTGGCATTCCACTAAAGACTTCGAGCACTTGGCGAGCAAATACATTCATCATCGGGTGTGCATGTGAGGACGTGCAAGTCGTAAGGGCTGTCAAAAATGGGGTGTTTACACCTCTATAGTGCTATAAGAAAGATGGGAGCCTGACTCCTTCAGCGGAAGGTCCTCTGACACGCCATGTACAAAGTCGCTGAAGTGCCTGACACCTCCGGACGGTAATATATGTGTGTAGGGATGATATATCTCTGGATTAAAGGGCCGAATCCCCAGTGGTAACAGCTCAGGCTCGAGTCCAAGAGAGAATCTGTCTCTAGGTCAACTACAATACCCTCTGCCGCTAGCTCCTCAACCTCAGTAGTGGGTGATAGTAGAGGCGGAACCTCGTCATGTAGAATATCGTCTACCATCTGGGAAAGTAGTTGAAAAGTTGGTGAAAAATGAAAAAGAAAATGAAGAAAAGAGGGAAAACTTGGAAAAAGTCAACCCTAGGAGAGAGAAAATGGGAGAAAAAGTCAAAACCTAAGAAAGTTCATGAAACATGAGAGAAACTCAAGAGGAACAAGCCTAAAGTGGTGAAAATGTAAGAAAAAAAATAACAAAATCAAATTTTGTTTGGTTCAAAACATAGAGAATTGAGAGGGTTTTACAGAAAAAATTTACGTGGGGCATTGGAAAATGCGTATAAAGCGTAAATCTAGAGAGAGGAAGCGCCTAGAGAGAGAAGGAGGATTTTCGGACAAGGGTGTGTGAGCAAACGAAGTATGGAAGTATATATTTAAAGGCCTATGCGTGAAAAGTCAAAACTGCCCCGAGGAAAGCACAGGTGGCTGGCAAGCTTTATTGTTGGCCGGCAACCTTTTTAGGAGGCTGACAAGTGGTCGGTGGTCTTCATTTGTGGCCTAGTACTGTTTTGTGCATCAGTTTTCCCGCGTAGTGTATGGAAGGTTCTTGTTTTGGATTCAGATGGCTGCGTTTTGGTGCGTGACTGTGCCCCACGTACCAAGATGAATGCGGTGTATGCTTTTTAAGCATGTTGCAACGTCCCTGAGAGGTAAGTTGGAGGTTGTCGCAGAACATTACTTTTGCTCATTCTGTCAAATTACGTATTTGTTCTCTTCTGTTGCATCGAATATGCGTTTTCACATACACTTATGTTGCACGCATGCCCTGCATTGTTCATGATTCATGCATTGAGTATGCTTGCATAGAATATTGTTTCAATTAACATCGTACATCGGTTGTCTATCTTGCATGGAAAATGCATTCTCATTATGTTGAGTTGTCATCTTGTTCACTTTGTGCATCTATCGCACTTGTTCGCTTCATACCTTGTTTTACTATCTTCATGGGTTTCGTTTTCCGAGGCCAAGGCCTTCTAGGGGGAGAGTTAATCTTGCTTAAGTTCTGACTGTTTGATTGTTCCTTTGTTGACTTGTTTAAATAGGTTAAAAATAGCAGGTGTGCCTATTTGTTCACACCACCTTTCCTCCTCTCACGTGCGACGCGTGAGGATTGTTTAAACCGGTTTAAAATAGCAGGTGGGCCTATTTGTTCACACCACCTTTCCTCCTCTCGCGTGCGACGCGTTAGGATTGTTTAAATCGATTAAAAATAGCAGGTGCGCCTATTTGTTTACACCACCTTTCCTCCTCTCGCATGCGACACACTAGGATTGCTTAAATCAGTTAAAAATAGCAGGTGCGCCTATTTGTTCGCACCACCTTTCCACCTCTCATGTGCGACGCATTAGGATTGCCTAAATCGGTTAAAAACATTGGGTGCACCCGGTGTTCACACCACCTTTCCTCCTCTCACGTGCAACGTGTTAGGATTGCTTAAATTGGTTAAAAATAGTAGGTGCCCTTGTTTGTTCACATCACTTTTCCTCCTCTCGCGTGCAATGCGTTAAGATTGATTAAATTGGTTAAAAACAACAGGTGCGCCTGTTTGTTCACACCACCTTTCCTTCTCTCGCGTGCGATGCGTTAGGATTGATTAAATTGGTTAAAAACAACAGGTGCACTTGTTTGTTCACACCACATTTCCTCCTCTCGTGTGCGACACGTTAGGATTGTTTAAATCGGTTAAAAATAGCAGGTGCGCCTGTTTGTTCACACCATCTTTCATCTTCTCACGTGCGACGCGTTAGGATTATTTAAATCGGTTAAAAATAGCAGGTGCACTTGTTTGTTCACACCACATTTCCTCCTCTTGCGTGCGACGCATTAGGATTGTTTAAATCGGTTAAAAATGTTAGGTGCGCCTGGTGTTCACACCACCTTTCCTCCTCTCTCGTGCAACGCGTTAGGATTGTTTATATCAATTAAAAACAACAGGTGCGCCTATTTGTTCACACCACCTTTCCTCCTCTCGTGTGCGACACATTAGGATTGTTCAAATCGGTTAAAAATAGTAGGTGCACCTGTTTGTTCACACCACTCTTCCTCCTCTTACGTGAGACGTGTTAGGATCTCGAGTCTTTGGTTAAAAACATCGGGTGTGCCCGGTGTTCTCACCATCTTTCCTCCTCTCGCGTGAGACGCGTTGGGATTGTTTTCCTCGATGAAAAAAACATCTGGTGTGCCTGGTGTACCATCTTTTCACGCTCTCTGCGTGAGGCACAATTTGGGTTTGGAACCTTATCCATTCTTCCTATGTGAGACGTTGCTTAGCTTATATTTCTTACATCCTTTCTACATGGGACATAGTTTGGTTTGTGCTTTCGTTGTCTCAATCGCATGAGACGTGTTTATTTATTTGCGTCTTTCCGTGTAAGACACAACTTGATTCGTTTTGCTTTAATTTATGCTGCATTGTTTTGTTTTATTGCATAATCATAAGTTATTTTTTCTGTATGTGATTTCCTTCTTGCCCCTGAACTACGCTGGTTTGATTCCTTGCAAAGGGATACGTAGGCAGCTTGTGAACACAACCATTTATTTATGTCTTGTTTGTTTTGCCCAAGTCTTACAGCCTCGTCAAAATGGGCCGTCTTTGGGCTTTGATATTCAAGCACGTCATTACATGACTTTGAGTTCAGCCAAACAGGGGCAACTGTAGACACCCCATTTTGACCGCCCTTACGACTTGGTCACCATCACTTGCACACCCAATGATGAATGTATATGCTTGTCAAGTGCTCGAAAGTCCTCAGCGGAATGCCACAGCCCTGAGCCTCAAAACCTGCAAACCTTGTGCCTTGTTTTTGCACCAAAACCCCGGCCTTTCAAACCTAAAAAACCTAGGACCTGCAAGCCCATTTTTATGGGCTGTCGACCGTCCCTTTTGGCTACCAGCCACCCTTGTGCCTTGTCGGCCAAGTGTGTGGATTGCCGGCCAGAATTGGTGGCCTGCGGGCCACAAGTGTGTTTTGCAGATATTTTCTGCCAGCTGTTTGCACAGATGTTTGCATCTACCTACATGTGTATGGATGGATGTTTCGGAAGGAATGTAATATTTTTCTATAAATAGAGGACCTCCCCTTTCATTTTTGAGGGTTAGAAAAATTGGAGCAATACAATTCTCTCTCTCTCTCTCTCTCTCTCTCTCTCTCTCTCTCCTAGTTATTTTAACCTTTGCCTATACACTCTAAACCAAATCTTGCCATCTTTGAGTTGAGGTACTTTTGAGCCTATTTTGAGCTCTTGAGGCTGCGCATGTGTTGAATTGTTGATTAGAAGTGTTCTTCTCTTCAAGAGGTATAAGGCTTGGTTTGTTTCTTTGTTTTGTTTGCTATTTTTCCTACTATTTTTCTATTGTTTTTGGACTGTATAAACTCTGTAATTTTGGGCTGAAACTTGTGGTTTAAGGCATTAAAGGGTGGAGGGGCAGTTCACCTTTCTTTCCACCTTGCTTCTCTAGCCTTTACCCTCGTACTTCCCACATTTACACTATCTTTTTTTGAGCTTTTAAACACTATTTTTTTAAGCTTTTTCAATGGCTTAAAAGTTGTTTTGAAGTCCAAAATTGTAGGGGTTAGCCTCCCCTCCTTGTCTTGCTTACTAGTTTAACAAGCTCTATGTTTTAGCTTATTGTTCTAGCTTTTGTTAGCTTAATTCCAGTATGTTTTAGGACTATTTTTAGACTATTTTAGGAGTTTTTTTGGTTATTCATTGCATTTGAGCCTTGTATTGCATGCTTGTAGTATAATTGTCGTCATAGGCTTGGTGGCTTAGGCCTTAGCCACCCTCCTATTTGAGTTGATAGCATTTGTTTATGGCTTTCCATGCTTGCTTTCACCACTAATCACTTCTACAACCTCCTTCCTTTCTTGGGGTTTGCTTTGCTTTGAAAGTTGGTTCAAACTAGTTGCATGTTTAAAGCATGAGATTGAGGTCTTGTGCTTAATAGTTTAATCCCTTTGGGGGTTCATTACCAACGGCATGACATTTCTCTCATGCCTAAAACAACTCTTGGTTTGATGCTTCTTTCCATTAGAGGACTTAAAGCTCACCTTTGGACTTAATTTACTACGGAATGGTTGGTAATTAAAATGGAGTAATAAAATGAAAACTAAAAATGATGCAAGATAATAAATTGTTTTGGGTTCAATCGGATGTAAATTGAACCCTTGAGTTTTGAATCGTTTCATACTGGTTTGTGATGTAAACGGTTCAAGAGTCAATGTCAACCACTTTCCTTGATCAATCCATAATAGGGAGGAGGTTTAAGAGTCTTTATTTGTTGGATTTATTGAACTTGCACCCTTTGATTCATAGGCCATCATGCAATGAAATTGCATAGATTGATGGTTTGTAAATCAAGTTTACCACTCCTTTGAGTTGTTTGATGATAATGAGGGATAAGTTATGCAAACAACCCTTGAGAATATCCTGTTCTTGCTCTGTTTGCTCTCTGTTGCAGTGAGAAGAACTAGGCATCAGTGGCCAGCACGCCACCTTTTGCGGACGGCAGACGATCATTTGTGGCCAGCAAGCGACCACTTTTAGCCTGCCCGCCACCTTTGCAAAACCCAGCAATGGCCTTTTTAAAATGAAACAGAGTTAGTTTTGAGGTGAAAAATAGTGAAATGTTCTACTGTGCAACAGAGGCATCTGGCAAGCAGGACAGTGGCCTTTTTCGAGTGGAAATCTGTGCATGCATGAGCATTCCTCATTTCCCAAGGTAGAGTAATTAAAATAGCTAGCTTAGCACTTCTTTCATGTTGTATTCACGTAATTAATTAGTTCGTTTTGATTTGTAATTAATAATATTAGTTAGTTTAGTTAGTTAGTTAGTTAATTTTTTATAATAATTAATTAGCTAGTTTAGTTAATTATTTCATTCGGTTTGCAATTCGTAGTAATTAGTTTAGCTAGTTAGTTTATTCGGACCCTCTTGTGTGAGGGCGCAAATGTTGTAATAACGTGTATGTCTTCCAATCCCACGTGCGGACGCGCCCTTGAGGGCCTACGCTTTTTCACAGTTCAGTCTCAAATATCACGGTTCTTAATCTGATCTCACAATGTGTGATGTGAGACTGATAAATCACCAAAGAGTCGAAATCCGGCAAATCGTTTTTGGAAAACTGATTTTTAAGAAAGAAGTGCCACACATGGACTGCTTTGCCAGATACAGAGTCGCCACCTACATATTTTGTTTTGGGGGAATTTAGGAAACCCTGACTCGTGCCTAAGGCCACGTGTCGTCAACAAAGTTGCCTCGGCTCGGGAACTTGGGTACGATTGGGGAAGGTCATCTATGAGTACCCCCGCTCGCCCGATCTGAAGATCGGCCTATACTAAGCATGATATCGAGTTTTTCAAAACACATGCACTCTTATTCCGGTTAATTAGCTAGAATTACTATGTGATGCGCACAACACACAAGTATAGACTAGATCGCCTAATTTGGAACAAAGCATCGCATATCCATTTGTTTCAAAATGGTTTGAAGTTTGCTACTCGCAAGTAGTCTAAAATACGGATTTCAATGAATCGTTCCAATTAAAGTAATCCAACCTTCACCCACGGGCATTCAGGCAGTTATATCACATAAGCAATTAGCCTCATGGTAAGCATGCTGTCATGTTAACACTCACACACATGTAAGATGCTAAAGCATAAACACTCATAGTGTACTCCGAGCCAAAACAAGAAACTAGTTAGAAATCATGCATGATCCTAGTTCATGTTAAGATGGCTAATGCAACACATGCAAAATTCAACCAGAATAGGCTCGGCTAATCTAAAATGGCATGTGAGATGCGACAATTCGATACACGTATTCAACTTAGAATTGAAATACAATGAAGTTAGTATGATGCGCCGAGCCCGGTGCATGCAATACAGATGAATGGTGCAAACATGCATAACATAAAGATGCTAATTGAAACGTGCCCTAGAACTAACCATCGTAAGCGGTTAAGTAAGAGGGAGTAAGAAGTGGGGATTGGAAGACATGCATCACACACACGCACGCTTATTACACAATTCGCCCTCTCGACGGAGGGACCGAAAGAATAATACAAATCAAATAATTAACTAACTAACGAGTTAACTAATTATTACACAACATTTAACTAATTAAACAAATTAACTAAGCTATTAAAGTAGTAAAACAGCCTCGGGAAGAGGGATGCATGCGTGCTCGGACAGCTTTGCTCGGAAATCCATCGCCATGTCACATGTTGCCTCTGTTTACACTGCTCTACACCTCCAAGGACTACACAAGTCTCAAGGATGCTTCTAAATCACCTTCTGAGCACTGTGGGATGTCATCGGCCAAAAGTAAAGGCCACCGGCCAAGAGGAACTGGTCACCGACCATTTGTAGGGACCTCGGCCAACAATGCATAGCCGGCCGACACTGAAGATGGCCGACCGGCCATCTCTTCCTGCAGAATCCTGTTTTGCTGCAGCAGAGGACAGACAGAGCATGGCAATGCATTTTTAAGGCAATGTTTGCACCACCACCCTCCTTATCATGTTTGAGACTAAAAGGAGTATGGTTCTCGACCCTCGGGCCATCAATCACGCATTTCAATGCATGATGGCCAAAGGAGCCGAGTGTGCAAATTAATGTACAATGAATGCACATAAACACGAAAGGGGGCCCTAACCTCCATCATAGTTGATCAAGAGGCAAGGGATGCATGCTTAATGCTATGCAACCTAGGCATGCAAGCAAGCTAATGCAACATGAACATGCAAGCAAGCAATGTGCAATAGGCATACAACCTAAACAAATAAGCATGTTAGGCATCTAACAACAATGCCAATGACAAACATGCAACAACATGTGAGGCAAACATGTGACAACATGTTAAGCAACTTAAAAAAAGAGAATGCATGACAAATGCATTGCAACTTAAGCATGCAACTACATGTCATGGACTAAGTACACAAAAAGGCAAGATTGAACTAGCATGCTACGACATGCAATTTACCAAGTATGCGACAAGTATGTGACAACATACAAGGCAAGCATGCAATAACATACGGGGATGGTCTTAAACCAAAATGGACAGCTCTCAAATAGGTCCAAATCAGCGGCCAAAATGCTATGGAAATGGGGACAAAAGCTCATACAAACATGCATATTAATGGTCCATTACTTTAAACATTGTAGAGCAACTTTTAAGAACACTTAAAGGAATGAAAAGCATGCAAAATGTGACAACATTACATGCTCTGGAATGATGCTAGGAGTGATGCCAAATCACACAAACAAGTCAAGCATGGCATGCTTAAAGGTTTAAAGCCTAAGACTAGTCAAGGGACTTGAACCAAAGCTACCCAAAACAAAGAGCATATGGCGAGCATGACCCAAAACAGTCCTAAAGCATGGCAAAGTAAGCCTAAAACATGCAATGACCAAAGCCAAAACAAGCTAAAACAAAGGGGCAAAACATGAGGCATACAAGGCCACAAAAGAGGTGTTACACTACACCTAATGCAACCAACCATGGTATGATTTAAACAACCAAAATCAGATTTATGGCATGTTAAAACAAACTCAAAAAAACACTTAGGTGGCACCTAAATGACCTAAGCATAAGGGCATGCACAATGACCCGATCATGGAGCATAAGACACTAACTCTTCAAGACATTGAAAGGATGGCAAATACAAGCATGAAATATGGACTGAAAAACATGACAAATGATTCCAAATCATTGAAATGGCCCAAGTAAAGCATGCTAGTGACTTAAGCACCCAAAGCTAACAAGCTAGATTGTATGGTAGCTATACAAAACAATGCAAGCATAACCAAAACAACAAGAAACAGAGCTCAAGCATGTTAAAACAAAACTAGAAGCTTCATGAAGTTAAGCCAAAATCATGTTAAAAAGACATGTTACAACATGGTGCATGTTAAGGCAAATCATGGGATTACAAGACAAGTATACAAAGCATGCATGGTATGTCTAAACCAAGTCAAAACAGTGCTATATCATGGCAAAACAAAGCCTACCATATATTGAAATGAAGCTAAAACAAGCTAGGCATACAAGCCACCAACATAAGCCATTTATGCAAACATTCAAGACAAAGGAGAGGGGATGACCTCTCCTATTTGGGACACCAAAACCACCTCTCCCACTGAAAATCCTTTGGATTTCAGTGGTAGAGAGGCCATGCAAAGCTAATAACATAGGCCAAAATGGATGCCCAAAAATAAGGCCTAACAAGGCCTTGGAAGGGGGGGGGGGGGGAAACAACCCCAAACCTCAAAATGACCTTAACAAAGTTCTAAAGTAAGAAAATCAGAACTTTTATCAGTTATAATCTAAGCTCAAAACAATAAGCAAGAAGGGTTTAAAAGCTTAAACAAGAAATGGGGTATCTAAAGCAAGGAATCACCCTTGTAGAAACCTCTTCAAGAACAAAGCCAGCAGGTTTCTGAGTTCAAATCCACCAAAACACCAAAACCAACCCCTTAATACCTCAGTAACAAAGAATAAGGTGTATTGCTAGTGTTTGTGGTGCAATAGTAAGACAAATACTATTTGAGCAAAAAACAAGGCTAAACAAGGAAGTATAGATACAATCCTATATCTATCCTCTCAAGAACAAAATTTTCTGAACCTTGAAGGAGGGAGGAGGCTCCCTCTTATAGAGGCTCAAATTCTAAGGCTTCCAGAGAAGCCAAGCAAAGAGCAAATCCCTCATACACGTGTATGGAGGGGTGAATTGTGGATGCCAGCTGCACCAGCTAGCGTAAAATATCTATACAAAGCAGATGAACAGGGTTTGGCTACCAAAATGGTCGATCGACCAGCACAGTGCCGGCCAACCAAATATAGTGCCGACCGGCCAACACTCTTGGCCGGTGGCAAGAAAAAGGGACCGATGGCCTCATGCCATGGCCGGTGGGTTGAGGGGATGGCAAACAAGCCACCCTCTTCCCTTAGAAGCAAAAACACAAGTGTTTGGTCCATGACCAAGCACAAAACAGACAAGTTGAGAGATCTTTGAGGCAAGGCGCGTAGTCGAGACCTCTGAAAACTCAAAACAAACACGAGTATAGATGATCATCGAGTGTTCAAACGATGATATCCAAATCTTGAGGACGGTCAAAAATGGGGTGTCTACAGTTGCCCCTCTTTGACAGAACTCGAAAGTCACAAAGTGATGGGAGTGAATATCAAAGCCCAGAGACGACTCATTTTTGACAAGGCTGAAGACTTAGACAAGCATGCAAGATAGCAAGATATGTGCCTGAAGGCAGGGGCAAGATGCAAGTGATATGCACGATGCCGTTCATAACTTATGATCATGCAAAGAGAGCTGTGATGAAGCAATTATGCAAAATAAATGCAACATTTTAAGCAAGCGAATAAGAGATAACGATCCTACACATTCCAACAGAAAGGGTGTAAGAAAATTATGCAATTCTCACTGCATCTAATATGGAGAAGATTAAAGGCGACTACCGAGGACACCCGGAATCTCAAACACAACATCTCTTAACGTATCATACGCAAGAGAGGCAAAAGGGTATCTCTCAGCGTGGCACACGCATGAGAGGAAATGAAGCATCTCTCAGTATGGCACACGCATGAGTGGAAGGAGAGCATCTCTCGGCGTGGCACACGCGTGAGAGAAAAGAGGGCAATAAAGCACGATGCACATAACAGTGCGAATACGTCCAAACGCGGCACGCGAGTGGAGAAAGGCTGCGCAAGAAAGCACGATGCACATAACAGTGCGGGCACGTCCAAACGTGGCATGCGAGTGGAGAAAGGCTGCGCAAGAAAGCGCGATGCACATAACAGTGCGGGCACGTCCAAATGCGGCATGCGAGTGGAGAAAGGACTACGTCCAAATGCGGCACGCGAGTGGAGAAGGGGTAGCAGTTACGTCCACATGCGGCACGCGAGTGGAGAAAGGTTAGCAGTTACGTCCACACGCGGCATGCGAGTGGAGAAAGGTTAGCAGTTACGTCCACACGCGGCACGCGAGTGGAGAAAGGTTAGCAGTTACGTCCACACGCGGCACGCGTGTGGAGAAAGGGTTAGTTACGTCCACACGTGGCACATGAGTGGAGAAAGGTTAGTAGTTACGTCCACACACGGCACGCGAGTAGAGAAAAGATTAGTTACGTCCACACGCGGCACGCGAGTGGAGAAAGGGGTTAGTTACGTCCACATGCGACACGCGAGTGGAGAAGAGTTAGTTACGTCCACACGCGGCACGCGAGTGGAGAAAGGGTTAGTTACGTCTACACGCGGCACGCGAGGGGAGAAAGGGTTAGTTACGTCCACACGCAGCACGCGAGCGGAGAAAGGGTTAGTTACGTCCACACGCGGCACGCGAGTGGAGAAAAGGTTAGGCATTGGAACATGTTCCAAATGCTCTTAACCAAAGAAAGGGAAACATAGGGACATATCCTGGTGTTTTAGAGAAGGAGCGTAAAGAACAATGCAAGTTAGAGGGGTCCAAGACAATGCGAACGAAATATGCGACAATGCGAGAGATTGACATGCATGATAATGCAAATGGAAGATGCATGACAATGCGAGTTATTTGAAATGCATGACAATGCAAATTATTGGAATGTACAATAATGCAAATGAGACACGCATGACAATGCATGAACTGGAATGCATGACAATGCAAATTATTGGAATGCACAACAATGCAAACTATTGAAATGCACGATAATGCAAATGATTGGAATGCATGACAATGCAAATGAGACACGCATGACAATGCATGGACTGAAATGCATGACAATGCATAATTATTGAAATGCACGACAATGCAAATGATTGGAATGCATGACAATTCAAATGAGACACGCATGACAATGCATGGACTGAAATGCATGATAATGCAAACTATTGAAATGCACGACAATGCAAATGATACACGCATGACAATGCATGAACTGGAATGCATGACGATGCAAATTATTGGAATGCACAACAATGCAAATGAGACACGCATGACAATGCATTAACTAGAATGCATGACAATGCAAATTATTGGAATGCACAACAATGCAAACTATTGAAATGCATGACAATGCAAATGATTGGAATGCATGACAATGCAAATGAGACACGCATGACAATGCATGGACTGAAATGCATGACAATTCATGATTATTGAAATGCATAATAATGCAAACTATTGAAATGCACGACAATGCAAATGATTGCAATGCATGACAATGCAAATGAGACACGCATGACAATGCATGGACTGAAATGCATGACAATGCATGATTATTGAAATGCATGATAAAAGATGCGTGACAATGCGTGTAATTGAAATGCATGACAATGCAAAATGACGATGCAAGTTGTTGATAAGATGCATGATGATGCGAATGAAACACGCGAAATAACACGGATGGAGGGGGGGTGCAAGACAATGCGACCCAAGGGAGGTGCATGACAATGCCAGCATGGCGTGCGCTACAACGCATATAGACGTGCATAACGATGCAAGTGAACAGTGCATAACAATGCAAGTTGTGTGCGCTACAACGCATGTAGACGTGCATAACGATGCAAGACAAAACACGTAATGCAACGCATTTAAAGTAGTTATTTAATCTCGCAAGATACTAAAGGATACGAAAAAGATACAGCTTGCGCGTACCGAGCATCGCATATAGAAGACATGGTTCGATGTCAACACGGAAGCCGGTTAAACTTCAAAAGTCCACTTCCTTGCACTACCTTGAGAGATGAAGGTCCCAAACCATAGAATTGGCCCAACCAAGGGTGTAGCAGGTTCACCGGCCACAAGGGAAGGCCACCGGCCATCCATCGGCCACAAAAGGAGCTCATCGGCCAACTTTTTAGCCGATCGGCTAACAATTTGGCCGACTGGCCAAATGTGGCAGTGTCGGGGTAGTTTTGACATTTAGCCACGGGTCCTTAAATATAGGGCCTCAAACCCTATATTTTCACTTCCTCCAAGCTCGAAAAACCCTCCCCTCTCTCTCTAGGTGATTTTCCAACCTTCGATCCCCGTTTTTCTCTTGTTTTCGACACTTTTTCATCGTTCGATTCGCGAAACCCTCACCGTTTCGCACACTTTGAACCGAAAAAATCTTGGTTTCGGTGCACTTTTCTTGGCTTCCATCGTTTGGGGTTTGTTTTCCCTCGATCTTCGTGCCTTTTCCACACCCCGACCTTTCCTCTCATTTTTCACCCTCTCGGGGTTGACTTTTGGCATTCTCGCCTATTTTCCACATTCTCGGCCATTTTTGCACTCTTTCTGAGATGGCGGACGATATTCCACGTGGTGGGACTCCCCCAGAGATGGACGTGGACCCCAAGGTCGAGCTCCTACCTCTTCACATCCGGCCGTTCGATCCGGCGACTTACAGGCCGGCGATACATGTGCTGCCTCCCGATGGCATCTGCCAGTTCAGGAGCTATGCGCGAGGCGTGCCACTGGAGCTTTTGTTGCGCGAGCCAGAGTCACATCTATCTTATGGTGCTTCTGAGGTATATTCTTTCTCTGTTTCATTTTCTGCAATGTAGAACACATAACTGTGATAGTCGATTCTGTTTTTTAACTAATTAACTCAGACACACTGACACATCACATGCTGTAGTTCACTGTGAGCACACCCATACCCGATATCTATTTGAATCTGAACACGTGTACACACGCTGTATTCTCAACTGAACCATTCAAACATACTGATACATCATATGCTGTAGTTCACTGCGAGCACACCCGCACCCGATATCTGTTTGAATCTGAACACATGTACACACATTCTATTCTCAACTGAACCATTCAAACATACTGATACATCATATGCTGTAGTTCACTACGAGCACACCCGCACCCGATATATGTGTAGACTCTGACGCATGCACACACATTGTATTTTCATCAATTCTGAGCGCATTCAACACTGTATTTGTAACACTGTTTCGCAACTGTTTGTTTTGATCACAAGGAGATTCTCATGCCTTACGGGGGTATGGGAACACTGCCGCCCGAGGTTGGTACATGCAGCTACCTGACGCGGTTCATCGCATTGTTAACCAGGCTGGTTTTGGGACCTTCTGCATGGGACTCTCGCGCCTCACTGCGAGCAGGCCCCTTCTTGCTGCTCTGGCGGAGAGGTGGTGGGATACCACTGACTCCTTCCACCTTTCTGCCACCGGGGAGATGACGATGACTCCCTTTGACTTCTCCATGCTCACAGGCATCGGAGTGGGGGGTGATTCGATCCCCTTTGATACAGACATGGACGAGTGGGATGCCGCTCAGCTATACTTGCTCGGCACTCAGCCACTTCTTGCCCAGGCAAGATTTGTGAGGTACTCGTGGTTCGAGGATCACTTCCGGATCCAGGCGCCTACTACCCGGGAGGAGGAGGAGCAGTACGCTCGTGGCTTCATTATGTTCTTGCTGGGGACCACGCTCTTCGCCGACCGGGCGAACACCGTCGCCCTCTACTTGCTAAGCGCGCTTGTGGATGCGACACAGATCCGCCGCTACGACTGGGGTGGCGCGGGCTTGGCCACTCTTTACGGGTATATGAGCTCATCCTCTCGCTGCAGCGGATAGTTGCTCGGAGGCTACTGGCGAGCTTGGGAGGTACACCTTCTTTTTTCTGTTTTACATTTCCGCTTTACATTATCTGTACTCTGTACATTGCACACATGTAGTCTGCTTCACACTGGTTGTACACTGCACACACGGCACACACATAATCTGCTTTATTCTGCATTTTGCTTTATCTGATAAGCATACTGATATTGGCTCTGTTATATTTTGCAGTTGTGGGTATATGCCTACTTCCCGAGGCTTGCCCCAGTGCCAGACGAGGAGGTCCCCCTTGGCGTTCCATTCTCTCACCGCTTTGACGTGAGATGCGAGCGGAGGCCACGAGAGTCCTTCATGTTCTTCCGCCACTACTTTGATACCATCACTGCAACCGAGGTATGTCAAACATTACAGTTCATTTAAGCTTCGCTTTACGTTGTACTCTCAATATCAGTAAATAACAAACTGTGTTTTATTTGCAGATCACCTAGCAGCCTTGGGCCCCGTTGCCTGATGCAGTTCGGGAGCGGTATACCGGTGCTCGAGAGACCGCCCAGTTCAGGGTCTTGTTGGAGGGCCCAGTTTGTCGGGCATGGTATTTCGGGGAGCACTTCCTGCGACAGACTTTGGGCGTGCCTGAGCAGCCGGTTCCAACACCTCCTCCTACCCATACGAGGCACACTGAGAGGTACACCCTGGAGAAGATGATGGACTACACGATTGGCTGGGACTCAGAGCCTTTCAGGGACGAGGGTGACTACGCTGAGTTCATTCAGGCTTACATCATGCGGCCTTTGACAGGTGCTCATCGAGCTGAGCGAAAGAGGCCAGTGGCGCCAGCAGCAGGAGCGGGGGCACCGAGGTCACCGAGGGCACCTCCGGCCCGAGGCAGGATTGGGTCCCGTAGGGGACAGCGAGCTGGGTGGCCAGAGTTGCCTACGGCGATCACATGCCGAGGACAGGGTGGGGAGACTTATCAGATTCCCTTCACTCCTCCTCTGGCTGATCACGAGCTTGTCGGAGCCTACGGCTCGACCCCGGTATGCACTACTAGACTTTGCATTTTGTATAGTCATTTCAATTCATTTGATATTCCGCAGAATACTAATAACTTCAACACTTTTGCAGGTTTCCGTCGAGTACAGTTGCCAGTGCCTGGAGTTGACAGCCTCAGCTGTAAGGATACTGCAGCGGTGCATCGACTTGTTGACCATCTACAATATCCCGGTAAGTTCTTTCAACTACAGTCTCAAACTCCTACAGTATGCTTCATACATAATCTGATGCATCACACTATCAACACAGCACTTGACACATAGCACTCACGGTACTGATACTCCGTAACCTACATACTGTCCACAGCGTTGCTCACGGCATTCGTACACTGTACTCATACACTGCACTCATACACTACATTCTATACTGTACTCACACATTGCATTTGGTATTCGCATCCTGCTTTATCTGTAATTGATGCATTTGCCATTTGTCCTTTTCAGGCCCCATTCCAGATTCCGGCCGCGGGTGGTGCACCAGCTGGACCATCTTTTCCTGCTCGAGGAGGAGGGGGAGTCAGGCGGAGGATGACCATCCATAGCCGTGGCAGACATAGGCGCACTCATGCTGAGAGCAGTTCACGAGAGCCTTCCCCCGATGATTTTGACGAGGAGGCGGCGTCATCCCAGGGCGAGGCTGGAGACAGTTCAGATTCTGACTTTGGAGATGGCGGTGGTGACCTGGACCCTCGTCCAGGAAGAGGACGAGGACTGACTCCCGCACTTGAGATGACTGATATTGATCCAGACTTTCTGCTGCTTTTTCTTTTTTTTTTTTTTTTTTGCTTTGTTTAGACATTTTGTTGCTTTTCTCTTCTTTTGCTTTACTTTTCTTTTTCATTGATAGTTTGGGCACACTGTACTGCTTCAGGCAGATTTTACTTTCTCAAAACTATGTACTTTTTGCAAAAGACATGATGGAAATGAAACAAACTTTTTGCTGAAAAAGTGTTGCATTTGTACATTCTACACATTGCGTCACATCGCATCATATTACATAACAATGTAATGAGATCAAACTTTGTTTTGAAAACCAAACACTCAAATTGCAACTAATCAAGTAGTGAACCAAATACTGACAAAATAACTCGATAAATAAAACAAAGAACTTGACAGGCTGACCGAATGTAACTACAACTCGATAAGCAAAAGAAAGAACTTAAAGAGTGTGAAATACAACTCGATAAACAAATGTACAACAACTCGATAAGCAAAGAGCAAAACTCGATAAACAAAATTGTGACAACTTGATAAACAAATGAGTAACAACTCGATAAGAAAATTGAAGTAACACAGGTGTGACTTCGCAAAATCAACACCGAAGGCACTGGAAGTGGAACCAATCACAAGTTCACAACATGTTCAACACATAGACTGCTCATTCTGAACACACAGCTCGTAACACAGTACTCTGTTTATTTTGAACACACGGCTTATGTAGGACACTGCTGATTCTGAACACACAGCCCATTCTGAACACTGCTCATTCTGAACTCACAACCCATATCACAACATTCTATTCATTCGGTGCACAGCTCATGTAGGAAACTGCTGATTCTGAACACGCAACCCATAACACAGCGTTCTGTTCAGTTTGAACACACAGGATGCAAAGACGGAATTTGCAGAAGTCGAAACAAACTCAGATGCTCCGAATTCTTCATCTTTTCTTTTGCATCACAGTCTGGAACCTATAGCTTCAGATAGGTCCTGGTTCTACTGTTCTCACATGACATGGGTTAAACCCTACGGTTTTATGAAAGAACGAATCTTGTTTTGCACAAATGTGGAGAATGGCACAGCACTCTGAGCACAAAACAAATCATTTTTGAAATTGATTGTTAACCAGGTATTGAGCTTACGACTGAACACAGCGAAAAAAGACTCAACAACGGAAAACAAAGAGGTAAACAACCCAAACACATCGAGAAAAGCTCGAAACGACTCAAAACAAAAGATGAACAAAACAACAAAAGACATGACACACAGACGTGTTACAAAGGCGAAAGACCTCTCGGATCACGATGAGCCAGTTTCTTCGGGTATTGTTTCCCACCCTTTCTTATTTGTGATTCTCACACCACTCTGGCACTCAATCTCTAATTTTCTGAAAAAGCCCTTTTCTCACTTTTTCTCTCATCGCACATCTCTCTATTCTTCAGTCTCTCTTCTTTTTTTATCCCTCCCCTGGGTGGTTGATGGATAAATAGGAAGTTGCGAGCTCTTGCCCCTAGCATTTTGCAAGATTCTCTTTCTTCTACTCACAACAGTGAACTTTTCCACAGAGGGGTTGGGCTACAACTAGGTGTGTAGCCAATCTGCAGCTGACACCGATCGGTGATGCTCCGTTGGGGAGTTTGGACTTGATTAAGTCTGTCCAGATGAGGGAGTGGAATATCTCGATCCCTTCCAGTTCATGCTTCGTACTGGGCTTGATACCTCGTTGCTCGGAGGTTGAGGTAGCTTTCAGCATTTTGCTGTTTGCTTCAGTTGTGCCCTTTTCTGGCAGGTAGAGTGCCCCTTCTGGCAAGTATGTTGACAACAGGGAAGAGACAGGAAGCCTGACTCAACTGTGCCCCTAGTTCATCATTTTGACCATTTTTTGTTTTGGCTTTCTACTAAAACAATTTTGACCAATATGAGAGTTAGATTAACATACTTGTTCAACTTTCTGATTTGAAATCATGCAAGTTAGTTTGTGAGCATTGAAAATTTTCCTTTTTTGGGTCGAAGAAAATGGTCCAGTTTTGAAAAAATGGAATAATTTTCGAGAAAATTAGTCAACCTCATTAAAAATTTTCAAAAACTATTTTTGTGAACGACCACCGCTCAACGAGCATGGAACCCACTCTTGAGATGTACAACCTCAGATCCATAACAATGGAAAATCGCCTCTTGTCTGAACGGCACTGTACGGCAATGGAGAATTGCTCCTTGTTTGAATAGCACCGCAGCACATTGTAGGGCAACGGAAAGTTGCCCCTTGTTTGCATTGTACCGCACACACTGTAACCAGTTCTCAAGGTGACGATCATAACCAAAATCTCGGATACAGAAATGACAAAGATGATCGGAACCATTACATGGACAGAATTGATTTGGAAGAGTTTGTGGCTGGACTTCAGAATGAAGTTGCCTACGTATCCCAAACATGGGAATCAAGCCTTACATAGTTCCGGTTACGGTACACTCGGGTATTTAACCTCTCCTTTTTACGCTCTAACTTTTGCCAAGGCCGCCCTTCCGAGTTTTCAACCTTGCGAGTTCTGTTTTTCTTTTCTTTTCATCTTTCTTTTCATTTTCGTCTTTTTCTTCATTCTTTGCATTTTTTCCTCTTTTTTTTTTTTTTTTTTTTTTTTTGTTCTTTTTCTTCTTTTCTTGCTCTAACTTTTGCCTGGGTCGCCCTTCTCGGTTTTCGGCCCAGCGAGCCTCTCCAGGGTAAAAGTCTAGCTCTGTCCATGTCAAATGGTTTCGAGATCCTAAAGTCATCTGAAACCAGGAGAATGGCTGCCGTTTGCTGACGATGTAGAAGTCCATCCAATGAGGGGCTGAATTTGCCCCTAGTGTTGTGGATAGGAACTCAGTTGTCCTTCAGTGATACTTTCTTCTTTCCTCCCTTATAGGATTTGGCATTCTTGCCGATCTTCGTCTTTGACTCTTCGAGTGCATTGTCTGACATCTTTTGCCCCTAGTTCGAGGGGTGCTTCTGATCTGGCCATACAAGCCTCACATTGTGGTTGACTGTTGAACATTCTGAATGCAAGTTCAAGGTTTGAAAGCAAGGGGTCGAGTCTCGAGGCTGAGAGTGATCCTAGGCTGCACAATCTCAAGAGTGATTCCACATAGGTCTTCGCAGGGCCGCGCAAAACATTTTTTGAAATCTTTTAAGAAAGCGACAAATCGCTCGCGCTGAAGACAATGTAGAACCAATCTGGATCAAGCTAGGATCCTTCTCAGTACTCACATTAACAAACATGATTTCATTCATTAAGGGCTTAGCATGCCTTTCTTTCTCTCAATTGATCAAATTTTGCAAAACCCAAGGAATTCCTTCATCTTCATTTTTGAATACATTACTTGAAAAGTTTTGTAAAACTTAGGTCAATGCAATGACTTCAAGGCATAGAAAAGACACAGTTTTAGTCAAATACAGCCATCTCATTCAGAACTTCTGGCACAACTGGCATCAGGCAGAAGCAAACACAAGAGTGTGAAAATTACTGCTGTTCCATTCAAAATCTGTTGGCACAACTGGCTCCAAGGCAGAAACAGACTCAAAAGAAACTGATAAGACAAACAAAAAAACAAGCAAGTGATGTCCGAGGTAACGCCCCCGAAATCACTCGACTCCTATACAACAGGACTGACTCGATACAACAAGACAGATCCCAACTGACTCAGTATGAAAAGACCGACTCTATACAGCGAGATAGACTCTAAACAACATAACAAAACTGACTCAATACCAGTGTCAGAAAGTATAAAAGCTAGCATTCGCAAATGCCCAAAACAGTGCGTGCCAAACACCACATCTGAAATAAATCGAGCGCCGCCCGCAGGTGGACCAACCCCTGATCACATACTTGTATTATCTTTGAAGTCCACGAACTCAGTGGTGACAGACTTTGCTGAACTAGGTGGGACGATGACCTCATCATCGATCAAGTCTTGTACTTCGTGGCGAAGACGAAAGCAATTGTCGGTGGTGTAACCAGCTTGTTGATGGTACGCACAGTACTGGGTAGCATCATGTGAGAGAGGGAGATTACTCGAGAGAGGCCGAGGCTCAAGAGGTTTGAGATGACCCTTTTCAGTGAGGATTCGAAGAGCCTTGGACAAAGGCATGTAGAGGGCATGAAAGACCCTGCGCCCTCGGGGCAGATACTACGAAGTCTGTGGACCTTTGTTGGACGCATTAGCAAAAGGATCAGCAGGTGCTGCCTTGGCTCTCTGATCTTTTCCAGGAGCAGGGTTAGGATGGGAAGGAACTATTCTGATATGACGGTCCCTATCCCGATTTTCCCTTTGGCTTGAACTGCTCTCAGTCTGAGCGGGGAAAATGTCATCCGCGGTCTTAGCCACAACTGCAAGTGCTTGTTGCTTATTCAACCCCCCAGCTTTTAGAGCCTTAACAGCTTGCTGGAGTTGTTCATAGGGATCAGTGTCCACCTTCATCTTGTTTTTTCCACTAGCCTCAGCTTGGTGGACGGTTTGGGTTGCTACTTTAGTATGAAGCCCCGTTGTCGCCGACATATCATTGACAGAGCTTCAGACAACTTCCGGTTGGCTGAGCTCAATTACAATTCGCCCCAGTAGCGGGGGCTGTTGCGGCATGAACTTCCTGACATACGATGCAGTTGGTGGCGGGGCCGACATTCCATAGACTAGATCAGCCACGGATCTTTGAAGGTTGCCAATCATTCCCATCAGCTCAAAGGTGGTGGGCTCACGGGTTTGAAATAACTGGGGTTCCCAGATCGGATGTGCGGCAGGCGACCTGGGCGGGTGTGGCACCTCAATGTCGACCTCACCCTGTAAGATGATTCCTTGGTTTAATGCGGCTGCCATAACCACAATTTCCTCTGAATTTTGTGCCATTATAAATCCGCTGTACTGAATGGAGGTGACATGACCGGTGACTGACGGATCAGATGTCTGCCTTGCTTCAGCGAAGGAGAACACTGGCTATTCTAAACTAAATCTCTGAAACTCCCCCCCTAAAAGAGAAAACAGACAGCATCTCAGCCCAATTTCACCAGAACAGACATAAGGATAGCTGAATAACTGTACTCTACTACTGATCACTGTTCTCCAAAATCACTGCCCCAAATCTGAATCTGATACCCGCAGATATAACTGATTCTCAAAACACTGGTACTGATGCCCGCAGGCCTGATACCCAACTGATACGTGCATACCCCCTGTAGAGGTCAACTCAAAAAGTACATAACAAACAAGTAAGAGCCAAAACACCCCTATGTTGGGGTAGGGTTTCCCTGTCCTATTTTGTCAGGAGCTAGGGTTCCACTATGCACACAGCGGTTTCAAACAAACTATAATCGGGTAGCAACCTGTCCTAGTTTGGAATGGTCACTATGGATTCCGATATGTACTAGGTCGAATGGTCAAAAAGGGTGCCCCGGTAAAATCGGGGTTTGTGTTCCTGTCGTGGCAGAGCCGCAACCGGTCAGCCTTATGGCATACTTCTCAAAGCAAGCCTCCGGCAAACCGTTCAGGAATAGCATACGGCAAACACGGCGTCCTAGGCGCACCAATGCACATGCAATGCAAAGAAACACATAAGTGTAATCAAAACAAGATATCATGAGTTCGAGTCAAGTTCTCTAACTCCCCAGCAAAGTCGCCAGAAACTGCGGACGCGCCCTTGAGGGCCTCATGCTTTTCCACAGTTCGGACTCAAATGCCACGGTTCTTAATCTGATCTCACAATGTGCGATGTGAGACTGATAAATCACCAAAGAGTCCAAATCCGGCAAATCATTTTTGGAAAACTAATTTTTAAGAAAGAAGTGCCACACATGGACTGCTTTGCCAGATACAGAGTCGCCACCTAAATATTTTGTTTTGGGGGAATTTAGGAAACCCTGACTCGTGCCTAAGGCCACATGTCCGTCATCACCAAAGCTGCCTCAGCTCGGGAACTTGGGTACGATTGGGGAAGGTCATCTATGAGCACCCCCGCTCGCCCGATCCGAAGATCGGCCTATACTAAGCATGATATCGAGTTTTTCAAAACACATGTGCTCTTATTCCGATTAATTAGCTAGAATTACTATGTGATGCACACAACACACAAGTATAGACTAGATCGCCTAATTTGGAACAAAGCATCGCATATCCGTTTGTTTGAAAACGGTTTGAAGTTTGCTACTCGCAAGTAGGCTAAAACACGAATTTCAATGAATCGTTCCAATTCAAGTAATCCAACCTTCACCCACGGACATTTAGGCAGTTATATCACATAAGCAATTAGCCTCATGGTAAGCATGCTGTCATCTTAACACTCACACACATGTAAGATGCTAAAGCATAAACACTCACACTGTACTTCGAGCCAAAACAAGAAACTAGTTAGAAATCATGCATGATCCTAGTTCATATTAAGATGGCTAATGCAACACACGCAAAATGCAACCAGAATAGGCTCGGCTAATCTAAAAGGGCATGTGAGATGCGACAATTCGATACACATATTCAACTTAGAATTGAAATACAATGAAGTTAGTATTATGCGCCGAGCCCGGTGCATGCAATATAGATGAATGGTGCAAACATGCATAGCATAAGGATGCTAATTGAAACGTGCCCTAGAACTAACCATCGTAAGCGGTTAAGTAAGAGGGAGTAAGAAGTGGGGGTTGGAAGACATGCATCACACACACGCACGCTTATTACACAATTCGCCCTCTCGACGGAGGGACCAAAAGAATAATACAAATCAAATAATTAACTAACTAACGAGTTAACTAATTATTACACAACATTTAACTAATTAAACAAATTAACTAAGCTATTAAAGCCGTAAAACAGCCTCGGGAAGAGGGATGCATGCGTGCTCGGATGGCTTTGCTCGGAAATCCATCGCCATGTCACATGTTGCCTCTGTTTACACTGCTCTGCACCTCTAAGGACTGCACAAGTCTCAAGGATGCTTCTAAATCACCTTATGAGCACTGTGGGATGTCACCGGCCAAAAGTAAAGGCCACCGGCCAAGAGGAACTGGTCACCGACCATTTGTAGGGACCTCGGCGAACAATGCATAGCCGGCCGGCACTGAAGATGGCCGACCGGCCATCTCTTCCTGCAGAATCCTGTTTTGCTGCAGCAGAGGACAGACAGAGCATGGCAATGCATTTTCAAGGCAATGTTTGCACCACCACCGTCCTTATCATGTTTGAAACTCAAAGGAGTATGGTTCTCGGCCCTCGGGCCATCAATCACGTATTTCAATGCATGATGGCCAAAGGAGCCGAGTGTGCAAATTAATGTACAATGAATGCACATAAACACGAAAGGGGGCCCTAACCTCCATCATAGTTGATCAAGAGGCAAGGGATACATGCTTAATGCTATGCAACCTTGGCATGCAAGCAAGCTAATGCAACGTGAGCATGCAAACAAGCAATGTGCAATAGGCATACAACCTAAACAAATAAGCATGCTAGGCATGTAACAACAATGCCAATGACAAACATGCAACAACATGTGAGGTAAACATGTGACAACATGTTAAGCAATTTAAAAAAAGAGAATGCATGACAAATGCATTGCAACTTAAGCATGCAACTACATGTCATGGACTAAGTACACAACAAGGCAAGATTGAACTAGCATGCTACGACATGCAATTTACCAAGTATGCGACAAGTATGTGACAACATACAAGGCAAGCATGCAACAACATGCGGGGATGGTCTTAAACCAAAATGGACAGCTCTCAAATAGGTCCAAATCAGCGGCCAAAATGCTATGGATATGGGGACAAAAGCTCATACAAACATGCATATTAATGGTCCATTACTTTAAACATTGTAGAGAAACTTTTAAGAACACTTAAAAGGAATGAAAAGCATGCAAAATGTGACAACATTACATGCTCTGGAATGATGCTAGGAGTGATGCCAAATCACACAAACAAGTCAAGCATGGCATGCTTAAAGGTTTAAAGCCTAAGACTAGTCATGGGACTTGAACCAAAGCTACCCAAAACAAAGAGCATATGGTGAGCATGACCCAAAACAGTCCTAAAGCATGGCAAAGTAAGCTTAAGACATGCAATGACCAAAGCCAAAACAAGCTAAAACAAAGGGGCAAAACATGAGGCATACAAGGCCACAAAAGAGGTGTTACACTACACCTAATGCAACCAACCATGGTATGATTTAAACAACCAAAATCAGATTTGTGGCATGTTAAAACAAACTCAAAAAAACACTTAGATGGCACCTAAATGACCTAAGCATAAGGGCATGCACAATGACCCGATCATGGAGCATAAGACACCAACTCTTCAAGACATTGAAAGGATGGCAAATGCAAGCATACAAGCATGAAATATGGACTGAAATAACATGACAAATGATTCCAAATCACTGAAATGGCCCAAGTAAAGCATGCTAGTGACTTAAGCACCCAAAGCTAACAAGCTAGATTGTATGGTAACTATACAAAACAATGCAAGCATGACCAAAAACACAAGAAATAGAGCTCAAGCATGTTAAAACAAAGCTAGAAGCTTCATGAAGTTAAGCCAAAATCATGTTAAAAAGACATGTTACAACATGGTGCATGTTAAGGCAAATCATGGGATTACAAGACAAGTATACAAAGCATGCATGGTATGTCTAAACCAAGTCAAAATAGTGCTACATCACGGCAAAACAAAGCCTACCATATACTGAAATGAAGCTAAAACAAGCTAGGCATACAAGCCACCAACATAAGCCATTTATGCAAACATTCAAGACAACAAGGAGAGGGGATGACCCTCTCCTATTTGGGACACCAAAACCACCTCTCCACCACTAAAAATCCTTTGGATTTCAGTGGTAGAGAGGCCATGCAAAGCTAATAACAAAGGCCAAAATGGATGGCCAAAAACAAGGCCTAACAAGGCCTTGGAGGGGGGAAACAACCCCAAACCTCAAAATGACCTTAAACAAAGTTCTAAAGTAAGAAAAATTAGAACTTTTATCAGTTATAATCTAAGCTCAAAACAATAAGAAAGAAGGGTTAAAAGCTTAAACAAGAATGGGGTATCTAAAGCAAGGAACTCACCCTTGTAGAACCTCTTCAAGAACAAAGCTCCAGCAGGTTTTCTGAGTTCAAATCCACCCAAGAACACCAAAACCAACCCCTTTATACCTCAGTAACAAAGAGAAGGTGTATTGCTAGGTGTTTGTGTGCAATAGTAAGACAATACTACTATTTTGAGCACAAAACAAGGCTAAACAAGGAAGTATAGATACAATCCTATATCTATCCTCTCAAGAACAAATTTTCTGAACCTTGAAGGAGGGAGGAGGGGCTCCCTCTTTATAGAGGCTCAAATTCTAAGGCTTCCAAGAGAAGCCAAGCAAAAAGCAAATCCCTCTATACACGTGTATGGAGGGGGTGAATTGTGGATGCCAGCTGCACTAGCTGGCATAAAATATCTGCATAAAGTAGCTGAACAGGGTTTGGCCACCAAAAATGGCTGATCGACCAACACAAGTGTCGGCCGACCAAATATAGTGCCGACCGGCCAACACTCTTGGCCGGTGGCAAGAAAAAGGGGCCGATGGGTTAAGGGGCTGGCAAACAAGCCACCCTCTTCCCTTAGAAGCAAAAACACAAGTGTTTGGTCCATGACCAAGCACAAAATAGACAAGTTGAGAGATCTTTGAGGCAAGGCGCGTAGTCGAGACCTTCGAGAACTCAAAACGAACACGAGCATGGATCATCATCAAGTGTTCAAACGATGACGTCCAAGTCTTGAAGACGGTCAAAAATGGGGTGTCTACACCACGTCTTTCTTCCTTTTAATTAGCTGCTTATGATGGTTACTTTAGGGCATCATGTTTCGTTTAGCATCTCTCATGCCTTGCATCCATTGTCTTGCATGCATTGAGCTCGGCACATCATTCTAACTTGCATTATTAGTAAAACATTCTTTGAATATATGCTTACACTGCATGCTATCAAATTGATTCATATGCCATATTAGTAGCCGAGCCTAGTAATTGCATATCACATGGATCGCATTAGTCATATTGCATTAGTTAGGATCATGCATTTTTTTCCTAACTCTTTCATCTTCTTGGCTTGAAGTACTAGATGAGCACTTTTATGCTTTAGCATATTGCACGAAGATTGTTGCCATATCTAGCATGTTCACCATGAGCCTAATTGCTTAAATGATATAACTGTTTGAATGCCTGTGGATGAAGGCTAGTTGCTTGACTTGGGATGATTTGATTAATGTCCATTTTAGCCCACTTTTTCGAGTGACAAATTTGCAAAACAATTTCAAATAAAACATGAAATCAAATGTTCCAATTCTTGCAAAAATTAGTCTATTCTTGTGCGAGTCACATAGTAATATAGCTAATAATCGGAATAATAGCATATAATGTAAATAAGAATCACATCATGAATAGTAGAGGCCGATCTTTGATTGGGTGAGAGGGGTGCTCAATTCATGACCTTCCCCTCTCGTACCTAAGTGTCCGAGCCGAGACAACTTTGGTGATGACGAACTAATGGCCTTTGGCACGAGTCTTGGGTTTCTTAAATTTCTTAAAAATATTTAGGTGGCAACTCTGAAATCTGGCAAAGCAGTCCATTTTTTGCATTTTATTCAAAACACACTACAAGAAATTGCACTTTTGGCGACTACTTTTGGCGACGACGTCAATTTTCATCGCCAAAAGTATATTTTTGGCGACATAGTGATCAATTTCGTTGGTAAAAGTATACCTTTACCAACACAATTTGCTACCGTCACTAAAAAAACATAACATTCTTTTAGCGCCAAAATTTTTGGTTGGTGCCAAAATTTCAAAACTTTTAGTTACGAGGCTTATGTTTTAGCAACACAATAAGCGTTGCTATTAGTGTGCTTACTTTTGGCGACAACAAGTTGGCGTGGGAAAAGAGTTAACCATTTAGCGACGATAACACTATTCGTCGATAAAAGTTTTGCTAGTGGAATAATGTGATTTAGTGATTTGTGTTTTGATTATAACTTTTCAAAGAGTTTTAAATATTCTAGTTACTGAATTGTAAAATTAAAATGATCATTGAATTAGATCACAAAATGAACCCATTAAGCTCAAATACACCCTTAAATTGAGATGACTAATTTGAGATAATTTAAACTTTTTCAAAGAATATGGTTAGATTATCAGTTTCAATATTTTTGGTTTTATGTTTAGAAACTAGTTTTAAAAATATAAATTGGGGGAAAAAAAAGTACTTCTTATTTTTGTGTAATTTTTATCTTTTAGGTCATAAATACTTTTAAAATTTTAAAATATAATTTTGATTTTTATTGCTCTCAAATTATTTTTAAGTTTTTCAAAAAAAAAATCTAAAAATTATGTTTGAAATTTTTTTTGTTTTTGGGTGATCTGCTGATCAGGCGGTGGCATTTCCCTCTTAAAATTCCCTCCTTTTTTTTCCCTCATCAATCTCTACGATTTCACTCTTGCACATGCTTCTCTCACAATTCGTAGTTCTCTCTCCCTCACGATTTCACTCTTGATCGTAGGGTTTGCGCCGTTTGCTGCTGCCGTGTGAGACGATCAGTGCTTCAGTCTGCCCCTACAAGTTTGTTCCCTTTTTGCTTTGTATCTCAATGCCCTTGCTTCTCTCTCTCAATTTCATAACTGAATCTATGTTTGTCTATTTTCACTTCTTCCGCTACTGTCTCTATCTACGCATTCTGTAACTGCTCGTTCTGTCAAGCATCTTAGATAGTTTTCTAGGTTATTATTATTTCTTGTAAAGATTGAGACCCTCTTGGTTGTTTTCTCTTATTTGGCTCTCAGCATCTGAAGAATATTTTTAAGTGCAAAGAGTAGCAGCAATGTTAAACAAAAGAAATCTAATATTGTTCCCATTTCATCCTAACTTTTTTTCTGATTGCTTTTTTTGTTGTTTTCGTTTTGTTTTTGTTTTTGTGTATCTTTTTTCTTGCTTTAGTATTTTTAAAACTTTTCGATTCCCCAAAAAACAAAAGAAAAGTAAAAATCCAAACAAATTCAGTAAGGCACTCATAAGTGATCCAAACAGAGATTTTTTTTATTTTTTTGGTCCTGCTCTATGATATCTAGATGTGTTTATATGAAAGGCACAAAACTATATTGTATTTTGTAGTCACTGTTATGTATAATTAAAATTTACTAGTTTTTCTTTGATCATACTTTCACCACTGCCATGTGGCACTAGTAGGACTAATGGAATAGAATTGCTCATGGAAGCCTGGCCAACCTAGGCCTCCATGTTGATCCAGTCTAATTTTTGCTCCCAGACTTCTAATACTCTACTCTAACATATGAACAACACCAATTTTATCAAATCTGCAACTACTTTCATGTTCATTTTTCTATTTGAGTGACGAAATGCATAATTTGCTTACATTTGCTTGTTGGGATTTATGCATGTGCAGAAGGATATACTATCTACTCTAAAAAATTGCAATCATGAATCAAGATGCTTTATTGACTTGACTTGTTGTTTTCATAACACATAGTAGTGGACTTCATGTCTCTCAATATTCCCATGTGCCTATTATATTTGATACCAGTGGAATTTGGTAAGGTCCTTAAAGTACAATTTAAAAAAATTTAAAGTCTAATTCATTTAATGGAGTCAAAGCATGTTATCTCTTTTGTGTGTGTATGTGTGTATCTCTCTAGATGAATATGTGTAAAAAGTTTTTAAAGGACTTAGTGCTCATGATGTGCTATCCTATATTGACATTTACAAGTCTTGGGGACTTGATATCTTAGTTTACTCGGGGATATTCCTTTCAAGTTCTTTCTGATTAATTGCTTTTACACATTTTACTTTTAGTATGCAGCTAACCCTACATTTTGAGGTAAATTTTGTACATTTGGAGCTGTAGATATCTCATTGAAGTTTTGGTTGTACTTGAACAATTAGTCAGCTATTTTTTAACTGGTAGGTTGATTGACAGCTATCTAGAAATGGGGATAAGGCTGCGTATATCTTTCTCTCTCCACACCTTACTTTAGCTAAGGACCTAATATTCGCTAGGTCATAAAGATTTGGCAACTATAAGATACTAGTATTTGTGTTAGATTTTAAGAAGTTTGAAATTTCTTTTGGATGCTTGTGAGGTCAAGTTCCAAAAGAGTTTGACCACAGCTTGTTTAGCATGGCATCTTGTGAGATTGTGAAGCCTAAGATTTATAAGCCTAACATTTTGTGTTTGTGATGTTGGTGCTGACTGAAAAGGGTAAAAGTTTAAAGGCTGGCTCTACCACCTGATATATAGGAAAAAGTTTTGTCAATACTGTGGTTAGGAGACGAGGTAATATGGGCTTGATAGTGTTAAATTTAGATGCCTCTCTTGATTGGTAGTTTGGGTGTTGGACACCTGTTGACTAGTGACCCGCTTCTCTTGATTAGAGACTTGCTAAAAAGTTGTATGTTAGTTGCCCAGGAAATATACGAAAGTATAGGAGCTTGCACATTTTTCCTTGAGGTATTTGTAGTACAATTTTATCCAGCTATTTATATTATTGTAGGAAAAATGCATAAGCTATTTGTAGTACAATTTTTTGAAGATATTATTGGAATCATGGAGTTTCATAAATCAATAGAGAAACAATACATATGCCTACTATATACCTTTCTTTTTCTATCCTTCTTTTAGTTGTTTGTTAAACTTTGTTAAGGTTTCATTTTTTTGTCCACAACATAGGCTTAGGTTTGCTATTGCTATTTCACTTCCTTCTGACACTTATCCAATTCATGACTAAGTTTAGGAATGTAACATGAATTTTTTTTTTTTTTGATAAATGTAAAAAACACAGAACTTAATATATAATATATGCAGATAGAATAGAATTTTAAAGGATTTATTGGTCGAAACCTTGATACAAAATTAAAAAAGCCTATAGCTAGATGCACCTTTATTGACAATGATGTGTCACTCTACAATTATATTAACTACTTTGTCTTTATGTTTAAAAAATAAATAAATAAATAATAATAATAATAATAATAATAATAATAATAATAATAATAATAATAATAATAATAATAAAGGTTGTGTCCTATTGGTATTAACTACTATCTTATGATTAGATATGGACAGAGTTGGATGTTAATTTCTGACAAATTCAGTCAGCCATATGTAGATGGGGTGAACTCATTTATTGAATTTGCAAAGGCTCATTTAGGTGAGGCTAGGGAGATTAAGTGCCCATGCATCTATTGCTGTAACTTTTATAAGCAGGAGTATGATATTGTGAAGGCTTATTTGCTTATAAGTGGAATGACAGTATCATACACCACTTGGTTAGAACACAGTGAACTTCCAAACACAATAACCTTGATAAAAGCAATGGTGAGAATGACGAGGATCAAGATGAATATGATGAACTGATAGAGGACTATCAGAGGGGAAATTTTATGGAGGGTGATACTCTAGAAAGAGAGGA
The DNA here is from genome assembly GCA_030407325.1 of Camellia japonica. Taxonomy (NCBI): domain Eukaryota; kingdom Viridiplantae; phylum Streptophyta; class Magnoliopsida; order Ericales; family Theaceae; genus Camellia; species Camellia japonica. The sequence continues at coordinate 98,331,950 of JAPPVO010000002.1, read as the reverse complement.
TGTACGACACTTTGATAAATTGTTAGATGCTTCCCAATGTTGCTTGTACCCAGGTTGCAAAAACTCAGATACCTTGTTATCATTCATTATTCAGATGCTACATGTGAATGTAGAAAATAGGTGGAGCAATAAGTCTTTTGACAAGGTTTTGGAGATACAAAGACAATTCCTACCAGAAGGCCACGTGGTGCCAGGGTCAATTTACAAGTGCAAGAAGTTACTACGTGACTTGGGCTTGGGGTACGAGCCCATCGATGCATGTATTCTGGAAGGAGAATGCTCACTTGGAAAAATGTCCCACATGTCAAGCATCTAGGTACAGAGTAAATGGTAGCAAGGGTAAGAAGATCCCTCACAAGATATTGCATTATTTCCCATTGGCACCTAGGTTGAGAAGATTGTACATGTCTAGAAAGACAGCAAAAGAAATGAGATGGCATAGTGATAAGCGTGTGGTTGATGGTGTAGGGAGGCATCTGGCTGATTGTAAAGAGTGGAAGGAATTTGATTTGCATTATCTAGAGTTTCCCAGGAGACTCGTAATGTTAGGTTGGGCCTAGCCACCGATGGGTTCAACCCTTTTGGGAACATGAGCACTTCCTATAGCATGTGGCCTATCATACTCATGCCCAGTAACCTCCCACCTTGGAGATGTATGAAGGCCCATTTTTCATGATGTCCTTACTTATTCCTGGACGTAATCAACCAGGGACTGATATTGATGTCCACCTAAGGCATTGATTGATGAGTTGAAGAAGTTGTGGGAGAATGGCGTGATGACTTACAATGCCTCCACTGAACAGACCTTCCGGATGCATGCAACTGTAATGTGGACCATAAATGACTTCCCTACATATGGTGACTTATCTGGATGGAGAACTAAAGGTTATTTGTCTTGCCCTCCTTGTAATTATAATCCGTTGTCACGCAGGTTGATCAGTAAGATTGGGTGGGTGGGTCATTAAGCTTACTTGTCTGATAACCACTCTTGGAGGAAAGACAAGAAGTTTGATGGTTTAACTGAGCTTAGAAAGAAATCCTTGGATTTACCAGTGGAAAAAGTAATGGCTCAATTGGATCAGTTGCAGGAAGTCAAGTTTGGAAAGGATCCTAACAACAAGAAAAGACCACGAGAGTCTGAAGAATTGAATTGGACAAAGAAAAGCATAATGTGGGAGCTACCGTATTGGAAGAAACAAAACCTCTGACACAATCTTGATGTCATGCACATTGAGAAGAATATTTGTGAAAACTTTTACAGGACGATGTTGGCCATAGATGGGAAAAACAAGGACACATATAAAGCACGTGATAATTTGCAAGAAATGGGCATAAGGCAAGAATTGTATCTATCAAGGAAGATAACGGATCCGTTGTAATGCCTCGGGCAGCCTACACATTGGATTCTCGACAAATAGATAGTTTTTGTGAATTCTTGAAGTCTATTAGTTATCCAGATGGCTATGCAGCAAACATCTCAAGATGTGTGACTTCTAAAAATGGAAGATTATCAGGCATGAAAAGCCATGATTGTCATGTCCTGCTTCTACGACTTCTACCAATTGGCATGCGTGGTTTTATGAACAAGGAGATCTGTACAACACTATTTGAGTTGGGCAACTTCTTCCAAGAACTGTGCTCAAAAACATTAAGGCAGACTGATTTGGAAAAAATGAAGGAACGAATTGTGCTCATACTTTGCAAGTTCGAGAAAAATTTTCCTCCAGCTTTCTTTGATGTGATGGTCCATTTGGCTATTCACTTGCCACATGAGGCCATGTTTGCTGGACCAGTGCAATATCGATGGATGTACCCCGATCGAAAGGTAATCATTATGAACATATGGTTATTTATTAATTTGTTATAACTAAACTATTGGGAAAAAATCCACCCATAAAAGACTATTGTTTAATAGATAATTTTCTTGCATCAAGAAGCATAATTTTCATTGTCAATTTTTGTTGAAGGTTTCTTGGGACTTTGAAAGGGTATGTCAGTAATAGAGCATGTCCAGAAGGTTCCATTGCTGAGGCTTACATTGTCAAAGAATGTCTTACTTTTTGTTCAATGTACTTAAAAGGGATTGATAAACCTGAACGAAATGATGATGGTGGTGAACGTGGTCCCAGGATGGAGGTCTTCACCCAAAATGCTCGTCTATTCTCACCTATCACAAGGGCTCTTGACCCTCTGCAGAATGAACGAGAAATGGCTCACTAGTTTGTGTTGTGCAATAGCACTGAAGTGGAGCCATATATTGAGTATGTATTTCAGTTTAATTATGTTTATGCATAATCATTCCATTTTGTTTCTAACTCTCTAAGTTAATTACGTGTATCACATTTCCTTGGTTAGGGAGCAGAAGAATATTGTACATAATCTACAAGGACGTGACATAACTCGCGTACAACGAGAAGAATTTCCAAAATGGTTCAAAAATCGTGTAAGATATACTAACGAAAATAACTGAATACAATTGTTGTAACTTTCAATTCACATTAACTTAGTACACTTGTTATATGGTGTTTTATGTAGATGAATGATTTGCGAAGGAAAGGGTCACCTGAAGCAACTAACGAATTGTGGTCATTAGCAAATGGTCCTGGATCGGAATTGACTTTTATTCTGGGTGCATCTACAATGGAATTCGATTCCATACTAGAAATCGTGAAAATCGTTGAACCTGCCAAAATAGTGGGTTGGTCGTAGAAAGGGACCATAATGGGAACCAAATTAATTTTTACGGCTACTTGTGCAAAATGTGGGAATTGAAATACTTGCATGGGGGTACAGTGGTTTTGTTCCAATGTGAATGGTATGACACCAGTCACAAGAATAGAATATACTCCGATGAACATGTCACAAGTATTGATGTTACAAGACTTTGGTATAAAGATGACCAATTTGTTCTACCTAGTCAGGTAAGACAAGTATTCTACGTCAATGACACCAACAAAGGCAAAAATTGGAGAGTCGTTGAACGGGTTAAGCATCGGGGAGTATGGGATATACCAGAGCAGGATGATGTCTCTAATGATGCTTTTCAAAGGGATGAAACCACTGATGGTGTTGGGGTAGTGATCCAAGATAATGATGTTTAATACTGCAGGCATGATATGGATCCTGAGATCATGATCAATGATCAACTAATGGCACAGAATTTAGTTCACAATGATGATGAGGATGACACAATCACAGAGTATAATGATGATGAAGATGATGAACTGCATAGACAACCTGATGTTGATGTAGATCCTGATGTAGATCTTGATATAGATTATGATATGTAGTGTTTGTTTTTTTATTATATGGACAAGTGTTATAATTTAATAATAAATTGCTTGGTTTACATTGCGTGGCATTGTTTTTCAAATTTCATAGCATTGTTTCATATTTCATTTCATTTAATTATATGCCATATCTATAGTTACAAAGATGTCCAAAAACAGTAAATCATTTTTGAAGCTCAGCGGCTTGGTCCAGAAGATGACGAAATATGAGAAGGATAGAAAAAAAAACAATTCAAATAAATAAAATCAGATTTTATGCTTTAGGGATAAAGTCCCTCAAGAATTCAATGTTTGGTTCTGTTGAAAAGGACAATAATAAAAGTTGTAGGGTGGTGTAGACATCCTATTTTTGATTGTCCTCAAGACTTGGACGTTATCGTTTGAACACTCGATGATCATCCATGCTCATGTTCGTTTTGAGTTCCCGAAGGTCTCGGCTGTGCGCCTTGCCTTAGAATCTCTCAACTTGTTTGTTTTGTGCTTGTTTGTGGACCAAGGACTTGTGGTTTTGCTTCTGAGGGAAGAGGGTGGCTTGTTGGCCATCCCTACAACCCATCGACCAAGGCCTTGTGCAATCGGCCTTGTTTTCTTGCCATCGGCCATAAGTGTTGGCCGATCAGCACTCTTTTTGATCAATCGGCCATATTTCTTGGCCGAGACCTATCCACCTACTTTTGCAGATATTTTTGTGCCAGCTGTGACAGCTGGTGAGCACAATTCTCATCCTCCATACACGTGTATGGAGGGATTGAATCAAGACTCAAGCTTGTTCAACAAGCTTGAGAATTGAATTTCTATAAGAAGGGAGACCCCTCTCCCTTTCCAGAGGTTTTGAAAAGTTGAGATACAAAACATATATCACTCTCTCTCTATATTTTACCTCTCTCTCCACATTTGCTCTTGTTTGTGCTCAAAGTGTAAATTCTTTACACTTTTACACTAAAACACCTACTAGAACACCATCCTTTTGTTGCTGAGGCTTCTTAAAGTTGGTTTTAGTGTTTTTGGATTGGTTTTGGTCAGAAAAGAGTGCTGGAGTTGTGTTCTTGAAGGTGTTCTTCAAGGGTGAGTCAACTAGCCTTTAAACCTTTGTTTTGGCTTAAGCTTTTGGACCTATTTGCATGCTGATTTAAGCTTAACTTTCTACTGTAAAAATTTTTGATTTTTCATGCTTGGAATGTTTGTTTAACGTCACTTTTGTGTTGGGGGTTGTCTACCCCCTCTTAGGCCTTGTTTGGTCTTGTTCTTGTGCCTTCCTTTTAAGCTATTGGGACCACCTTGTTTTGGTCTTCTCACCACTGAAATCCAGAGGATTTTCAGTGGTGGAAATGGTGTTTTGAGGTCCCAAATAGGAGAGGGTCATCCCCTCTCCTTGTGTCTTGTATGCTTACATTGATGGCTCATAAAAGTAACATGTTTGTTAAGCTTGTTTTGGCTCCATCTTAGCATGCATTAGGCTTTATTTCAACATGTTATACCTCTATGGAAGGTTGGTTTGATAGCCTCTTGCATGCACCAGGCACTTGTAGTGCAATTCTCTCTATTGCCTTAACATGCATCTTGTGTTTGGACCATCATTCTGCATATTTTGGCTCAATTCCAAGAAGCTTTTAGCCTCGTTTTACCATGATGTAACTCTGATTTTTATTGGTTAAGTCATGCCATGTTTGGTTTTGATAGGTGTAGTGTAATACCCCTTATTAGCCTTGCATGCTTCATGCTTTTGGTCTTTTGTTCTAGGTTGTGTTGGCTAGTTCCAAGCATGTTTTTTGTCTTATCTTGACCTGCCTTGGGACTGTTTTGGTTGCACTCGGCCCTTTGGCGCTTGCTTTGCGTGGCCATGGTGTAAGTCCCTTTGCTAGTTTCAAACTTTGAGCTTTCTTGCATGCTATGCTTGACTTGTTTGAGTGGTTTGGCACCATTCCATACTTAATTTCAAAGCTTATAATGTTGTTACACTTCCATTTTTGTCACCCTTTGAGTGCCTCTAAGGGTTGTGTTCTTGTTGCCTAGCTTGTGGACCAATATGTGTGCATGCATGCTTTGCCTTTTGGTGCCTTAGTTTTGGTGTTTTGGCCACTGATTTGGGCATGATTGAGGTCTGTCCATTTTAGTTTAAGTCCATCTTGCATATTGTTGCATGCTTGTCGCATTGCATGTTGTCGCATGCTTGTCGCATTGAATGATTCTTGCATGTTGTTTACATGTTTAAGTTGCATTACATGGTGCTTGCATGCTCATGTTGCGTTACATTGTTTGCATGTCATTAGCTTTGTTAAGTTATGCTTGCATTGCATTGCATTTGGCAAGCTCATGTTGCATTGCATTGCATTTCCATGTTGTGCATGCATTGCATTGTGTTTGGTTTGGGTGTTAAGCCAAGCACGAGCAACGAGGGACGTTTCATACTTAAAGTGATGAAACGTGCCTCAATTCTCGGTCGCTGACCTTCTTGATCATGCATGATAGAGGTTAAGGCATTTATGTGTTTTTGTGCATTTCATCCATATTGATTTGTGTAACTCGGCCTCTTTGGCCATCATGCATCGTAATGCGTGATTGATGGCTCGACAGCCGAGCACTACACACCTTTGAGCCTTAGACATGATAAGGGGTGTTCTTGCACAACATTTTCTTGCAAATACATTGCCATGCCTCTGTTTGTGCTCTGTTGCAGCAAAAGGAGCAGTTTGCAGGAAGAGATGGCCGATCGGCTATCTAATGTGCCGATCGGCTACAAATATTTGGCCGATAGTCACAAAATTGGTGGATGACCATTATACACTGGCCGATGGCCACCTCTCTTGGCCGATGACCTCTCAGTGTCCATGAGGTAGGTCAGAAGCATCACAGAAGTTGGCATATTTCAGAGGTGTAGAATAGTGCAAACAGCGGCAACATGAGGCATTGTAACGGATTTCCGAGCGAAGTCGATCGAGCATGCATATGCCCCTCTTCTCGAGGCCGTCTTAACTACTTTGTATAGTTAGTTAATTTGTAATTAATTAGTAAATGTGTTAGCTAATTTAATTCATTGTTGTAAATTCTTAGTTAGCTTAGCTTAGCTAATATTCAATTTGATTATGTAATAATTAGTCTAATTAGATTATCAGATTAGTTAGAATAGCTTAGCGTAGCTAGCTTGTATTATTCATTCGGACCCTCCGTCGAGAGGGCGAATTTTGTAATAAGTGTGCGTGAGTGTGTGAATGTCTTCCAACCCCACGTCTTTCTCCCTTTTACTTAACCGCTTACGATGGTTAGTTTTAGGTCATATTTTGATTAGCATCCTTATGCTTGCATGTTTGCATTCATTCATCTGTCTTACATGCACCAGGCTCGGCGCATCATACTAACTGCATTGTATTTCAATACATTTACTTGAATACGTGTTCAACAGCATGTTATCAAGTTGCATCTCATATGCCATCTTAGAAAAGCTGAGCCTATTTCTTAGTTGCATTTTTGCATGTGTTGCATTAACCATCTTAACATGAACTAGGATCATGCATGATTTCTAACTAGTTCTCTGTTTTGGCTCGGAGTGCACTGTAAGTGTTTATGCTTTAGCATCTTGCATGAGTGTGAGTGTTGCCATGATAGCATGCTTGCCATGAAACTAACTGCTTAAGTGTTTAACTGCCTAAATGCCTGTGGGTGAAGGTTGGATTGCTTGAATTGGAACAATTCATTGAAATGCGAGTTTTAAGCCCACTTGTGGTGGCAAAATCATGTTTTCTAAGCCCACTCGAGGGTGGCAAATCCACGTCTCAGCCTACTTGCGAGTAGCACCTTCAAACCATTTTCAAACAAACAAACATGAAATGTTTTTTCCAACTTAGGCGATCTAGTCTATACTTGTATGCTGTGTGCATCACATAGTAAAACTAGCTAATAAACCGGAATAAGAACGCATGTGTTTTCAAAAACAAAATATCATGTTAGTAAAGGCCGATCTTTGATCGGGCGAGCGGGGGTGCTCATTGCATGACCTTCCCCTTTCGTACCCAAGTTCCCGAGCCGAGGCAACTTTGGTAATGACGGACACGTGGCCTTAGGCACGAGTCAGGGTTTCCTAAATTTCCCAAAACAAAACATTTAGGTGGCGACTCTATATCTAGCAAAGCAGTCCATGTTTGGCACTTCTTTATCAAGATCAGTTTTCCAAAACGATTTGCCAGATTTGGACTCTTTGGTGATTTATCGATCTTGCATTGCACTTTGCGAGATTAGATTCAGAATCGTGACATTGAGTCCGAACTGTAGTAGCTTGAGAACAAAACGATTTTGCGCCTTCGCGAGCAAAGCCGGGACGTTCGGGCACGTCTACTGTTTTTGGCGACTCTGCTGGAGATTTAGAGAACTTGACTTGAACTCATGATATAATGTTTTGACTACACTTATGTGTCTCTTTGCATTGCATTTGCATTGGTGGGCCTAGGACACCGTGTTTGCCGTATGTTATTCCCGAATGGTTTACCGGAGGCTTGCTTTGAGAAGCGTGCTATAAGGCTGACCGATTGCGGGCTCTGCCACGACGAGAACACAAACCTCAGTTTTTACCGGGGCACCCTTTTTGACCATTCGACCTAGTGCATATCGAAAATTGTAGTGACCATTCCAAGCTAGGATAGGTTGCTTACCCGATTATAGGTTGTTTGAAACTGCTATGTGCATAGTGAAACCCTACTTCTTGATGAAACTAGGACAGGGAAACCCTACCCCTCCATAAGGGTGTTTTGGCTCTCACTTGCTTGCTATGTGCTTTTAGAGTGTGTCTCTACAGGAATGCACGTATCAGTTTGCAAGTCTGGGTATCAGGCCTGCGGGCATCAGTATTTGGGGAATCGGTTTTACCTGCGGGTATCAGATTCAGATTTGGAGTAGTGATTTGGGAACAGTGATCAGTGGTTGAGAACAGTTCTTTCAGCTTGTGTTTGCCAACTGTGTGTTGTCTTTATTTAAGCTATTATGATGTCCGTTTTTCTGGTTATTTGTTTCCTTATTATGCTTTATTTATCTTTTCGCAAGGTAGTTTAGCACCATTGCTTCTGACCAGGCAGATATTCCTGAGTACTCTGGGTTAGAGGTTGCAGACTTAATCGATCCGCAGATCTGATAGACGGACAAGCAGTGTTCCTTTATTTACCCCCGGTTACCAGACGGAGGTCAAAAAGGCTCAGTGTATCGGTACCGCGGTTGCCAGATCAGTGGTCTTCCCCACCAGTGAACAGTCAGGCTGAGGTCTCAGTTTCTACTACAGGGACAGATATACCGATTGTTCAGATAGATCAGCACAATATGGCAGGTATAGAGGAGATGATGCAGTAGCTCCAGGAGAGTATGCAAGCCATGCAGCAGGACGCTGCCCGTCAAGCAGAATTTGCCGCACGCCAGGCCGAGGTTATGGCCCAACAAGCAGAGTTAATTGCTAGGCTTCAGCAACAACAACCACCATAGCAAGCCGGAGCATCTGCTTCGCACCAACCTCCTCCCCCACCAAGAATTCCAATACTTGGGGAGACCGCCAACGTCCAAGAAAATACGGACGTTCCAACACGGACGGTTCCGCCCCCAATCTTACCCCAGCTATCCAAAGCACAAACCAACCTGGGGGATACACCGTTTGAGTTCGAGGTGGATCCGACAGGCTAAAAGTGAGCAAGCTAGAAAAGCTGTTCAAGAAATCTCAAGGCGTAAAGTCCATTCTGGATATTGAGGATGGGTATACGACTCGGCCGTGACTCTGCCAAACCGGTTTAAAATGCCGCACATAGACCGTTTCGACGGTCTGGGGATCCTATGGTGCATTTGCGGCTGTTTTCGGATATACTAAGGCCGATGGGCCTCTCCAGATTGCAGAAGCTTTCTCTGTTTGGCCGGACCTTATCGGGTGTAGCGGCTATTTGGTATGCAAAACTGGAGGACTCTGTCAAGAGGAACTGGGAGGAGATGGCTGAGACCTTTGTAGCTCAATACTCCTACAATACACAGATCGGGATCACAACTTGTGATCTTGAGACAACTAGATAGGAGCCAAAGGAGAGCTTCTCCGATTTTGTGACCCGGTGGAGGGCCAAGGCCTCGATGATGACCATTAGGTCGGTTGAAAAGGACCAAATACGGATGGTTGTGCTCAACTTCCAGCCCAATCTCATGCAGAAGGTGATTGTCCTCCCCCTCCCCACCTTTGCCGATCTACATGAGATAGGGGTGCAGATCAACGACGCCATGAAACAGGGCCTCATTGATCATGAGAGAGAACAGCCCAAGAGGGCATTCAACCGCAGTACGAATGCAGGCACAAGCAGTGCTACAGCTGCCAGAGCTTCAGATGTGGGAATGGTCACCACCACCACCCCAAGAACCCTTACAGCTACACCATTCACCGGTGCGTGCGGAAGTAGCTCACAAACAACCAAGTTTCCACCCCGAGCCCAGAGAACATTTACCCGCTGTATATGTCTCTGTCCAAAGCTTTGGGGGTTTTGATCAGGAAAGGGCATTTGAAGCCCCTAGAGCCGCGACCATTGCCAGAAAAACTTCCCCCCTCCTATAACCCGGCGAAGCACTGCGCCTTTCACGAACAGCATGGTCATGAAACCGACCATTGCTTCCGATTGCATCACGAGATTCAAGATCTCGTCGACAATAAGGTGATCGTGCCTCCAGAGAAACCGAATGTCACAACCAACCCTCTCCCACCACATAACCAAACTCCACCTCCCAAACACATCAATCTGATCCAAACTGGGGTTGTGTCATACGACCTTAGCATATATATCACCCCTTCCCACCTACCCAAGCCGGAGGTGTTCATTCTGACAGCACTGACTTGTGCATGTTGGACATCTCCCAAACCCAACCTGAAACGGTGGTGGTGACTACCAAAGATAGAATTGGGTCGACTGAGGAGGTAGGTGAGAATGATTATACAGAGCCTGAGGGGTCTGCGAGCTTCATGTGCAACCCGAGCGGTTACATCACATCAGCAGGGCAGGCTGGGCCGAAGGTAGAATTGCAGTGGGGGCAGAGATTTGTGTAGTACGGGAGAATGGACCCAATCAGGGGCTAGATGACCTAGCAGATTTGGAAGAAGACATTGCAAATCTGCAATTCTTTGAAGAGCAGGACTCAGTGGACGTGACTGTCAACTGGTTCGACTTGGATGGGTCAGCAGAAACTACAATGTGGCTCAGCGATGAGCCAGATGTTGTTGAGCAGCCTCAGCCAGAACAAGGTCCATCAGGGACGGGGACATCAGCTGTGGCCGGAATGGCCAGGAATCAGAATGCACCGCCGGAGAGCACCGGTGTTAAGAATATTGCTCAGAATACGGGCAGTTTGGGTACGGAAGATACTGAACAATAGGCCACACTGAAGCAGTTTGAGCGGGAAAGGATCGAGGATTCTGAGAGGGTCGGAAAGGCCAAAGCCCCTGCGGGGATAGAACGTGCTGTGTGCACAAGAACAGAGCGTGCTACGAGCACAGGAACGCAAGGTGTTGCGGGCACAGGAATAGTTGTAACAGTGCCAAACAGGTGTCTGTCGGCTGACGATGGCATGTGGTGGGAAGATGACAACTTATGTCTTGCCCAGACATATAAAGATTGGGGGAACAACCAACCGGATGATACCTGGTACGTCGGCGAAGTAAACCACATGACTAGGAGCAGGCAATATTTCAAGCCCCCGCACTTAGATCAACCAGAGGCATCCGAAAAGGACAAAGAGGTAGACAAGTAGAAAGAAAAGCTGCTCGAGGAGGAGGCTGTGCTGAAATAGCTCAAGAAGATACAAGCAAACATCTCCATCTGGGGACTGCTTATGGCCTCAAGAGTTCATAGGCAAGCTGTCCTTTCTGCAATGGACAAGGCCAAACTTTCAATAGATACCACACCTAAGCAGCTGGTAGGGCTGGTCTTTCAGGGAGGAGCGTCCCCGACGTTGACCTTTACTGACAAGGAATTGCCGCCTGAGAGCTTAAACCATAACAAACCTCTCTACATCTCTGTCGAGTGTAGAGAAAAATGGATACTAGTGGTTCTTGTCAACACGGGATCCGCTATCAATGTGTGCCCGTTGAGAATGGCATATGCAATTGGGTTGAAGCCCGCAGATTTTGTGCCAACTGCCCAGGTGATAAAGGCCTACGACAATACCAGCAGAGAGGTGATGGGGACCATGAAGATTCGGACTCAGGTTGGTCCAGGACAGCAGGATATTGACTTTCATGTCTTGGACATTCCCGCAACCTTCAATCTACTCCTAGGGCGGCCGTGGTTGCACCAGGTGAAGGCGGTCTCTTCCACCTTGGATCAAATGTTGAAATACCCCTACGGGAAGGGGGTGGTGTAGACACCCCATTTTTGACCGCCCTTAAGACTTGGGGCACTACTGATGGTTTACTTGGTGGCGAAAGGTGTGCGGGGCAAAGGGTCGATTTCTTCGGTAAGGAGAGAGTCAAATCCCAACTTCACACCCCCTTTTGGACCAAAACTATTTTGAATGGTTTTTAGACCTTAAAACCCTCTCTTTCAAAACATTTTTGAAAATAGGTTCCTACGATATCCCGACGCTCGCATTTTGTTAAATGTCGCGCCTTTCGGTAGAGCAAGGACAAAGTGGAAATGATGAAGGAGAGATGAAATCTTTTGAAAAATCTTTCAAAACTCCTTGTTTAGGGTTTGGGAGTGAAGAAAAAGAGGAGAGGAGAGAAGAAAACAAGTTTGGGAGAAGTTCGGCATGAATCCGGGTAAGATCGAAACTGAGCGGCTTCACAAAAACTGGCATAACTTTTTGCATAGTTGGCATTTTGATGCAAGGCTGCCACCATTGGAAAGCTTACTTATGGGGCTTCAATTTGGATACAAGAATGACCTAAAACGGAGTCCATATGAAAAAGATATGCTCGTTTGAAGTAGGACCTACAAAGCAGATTTTCTCTGCCGGCCATTGGTGAAGAGTGCCAGCCATGGATGATGCAGTGCCGGCCACCAATGATGGCCGGCCGGCCAACAATGCCAAAAATCAGATTTTTTTGCAGATCTTTTACCTCTAGCTGCTATGCACAAGCCCCCAGCTCAGATATTTCGACCAAGCTCTCTTTTGGCTATATAATGAAGCCATATATCTCATATTCAAGGGTTAGAACTTCTTAAGAAAGTTTGAGAGCTTCTCTCACTAAAACTCCCTCTCTCTCTACCATTTCTAGAGCAAAATCTTTGACTCTCTCTCTTAAGCCTCTCTCTTGCCCCTTTTGTGCATAGAAGTGCATAGAAGTAGATAGATACATCTTGTTTTCATACACTTCCTTCATCAAAGTTGCATATCAGTGGGCTGAGGTCCCTTGGAGCTCATTTTTGGACTGTTGGAAGGCCATTTGAGCCAGCAAAGAGGCCATTTTGTTGTTGTGCTACAAGGGTAAGCACCTCTCCTCTTTTGTGTTTATTTTGCACACTTGCTTCACCACCCTTTTTCCATTGTTTTGAGGCTGTTTTTGGGTTAGTGTTGAACTAAAAAAACCTCTATTTTTCCTCTGTTTTTCAGTCCTAAAAGTCTTGGTTTGTGTCTTGGTTGGCTAGGGGGTTGTCCTCCATTGTGCTCCTTGGCTTGTAAGGCCTTGTGAACTAACTTCCAAACTTTTCAAACAACTTCCTTTTGGCCTTAGAACCACTGAAATCCAGAGGATTTTCTGTGGTAAAAACCCTATTTTGAGGGCCCAAATAGGAGAGGGTGGTCCCCTTTCCTCTTGTCTTGCTTGCTAGTGTTGGTGGCCAACCAAATGAGCATGTGTTTTTACTTCTTTATGGCTTTGTTTAGGCTCATTTTTGTGACTTACCAGACCTGCCATAACTCTGTTTTTGTTGTCTTGGTCACCTCTTGCTGCTTATTGCACTTGTAGTGTAATCCTCTTTGCTAGCCTTGTTAGCCTTACAAAGTAGCATGCTTTGTGTTGAATTAGCTTAGTTCAAGCATGTTTTTGGTGTTATTTTGACCTGTTATAAATCTGATTTTGATGGTGGACTCACTCCTGCATGGTTTATACACTTGTAGTGGAAAATCTCACAAACTAGCTTTGTATGCTTCATGAAGTAGCATGTCATTCTAGCTTGTTTTGTTTCCATTTCAGCATGTTTTTGGTGATTTTTTGCCATGTCATGACTCTATTTTGGTTTGGTTTGGTTGGCCCTTGCATGCTCCATGCACTTGTAGTGCAATTCCATGAAATAGCCTAACATGCATCATGCTTTGACATGTCATTCTAGCATGCTTTTGGCTTAACTTCAAGAAGCTTTTGTCCATGTTTTAGCATGCTCTAGCTCTGATTTTGGTTGTTTTGGCCATGCATGACTTGCTTTGTATAGCCATGGTTCAATCTAGCTTGTTAGCTTTGTGCACCAAGTCCACTAGCATGCATTGCTTGGACTATTTGAATGATTTGGCATCATTTATTATGTGATTTCAGTCCATGTTTCATGGTCATGCACTTGCATTTATCACTCATTCAATGCGTTGGAGGGTTTGCCCCTTTATGCCTTAACATGAATCATTGCGTATGCCTTCATGCCTAAGCTTGCGAGCTACCATTTCGTTTTGTTTTTGGGGTTGTTTTGTCATGATATGACTCTAATTTTTATTGGTTAAGTCATCCCATGCTTGGTCTTAATAGGTGTAGTGTAATCCACCTTATTTGCCTTGTATGCATCATACCTTATGCCCTTCATGCTAGCTTGTTTTGGCTTCCTTCCATGCATGTTTTAGTATCATCTTGACATGTTCTAGGACTGTTATGGGTTGCCTTTTCCATATCCTTCATGCTTTGTATAGCTGTAGTGCAATCGGCCTTGCTAGCTTTGTGTTTTGTTGACTCATGCATGCTATCTTTGAGCTATTTAGATGATTTGGCATTATTTAATACTTCATTTCAGAGCTTATAGCATTGCCATGTTCCCATTTCGTGCACCCTTTGAGTGCCTCTAAGGGTCATGCATTATTGCCTTGTTTGTGGCCTAGCTTGTATGCATGCTTGCCTAGACTTGTGAGCCTTTATCTCAGCATGTTTAGGTCTTTGTTTAGACCTATTTAACCTCTGTCCATGTTTTGTTCAATCATTTGTGCTATGTATTTCATGCCCTTTGTGTAGTCCCTTTAATGGCTTTGTGCCTTAGGTCCTCTTGCATGCTTTACTTGTGTTGTTTGAATGATTTGGCATCATTTCACACTTGATTTCAGAGCCTTTAGTGTTGTCACACTTCCATGTTTATCGCTTCTTTATCATGCTTGAGGTTTGTGTTCTGAGGCCTAGTTGTTAGGCCATTGCATTGTGCATGCTTGCCTTGCCCTTTTTGTGCCCTTATTTTGGTGTTATTGGCCACTGATTTGGGCATGATTGAGGTCTGTCCATTTTGGTTTAAGTCTATCTTTCATGTTGTTACATGCTTGTCTTGTGTGTTGTTGCATGCTTGTTCCATTTTGTCTTTGTCATTGTCGCATGCTTATCGCATTGCATGTTGTCGCATGTTTGTCACATTGCATGATTTTTGCATGTTGTTGCATGCTTGGTACTTTGCATGTTTACATGTTTAGGTTTCTTTGCATTTTGCATGCTTGTTACATTGCATTTGGCATGCTTATGTTGCATTGCATGGCATCTCCATGTTGCATGCATTGCATTGTGTTTGGCTTGGGTGTTAAGCCAAACACGAGACACGAGGGACGTTTCATACTTGAAGTGATGAAACGAGCCTCAATTTTCAGTCGCCGACGCTCTTGACGATGCATGATAGAGTTCTAGGCATTTATGTTTTTTTGTGCATTCATTTTACATTGAATTGCACAAGTTGGATCTTTGGCCATCATGCATCGAGATACGTGATTGATGGTCTTGGATCCGATTATGCCTCTCCTTGATGTTTTGAGGTGATATGGAGTGGCATAGTGCGTACATACCCTTGGGAGACCCTCCCTTTCCTCTGTTTTGTGCTCTGTTGCAGCTTGGTGTCATAGCACACCAGTGGTCGGCAGTGCCACACAGGTGGCTGGCAGCTCTTCATTTGTGGCCGGCAGTGTACACTCTTGGTCAGCAGGGGAGTCGGCAATAGCTCTTCATGGCCGGCAGGCCACTGGTGCACTCCTCAGCACTCTTTTGGTGAGATCCAACAGCTAGTTCTCAAGGACACCCTGCAGACAGAGCCTCAAGAGAGTAACCAGAGAGCTTTTCGGGGCGGCAACCGAACATGCATCCTCTTCTTCTTCGAACAAAGCTGGAGTAGCTTAGTTTTATGCTTACTTGTTAGTTAGCATTGAATTTGTAATTAATTAATTAATTTGTTGATTAGTTAAATGTTGTAATAATTAGTAAGTAGATTGCTTATTATTCAATTTGGTTTGTAATAATTAGTCTAATTAGATTATTAGATTAGTTGATTAGCTTAGCGTAGCTAGCTTAGCGTATTCATTCAGACCCTCCGTGGAGAGGGCGAATTGTTGTAATAAGTGTGCGTGTGTGTAATGCATGTCTTCCAACCCCATTCCTTTCTCCCTTTTATTTACCAGCTTTCGATGGTTAGTTTTAGGGCATCTTTTGATTAGCATCCTTATGTTTGCATGCGTGCATCATTCATCTGTCTTGCATGCACCGGGCTCGGCGCATCATACAAACCGCATTGTATTTCAATTCCTACTTGAATACATGATTATCAAGTTGCATCTCGCATGCCATTTTAGAATAGTCGAGCCTATTTCTAGTTGCATTTTGCATGCGTTGCATTAGCCATCTTAACATAAGCTAGGATCATGCATTTGATTGCTAACTAGCTTTTGTTTTGGCTCGGAGTACTAGGTAAGCTTTTATGCTTTAGCATCTCGCATGAGTGTGAGTGATTGCCATGATAGCATGCTTGCCATGAGGCTATTTGCTTAAGTGATTTAATTGCCTGAATGCCTGTGGGTGGAGGTTGGATCGCTTGAATTGGAACAATTCATCGAAATGTGAGTTTTAAGCCCACTTGAGAGTGGCAAAATCATGTTTTCTAAGCCCACTCGAGGGTGGCAAATCCACGTTTTAGCCTACTTGCGAGTAGCACCTTCAAACCATTTTCAAACAAACATGAGATGTTTTGTTCCAACTTAGGCGATCTAGTCTATACTTGTATGATATGCGCATCACATAGTAATTCTAGGCTAATACACAGGAATAAGAACACATGTGTTTTCAAAAACAAGATATTATTCTTAGTACAGGCCGATCTTCGATCGGGCGAGCGGGGGTGCTCATTGCATCACCTTCCCCTATCGTACCAAGTTCCCGAGCCGAGGCAACTTTGGTGATGATGGACACGTGGCCTTAGGCATGAGTCAGGGTTTCCTAAATTTCTCAAAATAAAATATTTAGGTGGTGACTCTATATCTGGCAAAGCAGTCCATGTTTGGCACTTCTTTATAAAAATCAGTTTTCCAAAACGATTTGCTAGATTTAGACTCTTTGGTGATTTATCGGTCTTGCATTGCACTTTGCGAGATTAGATTCAAAACCGTGACATTGAGTCTGAACTGTAGTAAGACAATGAACAAAGCGGGATTTCGCGCCAATTCGTGCGCGGAGCCCGGGACTTTCGGGCGCGTCTACAGGTGGCTATAGTTTTTGAGAATTCTTCAATCCATCCGCCGCCAGAAGTGTCTACATCGATTCTGGAAATCGAGCATGGCACAGAGGATGTGTTCCTGTCAGGATTTACCCTAGCCGAGGCTCGGGTCGTACAGAACATTTTGGCTGTTGATGAGGGGTTATATGTCAGCGCACAGTCTGTGTACCTCATGAACAAGCTCCAGCACATCCCCGGGATGGGATTAGGGAAAAGTGGCCGGAAGGGCCTTACAGCATCGGCCGAAATGCCGCACAACCCACATACCTTTGGCTTAGGTTACCTGCCTACCAAAGAGAACTGGGTGAGGAAAGGCAAAGAGATGGCCGGAAGAGCCAGAGCCAAGCAAGCCGGCAAGCCTTATGAGTTGATGCATCAGCCTATCCAAGGTGCCCTAAACGGACGCTTTCTTCGGGAGGGGGAAGACTTTCCATTCTGCGGCTTCTCAGAGCCATGGTTAAATGCCGAGATGCAGCGTTTGCCGGGGTTCGAGATTTTCTTCGACTTGCAGTTGTCCAGGGATGATGTTGCCGAAGAGCAGACAGACCCACCAGCTGAGGCTGAGCAGCGTAAGGAAGAGGATTCCGAGAGCTCCGAGATTGAAATGGGGGTAGCACTGGCTTGTCTACTTTCAAATCCTCCAATCGTACATGAGTGCTTGGGGGATAACTTCTCGGTGTCCATGATTGGGGATGAAGCGGCTGCGAGCCCATCTTCGAACATTCTGGATGTGTCCATCGCACCCTCCCTCGTCTAGCAGTACGAGAAGGGATTTTTATCGAGCAGCACCGGGTCAGGTAGTGAGCCGGAATCTGATTCCACCGAGTCTATGGAGTCGGAATCAGGTTCCAGCTCGTCTGAGTCTGAGTCCGGTATTCTTGGGGATGACAACCCAGATGCCACTGTCCTGTCTAGGTCGTCTTTTTCTTTTTCCTTTGAGTCTGTTGCAGCAGAGGTATCAGGTGACTTGGAAGTGATTAATGAGAATGGAATGGCTGCAGCCTTTGAGTACTTTTCTGTGCCTTTGATTTATTATATTTGTGGGAGCTGAATAATCTTGGATCAACAGGAGTGGATCAGTCCGGTCCAGAACATAACCACTATTCGGCATTGACCCTATTCAATTGAAGGGCCGAATAAAGTAGCCGGCATTCCTTCCAGTGAAACAAGGGCCGAGTAGAAGTATGTGTAAAGGACTAGGGTTGGGCCAAGCCCCAAGGCCCAAAGAGAATACTATAAATACAAGATCTTCAGTTCTAGAAAGGTATGTGAAAACTATTAAGCTTAACTTAGAATACAAGTAATCTTGAGTGCAGAGACTAACTTGCCCGTCGGAGTGCTAATTTTGGCACCCCGGATCAGAGTGTTTGTTCCTTTTCAGGTGACTAGCAGAGGATCACGAGCGTCCCCCAAGATTAGAAAAGTATTTCCAAACCACATCCCCATAATTGGCGCCGTCTGTGGGAATACTCAAACACATCCATGGCGGGCGTAACGGAAGACCCTCCGATAGTCACTGATGAAACCACGCAGAGAGACGACCTCACTCCAACAAACGTGCTTGGACCGGAGACTATCCCTGCAAGACGCACTTTGAACTTCGCCTCACCCTCGACTCCAGAGCATGAGGCAATGCAGGCGATCATGGAACAAGCAAAGCAAAACGAACAGAGGTTGGAGAACATGATCGCAGAAAACGAACGTCTTCGTCAGGATTTGGCCTTGGAAGTGGCAAAGTCCAAACAAGCTGTACACCAAGATCCGGAACGACTTGTGAGGGCAGGTGGTCGACGATCTCGAGCCTGACAACAAGACACTGATAGCGACTCCGACTCATTATCCCCGGAGTCCAAGAAAAAGGGACGATCTGAAACTTCCAGTTCTTTTGAAGAAAGTCCCCGTATAAGGCATAAGCAAAGAAGAAACAGTTCGGATGAAGATCAACACGATCCTTTTGTACGACAGGTTGCAAAGGCAGTGCTACCCAAGAAATTCAAAGCACCGTCATTCATCTTGTACGACGATAAATCAGACCCCACCGATCACATCGCCATTACAAGCAAGCCATGACACTGCATGTAGATGACGAGGCTTTGATGTGCAGAATATTTCCGAGCAGTTTGGGACCACTAGCTGTCAGGTGGTATTACAAACTAGAGCCGGCTTCGATTAAAAGCTTCCACCAACTTCAAAAATCCTTCAGGGCAATGTTTATCACTAATGAGGTCTAGCCAAAGCAAGCCGATTCCCTCTGGGCAATGCGATTCAACCGGGGGAAACCCTTTGTGCCTACTCGGCGCGGTATTGGGAATGTTTCAATCTGGTAGACGATGCTTGTAATGACTCCATGGCCATCACCACCTTCAAGATGGGGCTGCATCCTAACAGTGCCCTCCGCAGCTCTTTGACCAGACGGCCCCCCAAAACAGTTTGGTCGTTGATGAAGAAAGTTAAAGAATACTGTAAAGTGGAAGATGATGCCTTGAGGGTTAAAGCCGGCAATGTGACCAACAAGACAGCTCCTGCTGAAATTGCTCAGCCGTTACATTTTGTAGCACCTCAGAGCCTTGAACCACGGCATCGGGCGAAACGAGATAAAAGACGAGATTCTCGCCGATCAAGTGACCAATGCTCCCACTGAGCGAACGAACAACTGCAAATCGACAGCAGGCGCACAAGGCACGCCGACAAGAAATATACTGAGTTGTCAGAGCTGATCAGCACAGTCATTCCAAAATCCAACATCTTCCGTTCTTCAAGTGGCTGTCAAAAATTGTGGGACCTCCCGACACTTGAAGACGGGGTAGGCGATGCGAGTATCACAAGGATCATAGCCATCAAACTGAGAGTTGTTATGCATTGAAGGATCACCTGGAGGACTTGGTACAGGATGGTCGGCTACAACAGTACGTCCGAAAGGGCAACTCAACCAAAGCAATAGCCTTGAGACAGGATTCCCCTCCACTCAGCGTGATCCACATGATATACAGCCTGCCAATTTCATCCGCGGTGCATACGATTCAGTCAAATCCCGATCCTCAAAATCAACTCACTCCGGCTAAACGGCCCCATCAAGTTGCAAGCCTTTCTTTTGATGATTCAGATCTGGCCAGAGTGACACTTCCTCACATTGATCCCTTGGTAATTGAGTTACGCGTAAACCGATTCACCGTTGAGCGCGTACTCATTGATCCAGGGAGCACATCAGAGGTTATGTATTACAAGACATTCACCAAACTCGGCTTCTCAGAATCAGATCTCTCTCCGGCTCCTTATCCATTATTCGGTTTCAACGCCAATCCAGAATACCCATTGGGGAAAATCACACTACAGTCCGAGCCGGCTCCCGAACGGTGGATGTGGAATTCTTGGTCGTCAGGTTGCCATCACCGTATAATCTCATAATGGGGCGATCCTGGTTGCATGTTATGCAGGCCATGCCAAGCACCTATCATCAGCTGCTACGCTTCCCCAGAGAATGCGGCATTGAGCAAATCCGTGGCTCTCAGAAATCAGCACAAGCATGTTATCTCCTTGCTCAAAAGATGCCAAAGGAGTTGCAAGTGAACTCTATTGAGGTAACAGATCACAAGAGCCTCGACGACGTTGGACGGCTTCCAAGTGAAAAGGCCACGGAAGGCCTAGAACGAGTTGAAATTGACGGAAGCCCAGAGAAGTTCTTTATGGTCAGCGCCTCCTTGAGTCAAGCCGACAGACAGCAGCTAATCTCTTTCCTGCTAACCAACCTTGACGTTTTTGCATGGACTCCATACAAGATGCCGGGTATAGATCCGTCCGCTTCACAGCACCGTTTGAATGTTGACTGTAAATGCAAGCCGATTATTCAGAAAAGTCGGCGGTTAGCCGCAGAGCACACTGCTGCCATTGTTGAGGAGATGACAGGCTGCTTGAAGCTGGGGCAATCAGGGAAGTGACCTACCCTACATGGCTCTCTAATACAGTGGTTGTGAAGAAGAAAAATGGGACTTGACGAGTGTGCGTCGATTTCACGGATCTAAAGAAAGCGTGCCCCAAGGATTGTTTTCCCCTACCCAGAATTGACCAACTTGTAGATGCGACGGCACGCCATCAGCGTATGAGCTTCCTCGATGCTTACAGAGGCTACCATCAGATCGCCATGCATCCTGAGGACCAAGAAAAGACTGCATTCCTCACCCCAAGAGGAACCTACTGCTATAAGGTTATGCCTTTTGGGCTGAAGAATGCAGGGCAAATTACCAAAGACTGGTCACGGCTATGTTCAAGGAGCAACTCAGCCACACTATGGAAGTGTACATTGATGACATGGTGGGTGAAGTCCGAGAAGAGCAAACCCATCTAGCCGATCTATCTAGAAGAGACGTTCGGCATCTTACGCAAAATACAAAATGAAGCTGAATGCTTCCCAATGTGCGTTTGGGATCGGCTCCGGCAAGTTCTTGGGTTACATTGTCAACCACTGGGAATCGAGGCCAACCCGAGGCAAATCATAGCAATCTTGGAAACTCAGTTCCCCTCGTTCGTAAAAGAGGTTCAAAAGTTGATGGGATGGCCGCTGCACTAACAGGTTCATCAGTCGGTCTACAGATCGCTGCCGACAATTCTTTTATACTCTATGGCAGGGCCAAGGCTTTTGAATGGTCCACCGAATGCCAAGCCGCTTTCAACAGCCTCAAGACTTACCTCCGCTCAGTACCACTCTTAACAACACATTGCTGTTGGTGACCCGCTCATTCTATATCTAGCAGTTTTCGATGCTGGTCAGGCATCCATGATAATAGGAAGAGCTGGGGGAGCAGCGGCCAGTGTATTATGTGAGCAAGGCAATGGTTGACGCGCGAAACACGCTACCTTCCACTGGAAAAACTCATCCTAGCCCTAGTCATGGCGGCAAGAAAACTGATGCATTACTTCCAAGGACATAGCATTGGGGTGCAAACAGATTATCCCCTCCGATCAGTACTACGAAGTGCAGAAGCATCAGGACGTGTTTCAAAGTGGGCTCTTGAAACTCGGCCAGTACGACATTCAGTTTCTACCTAGAACCTCAATCAAGGGACAGGTGCTAGCCGACTTTGTTATCGAATTCACGGGAGGTCTTGCCAATTTCAAGTCCAATGAAATTTGACCGGAGTCGCACTGGAGAATTTATGTTGGGGAAATCTGGCAGTTGTACTATGATAGATCATCCAATCAGCGGGGTAGCGGGGCAGCAAAGCTGGAGTTATGATCATGGCCCCCGACGGTGCAATAATTGAGCAAGCCGTCAAGCTCGGCTTCGAAGCGTCAAATAACGAAGCCGAATACGAAGCCCTTCTAGCCGGTTTGCGGAATGCGCATCTTTTGGGTGCTCGGCGCTTGCTTGTATTTTGCGATTCAAAACTGGTGATCAATCAGCTAAAGGGGGAGTACGCAGCAAGAAATGACCGTATGGCGGCTTACATGAAAATGGCCAACTCCTTGCTGGAAAAATTTGACCATCATGAATTGAACCAGATAACACGTGATCAGAACACACATGCAGATGCCCTTGCCTGCCTAGCCTCCGCCATTAACTCAGAGATTAAACGGACCATCGAAGTAGGTTTCATCCCGGAGCCAAGCATCATCCCTTCGAAGGAAGTCCAGGTCAATGTTATAGAATCTAGACCAAGTTGGATGGATCCCATTGCTGCATTCCTGTCTTCCGAACAGCTCCCAGAGGACAAGAAAGAAGCACACAAGCTGCGAAACAAAGCCCTGCGATACTACTTGATCCGCAAGGAAGGCTTTATAAAAAATCCCTCTCTGGTCCATATTGGAATGCGTGCACCCTGACAAACGAAGAGCTTTGACTGAAATACATGAAGGCAGCTGTGGTGCCCATTCTGGCGGGCGATCTTTGGCCCATCGAGCTATAACACAGGGGTATTACTGACAATGAGAGCTGACGCCGAATGCTATGTGAAGAAATGTGAACAATGTCAGAAGTTCTCCCCGCTAACCCACCTGCCTGCTGAAGAGTTGAGCACCATTACCAGTCCCTGGTCGTTCGCCCAGTGGGGGCTTGATATCGTAGGACCACTGCCGAGGGCCCTAGGGAACAAGCGGTACTTGATCGTCGCGACAGACTACTTCACAAAATGGGTCGAAGCGGAGGCATTAATGCACATTCGAGATGCTGATGTTAAGCGCTTTGTATGGAAAAATATCATAACACGATTCGGTATTCCAAGAGCTCTTATCTCAGACAACGGCACCCAGTTTGATTATGGCATCTACCAAGAGCTGTGCAGCAAATATGGTATCCGGCCTTACTTTTCTACGCCGGCTTACCCACAAAGCAATGGTCAAGCCGAAGCCTCTAATAAATCCATCTTGGACGGCATCAAGAAGAGGCTGGAGAAAGCTAAAGGCAAATGGGTCGAAGAATTGCCGAGTGTATTGTGCGCTCATCGAACTACGCCGAGGCGATCTACTGGAGAAACGTCGTTTGCTCTGTGCTTTGGAATCCAGGTGATCATACCCCTGGAGATCAGCCACCCGACCCTGAAATCTCAAGTTTTTGATATGGGCCGAAACGAGGTGATGCTAGCATTGGATTTGATTCTGATCGAAGAACAAAGAGACCGTGCCCTTGCGTCGATGGCGCGGTACCAGCAGCAGCTTGCCAAGTCATGTAATCAACGTGTTCAGCTGCACCGCTACACACCAGGAGAGTTGGTTCTAAAGAAGGTACTTCCAGCTACCAAGAAACCGGCCGATGGAAAATTGGGTCCTAACTGGAACGACCCCTATCAGATTGATTCGATCGCAGGAGTAGGGACATATCAGCTCAAAGACATGTCAGGGAGGAGTCTGCCATGACCTTGGAATTCGACGCATTTAGGCAAATTTTATCATTGACCCGACTTGTGGGGCATGATACTTATTCTACATGGTTCGCCATGTACATCTCATTTTCTGTAATGCAAAAATCGCTATTTATTCTCAACATCCAATTCAAAGGTGTTCCGAAAAAGCCTCCGGATTCGGAGCGCCCTTCGTGGATATCACGATTGGCCAATTAAAGACTCCGGATTCGGAGCCCCATCGGTGCATGACATCTTTGGGCCGAAAAAGCCTCCGGATTCGGAGCGCCCTTCGTGGATATCACGATTGGCCAATTAAAGGCTCCGGATTCAGAGCCCCATCGGCATATGACGTCTTTGGGCCGAAAAAGCCTCCGGATTCGGAGCGCCCTTCGTGGATATCACGATTGGCCAACTAAAGACTCCGGATTCGGAGCCCCATCGGCGCATGACGTCTTTGGGCCAAAAAAGCCTCCGGATTCGGAGCGCCCTTTGTGGATATCACGATTGGCCAATTAAAGACTCCGGATTCGGAGCCCCATCGGCGCATGACGTCTTTGTGCCGAAAAAGCCTCCAGATTCGGAGCGCCCTTCGTGGATATCACGATTGGCCAACTAGACACTCCGGATTCGGAGCCCCATCGGCGCATGACATCTTTGGGCCGAAAAAGCCTTTGGATTCAGAGCGCCCTTCGTGGATATCACGATTGGCCAATTAAAGACTCTGGATTCGGAGCTCCATCGGCGCATGACGACTTTAGGCCGAAAAAGCCTTCGGATTCGGAGCCCCATTGGCGCATGACGTCTTTGGGCCGAAAAAGCCTCCAGAGTTCGAGCGCCCTTCGTGGATATCACGATTAGCCAACTAGAGACTCCAGATTTGAAGCCCTATCGGCGCATGACGTCTTTGGGCCGAAAAAGCCTCCGGATTCGGAGCGCCATCGGCGCGTGACGACTTATGCCGGTCAATTTTTATACAATTATCTCAATGTTTATATAATGTTTATACACTTGTTCAAACATTCATACAATGAAACAAAGAAAACATGCAAACACGCGTGTGCCGAATAAAAATTACAACGAAACAAACAGTTGAAATAGACAATGTACTATTATCCAAATTAAAGACTCCGTAAACAAAGCACGAAAAATGCAAATATTCAAATAAGATTGTTCAAGCTGCATAAACGTAATCTAAAACGTGCGCACATTCGGAGTAAAATGTGTACTAATATAAATAACAAGTACGCTACAAATTGAGAACTAAGCATTTTATTAAAATCAGCCAATAAATACATAATTTCACTTTCAATCTACGTAATCATTACAAGGTTTTCTTCGGTTCGGCGGCTTCTTCATCATCACTCTTCTCAATTTCGAAAGCGGAGAAGGGGAAATCATTCTGTTGGTACAACGGAAACGCCGAATCCAACCCTGCTGCCTGGAGACTCTCAGCTTGCTGAAGTGCCTTGATCTAACCGTGCCTAAATCCACGATTTTCACATCGGCAAACTTCTTCGGCAAGTTTCTCTTTGGTCTTCTAAATTCTGACCTTTTGGCCATCGTGGAAGCCTTTTTCATAGGCCGCAGCCCTCGCAGTCTCGATCGCGAACATGCTGGCCGTGTTCCGATTGGCGATCGCATCACTAATCAGCCTTTGAGTAACCCTCTCTTCCACAACTGGGTTTGGGTGGCTGGCCGATTGAGGCTCGGTGGACTTGATTTTCCTAAGCTCACGCTCGGCCTTCTCGACGCGAGCTTCTAACTTCCGAATGTGTTCACCTCTCTGTTCTATATCACGACGAGCTGCTCGGAGACGCATGTCGATCTCATAAGCAGTGTACAGTCCCTTCACCGCCCCGTGAACGCCTTCACGAAACACTTCGAAGTCTTGCCGACCTACCATCGATTGTTGAACTTCGAGTGTAAAGATCTGTCAAGCGAACTCGACTGCCACATTTGAATCTCAAACGATCAAATCCGCCTTTGTCATTGGTCTGTTACCCACGAAGACCGCAAAACTTAACGGGCGAGGAGTCGCGTCGAATTCCCTTCCAGGACGAGGTTGAAGAGACTTGCGCTGTGGCTACTTGTCCTCCTAGGTGACCTACTTCGACAACGAGGAGATTGGTGTCTCTCCCGATCCCTCGAAGTCCTACTGCCCGTGCGTGAACGTTCACCACTTTGATTCATGTTTCCTCCCAGCTCAGCTAGCGTCTTTGCTTCACCTCTGCTATTGAAGAAAAGTCTATTCAATATTCGCACTTGTTTGATTTTCCACTAAGAACTGGACTGAGTTGCTCTCAAAACATATAAATAAGACCTTCGTTCACGAAGTACACACCCATTTACTCCCTACGAAGGCAGCACCTCCGAGGCAATCTCATTAATATAGAAACCTCAACAGCCCGGCGCCGATCGAGTCACGTGCCCCAATCGCCCCCTCTGTTATTCGGCGTTCTACGTTCATGAACCTGCTGGGGCAAGGGCAGATTCATCAATCTATTCGACTCGAGTGCCCCAGTCGTCCCACAAATCGACTCATCAGAACAATATTCATAAGTTCGTATTATTCGGCGTTTAATGTTCATGAACCAACTGGAGCAAGGCAGATTCACCAATCTATTCGGCTCGAGTGCCCCAACCGCTCCATGAATCAATTCATCAATACTTCATGAGTGCGTGTTATTCGGTGTCTAATGTTCATAAACCAACTAGGGCAAGGGCCGATTCATCAATCTATTCGTCTTGTGTGCCCCAGCCGCCCCATGAACCGATTTACGGCGCCGAATGGATTTACTTATTCGGATTTACACCGTTATCTAATCGGCAACTATGCAATGGAATATTTAATTTACTCATCTCATGATCCTACTTCCTATCGGTCGATAATTAGCAAGCACAACATACAGTGATCATTTTATCCAAAGTGAAATGAATTACGAAATGAAAAGGAAATTTCATTAATAATTAAGCGCAGATAGTAACTAATTTTATACATGAAAATTACCTTGAACTAACAGAAATCTACTAAACAAAAACATACATTGAAAATTGAGAAAAACCTAGCAAAGCTAGAATGCCTCCCAAATCAAGTCTTAGGGTCAGACTCAAGCGGCTCAACGTCCACTTGCTCGTATGGAATTGGCGTGGCCAATGTAACTCCAGCAGCAGCAAGGGCTTTGAGCCAGCCGTGTTTGAATCCTTGATTCTTGAATTTGGGGACTTCTTCTACATAGTCATGAAGGGCGGCGCTCTTTCCAGCCTCGAACGCCGCCGAGCCTCAGAGTCGGCTTTCTCCTTAACCTGCTTCAACTCTCCCAACTCGGCCTCCAGCTTGGCAAGCGCCTCCTTGGCTAACTTGAGCGATTCCTCACTCGCGTTTGCCCTCTCCTTGGCGTCAAATCTGAGTTGATCAATAGTCCTGGCCCTTTCCTTCCTCTCCCTCGGCCCGCGCACTTTCCATCACGGCTCTCATTGCCTCAATCTGCCCTGCCCTGCTCTTTGACCTTGACTTCAGATTGCAAACGGCTAATCCTTTCAACAGCGTCATGCTGGCGGTGGCCCAATTCGGCGATCCTTCAACCGTCTGCAAAACAAGGATCGTCATATGCCAAGAAACTCGAATGCAAACCAAACCAAAGAGTTAGTCACGTACCAGAAAAGCCGACTGCGTGGCTAATGCTATTGTCACCAAATCCGGCTCGGCACGAAAGGTCGCCTTGCCAGCCGGCAAGGAGACCGAGGCAGCCAAGCTCAGTGCCACAGCTGGATCTTTCGAAGCCGACGCTTCGGAGGAGATCGACATGTTTTTCATCTTTGGCTCAATAACAAAAGGAGCAACCACAGCCGACTCCTCTAAGCATGGCCGTTTTTCAATAGGGCCCTCCTCGAAGCCGTCCTCGCCCTTAGCGCTTCGTTTTTCGCCCCGATCCTCTGAAATTCGCCGCCCTTCTGTAATCGAGCGCTGACCTCCTTTTCCGTCTCGGCCACAACTACGTGAGCCATTTCTTCTACAACAGTAGGGGCAACAGATTCAGTCAGGACAAGTCCGGAACGGATGGCTATGGCCTTTTGTCGGGCGGCCATGCGTTCGGCGTTTCTTTTTCGTGCCATCTGCGTAAGATTTTCCCTAGCCATATCCTCAGAAAAATCACCGGGAAGGTCTCCCAAGTTTGTAAAAATATCTTCGAAGGCGTCCCCTTGGCCTGATGTAGACGGAGAGTCAGAAGAGTTCAATCCGGCTTCCTCGAAGGCCGAATTAATAGCTTCGTCAACTTCCGCGGCCAACCGGTCCGGGTCCTCGGCGATTGGTTCGGCCACTTGTGCTTCCACGTGTTCAGAATCAAATGATTCTAAGCCGATCTGTCTCAAGTTTTTGAAGCTGGGGAAGATGAGGGCTGTAAGATGGTTGTCGCCACGCACGATCGGAATATTGTCTGCCGCCGAGAATGTCATGTAAGTTAGCTTGTACCGCAGGAGAATGTGGGCTATCTTCCCTTGTTTTTGAAGGTCTGGACGGCCGACGAACTGTAGCGCGGTTTTAATTTCTGCGAGCACAACGTCGTCGTCTGAAACCAACACTCTCTTCAAGTCGCTGCCTGCATAAACAAAACGATTACATGAGCTTAGTACCGAATACATACATATGTAAATAATAGAAACAAAGTGATCAGATCAGCCACCTGGTTCGCTTTTCACCTTGGCACAGGGTCTAGGCAATCTTCACCTTCGTTGAATTCCCAATTGCCGCGGACAACGACCATCATGTCATCGACATGCTTGCCAGAGCTGGCAAGCATGGTCACTAAGTGATGATCAGTATCCTTGGCTCTAAGAAAGTAGCGTCCTAGTTGGCCGGTAGATTTGGCTAGGACATAACAGCGCCGAATGACGGGAATACCTAAATTAATTCTAAGACGGCGATTTATCTCTACAATCCCCATTATGATGCGAAAGAAGTTCACATTGGGCTGGAAAGGGATGAGACCCCAGTACCGAAGAACGGCCATCAAAAGTGGGTGAAGAGGAAAATGGACGCCGCCCTCAGCAATTAATAGGAGAGGAAAGACGATTGTGCTCTCATCTTCCCTCACCATATCAGTGGTGCTGTCTGCCAAAAGTGACAGATGGACGTCGTGGGGGATGGAGAAATGGCGTCGAAAGCCGAAGATTCGATCCGCAAAAAGGAGCTCCTTCAGATGTTTTGCCATTTTGGCCAACCCAAGGATTATGGAAAACTAAAAGCAGATAAAGAAGGGGGATCAAAAATGAAGGAGAAGAAAACTTACAGGAGACGAAGGAAAGAGCGAGAAACAAGGGGTTGCAGAAGCCGCGGAATGTAGGAGTTGCACTAGAAGGCGAGCTAGATATCTTTGAGTATTCAGAACATACATTCGAAGAGACAAATTCAAATCGCATTAAATGGAGGCATTGTACGAAGGGGCGGGAAAGCGTTACAATGACCAAAAAGCATGTACGCGTTCTGACACACCTCAGGAAGAAGAGTAACTGCCGAATTTTTAACCTCCAGACTAGAAGCCAAACACGCCGACTAACTGATGCTAGTGAGGTGTTTGGGGGGCAATTGTAGGAGCCGAATAATCTTGGATCAACAGGAGTGGATCAGTCTGGTCCAGAACATAACCACTATTCGGCATTCACCCTATTCAATTGAAGGGTCGAATAAAGTAGCCGGCATTCCTTCCAGTGAAACAAGGGCCGAGTAAAAGTACATGTAAAGGACTAGGGTTGGGCCAGGCCCCAAGGCCCAAAGAGAATACTATAAATACAAGATCTTCAGTTCTAGAAAGGTATGTGAAAACTATTAAGCTTAACTTAGAATACAAGTAATCTTGAGTGCAGAGACTAACTTGCCCGTCGGAATGCTAATTTTGGCACCCCCGACCGGAGTGTTTGTTCCTTTCCAGGTGACTAGCAGAGGATCACGAGCGTCCCCCAAGATCAGAAGAGTATTTCCAAACCACATCCCTACAATATTAATCAGGACTTTCAAAATTTTGATGAAAACGACGAGGAAGAAATTCCTTCGGTTTTGAAATATTTGCTTGATCAAGAGCAGGAGAGGTTTGTAAAACCGCTGGTTGATGAAATCACCACAATTAACGTTGGTACTGAGAAGGACCCGCGGCTGGTCCAGATTGGGTCCACGTTGTCTTCGGAGGAGCGCGAGCGCTTAGTCGCTTTATTAAAAAATTTCAAAGATGTTTTCGCGTGGTCCTACGAAGACATGCCTGGAATCGATCCTGAGATTGTACAGTACCGGATCCCTCTTGACCCAGAGGCCCAACCTGTCAAGCAGAAGCTTAGAAGGATCCGCCCGGACTGGGCTCTTAAGATCAAAGAAGAGGTCACCAAGAAAATTGACACAGGGTTCCTGCAAGTATCTGAATACCCAACTTGGTTGCCCAATATAGTTCCAGTGCCGAAGAAGGACGGTAGAATTCGGGTATGTGTGGACTTCAGGGATTTGAACAAAGCCAATCTGAAGGATGACTTTCCTCTGCCGCATATTGACGAATTAGTGGACTTCACTGCAGGGCATGCATTGCTCTCATTCATGGATGGGTTTTCTGGCAACAATCAGATTCTGATGGCACCCGAAGACCGGGAGAAGACTGCTTTTACCACCCCGTGGGGGACCTATTGTTATAGGGTGATGCCGTTTGGGCTGAAGAATGCTAGAGCTACATATCAACGGGCCGCGACCACAATTTTGCACGACATGATCCACAAAGAGGTTGAGGTGTACGTGGACGACATGATTGTCAAGTCCAAGGAAAGAGAAGGCCACTACATCGCCTTGCAGAAATTCTTTCAACGGATCAGAGAGTATCGGTTGCGGCTGAATCCTCAGAAGTGTACGTTTGGTGTTACAGCAGGAAAAATGCTGGGGTTCTTTATCACACAGAGAGGTATCGAGGTCGATCCTTTAAGGCCATCTTAGAAATGCCACCACCAAGGACTGAAAAGGAGGTGCGAGGCTTTCTGGGTGAAGTGCAATTCATAAGACGGTTTATTGCAAAATTAACCTTGACTTATGAGCCACTCTTTGGTCTCCTGAAGAAAGGAAAGACGTTCCAATGGGACGATCGATGCCAAGCTACTTTTGAATAGATCAAGCAATATTTATAGAACCCACCTGTGTTGTCACCGCCTGAGCTAGGGAAATCATTGATTTTGTACCTTTTAGTGACTGAAACTACAATAGGTTGCATGCTTGCATAGGAGTCTAAGGACAAAGTGGAGAGAGCTATCTACTACGTGAGCAAGAAAATCTTGGATTACGAGACCCGCTACACTCTGCTGGAGAAGGCTTGTCTGGCCTTGGTATGGGCTACCAGGAAGCTGCGGCACTACCTGTTAGCTCACTCTGTAATACTGGTTTCGGGATTAGATCCCATCAAATATCTCTTCAAGAAATCGGCACTTACAGGTAGGCTAGCCAGTTGGTTGCTTCTGCTTCCGAATTTGATCTGAAGTACGTGACGCGCAAGTCAGTAAAAGGGAGAGCGGTAGCGGAGTTCCTAGCCGATCACCCAGTTGAAGGGGATGAAGTAGTTGAGTATCTGTTCCTAGACAAGGCCATTCTGCATGTCGAAGAAGAGACTTTGATGATGTACTTTGACAGAGCGTCAAACCAATACGGGTATGGGATAGGAGTGTTGCTGATAGCACCTGACAATTCCTGCATACCCCTAGCATTCAAACTCCGATTCAAAGTATCGAACAATGAAGCAGAATATGAGGCATGTATTGCTGGATTAGAAGCTGCCCTAGAACTAGGGGCGAAACGGTTGGATGTCATCGGGGACTCGAACCTTGTTGTATCTCAAGCTAAAGAAGATTGGAAAGTTAAAGAAGAAAAGATGAGAATCTATCACCAGACCTTGGACGTGCTGATTCCTCAGTTTGAGAAACTGAATTTCGCTCATCTGGTAAGAGAGAACAACAGGTTCGCTGATTCATTAGGAACTCTATCTTCCATGATAGACATCTCTTTCAGAGTCCGGATGCGTCCGATTATCATTGAACAGAAATTTGTGCCGGCCTACGAGCTGATTGCCGTTATAGATGAGGTACAAGATGAGAATCCCTGGTATTACGATGTCTGGAACTTCTTGGAAAAAGAGGCATATCCACCAGGAGCAAATGCCAAAGATAAGAGGGCAATTCGAAGAATGGCTGCTCAGTTCATCGTCTGCGGGGGTAAACTGTACAAGAGAGGTCATCTCGAGATGCATAAACTGTGTGTTGATGCTGAAGAATCGAAGTGCCTGATGGAGGCCATCCATGGAGAAGAGTGCAGAGCGCACATGAACGGGGTGATGCTAGCCCGGAAGATCCTTAGACAAGGTTATTACTAGTCCACCATGAAGGAGGATTGTATAGGCTTTGTCCGGCGATGCCACAAATGTCAGATCCATGCAAACCGCATGAACATTCCGTCGTCGAAGTTGTACAACATGACTTCACCATGGCCGTTTTCAGTCTGGGGGATTGATGTAATTGGGGTTATCACTCCGAAAGGGTCCAATGGGCATGAGTTCATTCTAGTCGCGATAGACTATTTCAAGAAGTGGGTTGAGGCCTAATCTTATGCGGTGTTGAAGGCATCGCATGTTGCAAAGTTCATCAGGAACAACATCATCTATCGCTACGGGGTCCCGAATAAGATTGTTTCAAATAATGGTTCCTACTTCAAGAAGGAGGTGATCGACTTGTTGGACAAGTACAACGTGGCTTTTCATAAGTCATCTACATATCGGCCGCAAACCAACAGAGCAGTTGAGGCCACCAACAAGAACATCAAGCGTATTCTACAGAAGACGGTGGAAACCTACCGGGACTGGCCAAATAAGCTGCCATTTGCTCTGTGGGGCTACCGGACTTCAATTCGAACTTCTACTGGAGCAACTCCGCATTCCTTGGTTTATGGGATGGAGGCTGTTCTACCTATCGAAGTTGAGGTTCCGTCATTACGAGTATTGGCTGAGTGTCAGATAGCTGAGGCAGATTGGCAGCAAAGCAGGTTCGAAGAACTCATGCTGTTTGACGAGAGAAGGCTGAAAGCACTGTACCATGTTCAGGGTTATCAACGAAGAATTGCCAGGGCTTTCAACAAGAAGGTTAAGTCCAGGAATTTGAACGAAGGAGATTTGGTGCTCAAAGACAACTAAGCTCCCATCCACGACCCTAGGGGCAAGTTCAGACCCAATTGGACTGGCCCTTACATCATTAAGTCTATCTGGTCGGGTGGAGCTGTCTTTTTGATGGACCTAGATGGCCTAGAGTTCTCCCAACCGATCAACATGGACAAGTTGAAGAAATACTTTCCCTGAGTGGCTCGCTAGGCCAAAAACCCGAAAGGGCGACCTAGGCAAAAGTTAGAGCATGAAAAATTTGAAATTATAAAAACTGAGCTCGCAAGGTTGAAAATCTAGAAAATGCGGCCTTGGAAAAAGTTAGAGCGCAAAAGGAGAATGTTAATACACGAGTGAACCCAAGCCGAACTACGTAAGGCTTGATTCCCATCTTCGAGATACATAGGCAACTTCATCCTGAAGTCCGGCCATAAACACTTCCAAATCGACTTTGTCTATGTGATCATGTTTGGTTATCTTTGTCCATTATGCATTCAAGAGCTCGGTTGTGATCTCCAGTGTAGTGCTATTCAGACTGGGGGCAACTTTCCAGTTGCTGGGATCCGGGGTTGTACATCTCAGTGATAGATCTCGGGCGTGTCCAATGGTGATCCATATCGAAAATGGTTTTGAAAAGTTTTAATAAAAGTTGATTTTGCTCAAATTAGTCTTTTTACAACTTAGACCATTTTTGGACCAAACGGAAAATTTTCAGTACCCACAACCTTCAATTACATTGATTTTAGTACAGAGTTCTCCTACTCTTGAATACAAATTGAAGTTGCTTTTTATTACATTCATAAAGAAAACTTGAAAGTACTGATTAAAGCAAATAATTTCGGGGCATAGTCAGGTGTTCCTGCGTCCCCTCCCAGAGCTTCTGGAAGCCTCTGATGCCAAAATGGGCCCAATCTGCGCCTCCTCATCAAGCCAAGTTATGCCCTTATCAGAGAGGCTGCAACTGAAAATGGGAGCGGGGGCTAGAAGCTCTCTCGTCCTCCATGCTGTGGCATACCAAGCTATCTGTGCGCCTCGGACCGGAAATGCAGCAGGGTATTCTATCCCATCTTCCGCGCAAGTCTGATCATGTTAGAATTGGCGCCGGAATTGGAAAGGGAAGTAAAAGACACAGTGTGTCACGCTGATCAACTGAATCTCGTGCTGGCGGGTCATGCTGTAGCTCATTGCAGGTAAATTGAGCCAGGGGCAGCACCAAGCAATGTCGAGAGCAGACAAACTGCGCATCCATTCGCACCACCATCCCTCATCCGGGGCATCGACTAGACGCGGGCCGAATATGCTGGGCATGAGTCCACAATCTTCAATTTATCCATCAACCATATCTGGGAAGGAATGAAAAATGAGAGATTAAAGAATAGAGAGGTGTATGTTGAGAGAAAAAGTGAGAAAAGGGTTTTGAGAAAAAAATCGAGCCTGAGGGCCGAGTGATGTGAGAAATATATGTGAGATGGGGTGGGAAACATTACCTGCAGTAGTAGTGGACTCCCCGCGAATCTAGTCGTCTTCTGGCGATGAAAAGCGTCCAAACCCATCAATGTCTCAGCTAGCGTCATGGCGATGCAGCTCTTGCCCTCTTTTAAGCCCTCGGCGACTTCAATCAAACGAGTGGTAAACCCTCCGGAGCCTGGGGCAAGCAAGAAATGAGACAACATGGACAAGCAAAGCGCATGTCGCCGATAACCCTACCAATGATGATCGCCGCGGTCACCGGCATCAGAAAATCGACAAATCAAGCTCGGAATGTCCAGCTCTCCATCATGAATCAATGACCGAGCGTCATGCAAAGTAAGCCCACACATCCGTCCCAAAGCTTGGACGTAGCCGAAGAAGAATTGAGGCAAGATTACTTCATCGCGCTTGGATTCCATTAAAGCTTGGAAGTCCTCGAAAGTGGGACATATCTCTTGTCTGCCAAAGCTAAAAACGTTTGTTATCGGATTCCAAAACCTAGCCGCGGCATGAAGGAATGGAAAACGCAGTGGGGTGCGACTCAACGTGAATAGTGCATTGATGCCAAAGCCCCGGAAGTTCAACTTTTCCGAGCCATTCAAGTTGGCAATCCAATTTGTGAGATTTTGGACAAGAAATGCATCCATTTGGTGCAAAAACTGAGCTGAAATAGAGAAAACTACGAAGCTGGGGCTTTTGTAGAAGATAAGGTGTTGAGTGGAAGACAGGTGGCAGAATTCTAGAGGTTCTTGCCATTTTTGGCCGATCGGCCAAAAAGAGTACCGACCGACCATATTTTTTGGCCGATCGGCTAATAATGATGGCCGATGGCCTCTCACTTTGGCCGATGGCCCTTCCTTTTGTTCTCTGAGCTGTCTATGTGTTGAAGATGTTGAGAACTTGTGACTGGTTCCACTTCAAATGCCTTCCGGTGATGATTTTGCGAAGTCGCGCCTCTGTTACTTCAATTTGTTTATCGAGTTGTTGTACTTTTGTTTATCGAGTTGTATTTTGTGTTGATTAGTCTTTGTCTTACTTATCGAGTTGTATTTTACATTTGGTTAGCATGTCAAGTTCTTTGTTTTACTTATCGAGTTGTTTTGTTATCAGTTGGTTCACTACCTGATTAATGCAATTCGATTGTTTAGTTTTCAAAACAAAGTTCAATCTCATTTACATTGATTATGTAATGCGATGGCATGATGCGATGCTTAGAATGTACAAATGTAACACTTTCAACAAAAGACTGTTTCATTCCATCATATTTTCTTTTGCAAAAGTACATAGTTTTGAAGAAAATAAAACATGCCTAAGGCAGTACAATGTGCAAAAGTACTAGTAAAAAGAAAAATAAAGCAAAAAAGAGAAAAGCAACAAAATGTCTGGATCGGCGCCAGTCGCCTCAGGTGCGGTGCTCCGTCCTCGTCCTCTTCCTAAACGAAGGTCCAGGATCATCGCTGCCAGCTCCGCGGTCAGAGTCTGAGCCTGAGCCATCCCCAGCCTCATCCTGAGATGACTCTGCCTCTGCATTAGACTCGTCGTCATCTGGGACAGGCGCTCGAGCTACTCCCAGAGTGAGTACGCCCGACCCTGTTGCAACTGCATGCTGAGATCCCTTGTCCTGCTCTCCCTGCTCCTCGGGCAGGTACAGATGGTCCCGCTGGAGCACCC
The DNA here is from genome assembly GCA_030407325.1 of Camellia japonica. Classification (NCBI taxonomy): domain Eukaryota; kingdom Viridiplantae; phylum Streptophyta; class Magnoliopsida; order Ericales; family Theaceae; genus Camellia; species Camellia japonica. Next base: position 98,295,879 of record JAPPVO010000002.1, on the reverse strand, counting down.
CCTGCGACCGGTATTGGAAATGGGACCTGAAAAGAACAATTGGCAGACGCATCAATTATGCTATGCAAAGTCGAGTATAAATACCGAGTACAGTGTATGAATGTCGTGAACAGTGTATGAATGTCATGAGCAATGTATGAGTACAGTGTATAAATGCTGCGAGCAATATATGATTACAGTGTATCAGTGCCGTGAGTGGTATGCGAGTGCAGTGTATCAAGTGTCGTATTGATAATGTGATGTATTAGATTATGTATGGAACAGAATATGCAAGGTTTTTGGGGCTAAGTTTGAAGGAACTTACCGGGATACCATAGATGCTGAGCAGGTCCATGCTCCTCTGTAGCATCCCCATCACTGAGGCCGACAGCTCTAGAGCCTGTCTGGTGTACTCAATCGAAGCCTACAAAAGTGTTGAAGTAATTAGTATTTTGCGGGATATCAAATGAAGTGAAATAACTGTACAGAATGCAAAGTATAAGTACATACCGGGGTCGAACCACGAACTCCGACGAGCTCATGATCAGCCGGAGGAGGAGAGATGGGTATCTGATAAGTCTCCCCACCCTGTCCTCGACATGTCATGGTGGTGGGCAGGTCTGGCCACTCAGCTCTGCGTCCCCTCCGGGACGCACTCTGGTCACGGGCCTGAGTTGCCCTCGGTACTCCTGCTCCTGCTCCTACTACTGGCGCTGCAGGCCTCTCCCTCTCGACTCGGCAAGCACTGGCCAAGGGTCGCATCAGATAAGTCTCGATGAAGACGGTGTAGTCGCCTTCATTTCTGAAGAAGTCAAAGTCCCAGCCGATAGTGAAGTCGATCATCTCCTCTGGGGTGTACCTCTTTGTATGCCTCATATGGGTGGTAGGCGGCCTCAGAACTATCTGCTCTGGTAGGCCGAGGGTTTGACGCATGAAGCGCTCACCCAAATACCATGCCCGACAGACCGAACCCTCCAGCAAAACCCTAAACCGGGCAGTCTCCCGAGCACCCGCATACTGCTCTCTCACTACATCCGACAACGCGGCCAAGGGCTGCCAAGTGATCTGTAAATGACAGGATATACAGTTTGTTATCTGCTATTGAAAGTACAATGTAAAGCGAAGCTTAAATAAACTTTAATGTTTGAAATACCTCTGCGGCGGTAATGGTGTCGAAGTATCTGCGGAAGAACAGGAAAGACTCCCGCGGCCTCCGCTCGCACCTCACATCGAATCGGTGAGAATATGGGACAGCAAGAGGCATCTCTACCTTCGGCTCTAGAGCAAGCCTCAGAAAGTAGGCACACACCCACAACTACAGAATGTAAAATGGCAACAATGAGTATGCTTATCAGTAAACAGTATGCAGATAAAGCAAAAACCAGAGAATGGTGTGCAGTGTATTGTGCAGTGTGTGTAGTGTACAGCCAGTGTAAAGCAGATTGCGTGTGTATAGTGTGTGTGGTGTACAGATAGTGTAAAGCATAACTGTAAAACAGAAAGGGAAGGTGTACCTCCCAGGCTCGCCAGTAGCCTCCCAGCAGATGTCTGCTGCGGCGAGAGGAGGAGCTCATGTATCCGTAGAGCGTGGCTAGGCTTGCGCCACCCAAATCATAGCGACGGATCCTGGTCACGTCTACCAATGCGCTCAGCAGATATAGGGCAACAGTGTTCGCCCAGTCGGCGAATAAGGTGGTGCCCAACAAGAACATGATGAATCATCGAGCGTACTGCTCCACCTCCTCACGGGTCATAGGCACCTGTATCCGAAACTGGTCCTCGAACCAAGAATATCTCACAAACCCTGGCCGGGAGAGAGGTGGCCGAGCGCCAAGCAAGTAGATCTAGGCAGCATTCCACTCGCTCATATCGATGTCGAAGGGAATTGGATCACCCCCTACTCCGATGCCGGTGAGCATGGAGAAGTTGAAGGGAGTCATCGTCATCTCCCCTGCAGCAGAAAGGTGGAAGCAATCGGTGGTGTCCCACCACCTCTCCACCAGCGCGCCCAGAAGGGGCCTACTCACAGTGAGGCGCGAGAGTCCCATGTAGAAAATGCCGAAGCCAGCCTGATCGACGATATGGCGAACCGCGTCGGGCAACTCCATGTACCAATCTCGGGCAATGGTATTTCCATACCCTCGGAAGGCATGGGAATCTCCCTGTGTTCAAAGACAAACAGATATGAAGCTGTGTCAGAAATGTAGTGTTTGAAAGCATTCAGAATTGATAAAACTGTAGTGTGTGTGCATGTGTTCGAGTTGACACAGATATCATGTATGATTATGCTCAGGGTGAACTAGACACGTGATGTATCAGTGTGTTTGGGTTATTCAATTAAAGAACAATATTGGCTATTCAAGGCATACGATCTACATTGCAGAAAGTAAAGAGGAAGGTATACCTCAGTGGTGCCGTAAGAAAGATACGACTCCGGCTCGCGTAGTAGGAGCTCCAATGACGCGCCTCGCGCGTAGCTCCTAAACTGGCGGATGCTATCGGGAGGCAATATGTGTATCGCGGGCCGGTATGTCGCCGCACGAAAGGTCGAACACTGAGGGCAGGAGCTCGACCTCAGATCCGTATCCATCTATGGGGGAGTCCCACCCCGTGAATATCGTCCGCCATCTCGATAAGGGTGCAAAAGTGGTCGAGGGTATGGAAAATGGGTAAAAATGCAAAAAGTCAACCGAAAGTCAACCTTGAGGGGTGAAAAACGGACGAAAATGACAAGGCTTGGAAGAGGGCACAGGAATCAAGGTAAACTCGGGGGAAACAAGCCCCAAGTGGTGGAAATCGAGAAGGAGACACCGAAGTCACTTTCTAATCGGTCCAAAGTGTGTAAAACAACGAGGGTTTCGCGAATCGAACGTTGTGGGAGACTCAAAAACAGGAGAAAAGCTCGGATCTAAGGGCGGAAAATGACCTAGAGAGAAAGAGCAAGGATTTTCGGCTAAGGAGAAGTGAGGATATAGGGTTTGGAACCCTATATTTAAAGACCCGAAGCAAATGGACAAAATTGCCCCGAATCTGCCACTTTTGGCCAATCGGCCAAATTGTTAGCCGATCGGCTAAATTGTTGGCCGATAGTTTCTTTTTATGGCTGATGGATGGCCGATGTCTTCCCCTTGTGGTCGATGCACCTCCAATGCCCTTATTTGGGTCAGTTCTGTTGATTGGTACCCTAATCTCTCAAGAAAGTGCAACAAAATACACTTTTGAAACTTAAGCGGCCTTCGTGGTGGCCTTGAACCATGTCTTCCATGTGCGGCACTCGATACGCGCGAGGTGTATCCTTTTTCATATCCTTTTGTAGATTGCGAGATTCGAAAATTGCTTTGAATATGTTGCATTACAATGTTTTGTCATGTTTGTAATAAGCGCGCTTGTTATACATCTTTTCGCTCTTGTATTGAGCATGCCTCGTCTTGTTTTGAAGTTGTATCTCAACATCGCGAATAACTTGCCTTTACCATGCTTACGTTGAATATGTGCCTCTCTTTGTTGTTGCATTGTTATACACATTGCTTGCGTTGTCGCGCATGCTTTACTTATATGTGTTTATGCTTTTCCTCGCATTGTTATACACATTACTTGCGTTGTCACGCATGCTTTACTTACATGTGTTTATGCACCCGCTCTCGCATTGTTATGCACATTGCTTGCATTGTCGCGCATGCTTTACTTACATGTGTTTATGCACCCCATGGCTCGCGTTGTCGCGCATGCCTTTCTTGCATTGTTATGCACCTTTTTATCCGCGTTGTCACGCACACTTAGGTTGCATTGTCATGCATCCCCTTACTTGCGTTATCACGCATGTTTTACTTGCACTATCATGCTTACTTCAATTGCATTGTTATGCACCCATTGCTTGCGTTGTCGCGCATGTTTTACTTGCATTGTTATGCTCATTCTAGTTGCATAGTCATGCATCCTTTCACTCGCATTGCTATGCACCTTCTCACTCACATTGTATATGCATGTGTTTATCTCATATTGAACTGATTTCTTGATCTAACGCTGAACATGTGTTTCTACTGTATTGTACCTGTTGAATTTCTTTCTTTTGCAGGCACGATATTGTATGTACGGTTCATTTGAAGTTGGTGAAACCAGACAATATTGTGTACGGTTCATTCAAGAGAAGTCCCGGTTCAGTTTGACTATTACCCTTCTCCACTCGCATTTGGCATGCGTTCGGACATATCTCTCTCCTCTCGCGTTAGACACGTGTTTGGATGACTGCGCTTTCTTGCACAGTCCTTTCCTCTCATGTGTGTGCCACACTGAGAGATGCTCTCTTTCCTCTCATGCGTGTGCCACGCTGAGAGATGCTCTCTTCCCTCTCATGTGTGTGCCACGTTGAGAGATGCTCTCTTTCCTCTCATGTATGTGATACGCTAAGAGATGTTGTGTTTGAGACTCCGGGTATTCTCAATAGTCGCTTTTAGTCTTCTCCATGTGAGACGCAGTGAGAATTGCATAATTTTCTTACATCCTTTCTGTTGGAATATGTAGGACTGTTATTTCTTATTCGCTTGCTTCAAATGTCGCATTTACTTTGCATGTTATGCTTCATTACAGCTCTCTTTGCATGATCATAAGTTATGTTCGGCATCGTGCATGTCATTTGCATCTTGCCCCTGCCCGCAGACGCATCTAAGTCTTCGGCCTTGTCGAAAATGGGTCGTCTCTGGGCTTTGACATTCACTCCCGTCATCTTATGACTTTCGAGTTCTATCAAAGAGGGGCAACTGTAGACACCCCATTTTTGACCGTCCTCAAGACTTGGACGTCATCGTTTGAACACTCGATGATCATCCATGTTCGTGTTCATTTTGAGTTCCCGAAGGTCTTGGCTACGCGCCTTGCCTTAGGATCTCTTCACTTGTCTGTTTTGTGCTTGGTTGTAGACCAAGGACTTGTGGTTTTGCTTCTGAGGGAAGAGGGTGGCTTGTTGGCCATCCCTACAACCCATCGGCCAAGGCCTTGTGCCATCGGCCTTATTTTCTTGCCATCAGCCATAAGTGTTGGCCGATCGGCACTCTTTTTGGTCGATCGACCATATTTCTTGGCCGAGACCTTTCCACCTGCTTTTGCAGATATTTTTGTGCCAGTTGTGACAGCTGGTGAGCACAATTCTCATCCTCCATACACGTGTATGGAGGGATTGAATCAAGACTCAAGCTTGTTCAACACGCTTGAGAATTGAATTTCTATAAGAAGGGAGACCCCTCTCCCTTTCCAGAGGTTCTGAAAAGTTGAGATACAAAACCTATATCACTCTCTCTCTATATTTTACCTCTCTCTCCACATTTGCTCTTGTTTGTGCTCAAAAGTGTAAATTCTTCACACTTTTACACTAAAGCACCTACTAGAAAACCATCCTTTTGTTGCTGAGGCTTCCTGAAGTTGGTTTTAGTGTTTTTGGACTGGTTTTGGTCAGAAAAGAGTGCTGGAGTTGTGTTCTTGAAGGTGTTCTTCAAGGGTGAGTCAACTAGCCTTTAAACCTTTGTTTTGGCTTAAGCTTTTGGACCTATTTGCATGCTGGTTTAAGCTTAACTTTATACTGTAAAAAGTTCTGATTTTTCATGCTTGTAATGTTTGTTTAAGGTCACTTTTGTGTTGGGGGTTGTCTACCCCCTCTTAGGCCTTGTTTGGTCTTGTTCTTTTGCCTTCCTTTTAAGCTATTGGGACCACCTTGTTTTGGCCTTCTCACTACTAAAATCCAGAGTATTTTCAGTGGTGGAAATGGTGTTTTGAGGTCCCAAATAGGAGAGGGTCATCCCCTCTCCTTGTGTCTTGTATGCTTGCATTGATGGCTCATAAAAGTAACATGTTTGTTAAGCTTGTTTTGGCTCCATCTTAGCATGCATTAGGCTTTATTTCAGCATGTTATACCTCTGTGTAAGGTTGGTTTGATAGCCTCTTGCATGCACAATGCACTTGTAGTGCAATTCTCTCTATTGCCTTAACATGCATCTTGTGTTTGGACCATCATTCTTGCATATTTTGGCTCAATTCCAAGAGCCTTTTAGCCTCGTTTTACCATGATGTAACTCTGATTTTTATTGGTTAAGTCATGCCATGTTTGGTTTTGATAGGTGTAGTGTAATACCCCTTATTAGCCTTGCATGCTTCATGTTTTTGGTCTTTTGTTCTAGCTTGTGTTGGCTAGGTCCAAGCATGTTTTTGGTCTTATCTTGACCTGCCTTGGGACTATTTTGGCTGCACTCGGCCCTTTGGGCTTGCTTTGCGTGGCCATGGTGTAAGTCCCTTTGCTAGTTTCAAACTTTGAGCTTTCTTGCATGCTATGCTTGACTTGTTTGAGTGGTTTGGCACCATTCCATACTTAATTTTAGAGCTTATAGTGTTGTTACACTTCCACTTTTGTGACCCTTTGAGTGCCTCTAAGGGTTGTGTTCTTGTTGCCTAACTTGTGGACTAATATGTGTGCATGCATGCTTTGCCTTTTGGTGCCTTAGTTTTGGTGTTTTGGCCACTGATTTGGGCATGATTGAGGTGTATCCATTTTAGTATAAGTCCATCTTGCATACTGTTGCATGCTTGTCGCATTGCATGTTGTTGCATGCTTGTGGCATTGTATGATTCTTGCATGTTGTTTACATGTTTAGGTTGCATTACATGGTGTTTGCATGCTCATGTTGCGTTACATTGTTTGCATGTCATTAGCTTTGTTAAGTTATGCTTGCATTGCATTGCATTTCCATGTTGTGCATGCATTGCATTGTGTTTGGTTGGGGTGTTAAGCCAAGCATGAGGAACGAGGGACGTTTCATACTTGAAGTGATGAAATGTGCCACAATTCTCGGTCGCCGACCCTCTTCATCATGCATGATAGAGGTTAAGGCATTTATGTGTTTTTGTGCATTTCATCCATATTGATTTGTGCAACTCGGTGTAGACGTCCCCGAACGCCCCGGGAGGGTTAAGTCCCGTTCCGTTCATATTGGGGTCACTACAGTTCAAGGACTCGAATGTCACGGTTCTTAATCTTGAACCAAAGAGTCCAAATCCGGCAAATCGTTTTGAAAACAAATTTTTTGAAAGAAGTGCCAAACATGGACTGCTTTGCCAGATACAGAGTCGCCACCTAAATATTTTATTTTTGGGAAATTTAGGAAACCCTGACTCGGTGCCAAAGGCCACGTGTCCGTCATCACCAAAGTTGCCTCGGCTCGGGAACTTGGGTACGATTGGGGAAGGTCACTTCGTGAGCACCCCCGCTCGCCCGGTCAAAGACCGGCCTCTACTAACCATGATATCAATTTTTGAAAACATTGTGTGTTCTTATTCCGGTTATTAGCCTAGATTTACTATGTGATGCGCACAGCATACAAGTATAGACTGGATCGCCTGAATTGGAACAAAACATTTCATGTTTGTTTTTGAAAATGGTTTGATGGTGCTACTCGCAAGTAGGCTAAGACGTGGATTTGCCACCCTCGGGTGGGCTTAGAAAACATGATTTTGCCACTATCTAGTGGGCTTAAAACAAACATTTGATGAATTGTCCAATCCAAGTAACTCAGCCTCCACCCACAGGCATTCAAGGCAGTTTATATCACATAAGCATATAGCCTCATGGTAAGCATGCTATTCAAGGCAACACTCACACGCATGCAAGGATGCTAAAGCATAAAACTCACCGAGTACTCCGAGCCAAAAACAGAAGCTCATTAGAAATCATGCATGATCCTAATTATACATAAATGCCTAATGCAACACATGCAATAATGCAACTATAGCAGGCTCGGCTATTTTAAACATGGCATATGGAATGCTACAACTAACACGTATTCAATTTGGAATTGAAATACAAATGCAGTTTGTATGATGCGCCGAGCCCGGTGCGTGCAAAACAGATGAATGATGCAAACATGCTGTCATACTGTATGCTAATTGAAATATGCCCTATATCTAACCATCATAAGCGGGTAAATAAAAGGGAAGAAAGACGTGGGGTTGGAAAACATACATCACACTCACGCACACTTATTACAATTATGCCCTCGCGCAGAGGGTCCGAATAAATATACAGTCCAAAATGAAAGAATAATACAGTCCGAATAAATATACAGATTAACTAAGAAAAAAAACTGTAAACTTCGCTCCGGATAACGAAGTGATGCATGTTTTGGGCTGTTTTGCGCAGAAATCCATTGGGATGCCCGATTTAGCCTCTGTTTACAATGTTTCTCGAAATGCGTGCCAGACTCTGAAAAGTTGCTGATTCTCTATTTTGCTGCAACAGAGAGCAGGAAAGGGGCATAGCAATGTATTTCACAAATATATGCATGCCTCGATCCTCGTGCCACCAATCACGCATATCGATGCATGATGGCCGAGGAGCCGAATTGCACAACTCAATATAGGATGAATGCGTATGAATGCTACAACAAAACCTAACTCCATCATGGATGATCCGGAGCTTCGGTGACTTGGGAATTGAGACCCGTTCCGTCACTCGGAGTGCGGAACGTACCTCGTTTCCCGTGCCCGGGCTAACTCCTATCCCGAACACGATGCAATATGCATGATATGCATGAAATGCAGCTAATATGCAATCCTAACATACACAATGTCATGGAATGGCATACACGCTATACGAAGTAATATACAACCGGGCATACACAATGTCACGGATGAAATGGCACACGCAATGCAATATGGGCTTACACCAACATGAGAGGGCCTCAGCCACACTCACATAGGAGGCTAATAGATGAAAATGAGATGCCTCAAAATGCGTGCGCACGGGCACGCAAACCGAGGCAATGGCATACGCGATGCGATGAGACTAAAATGACATACAGAATGCAAAATGGACTTACACTAACATCAGTGAGCCTCAGCCACACTCACATAAGAGGCCGTCGGATGAAAATGAAGCGTCTCGAAATGCGTGCACACGGGCGCGCAAACCGAGGCGATGGCCGTAAGGCATGAAATGGCATGGAAATGATATGCAATGAGACTAAAATGAGATGTCTCGAAATACGTGCCCACGGACACGCAAACCGAGAAACTGGCATACGGAATGCAACAGGACTAAAATGAGATATGCGATGCAATATGGGCTTACACCAACATGAGAGAGCCTCAACCATACTCACACGGGAAGCCGGCGGATGAAAATGAAGCGCCTCGAAATGCGTGCACACGGGCGCGCAAACCGAGGCGATGGCCGTAAGGCATGAAATGGCATGGAAATGATATGCAAACATGCGAATGAATTTTGGCACCGAAATGTGGGGGAAAACAGCCCCGAAATGAGGCGAAAGTACACCCGATGCATGAAATGGCCCCGAAACATGAATTTAGGCATCCGAAATGGCCTATAGCTATACCAAACATGCACAATACAGACATGGAATGAAAATGCAGTAGCAAGACAGCCCCAATACAAGCATTTTCAGTCATAAAAAAGGGTTAAACAGCAAACACACATAGGATTGAGCAAGAATGCAAAAATGGCCCCGCAAGAGGGGTATTGAAGCAAGTGATACATGCGATGCCCAAATGGAAAAGTGCCCTTCTACAACACTGATGAGGGACTAAAAATATGAACATTTACAGTAGATGACATCTCCCAAATCAGTATGAAAACATGCTAAAAATGTCATGCAAGAACTAGGATACATAAGGCTATAACATGAGGTACCCCAAACATTCATCAAACCAGCAAAGACCCTTAATGAAATATGTCAATAAGATCAAAATATGACTCTTTCCAGCTCTGATGATGGCCGAAAACAGAAGTTAGATAAGCTTAAAAAAGCATGCAAAAATGGAGGTCAAAGAGGGGTATAATGACAAGTATAACATGGAGATCCCCAACAAGGTTTATCCCTTCTACAATGTTGTAGAGGGACACAAAATAAGCTTACTCACAGTTTATGACATGCTCCAAAACAATTTACATATAGGCCAAACAAATCATGCAAATTTACGGTAAATAGGAGAGATTATGAAGCAAGTGCAAGATAGAGGACCCAAACAGCATTGAGCCCTTATTCAATGTTGAAGAGGGACTCAAAATAGGCCCACTTACAGTTTACATTATGCTCGAAAACAGATCACTCATAGGCTAGAAATTTCATGCAAAATATTGGCATATAAGATGATATTGAAGCAAGTGCCAAATGGAGGGCTCAAAGGGTTAGCCCTTAAACAAACATGAAGATAAGCTCAAAAGAGTGACCCTTTAAGTTAGGGTCGGAGCCTAAAATAGTGAGCAAATAGGCTTAAGAAATGAAGCAAGAAAAATGCTACAAAAGAGGGAAATGGAGACTTACCCTTGTAGACCTTTTCTTTTCTACCTCTTGGCTTGAGGAATGTTGCTTCTAAGCCTCTGAGAACCTCTCCTTGCTGCTGGAAATGGAGTGGTGATGGGGATGCTTGATAGTGATGAAGAAATGGCACCAAACTTGAAGAAAAATGACTTTGGAGCTTGGAAATGGAGAGAAATGGGAGGTGGAAGGTTAAGCTCTCTCTCAAATGTGTCTAAAAATGTCTAACCTTGAGCCAAGAAGCCAAGCCTCTCCTTTATAGAGGAGAGGCATGAAAAATATCTAAGGTACCTCTCTAATCCTCCATACACGTGTATGGAGGATGGTCCAATTGGCAACCAGCTGGCACAGCTGGAATACATTGAGGGAGAGGAAAATGGCCGGCTAGCTTAAAGGGGCAAAAAGCTCATTTCACAAAAAGTGTGGCCGGCCAGCTACTTTTCAGGAGCTATCGGGAAGAAGACTGGCCGGTGGGTGCTAGGGAAGTCCAAATGTGGCCATTCAAGTGTGCAAATTGAAGCCCCAGAAGTTAGCTTTCCAATGGCGCAAACCTTGCATCAAAATTCCTCCTGTCGAAAAAGTTATGCCCGTTTCCGTGAAGCCGCGCAGATTTCGGTCCAACCGAAGTGATGCCCTACTTCAATCAACCATATCTCCTCCATCCGAATTGAATTTAGGAGATTCTTGAGTGCAAAATGAAGCCCCGGGAGTAAAATTTCCAACGGTGGTGGCCTCATAGCTTGATTCCTCTTGTGCAAAGAGTTACGCCCGTTTCGGTGAAGCCGCGCAGACTTTTCTCCTTCCCGGATTCATGCTGAACCACTTTTGACCAACAAAAGTTGGTTGTCAAAACAATTGCTGGCCTCCCACCCTCCTACAAGCTTCCTAACCATGAAATAAGGCCTCCACCAAAAAATGAACCCAAACCGATGCGAAATGAAGGTTCGGGGGCCGAAAACTGACTGTTGGGTACCGGGAGTGGTGTTCAACCATGAAGTGGGTATCTTAGACCCCAGTGTCCCTCGAAAGGGAGTAAATAAGATGCATGCCAAAAACCGGAGGAATCGGAGATGGTTAGACGGTCCCGAACTGAGGCACACGGCTGACGGCTCCGAAATGGGCAAAATGGCCTACGGGCACGAATGTAGCCCACGGCCACTGAGAGATAGTCTACGGGACCTCTCCCTCCCCTCAGGAAAGAAAACAGAGAAAACTGAGTCTGGTTCACAAACCGAGGCAAGGCACAGAAGAGGTTCGGAAGTCCGGAGGCAGGGCGTACGGCCGCGACTCTGAGACTTCTGAACGAGCACAATATGCAACATCACCGAGTGCTCAATCGGTGACGTCTGAGTCTTAAGGTCGGTCAAAAATGGGGTGTCTACAATTGCCCCTCTTTGACAGAACTCGGAAGTCAAGAAGTGACGGGAGTGAATGTCAAAGCCCAGAGACACCCATTTTTGACAAGGCCGAAGACTTAGACAATCCTACAAGATAACAGAGATATGTGTGCCCGCAGGCATGCCCGCAGGCAGGGGCAAAATGCAAAATGATGTGCAGGGAGATTTTGATAATTGGACTTATACGCTACGCGAAGCCGGTTTGACAATTGGACTTATACGCTACGCGAAGCCGGTTTGAAAATTGGACTTATATGCTAAGCGAAGCCGGTTTGAAGATTGGACTTACACGCTAAGCGAAGCCGGTTTGAAGATTGGACTTATACGCTAAGCGAAGCCGGTTTGAAAATTGGATTACACGCTAAGCGAAGCCGGTTTGAAAATTGAGGATTCATGCAATGCACTGTAAGTAGTGGCTAAAAGCAATGTGATAGCTAGGAAAAGGGAGGTACCTTACAGGGGCATTGGCAATGACTTACCTCAGCAATGTCCTACCTTATGCTGATGTGAGAATCTTCCGCTTCTTCTTGGTTGAACCACAGGTACTACTTTTCTCCCTGACTATGGTCGCAGCTTTCCCTATTCTCCAACAGGGTGACAGACTAGGTTGATTCAGTATCCAGAATTGAGGCGCATACACATGCTATCTCAATCTATGGGCTGCCATACAGATTTCAAGCCGAGGATATACCCGGGTATTTAAACTAGACTTTAGTCTCGGGAAATCCTAAACCTTTGCGTTCTAGGCATAAGCCATTCAAACTCTAGTTTCCACCGTCTCAGTTGGTCTCCTAGGAACTCACCGCTAACACAGGCAGGTTGGCTATACCAGACCACTGGAAGTCGTTCGGGGCACGACAAACACCAAAGGAATTGCACCTTTAGAGGATTTAAGGTCTCCTAGACCAGAGAGTGCACAAGACAGTGTGAGTAGGGTGAATGCATAAAGCAGTGTGATACAGGTAAAGTGCGCAAGATAGCGCGATGCAACGCACTAACAAGTGCAGGTGAGATGCGCAAGATAGCACGATAAAATGCATGCATAATGCAAGTAATGTGCACAAAATAGTACGACGCGCAAAATAGCGCGAGTGAAATGTAATGCACTTAACAAGTACAGGTGAGACGCGCAAGATAGCGCGAATGATACAATCCACAAAATAGTGCGATACGCTAACAGCGCGATTGATTTGAAATGCACAATAGTGCGATGTGATATGCAAGCACAGGACAGTTGAGGTGCGCAAAATAGCGCGATGATATGCAATGCACAAGATAGTGCGATTGAGGTGCGCAGATAGCGCGAATGATAAACTGCACAAACAGTGCGATTGAGGTGCGCAAAATACGCAAATTAAACTAAATGTAAACTGCACAAAATAGTGCGATTGAGGTGCGCAAATAGCGCGAATGTAAACTGCACAAAACAGGCGNAGTTGTATTTGAAACACACTCCCTGCCAACTCAAATTACATTGTGTGTGGCTTTATATGTTTAAAAAAAAAAAGGATTATCACCTAAGCTATGTAAGAAATAATTTAAAAATTTACTTGTCAACAACGTTTGCTCGTATAGTAAGTTCATTCTACTAAGTACAAAAATTTAAGGAGAGTAATAAGCCAAACACAACACAGCAATTATCTTCTTGTGATATTTTCTGATTGAGAAACCAAAAGGTGTTAATATTCACTTGCTTTTGAATTTCCTTAAATAGAACAATTTACATTGATTAAAAAATTAAAAATTAAAAGAGTCATCTAAATTCCTTTGGGAGTTAGCTAAAAGCTAACTATTGGCTAAAAATAAGTCAACAAAAAAGATAATACCAAAAAAAACTAATTTGTTTGGCATATTCCTAGCTCTTTTGGCTTTTCTAATAGTTTTTTTGGAAAAATAACATTTCAGTGGAATAGTGGCAAAAGAATTACATTTTCATGATGCTGCAACTCTCCTGTGTGCATGGTGCAAATCCATTCTTGTGCTTGGTGCAACTCTTACTGTGTGTCAGAGTTGCACCAAAAAAGATTCTCAGTTGCAGTGCAATTATTTTGTGACTGTCCCGCCTATTTGCAATTTGCCCTAGTTTTTTTACGATGGCTAAAGTTGCCTTTTTGGCAAGAAATGGGCATTCCCAAATGACCTACTTTTTCTATATACAGAAATATGGGCCTTTTTAGCCAATAAATTGGCTTTTAAGAGGTTTCCAAAGGAAGCCTGATGTCATATGTCCTCCAATGTGTGCAGAAAAAATATATATATATATATATATATATTTATTGCCTCTGATGTACTCAAATATCCAAAAGTTAATTTGCATTTTGTAAAGTTTTATCCACGAAGCTTAATTGGTAAAGGAGGTGGCTAATATGGTATGTGATGATACACATTCATTGGGAATATCAAATCTTTGAAGCCTATTTAAACTCAAATTGTAGCAGCCATCTAGCCATCCACTTTATGTTCAAAAATGAAAATTAGAGCAAGAGAAGTTGGTTTACAATTTTCTCTTGAATACAGTGGTCTTGCTAAGGGGTAGTCGACTTTTCGTGGAAGTGTTCTTTGGAAAGACTTCAACATCAAAGGCTAATATACGGGTGGTTGCTTAAAAAAAAATAAAAAATAAAAAATTATAGAGGGGTGGTTGTTTGTGGTATATCACTCAACTATTGGTATGCAATTTGATACAAATTGTTGGCAATATTGAGAAGTTAGACCATCTCCAACGCTTCACCAAACCTGGCATCAAATTCAAAATTTGGTGAAAAAGCCACTTTTTTGAGCTCCAACGGTTTCACCAAATCGATATCAAATCGAGAATTCATCAAACCTTTCACCAAAATGAAAACAGGCGAAGCATTTTACCAAATCACTGTTCCTGACCATTGGGGGAGACCAACCGGTTGACCGGCCGGTTGACCAACCGGTTGTCCCGGAAAAAGTTCAGGCAGTTCAAAAAAAGTTCAAACAATTCAAAAAAAAAATTCCTCACACCGGTCGACCAACCGGTTGTCCCGAAAAAAGGTTCAGGCAGTTCAAAAAAAGGTTCAAACAATTAAGAAAAAAAAAACATTTTTTCCCTCTAACCGGTTGACCAACCGGTTGTCCCCTGATTCATATTTGATGAATTGGTGAAGCGTTGGAGCAGATGGTATCAGATTGAGAAAATGATAGTTTTTTTACTTAGATTTGGTGAAAAATTTGATTAACCGTTGGAGATGCTCTTAAAGTTGCCCTTATTTCAACTTGATGTGACTGATCATGAGGCAATAAATAAATAGAGTTTTAAATAATAAAAAAGAATAAAATTCAAAGCATGTTTTAGTTAAGGGGGTTCCAAAGAATCATTCGAACATTCTGAGATAGAGTTGTCAAATGGGGGAAGAGGAACATCCATACATAGCACTTCAGTCAAAACAAACAAGAATTCATTTTGATTGAACCAGCTAGTTTCGTTCGTTTGATGTGTCTCAAAGATGTTCTGCTCATCCAAGAATCTAGAAAGCAAGCAACGGATTCTAGACAGAAAGGGATGGCTTCAGATTCACTCATCGTCAGAGGCAGCAGACCGAGTGAGCGAAGTCCAGTCAGCGTTCTAGGAGTTCCTTGTTAAATGGAAGGGAGTTAATGATGAGGAAACCAATTGGGAGAAGGCGGCTGGACTTACTGATCACCAACTAATCTCTCGTTTTTCCTTCCCTTGTATGTTCTTCAATATTTTTATTTTCTTCTGCTACTTCATTTAGTTTACTTTCTTATATATATATATATATAGAAATCAGGGGTGGGGGTTGGAGATGGGTTCTAGACATCAAACAAGTTTTTGGTTGGCCTCTAATCCAAGACACTCATAAGTGAATTTTTAAACATTAATATAAAAGCCTTTTCTTTTTTTTCCAGTAAAATAAAAATTTCGAAGTACAACAGGAAATTATGGATTTCGCTAGCTTGAGAAATTCTAAACATTTCATTAGGATATGAGTGGCTTAAAATAAGGAATCTGTACTGTTCCCTCACTATTTGTTCACTCATATTAAAATCAAATCAGCCTTAATCTCAAATTATTCCTAAAGTTTCCATTACCAATTCAGGGTTGAGCAGTTGAAGAATCAAAATTCAACTAAGAATATATAATTTTCCTTAGCCCAAATACAAATTCAATATATGAATCTATGCTTTGATTCATTCAATTAGCAGAAAGATTTCACATTTATAAAAAAAAAAAAATATATATATATATATAGAGAGAGAGAGAGAGAAGAGAGAGAGAGAGAGAGAGGTGTATTACCTTGGATTGAAGCAGATCGAATTGACAAGGGCTTTGTGCGGCTGAGATATGCAGGAGAAGATGGGAAAGAAATCGAAGTTGGAGCTTGAGGAAGAGACCTTGAATTCTTCAGCAGACCCTTGCAGAGAGATGGGCAACGCAAGGTCGCAGTCACAGAGAACGCCATTGGTGAGACAAACACGACACCAACAAGAGAGCTAGATAGAGAGAGACAGAGATGAGGAGAAATGAGTTTGTGTGGCGGATGTGATAATGGCCCGGCGGGCTCGGTCTCGGGCCGGCCCAAACGGGTTTAGTGAGTTATTATTTTTTTTAGCTGGCTTCACGGGTCGAAAAGTATTATTCAGGCCCAAGCTGAGACCCACTTATAATAGGGCTTAGGACTAGGTTAATGGGCTTGGGCTTGGATTGCGGGTTGGGTCTAGTCGAACTTTTTTGTTGTAAAAATGAATAATAAATACATTATTTATGTAAATTATTTATTAGGGATAAAAAATAAATAAAAAATTATTTTAAAATTTTTAGTTAAGATTAATGAGATATTTTGTTTAGTTATGTTTTATAATGGTATTTAAATTTAATTATGTATGACTTATTTTTTTATTTATGAACTTATAACTAAAAAAATATGTAATTATGTAATTTTTTTCTTTCGAAATAAATAATTTTATACATATAAAAATGAAACTTTCAATATTACGATATTAAATTAATTATATAACATTTATTGAATGAATAATTTTTATTTCAAAATGAAATAAAATATTATAAAAATTTATATCCTTAAATAAAATATGTGTAGATTATTGATAATGGTAGAGCAATTGCATCACTATAGGTCAAGTACATCCCAGCTAGGTTGATCGTACTAGCTTACTAATCATTTGCATTATACTTCACCTCAATAATCTAATACCAAAAAAAAAAAAAAATGAACTAGTAAAAACAAATTGTTGATCAATCATCGGAAGACACAGACATTTCAATCGCGTTACCCAAGGATATGTCATTCAAATCATTTTGAATTTGCTCATTTTCACTATAATTTTGTCTTCTCGTAAGCGTATGCATAGGATCTCTTGATATCATCAGTGTCTCAATCATTTGGAGTGACAGCCTGCTGCAGTAATTACTTAACACCTATCCACCTATATTAAAAGCTGTTTCCGAAGTAACTGTAGAAATAAGAACGATTAGTATATCATGGGTCATCTGTGAAACCACAAGCCACATAGTTTCATTTTATTTCCACCATTTCAAAATGTCAAAAATCATCGGAATCATCCACTGACGGACTTTCCAAATAATGTTGTAGTTTGGAACTACTTATGTTTGTATGTAGAGATATTCTTCTACTTTTTATTGCTAAAAAAATACTTAATCTCCCGCTTCGAGATGAGACTGCTAGTGTAGTGTGTATAAGTGTATTTACAGATGTAGCTGCCTTGTATTCTTCAAATAATCTGTTGCTTGTGTTTGATCAACAAAAATACGTTCTAAAAATTCTTGTAAATCAATTTCTTTACACTTAGGATCAATTATTATGGCTCTACCTAAAAGATAAGGCAAAGGATCAAAATATTTATCAAATATTGCTTTCATTGAAGTAATAATTGTTACATAATATGCATTATCTATATATTTTATGAAAACTTTAATTATTTCTGCTAGCATATGTAAAACAAATGGTGAAGTATGAATATATATAAGAGAATAATTTTGTTGAAATATCAAAGACTTTTAAAAAAATCTTTATACAAGGCTACTTGGTGCCAATTAAGTTCTATAGGAGTTAGTAGTTCTCTTAATGATGTTGTTGCAAAAAATAAATTTATTGCTCTTCTTTATTTACAAGTTTTGTTTAACATATTATATGTTGAATTCCACCTACTATCTATATTTAAAATTAATTTTTTAAATGACATATTTTCTCGTTGACAAATTTTTCTATATTTCGAAATTCAATTAGCAGAAGACAAAATAGTAACAATTGTATTTTTTATTACAAGTACAAAAGTCCCGTATACATACATAGCTTTTTTAACAATCAAGTTTAAAATATGGGCACAACAATGAATATGAAATAAATCATCATCAACAAGTAATTGTAAAGTTGATTTTAAATGGGTTACAATTTGATTATAATATGCAACATTATTTAAACTAATCGTAAATATTTTATTTTGTAAAGCTCACTCATATAATATATTTCTTATTCCTACACCAAGCGAATGACCAATGTATGAAAGTTCAACTAATTTAAATGAAATAATTCTTTTATTTAATTTCCAATCATTATCAATAAAATGTGCAGTGATTCCTTGATATTCGAAACCATTATTTGACCACAGATCAGATGTTAAATAAACTCTTCCATTCAATTTTTTAAAGATGTCAAATAATTCACTTTTAACATCCTCAAATTTCTTTAAAATCTTACTTCTAGTAGTATTTCTTGAAAAATTTTGATATTGCGGTACAAAAACTTTTGTGAATCATTTTAATAAAATTAAGACATTCACTAATAGTAAAAGGTTGTTTTTTTATTTTTATAATAACATAATCAACTACAAAATTTTGTGCATATATAGAATCATATAAAAATATTTGTAAATTACCAGTTGATGAAATCCCTATTTGCATTTGACTTCTAATATCAGGTTGTTGACTTTATAAATGTTTGTTAACATGCCTTTTTAGATGATTAATACCCCTGCAGATGCAGCACTAAGTAAATGTGCACAATATTTATATTTTGCTTTAAATGTAATTGTATCATCAGGATTATTTATAGATATTTTTTCAAAATATTCCCAAACAATACTAATTGTGCCCCTAGATGATATCCAACTATTAGAAGAGGGATATTAGAAGGAGAATCAACAGATTCAAGTTGTATAGTATATGTATCAATATCGACATAAACATTAGGAATATTATGATCCATAGTAATATAAGTAAAACAATATATAAGAATTAACAATTAATTTAAATAATGTGTAAATACAATAAGTAAAAAATAATAATTAATATAGGTTCACAAATAATTAATGAAAAAAATGAATAGCTAATAAATTTAATTAAACTGATTAATGTTACCAAGTGGCGAATGCAATACAGAAATTAGCTTCTTCTAATAAAAGTTTCTTGTTGCATAATTGCAATTGCTACTTAGGGATGACACTTCAAAATTAATTGATACTTTGTTAGTAAAATTTTTGTTAGGCTTAGATCGACAGAGCCTTAACCAAAATTTCACCAAACAATACAATGATTAAGTAATTGTTTGAGGTTCCATACCTTGAAAGTTTCAAGGACTTCCTTGGAGTAAAAATAATGACAAGACAAAGAAGAAAAAAAAAGAGAGAAAGAAGAAGAAGATGATGGTGTAAATGATTAAATAAACAATTAAATATATGTAAAGTACATTAAGACTACTCCTATATAAATTTAAACTACTCTTATGTAGATTAAATCGACTCTTAGGATAGAAAAGAAATGAAAATTAAGTCATGTATTGATTTGTTGGTGATCTTTACAATAAAGCCATCAATGACAATTTATACAAAAAAAATAAAATAAAATAAAATAAAATGTAGGAACAAACTTCTATTAACCATCATCTAATCACCCATATAACTTCCATCTTCTTACATTGCCACTTGTCCTCCATCCCTTGAATCTTCAAAACTTGACTTAACTTCACTTAATTTTTAAGATTTTCCTGCGTAATCATAATAATAATAACAATAATAATAATAAGTAATAGAAAGTTTAAACCTATTTATAATTGATAGAAATTTTATTTATGGTGTAAACAATGCTCCCCCAACTCTTTAAGAATGAGTATTCGAATTCTTGAAGAGTTGTATGAATATAAATATATAATAAAAATTATGAAAATTATAATCGATTGGCCATATATATATATATATATATAGTTTTTTGTTATTGTGGCCACATCAAAATACTCCCCCAGTACTGTTATATAAAAAATAGAAATAAAATTCAGAATTTCTTTTTGTAAACCACTTTATCAAAATTAATTTTTGATGTGAATCACAAAGCCATTGTAGTTGTTGGATGGCAGAAATCATAATGTCAATTAACTTTAGAAAATTAAATTTTTTGACAAAATTAACAATGTTGAAAAATTCAAATTCATCAAATGTGGGTTGTTCATAATTTTTAGCCATGTTTGGCTAAAAATCATACACCCTAATTGAATTTCCACCATCATTTTGTGATGTTTTTCATCAAATTTAGTCATATTTGGCTTAAAACCATGCACTCCAATTGAATTTTCATCATCATTTTGTGATGGTTGTTCGTCAAATTTAGCCATATTTGGCTTAAAATCATACTTTCCAATTGAATGTTCACCATCATTTTGTAATGGTTGTTCAACATTCTTGGTCATATTTGACTTAAAACCATATCCTCCAGTTGGATTAAAATACTCAATAGCTTTTGGCAAAAGAAGTTGGTCTTTTTTTTTCAATTAACGGGTTAAAAAATTGTCCCCCAGGCATGCCATTTTCAGAACTTAATTTTTCCTTGGCCATGATTTTTGTGGAGAGAAAGTTTTGCTTAGAAAACTCTCTTAGAAACACATAAAATTTGTGTTTTTTAAGATTCTCTAATGTTTTACTCCAATGTTGAATTTCTCCATCAACTTAATAAAATTGACAACTAAGTTGATGAGTTTTTTTTTATCAAAGTATCTTATATTGTAACACCCCAAATTCCTAGCCCAAATGATAATACAACAATTATGGCTCTTTCAAGAAAAACTAAATATAAATCTCCAAACTTACATTACATGATACAATAGCTCTTTATGCAATAATACATTAATCCAACAACAAGTAAATAAACAAATAAATACCCCCAAGGGTTTACAAGTTTCCAAGGCTTGAGCCTGGTTATACAAAACGGTTATTCAAACCCATATAAACATAGTCCTTGGCTTACACACAAAGTCACAGCAAAATGAGAGCATTGTACTTCCAACACACATACTTCCATGCCTCTAGTTTGGTGGGATCACCACATCTTTTCCTATACAAAAATCCCGTAGGGTGAGCATAAAGCCCAGTAGGAAATTCTTAACAAAGTATATACATTTTATACAAATCTCAAGAGATGAAATGCACATGCCATGCTATGCCCCTTTTGAAGATAAATCACATTTTCATCTTTTGAAAACCATCATGCTCAATGATATCATGTAATTTCAATTGTTCAAAACTT
Source organism: Camellia japonica (assembly GCA_030407325.1). Classification (NCBI taxonomy): domain Eukaryota; kingdom Viridiplantae; phylum Streptophyta; class Magnoliopsida; order Ericales; family Theaceae; genus Camellia; species Camellia japonica. The sequence continues at coordinate 98,274,649 of JAPPVO010000002.1, read as the reverse complement.
AACAATTTATTTCAAGGGCGGTAAATACGACTCAGGTAATTCTTAGGTCGGTGTCTGCAAGTAGACTATACAAGTACTACCAAATTGTCATTTTTACCGGTATTAACTAGAAGGCTCGACACCTATCCGCACGGGTTTTCAGTCTTTTACCCCGGACTCTTAGGCCAACTTATTCAATTTTTTTTGCACCACCTATCAAGACTTACCAACGTATTTACCCCAAAACCATTCCATGAAAACTTGATTCTCAATATTCTTTTCTCAATGCAAGTTTTCAAATCAACTTTCAAAATTTAATGTAATCAAATGAATTGATATGCCAATTTCACAAGATGAATATAAATACTTTTATTCCAATTCATCATCCAAGGAATAACACAATTCCCTCTTCTCAAGTATCCTCAACAATTAGCCATTTCAAGACTATTTCAACGTTTTGAACAAAAATTTTCAAAATGAACAACAATTCTCATATTTCCTGAAATTCATCATTTATATAAATATAAATAAGAAGTTTTCCAAACATCCATTTATTTTGACACACAAAATAAATATAACAATATCATTCATGGATTTTCAGTCTCCTTTAAAAAAAAAATCCCAAATTCTAGGTTTTCTCACAAAAACTATACAACTCAAACTTTTGAAAGAAAACTTTCCAAAATCATATTTTCTTCGATCAACGAAGATCAAAACTCATAAGATCATTTTAAAAGAACAAGAGACAAACCCACTTTCAAAATCGCTCAACTTCTTGAATCAATAATCAATTTTCAAAGCTATCGAAAGATGATTTCGAAAATCACATAGATCTTGCAAATATATATATATATATATATATAACTCTAAGAAAATCTCTACCTCAAGTTTTGAAGAAGAAATGAGATGAAACCCTCAAAATCAACGGTGTTGAAACTCGATCTTCACCGCACACAACGAAGTCCGCGAGAAGTTAACCTACTTTGATGAATAACCTATGGTAGAACTCTAATGGATTTTGAGAAATCAAGGTTTTGATCCAATTTGGCGTAGGGAAATGTAGAGAGAAGAGAGAGGAAAGGATTTTTAGAGAGAGAGATATACAAAAGTGATCTGAAATATCAGATTCACGAACTGATATAACATGGTCCGCTCGAGCGTGGAAAGCTTCACTCGAGTGTCGAATACACCTTCCTAGTACTTTTGCAGACAAGTCAAACTTCTTGTTAGACTAATTTATTTTGATGATTTATTTAATTATGTTTTAATTTATTTGCAAGAGAAAAATAGAATCCAAAATTTTTTTTGATGATTTATTTAATTATATTTTAATCAAAATTTATTTTGATGATTTATTTGAAAGAAAAAAATAAAATCAAAATTTATTTTGTCCTATTATTTCTCACCTAAACCTTTATCCTAAATATTGTTAGAATGTATTTAATATTTGATTAAATTAGGAGTTCAAACAGCCCAAAACAAAGGTTCAAATAGCCTAGTACAACAGCAGGCCAAAAGGTTCAAAAGGTTGGAAGAAATTCAAATTAGTAATGATGGAAGTACAATGGCTAAAAGGCCAAAAAGTTTAAAAAGTTCAAGTGGAAGATATTCAAATTTGTAATGATGGAGTGGAAGATATTCAAATTGATAATGATGGAAGTATAACGGCTATAAACGGCTATAAATTCAAATGACTACAACGGCTATAAATTCAAATAAATACAATAGCTATAAATGGCTATAATTTTCGTTATATATACCAAAGCCTCTAATGTAAACAAATTACAAAAAACCTGAAAATATTCTTTGATCTATAATCACTCACATCTATTCTCAGAAATTATACACTGAGCCTTATAGCTTTAAGCCCATCTTTCCTGTGTGAGATTTACAGAAAAATCAAAGCTTCATTTTATATATCTATCTTTGAGAGATATTTATTGTAAGCTTTTTTTTAAAGCAAAAATACCATTTCATCTTGTAAAAGTGTTGCAAATACTGTGTTCTTGAAATCTTGAGAGTGATTGTGAATCACCTAAGATTTGCAAGGGTTTGGGCTTGTGAAGTCTGTATAGAATCTGTGGAGGATTGCTCAATTTGTAAAGAGGTTGCTAGCACTCCTGTGAAGCTAGAAGATAGTAGAAAATCTCAAGCGAAACTTGAGGAGTGGACGTAGGCCGAGTTGAAGCCGAACCACTATAAATTTGTTTGTCTCTCTCTCCCTTATCTCTTTATTTTATTTTAAATTGCCATAGCTATATTTCACATTTTTACTGTAATAAAATCATTAACTGACATAGTTGTTAAGATACTTGTTTTAATTATTTTTATTTCATTAATTATATTTATCTATTGTGCTAGTCATAATTTTTATTAGGGTATTATTAATTTTAATTGTAAAAACCTAATTCACCCCCCTCTTAGGTTGTCTTTTGGGTAACACTTCTGGAACCAAACATTCTCCGCTCAACCGCATAAACGGTCGCTCGAGCGGACAAGCAACTTCGAATACATTTTGCATTTTTGCTTCGAGGGCGCTGCCCCTCGTCCCCACCAAGGCGTTGCCCCGGACCCGCCAAGGGGCGCTATCCCCTGGACCCCCGCGAGCTGATCGGACAGCTCGATCACCGACATACTCAGCGAAGTGGCAAAACTGGGATTGCTACAACCTTTCCCCTTTAAAGAATTTCGTCCCCGAAATTTCAAATCAAACTATCCAAACAAAGGGGTTTCTAGCGATCAAAACCACGCTATTTCATTTTCAAATCACAATACTAACTCTCAACCAAATTCCATTATTTCCACCATGGTTATCTCATTAACAACAACCTCCCAAATACGCATAAATGTGAAATTTTCCAAAAAGTAATGGCAACTCTCAACAACCTTATGCTTAAAACAACAATGCACATATCAACATGTGGTTAACAACTTTAAATACGTTTCCCTCAACACTAGGGAATATTATAAAGAAAAGCAACTTAAGCATTTTCAAACAAATCCGGATATTTGGAGCGGACTTCCGCCTCCCGTTCCCACGTCGCTTCTTCAACCCCATGGTGTCTCCACAACATCTTTACCAACAGTATAGTTTTGCCCCGTAGCACTTGCTTCCAGGTATCTAATATTTGAATCGGTCATTCTTCGTAAGAGGCATCCTTATCTACCTCCAAGTCAGCCCAATCAAGCACATGAGAAGGGTCAGGTTCATACTTTCTAAGCATAGCTACATGAAATACATTGTGAACTCCCGAAAGTTGTGGCGGTAAAGCTAACCGGTATGCCACTTCCCCAATTCGCTTTAAGATCTCGAAAGGCCCAATGAACCATGGAGATAATTTACCACTCTTACCAAATCTCATCAAACCCCGCCTTGGTGAGATTTTTAGAAACACATGGTCACCAACTTCAAAAGATAAAGGTCGTCTCCTCTTATTGGCAAAACTCTTTTGTTGGCTTTGGGTCATAGCTAACCTCTTCCGAATGAGAACAACTTTCTCGGTTGTCTCTCTAACAATTTTCAGACCCAGTAACGGTGTATCACCCACTTCAGCCTAACAAACCGGTGATCTACAAGGTCGGCCATACAAGGCCTCAAATGGTGTTATCCCAATACTAGCTTGGTAACTATTGTTGTAAGTAAACTCAATCAATGGTAAGTGCATTTCCCAAGGCCCCTTAAAATCAAGGACACAAGCTCTAAGCATGTCCTCCAAAATTTGAATGTTACGTTCTGACTATCCATCGATTTGAGGATGATAAGTGGTGCTAAGAGTCAACTTAGTTCACAACGCTTCTTAAAGGCTTTGCCATAACCGGGTAGTAAAACGAGGATCCCTATCCGACACAATAGTCACAGGGACTCCATGAAGTCGAACTATCTCTCTAATGTACAACTCTGCCAAGCGTTCAACTGAGCCGCTAGTGCACATCGGAATGAAATGGGTAAACTTAGTCAACCTATCAACAATCACCCAAACGGCATCATTGCCGAGTTGTGTTCTAGGAAGCCTAACTACAAAATCCATGGTAACACGCTCCTATTTCCACTCGGCTATCGGTAAGGGTTGTAACAAACCCGCTAGTCTTTGGTGTTCGGCCTTCACTTGTTGACAAGTATGGCACTTCGATACAAATAAAGCGACATCCCGTTTCATACCCCTCCACCAAAACTGACGACTAAGATCATGATAGATTTTAGTGCCTTCCGGGTGTAAAGCAAGGTGTGAGTGTTGGAACTCCCGAAGTACTTCCTCTCTACAAGATTCTGGTACAAACAAACGGTCTAGGTAACGTACACTCAGATCCGAGTGAACGTTCAAACCTTTCTCTTCCTTTCCATTGGAAATCTTAACACAGATTGATTCCACATCACGATCTCCTCGTTGTGCCTCTATGACCTTACTAACCAAGGTAGGTTGAACATTCAAAGTAAACAAAGTAGCACTCTCTCCAGACTCACTCAACTACAAATCAAACTTGCTAATAACATCTAGCATATCCCATTCCCGAATGGCTACATTTGCCAAACTACTCACAGATTTTCTACTCAAAGCATCGGCCACCACATTGGCCTTCCCTGGATGATTGTGTAACTCAAAGTCATAATCCTCCATAAATTTCATTCACCTCCGTTGTCGTAAATTCAAGTCTTTTTGAGAAAATAAATACTTTAAACTCTTATGATCGGAGAAGACTTCAAACTTCTCATCGTACAAGTAATGCCTCCAAATTTTCGAAGCAAAAATTACTGCTGCTAATTCTAGATCATGGGTGGGGTAATTTTTCTCATGAGTTTCTAATTGTCGTGAATCGTAGGCCACAACTTTTCCATCTTGGATCAAGACACAACCAAGTCCATCCCCGGACGTATCACAATAGACAATGTAATTCAAACCCCTTTCCGGAATTATCAAAACCGGTGCAGTAGTCAATCTAGTCTTAAGCTCTTGGAATGACTTTTCACAAGCCTCACTCTACATAAATTTGATACCCTTTCTAGTTAACCTAGTCAAAGGTGCAGCTAGTCTAGAGAAGTCCCTTACAAAACGTCGATAATACCCCGCTAATCCCAAGAAACTCCGGATTTCAAAAAAATTCTTGGGTTGTTCCCAATCCTGTACGACATCTATCTTTGAGGAGTCCACAGTCACTCCCTCTCTAGACTAATGCCCCAAAAACTTCACATCTGTTAACCAAAACTCGCATTTTTCAAATTTGGTATACAATTGGTGCTCACTAAGTAAACCCAGCACTACCCACAAGTGAGTCTCGTGTTCCTCTTCAGAGGTTGAATAAATCAAGATGTCGTCCACAAAGACGACCACAAAACGGTCCAAGTATTCCCGAAAAATTCTGTTCATCAAATCCATTAAGGAAGCCGGTGCATTGGTCAACCCAAAAGGCATTACAAGGAATTCATAGTGGCCATAATGAGTACGAAAGACCGCCTTCTGAATGTCTTCCTCCCGGACTCTCAACTGATGGTACCCCGACCTCAAATCTATTTTTGAGAAACAACGAGACCCTCTAAGTTGGTCAAACAAATCATCTATTCTGGATAGAGGATACTTGTTCTTAACTGTAACTCTATTCAACTTGCGGTAATCAATACACAACCGCAATGACCCATCATTCTTCTTCTTAAAGAGAGTCGGCGCTCCCCAAGGCGATGTACTAGGGCGAATGAAGCCCTTGTCTAAAGATTCTTGGAGTTGAATCTTCAACTCATCCAATTCGGCGGGTGCAAATCTATACGGTGACATAGAAATTGGTGTCGTGCCAGGCACTAATTCAATGGAGAACTCGATCTCCCGGTGAGGTGGTAAACTAGTAAGATCTTCTGGAAAGACATCCGGGTATTCACAAACTACTCTTAGTAACTCAACACGAGCCCCGTCACTCTTACTATCCAAGAGAGTTGCAAGAAGGCCACTAAGCTTGCTCCTACTACGAGGGTCAACTACTGGCGACAAGGCTCTATTAACTTGGTTCCCTAGAAAATAGAAACGATCACCACCTAGGGATGGCAATTGGAACCCGACCCGATGGGGACCCGATCCCCCGACCCTGAATTGAGCAGTTATTCCCCCAAAAATACCCCCGACGGGCCGATGATGGTATTAAAAACTGAATCCCTGATGATATTCGGGCCGGGGACGGGGATACATGTTTTAGCCCCTAACCCGGTCCGACCCCGTCTCCGATCCCCGCCCCGGTTGCCCCCCGATGCAAAATTATTATTTTGCCCCCTTTATATATAATATATGTGTGAGTGTGAGTAAGGTTTGGGCTGTTGGCAGACGCAGAACACCCACACACAAACATCTTCTCACACACACACACACACACACACACACACACACACACACACACACACACACACGACCTCCGTTCCTCACCGCCTCTCCTTCACCATTTTGGTCGGCAGCGGCTCCTCCATCACCACCGCTCCTCACCGCAGCTCCTCCTCTCTCCTTCACTGGCGGCTTCTTCTTCTCTCCCTCTCACGCTAATCAAATCCACTAATACAACCATGAAAAACAACAAATAATCTCTTAAACCATTTAGTATCATTGTCACACTCAAACTCAATACAACTCCTTAGATTGCAACTCTTTGCAACATTAACATACCATCTTAATTAGTCAAATGACATTAAGTAGTCTCCAAAAATATTACTATTTGCTTTTTTCACTTCCAACCATACTTGATGATAACTAACTCTTAGCCCATAACCAAACTTAAAATCCTGAACAACATGAACTGGATATGTTAATGGATTATCACGAATATCTACAACAATCAAATCAGCAACTAAATCAGAACTCATACGAGAATGATTCATTGTACATACTTCAGCACCACATGTGTGGACATTGCTAAGCTTTCTTATATAAAAGAATCCATTAGCATTCTCCACTCTATCATGAACATTCCACATAGAACATTTTGTCTCTCTAAACAAACATTGTGCGGTAACACGAACTTTATCATTCTTAACAAATTCAAACTCAAATCCATACTTAATAGAAAACTTCGATAATGCATTACAAAATTCAACAATTCCACCTTCAAATTTCTGTCCTACATGTGTAATACTATCTGCCCAACTAGTAGATAACAGTACTTTTCCCTTATGTCAACAAAACGATGATAACATATCAACCTCTACTTCAACCTCCAATCTCGAATCTCTCTTGGAGGATGTAGATGCTCTGTTTGACAAGGGCACGGAGTTACTGTTGTTGTGAGACACTGCAAGATCACAAATTTCAAGCTCCAACATCGACTCTCTTTGTCCATAATCCAATCTTTTGTTGAGATTAGCACAGTCAATGGTTGAATTTCTTTCTCTCACAACAACATTAAAACACTACAAATCAAAATGCATAACCAATGTCAACAACAATTCTAACTTTTCATTGTTGTCTAACGTATAACTAGGATGTCCAAGCAATGACTAAAATAAGCAAATGTTATCAGATTGCAAACTATCCCATCTCAAACACAGCTTGTCAACCAACTGATCATATGTAACATGCCGATCAATCTTTATTGCAAATGTACAATCATTATACTTGCACAACAAAAAAATCGAGACACTCGTAGAAGCTTTAGTCATCTTTGAATCTAAACAAAAAAAGATCACATCAATAAAAACTAAAACAATTATCAATTTACTAAAACTACAAAAGCTGAACAAATATTTCATAACAATACAAAGAACTTTATCAGTTTTCACAAATCTAGAAATGTATAAGTCAAGCACAACTAATCATAAAATATTCCAAAGTACGATCCAAATTTTCATAATAAATATGTATTATATTGAACAAAATAGAAAAGACAAAAATCTCAAATCATTCAACATTTACATTACATTTTCAATCAAAACTCAAATCCAATCTAAAAACACATAATAAACTAGATCATAATAAAACAAAATTGAAATCATACATACCTACAAACCATATCACATAATAAACTCGTAAATCTAAATCATCCAGCAAATCACGTTTTTAATTTGTAATTATTCAACATATTCTCATAAATAAATTCAACCAAACTAAAACAAAATTCTAAAAACACATAATACACAAAATCAAAACCATACATACCTATAAACTAGATCGAAAATCAAACATCCATCAAATCAATTCTTCAATTTATAAATCGAAATTGCACCTAACAAACTCCAACAGATTTCAACTCAAAAAGCCTCAGATACAAATCTGTCAAACGGCGAAATCAATTTATGTATAATAGCGAATCAAACTGAGAAATCCTTCGAGATTGTATCTTCATCTACTTTCTATAACTGATTTGTTTTTGTTTTTAGTAAATACAATCAATGTTGTTATATATATAACTGTTTGGGTTGAAAGGAAAAAACATCTTTTTATCAGTAAGTAGGACTTATTGGTTCAAAAACTTTTAGATAAGACCTAAGCTACTACCAAATATGTAGATAGGACTTTTAGGTAATTAATCCAATAGAAAATTAGACAAAAGAATGGAGGATGAGATGCCATCAAACTATACTCCATTTACTTCTTTCATTTCAATAGAATTAGTAATAATAGTAGCAATGGATAGGAAAAATCTCATTTTAATAGGAATAAATTAAGTTATTGTTTTTATTAAAATACAATTTTCCCCAACGAATATAAGCCCTTTTAGTCTATAATCATAAAAGTAGTGTAATTCACAGGAGTAAAATTAACATTAAGATACTTTGTTCCCTTGTGATTGTGTTGCTATTCAATCAATTACAAGCTTTTCTTCCATCAATTCTGTTATTTAATTTCATTCATGTTGCTTCTCCCTGATTGGTTCTTTTGCTAGTGACACCTTGTAATTATTAAAGGTCTCTTCATTGAGGTAGAAGAACTTTCAACATTTCGCGTTTATTCTATAGTGATTATTCAATTGATACACTAAAATTACTCAATTAAGATTGGAAAATAAACTAAAATCAATCGGTGCATTTGTCAAAGTGTAGTGGATATATACAATAAAATTATCACCCGCTTTTTTCGATTGCAATTTATAAATTAATTAATTTTTTTAGTAATTTTTTCCTACTTCAAGTATTTTTTTTAAAAAAAAATTAGGTCCATTTAGACTTAAAGATTTTAAAATTTTATAAAGTTTGTGAGAAAATCCATTAATGTTACGACCCAGACCTGTCCCTAGAGGTTTAGGCCATAATAGATAAATAATAACGGGACTTAGCGGAAGCAATATTAAAACATAGTTAAGTCCATTGAGCAGTGTATACATGATATATCTCGTAATAAAATATAAACTCCAACTTCTTACATAGATGTATCATAACAAATTTAAACTCATATTACATAATATCCATTCACAATGAGTTCCAAATAACAAAGAAACAAAACAAAACAAACCAAACCAACCTGTCCCTAGAGGTTTAGGCCATAATAGATAAATAATAACGGGACTTAGCGGAAGCAATATTAAAACATAGTTAAGTCCATTGAGCAGTGTATACATGATATATCTCGTAATAAAATATAAACTCCAACTTCTTACATAGATGTATCATAACAAATTTAAACTCATATTACATAATATCCATTCACAATGAGTTCCAAATAACAAAGAAACAAAACAAAACAAACCAAACCAAACCAAAAAAGGTTGACAAAGCTTGGCTCCACTCGAGCCCAAGTACGCCCCATCACGAAGGCACTCCAAAAAGGCGTCACAAAAGATGGACTCCCAAGGCTTTTCTAGACTTGGTGATCCACTTGCTCACCTATATATAATATATATATATATAAAGGAGATGGGTAAGCTAAAAGCTCAGTGAGTAATATCTGAATAAAGAGGTTAAATAAATAATGTCTTACATGATACAAAACATGACTTATACAATTTCAAGCGAATCATAATCAAACATTTGATATATCGAAAATTCATTAATCTTATCTCATATGCGGCACATCCAATAGATCAAAGCAAAAGGGCCCACTAAAGGCCTATATCTAAGGGACCATCATGGTCAACGAAAGAACCATGCAGGTCTAAACAAAGGGACCTTATAGGTTAAGCAAAGAGACCACACGGGTCTACATTAAAGATCTTTGTAAATCAAATATCAAAGGGCCATGGTATTATTTTCCCCAAGCAAGGACCTCACGAAAGGATATTATGAATACTTTTCAAATAAGACATTCATTCATTCATTCAAAATAACATTTCAAAATACATTCTTGAAGTAATTCAAAATAGGTTCGAACATATCTTTATAAAGATACTACTCACAATGGGCTGGTACATGTGTTCGGCCTCGGCGACCACCTACACAAACATATAACAAAGATGCACATTGAAGTATAGGAAAGCAAACAAGTATTGTATCTTAATTCAATCCTCTCAAGTGTGTTTCTATTTTATTCCATTACTAAGGATGCCTAACGATGTCCAGGAATTCCTAAAAGAGAATGATGATGTAAAAATGCACATGGAAGTGTCTTATTAAAAATGCTAGAAACAAAGTGTTCGCTCGAGCTCACCTTGGTCTCTCAAGCGGCATGGCCTGACTGCAAAAGTTCTGGATGGTGTCAAAGTAGGCTTGAGCTATCACTTGGTTGCTCAAGCCAAATGCTATACAAAGTTAGGTCCGCTCGAGCACACACTTGGTCGCTCGAGCCAACTATAAGGTTCTGCAAAAATACTAGAAGCATGCAAAGTGTGCTCGAGCGACCGATTCATCGCTCGAGCGAAGTGGACGATTTCTGAGTTTTTCAAAATTAAATTCTAAGTTACAAAGGATGAATTTCAACCCCAAAAGCTTACATGGCTAATGAAAACATGATAAAAACTCTTTGTAAAACATGAATACTTGATAATTATCAAACCATAGTTCCAAAATCTCTTTCAATTTTCCAAAACAAAACCCAAAACTCTATATTCTTGCCATGCATGTAATAGATTCTATTCCTCCTTTCAAACATGAGAATATGAGACGATGAGAATGAAATCATGAAGAACTTTTAAAAATAGCAAGTATAACCTCATGCATGTGATGTTTTTGTTGAAATCAAACTCAAGAATAATGAAATATGCATGCATGTCCCAATTCAATTTATTCTTAGCAAATTCAAAGTGATTCTAACATTTTCTTTTCAAATTCATGTCAATGATCCAACAAATTTTATGAATTCAACATCTATGAGGATTAACTACAAGGATTATGGTTACAATTCGTACCTAGAACTTGAATTTGAATACATACTTGCTTAACCCCTTCAATTCTTTCTCTACGATTCTTCACTCTCTCTCTAAAACTTGAGCTCACTACAGGAAAATACACCTACGGCGACCACTTTTGGCGACTAAAACAAATTTAGTCGCCAAATGTTACGGATTTGGCTACCAAAAATAAATTTAGTCGGCAAAAGTCAAATTTTTAGCTACTAATATTTTTAGTCGGGGAATATTGATTATTGGCGACTAAAAATAATTTAGTAGCTAAAAATATCAAATTGGCGACTAAAATAAATTTAGTCGGCAAAAATGCATAAATTGGCGACAAAAAAATTTTTTAGTCGCCGTAGGTATGCATTCGGCTACTAAAGGCTTTAGTCGGCAAATGTTTTAATAAAAAATTAATTTTGTCTTTGGCGACTAAACATTTAGTCGCCAAAAGTTGATTTTCAGCGACAAAAATTGTTTTAGTCGCCGTATCACACATTTGGCTACCAAATCCTTTAGTCGCCAAATGTTTTTAATAAAATATTAATTTTTTGTCTTTGGCGACTAAACATTTAGTCGCCAAAAGTTGATTTCAGCGACAAAATTCTTTTCGCCGTAGGAACACATTCGGCTACCAAATCCTTTAGTCGCCAAATGTTATAATAAAAAATTAATTTTTCTTTGGCGACTAAACATTTAGTCGCCAAAAGTTGATTTTTTTTATTTCATTTGATCTTTACGCAATTAAATAAATATAATTTTTAAATTAAATAAATAAAATATCAATAAAATATATGTTATTTTTTAATTAAAATATTAAATAAATTTATTTTAAAAAATATTAATAATTAAATAATGAAATTAAATAAAACATCTATTAAAATTTAAAAATGAAATTAAATAAAATAAAACATCAATAAAATTTAAATATTTGTGGCAAAATTTAAATAATGAAATTAAATAAAATAAAACATCAAAAAAATTTAAAACACGGGTTGAGCTAGCTCAAATTTTTTTAAAAATTTTTTTCCTTTTTTTTTTAAATTTTATTTCTTTCTTTTCTTTCTTATTATATATATATATATATATATATTCTTATATATAAAATTAAAAGCTCAATTTGTGATTATATTTTTCAATAAAAAAATTTTAGTCTAAATATTTAAGATAATTTAATATTTTTAATTTATAATTTTATTACTTATATTTTTATTTAAATATCATTTTAATATATTTTTTACTTTTATTTAAAATTTTTTAAATAATGAATTTTTTTGTTACTTTTAATATATTTTTAATATATTTTTACGACTAAATTTTAGTCGGCGATTATAATTACAAAAAATCTATCTGTCTATCTAGTCTATCTGTCTGTCTGTCTCTTTCTCTTTCTGTGTCTCTCACACATCTATCTCTTCTCTCCGTTCTCTATCTCTCTATGTCTCTTTCGTTCATCTCTCTTGTCTCTATCTCTGCTCATCTCTCTTCTCTCGCTCTCTCTCTCTGTCTCTATCTCTTTCTCTTTTCTACTCTGTCTCTGTCTTTATCTGTCTCTTTATATCTCTTTCTCTCTTTATCTCTCTCTCACTTATCACTCTTCTCTCTTTCTTTCTCTCTCTGTGTCTGTTTGTCTATCTCTCACTCTTCTCTCTCTCTCTCTCTCTTTCTTTCTATGTGTCTATCTGTCTGTTTATCTCTCTCCCCATTGTGTTCACATTGCTTCACTCTCTCCCCTCTTTATCTCTCTTCTTCTCTCTCTATCTTTCTCTATGTCTCTCTCGTTCATCTCTCTTCTCTTTATGTCTCTCTTGCTCATCTCTCTTCTCGCTATCTCTCTTTGTCTCTCTCGCTCATATCTCTTTATCTCTCTTCTCTCTATGTTTATTTTCTGTCTATCACTCTCTCTCTCACCACCCATCTCCTCTACCACCTTCACCACTACTGCAAACACCTATCTCTCTCACCACCTATCTCTCTTATATTTTTATTTAAATATAATTTTAATATATTTGTTACTTTTATTTTAAATTTTTTTAAAGTTGTTATTTTTCTTTTACCGACTAAATATTAGTCGGCGATTATATTCCCTCTCAAATTGGGGATTCCCCCTAAAACAAATATTCCCTCTCAAATTGGGGATTCCCCCAAAATTTAGCCCTAACCCGTCTCCGTTTCTCATCTCAGTCTCACACACAACTCCTTCTCATTCTCCTCCTTCTCGCCCACTGCTCGCGCCACCATTGACGCTGCAAACCCAAAACCACCAGCTCGCTCCAGGTATCTCCCTCTCTCTCTCAGTATCTCCCTCTCCATTTCTTAAACATCTCACAAGGCCATTCGGTTTCCCTCTTTCTCTCTCTCTCTCTCTCTGTTTACACACACACAAACTACTACCATTGCCACCACTGTTGCCACTTCAACTCTACGACTACCATTACTACTACCATTGCCACCACTCCACTACCACCACTACCACTACTGCCATTACTACTATCATTACCTCTCCTTCACCCCTGCCACTCCATCTATTCTACTACTACCACAACTTCACCACTAATCTCTTTCGCCATCACCACCACCACCCTCATCATCTCTTATCCACCACCTTCACCACTACTGTCGCTCCCTCTCCTCTACCACAAGAAATTAGTTCATGATTTTTAATAACCAAAAAAAATGGGCCGCGGAAAAATATTTTTCATTGACCAGAGAAAATTAACACTTTCTTTCTCTTACCCATCACTCTTCTCTGTCTGTTTGTCTGTCTCTCTGTTTCTCTCGTCCATCTTTCTTCTCTTTATCTCTCTCATCTCTTTTTTCTCTCTCGCTCTCGCGCTCATCTCTCTCTGTCTCTCTCTCGTTTATCTCTTTTCGTTCTTTCTCTCTCTTTCTCTTTGTCTATATCTTTTCATCCATTTTTCATATTCATTTCTCTCTTCTCTTTCTCTCTCTCACTTATCACTCTTCTCTCTCTGTCTGTTTGTCTATCTGTCTCTCTGTGTCTCTCACTCATCTATCTCTTCTTTCATCTCTCTCGCTCATCTCTCTTCTCTCTATCTTTCTCTCTGTCTCTCTCGTTCATCTCTCTTCTCTTTATGTCTCTCTTGCTCATCTCTTTTCTCTCTATCTCTCTCTGTCTCTCTCGTCCAGCTCTCTTCTCTCTATGTCTCTTTTCTGTCTATCACTCTTTCTCACCACTCACCTCCTCTACCACCTTCACCACTACTGCAAACACCATTCCACCACCACTATTACTTCTACTGTCGCCACTTCACCTCTACGACTACCATTACTACTACTATCGCTACCACTCTACTACCACCACTACTACTACTGCTACTACTACTACCATTACCTCTCTTTCACCCCTGCCACTCCATTTACACTATTATAATGTAATTACTACCACAACTTCACCACTAATCTCTTTTGCCATCACCATCACCATCACCACCACCACCACCACCACTGTCATCTTTTATCCACCACCTTCACTACTACTGCCGCTCCTTTTCCTCTACCACAAAAAAATTAGTTCATGATATTTAGTAATAAAAAAAAGGCCGCAGAAAAATATTTTTCATTGACTACAGAAAATTAACTTTTATTTTAGTGAAAAATATTTTTCATTAAAATATATATTACCCCTACTTCTACAAAATATCTTTCATTAAAATATTTTTTAGTGTTAATTTTTTCCTTCTTTTTTTTTTTTAATTTTCTTTCTTTCTTTCTTTCTTATTATATATATATATATATATATATATATAATATAACAATATAAGAAATAAGATTTTAAAATATATTATTATATTTGTCAGTAAAAAAAATATTAGACAAATATTTAAGATAATTTAATTTTTTTAATTTATAATGGTCCGATTTTTAATTTATATATTAATTTTCAATGGTCCGCTTTTTAAAACATTGGTTTGAATCTGTATACAAACTTTGTAACATTTACTTCTATTTTCTTTTAAGATAATAAATTAATATTTTAAATTTTATTTTTGTATCACATGAACCATTGGGCAACATCTAAAAAAACACCTATTTCAAGATAATTTATTTTTTCAATTCATTTTATCGAGCCGAATCTAAGAAATATATATGTTTTAAAAAATTTTAAAAATTCAAAATTCAAAATTCAAAATAAGCAACAAATATTTACTATTTTTTTGTTAATTTTTATCTTTATTGAATTTTTTTTGAAATTTTAGAAAAAAATTATAATTTTTCGATTCGTTTTGTCGAATGAAAACGAAAAATTAAAAAAATATTTTTTACCTTTGGCGACTAATATTTTAGTCGCCAATAGTTTATTTTCAGCGACGAAAAACAATTTTAGTCGCCGTAGGTAGAGATTTGGCTACTAAATTTAGTTAGTCGCCGAATGTAAATAAAAAAATATTTTTTATCTTTGGCGACTAAAAGTTTAGTCGCCAAAAACGTATTTTCAGCGACAAAAATAAATGTTGTCGCCAAAAAATAAAATATTTGGAGGGATTTTTGAAAATTTGGAGGGTTTTACAAATTAATTGGCGACTAAGCTATGTTTTAGTCGGGAAAAGAAGTTATCAAGGCTGTAAAACGGATGGCTAAGATCACTTGAAGAACCAACCTCTCCAATGAAATATTAGGGTCATTCGTTTCAGAAGATGAAGGGTTGAGGAGTCCAGCTGCGTCGCCGTCCCGCCGCCGCTCCTCCTCGCGTTCGCCGGCAACCGGAGCACCTCCTCCTCCTCCTCCGCCATCGCCATCGTGACTGCTGCGACCACCACTGCCTCCGCTACCACCTCCGTCGATGCCCTCTTTTCACGCCGCCGCCTCCTCCTCCTCCGTCGATCTTCACAGATCCACCGCCACCGCCGCGAGATCCAGAGGCTTCATCGCTGAGAAGAACTCTGCTCCATTGATGCTCCGTCTCGCGTATGCTCTCTCTCTCTCTCTATATATATATATATAGCTATGTTGACTGTCCTGTGCAAGAGATTTATTCTCTCTTGTAATGGCTATTCATTTAAGGATGCCATGGACGAGGAATACTCATCTCAACTTAGTAAATTTTAATCCCAATTTCTTGCGGCTGTCTCTGTAAGGGCTAGTCATTTAAGGATGCCATGAACTATTTAGAAGCCCTTTTGGCTCATTGGTGTTTCACTATTTAGAAGCCCTTTTGGATCTGTTTTTTTTCCTCCCTTCTTGATACTAATTTTTCTTCCATGATTTTTTAGCCTCCTTATGCTTGCAAAAGTTTCATAGCAAACATGTTACTAGAGCACACATTAGCCTCTGTATCACATGATAGTAGCATCTCAGCTAGCTTATCTAATTTTTCCCTAGTACGTCCTGCATTCAATCCCCCCAAAGCATTGTTTCTTATCTATGGTTCTAAGCTTTGCCACATATTAATTTCAACTGATAATGTTTCCATAATTAATGCACTTCTAGGCATGCTTATCTTGATGCCATCTTACAGAAATTTTTAATAACATAATAAAAACAATTGAAATTTTTTAATGCTTTCCAAGAAGAAATTACATTGTTTTGTGGGGGATTTGAACATTCTTAATGTAGTTATAATAGAGTTTAAACCAATTGAAATTTTTATTTTTATATGCTAGCAAAATTTTTATTTTTGTGTTTGTATGATGAGAACAATAAGCTGGGATCATTGGTCATGCATCTTAGTTCTTGGGCTGAACCTCTTCAATATAATGTTGGAACCGTGATGCAAATTTTTATTTCATAGGGTTTTGAAACAAGTGCCTTTTCCATTGCTGAATCTTTGTTTTTGGAGTTTGCAGGTCCACTCTTTGGAGCACATTGAATCTGTAGAGCTTACAAGCCGTATTTTTTCTAGGTGCGTGTGTTCTATTTTTTTTCTTTTTGTTGAGTGATGCACAGGAGACCGTGTGGTGGGTGTATGTGGTTGTTGACAGATTTGTTGAGATTAGTCTTTAGGTTTCTTAGTTCCTGTTGATTGGCAGCTACTTCACTCCTGATACATATGCGAATGAGCATTCAGCATGTGCTGCTAGGCTTGCGGCGGGTTTGTGTGCCGATCTTGCTTCAGCAATTTTTTTCTGGACGTGCCAAAAATGGTTTTGCTTTGGTAAGAACAATTCTCAAGTCTCCTATCATGTCTGTTAATAAACCCTGCTTTGGTAAGAATATTTATTTGAATGAAATCTTTTTACACAAAATTATTTGAGTGAAATGATACATGAGGTGGTGGATGCTGACTAAGTTACTTTTAGTATTGGACAAAAATGTATAAGTTTTGCAAGTTAAAAATTTATGCACAGTTAATTTTCTGAAATTTCTTACATTCCATATGCATTTGGCATCTGATTGACACCAAGCATCGTTTTTCATATAAATATACATACATAAATTTTCCTCTGAATGAAAATTTCTAACTGCTTGTGCATTTGGTCTAGTTCTAATCTATTGCACTGATGAGGTTGGGCATATGTGTAGGTCCTGTATATCTCCTTACATAGACATGAAGGTGGGAAGTTCTATCCTGGTACAGGTGCAGCTCATGAGGTTATTGATTCTCTCTCTCTCTCTCTCTCTCTCTCCCCCCTCACCTTGTCTCTTGGAATCGATTTGTAATCTCTGGCAGATAATTATTTGTTTAGTACTTTAGTGTAAAAATAGAAAGTAACAATGTTGACTTGTTGAGATGAAGTAAGTTAGTTTTCAGGGTGGACTTTTGTGATGGGAGCCCTGCCTTGCCCCTTGGGTGCATACAGCCAATGAATTAATTGGTTGGTGGCAGTGCTGCACATGGCAGTAATTATAGTGTATAAATGAGATTCCTGCAGAGTATAAACGTTTGTTTTTATTTCATTTTATTATAATTTCTTTGATTTAAACGCGAGTCAGTAACCTGTTTCACATGACAGTTGGAGTTGAAATTAGGCATAGGAGGCACCTCATATGAAGATTTTATACGTAGCATGCATTTGCCTAAGCCAGGAAATTAGTTTTCATTTAACCTGTGTATTTGTTTTCATTTAACTATGCCAGGAAATTGAAACTAATTTCATCAACAGGGAAATTGAAACTAATTTAATTATCTTTCTATTTAAGTTGTTTAATTATCTATACTTATTTGCTAAACGAGAGATTGAAAATACAGATTGTGATTGCTATTTGATTAGGGTGGGGAATTGTTGTTTCTTAGATATTTGATTGCTATTTCTTCACATTAGATTGAAAATTTTGTGCATGAGCACCATACATCAAATGTCTACCTGAGCTTGGGTATGGATCTATATTTGCAATTTTATTCAATCGTAATGACAGAGTTAATTGTTATCTGATGTGCAGGTAATCACTGAATTACCATACGTGCTTGTTGAAACATTACTCATCAGGTCTTTCACTTTGCACACACTTATGGGAATGCATATATTTATACGAATTCCAGTTTCAAATGGAAACTAAGCTTGCTGTTACACTGTCATGGCACTATTATCCAATAGGTGTAGGGAAGGCTGTCTTTTGACTTGCCAGTCATACTGCTTGCCTGTGGATGTGCTGACCCATCTGAAGCCAGATGAACATGGCATTAGTGAATCGTCTGCATTTCCAATATGTAGCTGAAGGGCTGGTAATAAGGGCTGCATATATTTCATTCAAAGTATTTATTTCTTTATGTTGATTGTTTTCTTTTTTCATTTATTTGTTTTTTAAAAATGTTGGTCATAGTGCTTTAAATTTGCATGCAGTATTTTTCCCTTTTGTCCCATTTGAACTAATATATATTGGTGTTATGTGTTCAGTCTCATAAGTTTGTTTCAAGCACTGAGGAGACTGGTTAAAGACTAAATTTAGATGAAGAGGGTGTAGGAGATTGTGAGTGCAAGCCTTGGGTAACCAATGGGATAAGCTGTGAATCAGGACAGGTAGTCGTATTTTTTTTTATCGTGGTTTTAAATTGCATTATTGGCTGGTGATCAGGAGTATCGGTCAATGTGTAATGAGAATTGAGAACTGTACTCAGTATTATTTTCAAACACTGTAAAATGCGAAAAAAGGGTCATTGATAAGCATCAACTGACCCTATTTATCACAATTTGAATGTTTCTAATTATTTTTGACTAACATTGTGGCACCTAAAAACATGTTTTATAATTTATATTGAATGCTGCTTTGAAGGAAAATAGTGGAGAATTTCATCTGGAATAAAAATTTCACTATTTAGATTTATTGGAAATGCAGGTTGATTGGATTATTACTCTATCTCCCTTCGGCTTTTTCTTGTGGCATGTTCACCTTCAGCCACATATTTGAATCTTGTGATGTAAATTTCATCTTTCGATGTTGGATACATTTGGTCAGTTCCACGTGTGGGATTGTCATCTTTCACACCTTAGTTCAGTTCCACTTGTGCGTGATTGTCATTGGTAGTTTCTTGTCCTGTATAAGTTTTTTGACATTGTCAGTACCCTATGATTCATGCTGCTGTAATTTGCTAGTTGAAGTGTTAGAATGTAGAGATGATCCGTTTGTTGAATTTTTATTCTGAACAGAGATACATTTGTTGAATGGTCATTTTAATTTGTGCAGATTGTTGACAGGCCAACACAAGGACATAGGTTCTTGAATACCCTTTTGATAATGTAAACAGGTAATATATATAAATTTTGTGACATGTATTTGTGAATTGTTAATCATAACACAATCATTAACTATTCAATAAGATGTAAATGTTTTAAATGCTTACCTGTTAATGTCCCTCATGTATTTGTGAATTGTTTGTCTCCTTATTTTAACTAAAATGTAGAGTTAATTTGTGGAACTGATATCTCAACGTAGAAGTGTTATATGTAAGAATATCTATGTCATTAACAGGGAAAGCTTTTAAGCCTTCTTAACATTTTATAGGCACCAAACTAATGAATTTTTTTTTTTTTTTTTTTTTTGCAGATGGTTTTGGACATACAAATGTGGATATATAATTTTTTGACAATTACGGGAGGGCATTGTTTTTATACCTCTATCCGTATATATAGTGGTTCGAACAAATTAATTTGGTTATTCATGTATTATGTATGGATTTAAATTATTGACGTTGGATTAGACTTGGAGTGTATGGAATTTGTATTATATATAGATTGGATGTTTTTGGATTAATTTTGTGGATGCTTGGAATTGAAATGTGTGCACATTGTTGAATGCTTTAATGGTTGATAATATATTTTAGTGTTGATGGATTATATTATTTATACAGGGTACAGGTTGTAATATAAATGAATATAGGTTTTTTACAATTTTTTTTTCTTTAAAAAAAAAAAACAAAAAATTATTTGGCCACCAAATGTTTTGGTAGCCAAATAGGTAATAAAAAGTTTTGGCTACTAATAATTTAGTAGCAAAAACATAACCCAAAACATTTTTGCCACCAAATAATTAGTAGCTAAAAAATTTGATAATGAGAGAAATAAACTATTGGCTACTAAATTTTTTAGTCACGGAAAAAAGGGTATCATTTGGTGACTAAAACTTTTGGTGGCAAAAAGTGAAGAAATGAATCTTAATAGGTTTTTGGCTACGAACATTTTTAGTCGGGGAAAGGTCACCTTTGCCGACTAAAAAAAGGATTAGTAGCTAAATGTTCACTTTCGGTGACTAACGGTTTTAGTGGCGAAAAGATACCATGCCTAAGGTAGAACTTTTAGTGACTAAATTTTTAGTAGGGGAAAGGTCACCTTTGCCGACTAAAAAAAGGATTAGTAGCTAAATGTTTACTTTCGGTGACTACGGTTTTGGTGGCGAAAAGATACCATTTGGCTACTAAAAGAAATTTAGTAGGGAAAAGTTATACTTTTTGGCGACTAAATTAAGTTTAGTCGCCAAAACTATCGCCGACGGGGTATGGGCGACGAATTTGGCGACAAAATTATTTGGTCGGTAAATGGTTTCGGCGACCAAATTTATACCTTTTGCCGACCAATAATTTAGTAGCTAAAAGTGACATTTCTTGTAGTGGCTCTCAACTCTCTATAAATTTTCAGCCACAATTTTGATGAAGAAATGAGCTTAATAGACTTATATTACATATATATATATATATAGATATGGTGGATTAAGTTAGACTAATCAAGTGGGATTAAGGCTAATTAAGTAAACTTAAGTCTAATTAATCTTAATCAATTCTAACGGATTTATTCTAGTTATTTTGATCTAA
Source organism: Camellia japonica (assembly GCA_030407325.1). Taxonomy (NCBI): domain Eukaryota; kingdom Viridiplantae; phylum Streptophyta; class Magnoliopsida; order Ericales; family Theaceae; genus Camellia; species Camellia japonica. Next base: position 98,253,240 of record JAPPVO010000002.1, on the reverse strand, counting down.
ATCAAATTTTAATCAAACTTATTTTATGGTTCTAAATATTCCAATTAGTTTATTGAGTTAGTCAATTTCGACTTTTGAATCCGTTTGAGTTTTTAATTTCAGAGTTGAAGTTGGTATCTTAATAAATTTTTTATAAATAAATAGATAAACACAAAATTAACCACATAATCATACAATTTACTTAATAAAATAATATAAACATCGGGATCGTCGCAGTTAATGAATAAAATAAATCAACTTTTACACACGTATCTAACTATACTACTCTATTTATGGAGGGGAGCATAACCAATATTGTAAACATTAAGTAGTTCTTATTTTAGAAATATATATATATATATATATAAAAGGGTAAAGAATGAAAGAAAGTTGGAGATTATCCGACAAAAATCAGAGGCCCAACAATGACACTATGGATTGTTTTGAAAATTATGTATTATTTGATCTAAGTTAAATAAAAACACTTATTTAGATAAGTATATTTATTTAAGTTATTATTATTTTTTTATTTTTTATATATCTTTTTATAAAAAATTAAAAAGTATACTTATTTAGACCATCTTAAACAATTTTTTAATTATTCTAATTTTTTAATTTTTATGAAAATACGTGTAAAAAAAATAAAGAGAAAGAGTGACTTTTTAATTTTTTAATCATTTTAAAATATTCTGAAAATAAGCCTAAAACACCCACCTGCCTACTCTCTGTCTAGTTTTAATTTCAGTGGATTTTCAAATTTAGATTAAAAAAAAGTTATCCAAAATATATACAAAATGAAAGGCCTAGATTTATTTATGAAGTGGGTTCATACAAAGAAAGTTAAATTTACACCACAAATTTCTAAATCAATTTCTGAATTTATTTCTAGATGTAGAAGAAGAGTTTTCCTTTAATTTTAAGAACTCGAGTCAACCTTCAACTTTTCCCTACTAGTACATAAAATTAGAACCTTCCTTGCAATATCCCCATATGTGATGTGTATCCAAATCCAACACTGATTTGGACATTAACCTAATTCCCCATCCCACTTTCTACTCACCTAGTCCATGTTTGAACAATTATTCAACTCACATTAATATCAAAATACTAATGCTATCTACAAAAACATAATATATATATATATATATATAAGTACCAAAATTATTATTATTATTATTATTATTATTATTATTATTATTTTTGTCAAAAAAGTCAAAAAGTCGACTTTTTACCAACTTCCTAAAACACCACAATATATCTTTTATGTTAATTTGATTTTTATAATTTTAAATATATTAATTTTATTCTTTAATTTTTTATATTATGTTAATTTAGTCAAACTAATAATATTTGTTAAAAATTAAACAAAAATTAAGAATAAAATATTCAATCAAAGAGAATGAATCATTTTAAATGAAATTAAAAAAAAAAAAAAAAGAATTATTCAAAAAGAAATAAATTGTTTATAATTCAACAATAACCTCTCAATCAAATCTTTCTTGTGATTGGCGACTGCACATGTGCTTGTCTTTTTGTTCAGTTATTTGAGTGGTTCGGTTGACACGTTACCGACATCGCTGGTCTTTTTGTTTGTATTGATTTTTTTTTTTTTTTGGGATTAATTGTTTGTATTGATTTTGGGATTTTGCGGGTTGTTTCTAGGTGTGTGCTAAGTAGGCACTTCATTGCTGATCAAAAAGGAGAAGAAAAAAAGTGAATTGACCATGTTGCTTCTTATTTTCGGTTCAAATTTCGAGAGTAAATTGGCATAATTAGATAACATATAATTATATTGACATACTTTAATATTTTAATTTATATGACTCCTTAGAGTATTAGAAGCTCATTGTAATATTGCAAGCTCATGTTGAACTCTACAATAGTTGTGAGGATTTCCAACAAATGATAATTTTTTAATAAAAAATACCGTCTCTAATCTCATATTTTTATTTTTTTTTCTCATTTCTAAATACAAGCGAGTGAATCTCACGTACGTTTATTAATATGAATCTCATTACTTTGTATCTAAAGTAAAAAAATAAAATTATACATAATAGTGCACTTTTTTGAAGGGTAGTGTGTAAGATCACTTATTATAACATTTTATACGGTATTAAAGTGCGTATGTGGGGTTGGCTTAGTGGTATAAACTAAAAATTTAGGAGTTTGTTTTTTTCTAGATCTTAGGTTCAAAACTTCTTAAGTACTATTAATTCTTGCATTGGATCAGTCTATACAGAGCTCTGGTGCCTATGTGTATGCGAAGAGCTGTGAAGTTCAAATATTTAAAAGAACCAACAAAACAAACACTTTTAAAAAATTAGGCACTTTCCAATTATGAATCCTACAAATCTTTGTCAATTCTTCAAATATACTGCTTAGAAGTCGCATAACCAGCCATCCAATCACAATACACTATTGACTTTTCTATTCAAAATCTTGTATATAGTTTGCCCAACTAATATTAATTAATTAATGTTATACATAATTTTATTTTTCATTCCATATATATATATTTTATTTTTTATTTTTTGACAGAAGCATGTGAGACTAATATTAATTAATGTATGTGTAGCTCACTCACTCGTGAGTGAGAAAATATAATTAGAAATGAAATTATGTGGAATATTTTCATATATAATAAGATACTACTATACTAGCTCCTAATAAATTAACACAGGTATTAACTACTAAACTCTCTTTTTTCTTTTAATCTTTACTTTAATATCCCAACAACGAAAGATATCTTCATTTTTATTTTTTTTATAAATTCTTTTTAATCTCAGATGAGGTCAAAGTCAAAATGTATTTAAAGCTTTCATTGTTAAACTCTTTTTTTTTTTTTTTTTCAATTTTTTAGTTTTAATTTTGAAAATGTTTTGACATTTGTTGGTGTACTTTGGCAATATTTACTGTTTGAATTATTTTTTCTTCTAATTTTCAGTTTATTTGTCTTTTCAGGTCAAACAAATTTTTAGCAAATGCCTATAATTTTGTGGTTCTATTTTCAAGTTCTTAAATTTTTTTTTGAAAAGAGGACAAATTACACGAGTAATCTTTATATTTTGTAGCCTATGTCGTTTTAGTTCTTATAATTTCAATTTGCTCAATTTTAACTTTTAATTTTAGATTTTATATTAATTTGGTCCAATTGATATTTCAGTAGGGTTTTTGACCAGAAATTTTCCTGAATTGGTTTAGGTTAAGTCACTGAATTGATTAAGTTTATAATTTTGCTCATAAAGCAAGACACATGACGTTCATGTGTGCATTTGCTATAAAAAAATGCTAATAATTAGAATCAATTGGATTAATTTTGAGACAAAGTAAAAAGTTTTCGATTAAAATCGATTTAATTAAAAATTACAAAGACCAAAATGACACAAAAATTAAAGTATAGGAACTATTAGTATAATTTGACCAAAAACCATTAAGATTAATTACATTTTTTACCACTGTACTTTGATCAAAATTTCACTTTAGTTCTTATAGTTTCAATTTGAATAATTTGATCGCTACACGTTAAGTCTAGTTTCAATTTTCTCCATTCATTTAAATTTTTGTTAATTTTGTCTATTTGTACAATTGACTAGTGTCCTAAAATTATTAATTTTAACTTTCAATTTAAATGCAAGGACCTAATTGAAACCTTAAAAAAATTGTTAAGTATCCCGAAATTATTAATTTTAACCTCTAATTTAGATGGAATGAATAAATTGAAAGTATACTCAAAGTGTAGAAGCCAAATTATTTAAATTAAAATTATAAAGATTAAAATAAAATTTAAGTCAAATTACAGACGTGAAAAATATAATTAATTCAAAAAATTATGTTGAAGTTTCTCAACACTTTCTGTTAGTTGGTTTAGAAATAATGATAGCTACACAAGTAGAAGTGCCAAGGAGTCAATTATTTTCAAGCTTATGACTGAACATATAAGTGTTTGTGGGGTTCAAATCATCAACAAATAGAATTAGTACTGTAAATTTAATAAAGAAATAAATCTGTTATTATGAGATAGATATAGTTGGGCATGGTTGTCAAATGAAGCTTCCCTCTTTATTTCCATTCATGTATATCTTCAAACAAAACTCTAATCTAAGTTTGAATTCATGACTAAGGGATAGAATAATTCTTCTTCTTTTTTTTTTTTTTTTTTTTTAAATAAAAAGAATAGTCTTTGGCAGGTCAAGACTCTTACTAATCAAGACATTTCTTTGCACTTTCTCACATCAATTTCTCTGACACTAACAAGTGGGATTAGTGACAGTCAGCTTCTGAGGCTTTCCTAGTTATTGCTCTTTTTTATTTTGTTATTTATTTATTATTATTTTTTTATGATCACAACAAGATCAAGACCTTCTGGCCATCTTCCTTTGCTTCCTATGGCGGCATGCATGTCACAAACCACACGTGGCTATTGAAGTCTACTAGTTATATTATGAAAGCTCTGTTTAGATGAAAAATACATTTTTTTTTTATAATTTCTAGCATTTGATATAGTAAAAAAGAAAAAATTAATAGAAATTTTTTTTTTTCTATAATCAATAAAAAACAAATCAATTTTAGTGAAAAATGTTTATTTTATATATTCTATTACTTGCAAGGGAAAATAAACAGTTGGGAGAAGGATTTGTTAGAAAGTTGAGTTTGCTTAATATATGATTCTTTTGTTTGGCACATGTTTCTTTGTTTTTTTTTAACCTTTGGAAGACCATGCATGCGATGAATTCACAAAATGTTTCTCTCTCTCTCTCTCTCTCTCTCTCTCTCTCTCTCTCTCTCTCTCCACACCACACACACACACACACACACAACACACACACACACACACACACACACACACACACACACACACACACACACACACACACACACACAACATATAGTCATTTTCTCATCAATCCAAATTTTAAGAACTTAAACTCCTCATCTTATCTTACTTATCTAGCAACAAAATGATTTCTATATGGAATAATGGTACATTTATCATATCTTTATATTATTATATATTATACATAACATCTTATTTATTAATATAATATTAGTGTAACGGGTCCCACAATTAATGTATATCTCAAATGGAATATAATAAAATAACATTTTTTCTTAGGACCCTCTAACTCTTTTATCTTTTTTAATTCCAATTTTGTCCAAAAATAAAATTTCATTTTTACTCTCATTCCTAACCTTTTAACCCTAATTTCCCAAACTCAAATCCTAATCCCACTAGCCATTCCCATCACCTCTGGCCACCGCCGGCCACCCTCTTTGTCACCCCAACGCCGCTCTTTACCTGTGATTCGCAACTCCACTATATTTGACCTGCATGTCAAACTAGTGCCCATGAGAGAGAGAAAGAGAGAGATAGAGAGACAACTCTCCAACTCTCTCCCCCAAAGCTTGTGGTGTTTGGTTTGGTGTAGATATATATAGAGAGATATACATATATTCATAAATTAATTAGTTTTCACCAAACCCTTCTTGTTCTTCAAAACCCAAATCTCAAACTTTTCTGGGTACGAATCAAATTCAATAACTTCCCGTAGTTTTGTGATTCTGGGAGGTATTTGTTACACCCACAGTGGTGTGTGTGTAAATTAAATGTATAAATTAAATAATCAACAAAATGAAATAATTTAGAAAATAATTATATAAATTAAATTTTGAATTAAACACTTACAAAAATTAAAGTCAAGACTTGTGTTGGATACAATCTCCTTAAAGTAGATTTTGCCCTTACTCCGGTGCTTCGAGATTTATCAGCGTCTACTTCCCAAGATGCAACGACTAACACTTAATTTACAGCACTATAAAATCAAGTATAGCGAACCAAACAATGTTGTAACTCTTTCTCTTTCTTCTTAAAAAATTAAATGTAGAACAGATGCAGAAACACAGAGACGAATAGAAAAAGAAAGACGAAAATCTGATGGAAAAATCTGATCCAAGAATTGCTGGAATGCAGGCTTTATATAGGAAGAATGGTAACTTTTCCGAACAGATAGAAACCTGTTCAGACAGATTGAATAGGTACAAATCTGTTTGAACAAATACAGATTTAAATTCAACAGGTATGAACCAGTTTTGAACCCTTTGAACCTGTTCGGATGGGTCTGAACCCGTTAAGGATCTGTTTGGATGAAGGAAAAATTCTGAACCAATTTATTTTGAATTTTGAAACCAAAATTAAAAATAAATAAATAAATTACAAAATTTTTTGGCCCAAAAAGATAAATATTGGGCCGGACAAACCTAACCCAACCTCACACCACGCATCCAAGCCCACGTCCAGCCCGCCCGACCGACTAAAAAAACGGTAGCGGCGGTGCGCGCGTGGTTTTTGTTTTAGGTCCTCGGGGTCTAGCCCACTTTATCCATAACCTCACCATTCCACAAACTTGGGTACCCCTTGGGGCCCATCCCAAGCATCTCAAGCTAAGGTATATAAACCCACACAAATCTATAAACCTTTCTAATGTGGGACAAGCACATTTCACAAATGTGTAAGAAACTCACCTAAAGTCATTTCCACAAACTTGAAAACGCGCGTTGAATTCTCATTCATCCTGAATGATTTTGAGCAACCAAATACACGGTTTTATTCACTACGTTGCATTAAACATGAACCCAATAAAAAAACATTAAAAATAACGCTTGGGTCCCACCTTAATTAATGCTCAAAGTTAGCAAAAAATAAGGATTTTTAAAGCCATTTTTCAACAATCCCCCATATGAATGGAATTTACAATAATGGAAATACAACAAGATGCAGATGAAAAAAGAGTACATTAAGAAGATATACCATATCGAGATAGATAGCTTTTGGCTTTAAACCTCCTCTAGTGAAAACCTATCGAATTTACTGGCTAACCAGTGGACGCGATGCCTTGAACTATTTAGCTGTTTGTGTAAGCCAAGACAATAGACTACATATAGTGTATCCGCTGACATAGTTTGGTTCATACGGTTGTGTTCATTTTGGCTCTGAACAACGCTTAGTAATTCATGAGTACTCTAGAGAATTTAGCCTTCTCAATTCTCACAGAACCGGCCCAGTTCACATTCATATAGGTGACTTCTTATTAAGAGTATCTTGCTATACCCCACTTAGATTCCTAAGCTATAAGAATCATTAAAAGCAAAGCTTATCCTACTAACGCTACAGGTATCACTCTTCTTATCATAGAAACGGGTAGGAGAAAACTTCCTTAGTGATACATGAAGTCATCTATAATTCGGTTGTCCCTTTGAACTTAGATATTGGGATCTCCAGTCCACTAGGTTGGGTTGCCATTACAGCGACTTTTAAGTAATAGGCTTTAATCCCATTCCTCTCGATAAATAGTACACTTGCTCTCTGGCTAGCCCTTCAGTCAATGGATTCGCAATATTCTCCTTTGACTTTACATATTCTATAGAAATAATTCCATGTGAGAGCAAATGCCTAACGGTATTATGTCTTCGACGAATGTATCGAGACTTACCGTTATACATATGATTCTATACCCGTCCTATTGCTGCTTCACTATCACTGTAAATGCATATAGTTGGCACAGGTTTATGCCACATTGGAATATCTTCTAAGAAATTACGAAGCCATTCATATTCCATTGTTGACCTTGCTATGCATGTTTACTTGGAGGATTTCCAAGAGACTGCAGCACCTCCCAGGGTAAAGACGTATCCACTAGTGGAATTTGAGTCTTTAGTATCCGATATCCAATTTGCATCGATGTATCCCTCGAGTACTGCTGGATATTTGGTATAATGTAAGCCATAATTCTGGGTATATCTTAGACACCTAAGTACCCTAATTATCGCTTTCCAATGATCAAACCCTAGATTACTTGTGTACCTACTCAATTTGCTTACAACATAGGCTATATCTGGCCTAGTGCAATTCATTAAGTACATTAAGCTTCCGATTATCCAAGAGTACTCTAATTGTGATATGCTTGCACCTGTATTTTTTGACAAATGAAGACTAATGTTAACAGGTGTTTTAGCAGGACGGTCGTCATGCTTTCCAAGTTTCTCCAGAATCTTCTTAACATAGTGAGACTGAGATAAAGCATATCCTTCAGATGTTTTAATAATTTTTATTCCTAGAATTACATCTGCTACTCCCAGATCTTTCATGTCAAACTTTTTGTTCAATATTTTCTTTGTGAATTTAATCATGTCATTATTGCTTTTAATAATGAACATGTCATCCACATAAAGACAAACTATGATATAGCCTTTGTCTGTGCTTTGGACATAAACGCATTTGTCACATTCGTTTATCTTAAAATCATCCGAAAGCATAGCGTGGTCAAATTTTTTAATTAAATGTAAAAATTCAATAAACGAATGTAACAAATGCGACAAATTAAAGCACAGAAATTAATTATCTTGTTTTAATTAAATATATAAATTAAATAATCAACAAAATAAAATAATTCAGAAAACAATTATATAAATTAAATTCCGAATTAAACACTTACAGAAATTAAAGTCGAGGCTTGTGTTGGTCACAATCTCCTTAAAGTAGATTTCGCCATTGCTCTGCTGTTTTGAGATTTATCGACGTCTACTTCCCAGGACGCAACGACTAACACTTGATTTTACAGCACTATAAAATCAAGTCTAATGAACCAAACAATATTGTAACTCTTTCTCTTTCTTCTTAAAAAATTAAATGTAGAACAGATCCAAAAACACAGAGACAAACAAAAAAAGAAGGACGGAAATCTTATGGAAAAATCTGATCCAAGAATTGCTAGAATGCAGGCTTTATATAGGAAGAATGGTAACTTTTCCGAACAGATAGAAACCTGTTCGGATAGATTGAACAGGTACAAATCTGTTTGAATAGATATAGATTTAAATTCAACATGTATGAACCACTTTTGAACCCTTTGAGCCTGTTCGGTTGGGTCTGAACCCGTTAGGGATCTGTTTGGGTGAAGGAAAAATTCTAGACCAATTACAAAAGTTTTTGGCCTAAAAAGATAAGTATGGGGCCAGACAAGCCCATCCCAGCCCAACCTCACACTACGCACCCAAGCCCAAGCCCAGCTCGTCCCCCCGGATGGCTGCGGCGCGCGGGGTTTTTATTTTGGGTCTAATGGATCTAGCTCACTTTACCCATAATCTCACCCTTCCACAAATTTGGATCCTCCTTGGGGCCCATCCCAAGTATCCCAAGCTAAGGTATATAAACTCACACAAATCCATAAATATTTCCAATGTGGGACAAGTATATTTCACAAATGTGTAAGAAACGCACCTAAAACCATTTCCACAAACCCGAAAATGCGTGTTAAATTCTCATTCATCCGGAAATGATTTTGAGCAATCAAATACACGATTTTATTCACTACACGACATGAAACATGAACCCAATGAAAAATATTAAAAATAACGCTTGGATCCCACCTTAATTAATGCTCAAAGTTAGCAAAAAATAAGGATTTTTAAAGCCATTTTTCAATAGTACTACTAATAGTGAATTGTTTGGATTCAGTTTATTTGATTTTTTGGTCAGTGATCAATGCTATGCTTTCATATAGTACTTGCAGTCTCTATTCCTTCAATTATGTCCTAATTTTCTAATATGTTATGTTTTGTATGATCATCAACCTTGATTTGAAGTGCTTGTTATTGAATTTGCTGAAAAAATATAAAAAAATAAAAAAATAAAAGTGTTTTTTGTTGGTTAGGTCGCCGGTAAGGGTGGAGGTAACCAGAAGGAAGGTCGCCAGAGGTAGAAGAAGAGGAGTTGGGGGTCAAAGAACAGGGGTATAAATGGTATTAAGGTGGGGTTCAAAAATAAATAGAAGTGTTTCAATTAGGTAAGTGGGGATTCAAAAAACTAGATAAGCCAAAGTAAAAAGATAGGGACATCTAATAGCACTCTAAAACATAAGATGGTAAAAATTGATATTCATTGTAACATTACACTTCTATATAATGTGGAGTTCATCAATTGGTTGAATGCAACTCTACAACATATTTATATGATTGCAACAATAGTTTAAGGCCACCTTTGTTAATATGTTATTTTAGTTAGGCCTCATATGACAACATTATAAATAAGCTGTTTATTTGTTTATTAATTTATTTAAATCATATCACTTTTATGTTTTTACACGTCTTTTTATAATAAGTAAAAAAGTTAGCTTATAAGTTATAAAAAGTCAAAAAATTACTATAAGTTGTCAAATTACCCTCTAAATTACTTTTATGTATATATTTTCGTAAAAAATTAAAAAATCACTAAAATAATTTCCAAATAAACCCTTAATTAATCTTTGTGTACTTGATTGGTATCTTAAGCTCAATAGGAATATAAAAATTAGGATAAATTATGCTGGTATAATCCTTGTATTTTAATCATTATGTCGTTTTGGTTCTTGTAATTCCAATTGACTTAATTTTAATCCTGAATTTATGATTTTGTCTTAATTCAGTTCAATTGATTACAATTATTTTTAATGAAAAATACGCATATAAGTGGCACATGACATGCTTTTAGGGATAAAATTATAAATTTGTGAGTTGATCAACCAATTCAAGATCATTTTTCATTAAAAATACTAAAAATATTATCAATTGAACCAAATTAATATAAACTATAAAATTAAGGGTCAAATTGAGATAATTAAAAGTATAAGAAGCAAAATGATATAAAAGACAACAGTTCCAATTTAGAGCACTAAATCAGCAGCTCTAAAAGCACCACTAATGAGCTGGTAAGTGCAAGGGAAAAAAAAAATACAAAGACCAAACTATCACATCAATAGTGGAGTCCACATAATGTCATGTTATTAGTGGTGCATTAGTAGTATTAAATTAGTGATACGAAACATTTTTCAAAAGACAAAAAGTAAGGATTATTTGTATAATTTATCTTAAAAATTATTATAGATTGGATGTCAGGCTGAACAGATTTGATTCTCTGTGACTATCAAAAATGTTAATTTGTCTACTTGACATAAGAGTTTTTTTTTTTTTTTTTTTTTTGAAAGAATTGACACAAACTAATGCAACAATCGCGTGACAGCATGAACTTTGTTTTCAAGAATGAAATTTGTTTTCAAGTAGACAAGTAGATCAGTCAGTGACAGTACCCCCAACACTCCCCTCCACTAAAAATATTACCCTTCATTCTCTCTCTCTCTCTCTCTCTCTCTCTCTCTCTCTCTCTCTCTCTTTTTCAATTGTTTATAAGTACTTTGATGATACCACTTCACATATTGAGCAAACTTTATCCTTCCCCTCTTTACTTTCCTGTAGTGTAGTTCACTTTCCCCCCTCAATGTAAAGATTCTCATAGTTACTCAAATTCTCACATTTTTACCCTCAGTTTAAAAAAATAGGAGCATCTTTAATGGTCCAAGTCAACATAATTTTATTAAAAAAATCAATTTTAATTATGTCCCTTCAATAATGACTTGTTATTTTAACACAACTAAGTGCCAAATCAAATTAGTTTTCAACTATTGAAGTAGTAGATGTAGTGAAGGTGCTTGTTGGAAGGGTAGTTGAGATGGTGTAATTGGAAGTGTCCCTGTACTGTTCTTATATAGTGCAATATATTTTTATTTTGGCTGTTAAAAAAAAAAACTCAGTGAATTAAAATTAATTATTTACAAATGATACAATAAATGATGTTCCTATGACGTTATAGATCTTCATATGATACACTGGGTAATTAATTTATGTAATTATAATTATAGTTATAATTTTTAATATTATTTTTTATAATTTATAAAATATCTATATTTTAAAAGTTTTGGTAGTCTTAATTTGTGAAAATTGTTGAAAAATAAAAAAGGTTAAGTTTTAGTAAGAAATCTGGTATGACAACAAAGTAACTTTGTCAAATTTTGGGTTAAATTTTGCTTAAGGTTTGGCTTTGTCAATTTTTTGCAATGGTTTTGACACACTATTGGAGGAGTATTTATGTAAAATCTAGTTATTTTTAGGGATGGTTTGGCATCTCCTAAATAATTTATCTTTTTATTTTTTTATCTTTTTTTCATCATATTATTTCTTTATTTTTTTACATATCTTTTCATAAAAAATAAAAAATACACTTATTTAAATCATCCAAAGAGCTCTAATAAGCCGTTTAACTCAATCATTGAAGATGCGTTAATAAATAAATTGCTTTTCCCAATAGAATTCCTATCCATAGTATTTATTACATCTTTGAAAAAGTACCACGTAAAGTGAAATCACAATATATATTGATGATTAAAAATTATCAAGAAAAAATGTATATTTTTTATGTATTCTTTGCTGTTCATCTTTCTTGATTTCAATAATATGGATTTTTTGGGCGTTCAAAAAGAAAAAAATAATAATAAAAAATAAAAGTGGGTATACATCCAATCACCTAGAAAAATAAACAAAACCAAAGCATAGCTTGTAAGCCATCTTTTAACATTTGGTTCTACTATTAGTGGAAATCTTACCAAGACAAGAAACCTTACTACATTGAGCTTAAATGTTAGGAGGAAGAAGAAAAATTTGGGTATTTGGTTGTGCTTTTATTCTTGATTCTTTATTTACTTTTAGAAAAAGCAAATGTATTTTAATTGCTATGATACACACTCTATAAAAAGTGTACCATATGCACTCTTATTATATATTTTTGTGGTTATTTTTGTAATAAATGTTTCGTATTTTTTCTGTTAGGGTTACAACAATTTGAAATTGTGCATTTTATAGTAATATACTAATATTACATATTTTTGTGATAATATTACGCATTTTTTTGTTAAAAAAATTTGGATAAAAAAATGAGTAACATTACCACAAAAATACATAATATCATTTCTCAACCATAAATTATCGTAAGTCTACCAAAAAATTACGTAACATTTACTACAAAAATGAGTAACACATACCACAAAAACATATTCCAGGATAAATATGATACACATGTTTTGAGGGATATATTATAGCATTTCCCTCATTTGTGTTTTTAGAAAATAAATGTTTAGCCGATGAAAAATGATGGGAACACCAACACAATGTTTTAAAAATCGAACTGGTGAACAAACCAAAAAAAGATCGGATAGACAGGTCACTGGTTCAATCGTCGGGTTGAACCGGAATCGAACCGTGACGTAATAAATATATTAAAATTATATTTAAATAAAAATATAAGTAATAAAATTATAAATTAAAAATATTAAATTATCTTAAATATTTGTCCTAATATTTTTTTTACTGAAAAATATAATAATATATTTTAAAATATTATTAATTTTAATTTTGGAAAAAGAAATTAAATATTTAATATTTCCTCCATATGAAGTATAAATTTTGGAGGGATATTAAAAATTCAATATTCCCTCCAATACATTTGATTGAATCCCACATGAATTTCTTGAATTTTTTTGAAAGAATTTTTTTTTCTTATAAATAGGTGTAGACTTTCACAATAATTTCAAGCTCTTAATGGGATTCCTCACAAGAGGAAACCCTTGAAAGAGAGTTTCTAATTAAAATTTTCTTATATTCTTATATATTATATATATAATATATAATAAGAAAGAAAGAAATCAAAAAAATTAGAAGAAATCAAAAAAAAAAAATCCAAATCCACATCAACCCAATGAACCAGCTTGGGGTCGACCGGTTCACTGGTTCAACCGCTAATTTTTCCAATTATCGACAATTCAACCGATCGAACCTGTCGGTCCGGTTCAGTTTTCAAAACCTTGCCCCAACACATGATATAAAAGGTATCCCTTTAAGCTATTGAACCATGGAGGTGCTCTAATATGCAATTTATGGTAAGTAATATGTTCATAAGCAACATTACTGGAGCAAAGAATGATTTTCTCTTTTCATATATTCACACGCCTTTATAAAAAAAAAAAATCTCTTTTCATATATTCACACACCTTTATTAAAAAAAAAAAAAAAGGTACACTTTTAGGAAAAATCAGTTAGATGATCCAGATTCATTAATGTGAGCTCCACTATCTTTATATCTTGTGATAAAGAAATTTAATTTTAAAATAGGACAAATTACATTAATAGTCTCTATAGTTAGAGGCTCGTGTCACTTTGATCCATGATTTTTCAATTGTGATACATTTAACCCTGAATTTTGAATCTTATTCCAAATAAGGACAATTGAAGATACCATTACTTAATTTCAAGGATAAAATCATCAATTTGATCAAATATAAACTAATTTGACAAAAATAAATGTCAAAAAAAATTTTTAAAATTATTTCTACACTCCAAAGATAAAATTATGTAAAATTTGAAAAATTTTTTAGACATTTATTTATTTATTTATTTATTTTACCAAATTAATTTTTATTATATGTTTAGATGATGATTATGTAATGGGTAATTGTTAAATTTTTAATATGTAACCGATACATTTAATATATGAAATATTTTTAGTTTTGGATTTTTTTTTTTGATTTAATGGATTGGTTTAATAATGATATCAAAGTTATTGTCATATTTGACTTTTAAAAAAAGGAAAATGAGTTGGACCCCCTCAAGGAGGCACCCCCTTTGACCCCCTCTCTACCTGATTGGCCAGTTTTTCTTTTTTTCCTTCTCCTCCAATCACCACCCGCCACATGTGTGTGGGGGGTGGTGGGGGTGGTGATTGGAGGGGATCTCAATCACTTCCCTTAAAAAAATAGAAACTAATTTAATGAAAACAAAAACAACCACCCATTACATGATTATCATCCAAACACATAATAAAAATTAATTTGGTAAAATAAATAAATAAGTAAATGTCTAAAAGATTTATCAATTTTACATAATTTTATCTTTAGTGGGTAAAATAATTTTTAAAAATTCCAAAATATTTTTTTGACATTTATTTTTATCAAATTAGTTATATTTTATCAAATTGATAGTTTTGCCCTTAAAAGATCAGATAGTATCTTCAATTGTCTTTATTTGGAATAAAATTTAAAATTCATGGCCAAATGTGTCATAATTAAAAAGTCAATGACTAAAATGACACAAGTCCCAAACTATAGAGACCGTTAGCGTAATTCATCCTTTAAAATATTATGTCCTCGTTTGGCATGTAAAATTTTGGGGTTAAAAATTTAAAATAGTAAAAAAAAATGACAAAATAAGTTTAAAAGTTAATAACACAAAATGTTATATTTAAATTATAATCATTTTATTTTTTCTCTGACAAAATTCAAAAAATCATCATAAACGAGACTTTTTAGCTCTAGACTAAAATAGCTAAAAAGTTGAAAAGCTAACCACATCCCAAACAAAGTAGGTGTTTGAGGTAAACTAAAAAAGTATATTTTTTTACCTACATACACTTATTTGGGTCATATCAATCAACATCTATCAACATCTCCTTGCTACTTTCTAACCGCTTTCTCTATTTTTTTACACATTTTTTTTTATATAAAAAATCAAAATTATACTTGTTTAGAACATACTAAACCACCTCAAATTATGTATAGATAGTTTTTTTTTTTTGTCTTTAAAGCCACAACCAAGGTTAATAGTGAGAAATTTTGAACTAGGAAAGCAAGGTGATTAATATATTAAAAAGAAAAAAAGAAAAAAGAAAAAAGAAAGGAAGTAAGAGGACAGAAATGCGATTGTGGAGCAAATCCATACAGATGAAAGGCAGGGCCACAGACATGTTGTGGATACGAATCATTTGATTTGAGCAGCAGTGGCCCCAAAATGTCCCAAGAGAGTAACACCACCACTAATCATACGTCATGGTGATGACGCGATCACATCAAATCGAGAACACGACACGTGGCAATGCAAAAGCAGCTTCATTGTATCCCACCAAGAAAGCCTCACGAAGGTGCAGCTCATCAAAAAGGCTTTAACAATACCAACAATATAACACTAAAAATACTATTATATATTAATTGAACGCACGCCTATGCTTTTCTATCTCTCTCTCTCTCTCTCTCTCTCTTCTCCACACACACTTACTTCCCATGTGCACTCCCTCGCCTCCCTAATTAACAATGGACAGTAACAACCACCATCCCCAAAACCCTAACCCTAACCTTACTTGCACTTATCGTAACACTGAATTCTTCGATACGTTGCCGGATTTTGAACTCTCCGATTATCTCATGCTTGAAGATGGCACTGAGGGAGATTTGTCGTCGCAAAATGTGACTTCCTCTGATAATGTCACCGGTGGCTCTGTTGAATCGGCCGGTGCAACTTCAACAAATAGAAACATGCAAGTCATACACACCCACATATATCTTTCTTTTTATCTTTTTTTTTTTTCTATTTCTCTCTCTTCTTTTTTTTTTTTTTTTTTAATTTTATTTTGGTTAACATTAGGTTATTGGTTAAAAAGGGTATGACTGAGAAAATTAATAATAATTGGTATCTGTATTGATGTTTGGATGTAGAAAATGTAGAACTGGGGTGAACAGAAACAAGCCGGATCAAGCGGATTTTAGGGTTACATTTAGAACAAAATCAGAGTTGGAGAACATGGATGATGGATTCAAGTGGAGAAAGTACGGGAAGAAGATGGTTAAGAACACTCCATATCCAAGGTAATTATTATATATATACGCTACTAAATATTTCTCATCTACTGGTTTAGCTTTTAGCCTTTTTATACTCTATATACTTTGCTTATTATGGAAGTCCATGGGTTGGATTGATTGTGGACAAAACAAATTAATTTTTTTTTTAAAAATTGATTGGCTTGATGCAATTGATGAGCTCTGCTACGGGTGGTAGAGCTGCTTTATAATTAATGAATTGTACTATCAATATGAGCATATACCCCACATTTGATAATTTTTTCTTTATCTATTTGGGTTTTTTTTTTTTTTTAATAATTTTTTTTTTTTTTTTTGGGCTTGCTACCTTATCACAAATCTATAATCTACATGAACACAATATCTTGTCTTTTATATATTGCGTCTCTCTCTCTCTCTCTCTCTCTCTCTCTCTCTCTCTCTCTTCTCTCTCTCTCTCTCAGTGAGCTTTTGATTACTATTGGCTAAACACACACACATGGATTAGCACAATTAAAATTTTAAAATAAGGTTTTATTTTAATATATTGAATGATCATATAGTTACTAATTGAGGGTCTTGGTTAGATTTGGCTTTTAATTAAGATATTGTTGTTCATAGTTTTGATAATACATGCATTTAGGCTAGCTAGGGTTTCTGTAACTAAAATAACCTAGCCACATATACATACAAATATATGTATATATATATATATTATATAATTGTCCCTTTCAAGTCCTATTAGTTTGTTCCCAGGAGAGTGAGAAGCACAAGCCACCATCAACACACTACATGCAACTTGGCAGACAGAAGTAACAAGGCTTTCAATTCTTCTCCTGGATTTAATACTCTCACATTGTGTGGGGATCATAATTTGAACAAAGATTTAGAAAGAAAAAGAAGAATGACAAAAAAAATTTAACTTATATTAATTTTATTCACATTTGTCTTACTTATTTCCTCTCCCATTTCAAATTCTTATTTAGGCCAAGTTTGGCAACCCTAAAATAATCTATCTTTTTATCTTTTTTTCATCGCATCACTTCTCTACTTTTCTGCACATCTTTTCGTAAAAAGACAAAAAGTGCACTTATTTAAGTGATTCCAAACAACCCCTTAATTTTATGATTTAAATACAATTTGAATGTGTATTCCTCTTCATTCAATTCAATTCAATATATATTATATATATATATATATGTGGCTCTGAAACTTGCACGATTAGCCCCTTCTACTCGTTATTCTTGAGTTTAGTGAAATAACAAAACTGTTGTCCTAGAAAGTAGTCTCACTTGGAGGGTCTCCATTAAAGCCAAAATTTTATCTTGTATGGACTTGATCACAAGAGATTGTTCACACTTAAAAAGTTTTAAACTTGATACTTGACAGGGACCACACCTGCCAATCCCTTGAAATTCTCAAATTTTTCTTAATAATGTATTTATATGATAAAGATTGAATTGATATAATGTAAAATCAAATATGAATGAATTTAAATCATAAATTAATATTATTAAGTAAAATTCAAAATAAAATTTTTAAATTTATAATATTTGTGGTCCGGGATTAATTGACACATAACTTTGATCATTTCATGTACAGTGCAGCCGCCAACCTTTGCCCATGTGCGGTTTTTCACTCCCCACTATACACATGTATACACGTAAGCAATGAGTTATATTTCTACAAGTTTACGATAATATCTACACAATTTTGAAGAATATGATGATTTCAACAAAATATATACTGAAAAAGCATTGTTCACAGATTTATGTTTGCCCATTGTTCTTACCACAAAACAGAAATTATACAATATCTTAACATTTACTAATACTATACAGTGTTTTTGCTTCCTAGAAATTGTCTCCTACTTAACATGTCTACTAATACTATACAGTATTTTTGCTTTGTTTTCCATCATTGATCTCCATTATATCATCTACAAGCTATGAATTTGCCACATCAGTATTTTTTTTTGTTGGATTCTCACCAACATTTTGTTTCGAGCTTGCTTTTGATCGGGTGTCCCTCTTGGTGCCAACCTAGTTGGGATTAAGATGGGGTGCTTGATTATTATTGCTCATTGTCTTCTCTTTATTGATGTTTGCTCATATGTAATGTATGCTTGTTTTCATCAATAAAGTTTTTTCTTTGCCCATCAAAAAAAAAAAATAGTTGTAAATGGTTTTTTCTTTTACATAAATTCACATGACTATTTCACGTAATCATCAATTTTTATTTTTGGTTAGACTGTAAAAATTTATACTTTCAATATTAAACATGCTTATATTTGAAACTTAATTATATGATGATAGTGTGTATTGAAATTTCATTTGATATGTAGTTTATAAGTATCATGATTTTATATTTGAAACTTATCATTAAAAAAATAGTGAGATTTCTCTTTTAAATTTCAAGAGCAAATAGAACAACAACAACAAAAAGCACGGTCTACTAATAATAAATTGATGATCACCAATTCCTTTAAAAACTTAGTTTATTATAAAGCGGAATAACTTTATTTACTATATTATAGTTCCAACAGCTAGAATGATGAAACGGTATCAAATTAAAGAGTTTGGAAGCAACAAAAAAGAAAAAGAAAGGCTCATGATCAGTATTCCTAGCCAAGATGTCGTTATGTGAGAATATTATGGAAGCAAGAAAAAAAGCCCACGATTAGTATTCCTAGTTAAGATTTTGTTATGTGAGAATATTATAGAGATAACGTAAATTTAATATTGGCTTGTATGAAAGAGAGAGAAAGTGCCAAAGGTATATGACCACCGAAAGAATTTTTTTTAAAAAATAAAATAAAATAAAATAATAATAATAATGATAATTGATAAAAGTATCAAAGTTAGAAAGTTGCTTAACAATATGTTAAAGAATTTGAGTAACGTTAAAGAGAAGGACATCATAGAAAGGGCATGATTTGAATGTTCAAGGTACATTATTAACCTTATCATCTGTGGAGGATATTATATCATATTCTTATTTATTTTATTTTATTTTACTTTTTATTTTTGCTAATAAATAGATCTAAAATCACAGTAGAAGTCATTTAATATGCCACAAGACCTTTAGTCTAGGACCACATTCTGAAACGTGCTTTTCACTAAATTAAGTCATGTTTGTGAGTCTCATTTCATATCCTTATATACAATAGGGGGTTGTATAATCAAATCACAGTTGCAAAGACTTCAATATTTACAATCAGCAATTGGGATCATGATTGTTTTCATTTAGGACCCTTTTTTATAAGTAAATTTTGCGGTGGTAAAACTTGAATCCCTAGGCCTATCTTCCATGGATATATGTACCCTTTTAACTCGATTGTATGTTTAATACTCCCCTTCAAATTAAGTCATCTTTGACGCAAACTTTGCTACATGTTTCTAATCATCAATGGATGTAGGGAAGATGAAATTCTGATTCGTACCTTCATATTTCACCAATATTACTTCTTAGACATTTGACCTATACATTAACTATATTAAAGAACATTTTAGAATGAAAATACGAAATAGTCACACAAGATGTACATGGCAGTACTAGTTGATTATGCATATGCATATTAATGAGCATGTAGGTGCATCTTAATTAGTTAATTTGGCATTTTGGCATGTAATTAATGCTGGGAAAATTATGCATGTGGCTCTTGTATGTTGTTTCTTGTATCGTTTTGGTCCTTATAATTTCAATTGACTCGATTTTGACTTTGAATTTATGATTTTGTTTCAATTTTGTTCAATTCACTACAATTATTATTATTTTTTATGAAAAACATGCCCATGAACTGTATGTGTCATATTTTTAAGGATAAAATTATAAACTTGATAACCTTAGTGAGTTAACCTTGAATAACTCAGTATAAGAATCAAAATAACACAATGAGTAAAATATAGGGACTACCACTATTATTTACCCATTAAATACTTGTTTTATATAGAAATAAAAATCTCTCAATGCATTTTCACTGTGATTGTTTATTAACAATAGCAAGTGATAAACAGGAACTACTATAAATGTTCAAGTGGAGGGTGCAATGTGAAGAAGAGAGTGGAAAGAGACAGAGAAGACTCAAGCTATGTGTTAACTACATATGAGGGAGTTCACAACCATGAAAGCCCTTGTGTGGTTTATTACAACCACACCCCCCTCATGGTACCTCATGGCTGGACTTTGCAACCTTCTTCTTCTCAATCCTCTCCATCATGAATTCCCCGTGCTTTACTTTTTTTTATCAAGCAAGTTATAAAATACATTAGCTATGTAGTGCAAAAAAAACATTTCGAAATGTATCTGAAAACGAAATGTATGGTGTAAATTTATATGATGTGAATTGCACCCAAAATAAACTTTATTACACACCTTTTGTTTTTGGACCCTTCTTTTTTTTTGAACACTTATTTTTGAACCTTTTGAAATACTAAATACTATTCTAAGCGCATATAATGCAATTACAAATGGGGGTGTGTGTGTGTTTTTTTTTTGTGTTTTTTTTTTTTTTGTGTGCTTGTCTGTATATGTTCATCTATTAATACACCAAGCCAATAAGCTTTCTATTTACCCTTGAAGAAATTTTTGGTTTGTCTTCTTAAAAGTCAACTTATTTTTTGAATTATATTTTTCTTTTTAAAAAATTCAACTTCGAGTAAAAAAATTTACTTTTTAGGTCTGTTTAGACTAAATGATTCCAAAAATTTTAAAAATTTAAGTAAATTTTGAAAATAAAAATCACTAATGACAAATATTAATAAAATTTTATCAAAAAAAAAACTTATAAAAATTGAATTGTTTTTGTCTTATTTTTTATTTTTTTAAAAGAAACAAATCCGAAAAGTAGAGAAATTTAACATCATTTTAAAATAAGTTCACTAAAGATGAAAATAAACTTAATTATAAAAAAAAAAATCCAAAATGACAACTCCCAAAAAAAGCCTTAGGGTTGGTTTGGGAAATACTACTGTTTTAGTCATTTTATTTTTTTACTTTTTAAAAATAAATTTATTGTTAAAAAGAGTTGATGTCTTTGGAAAATGCTAAAAGAAATGTTTTTTTTTTCTTCTTTTTTTTGACAAAAATAACGTTAGTATGTTAGTAATTATATTACAACACGGACCAATATCTCTGCATAGACTTGAATCTAAAACTTTACTCTAGCACCTAAATACTCTCTTCATGACCACTTGGATACAACTCGGGTAAAAAAAAAAAATTTTTTGCTTTTCCTATTAGTGAAAAAATTCAGGTAAGTTAATGTGTGTGTTTTTTCCGTTCTATTTTTTGTATTTAGTGATATTTTTTATTTTTAAAATTTTATTTTTTAGATATTTTTAGATTAAAATGACCCAAAAAGTGAAGAAAACATATATATTTAAAATTTTCATTAAAGACGAAAAAATTCAAAAAAATGCAACCTTTTTACTTTCCAAATAAGGATGTATCTTGTTATAAAAAGTTATATTCCCTTAATCTGGATTTATTTGTCTATTTTTTGTATGGAGGAGGATTTCCTCTAATCCAAATGGAGGGGGTTGTTCTGGCCCGTGGGTCTATAACAGGCATCATTTCAATGATCCAACCGTTCATTTTATTAGGCATTTTATGTATTCCATTCACACACAAAAAAAAAGAGAGGCCAATTTAACAACTGTAACTTGTTCAATTTATTATGTTTTTCACTAAAAAATGGACGACAATTGTATTTTTCAAAAATGAACTATACATATTTTTGATAACAAAAATAATAAATTGAATAAGTTGCAATTATCGGATCGATCTCATTTTTTTATAGATGAAATAAATGAAGTGTCTGACAAAATAAATAGTTTGAATCATCGAAACGGGACATGTAGTGGGCCGCATGGGCTCAAATAGCCCCCTCCAGTCCAAAAATATGGACAGGAGGGAATCCTCCTCCTTTTTATATTACACTTTAATCAAGTCTAGATAATGTATTTTGATAAAAATAAAATAAAAATTCAAAAAAATTCCCACAAATTATAAAATCTCAATAAGTTATTAAAATTAAAATTTAATTTCCAAATTATTTTGAAATAATGAAAATGGAAGAAAACAATTTTAAAATAGCAATCAACGAATTTTGTTGATGCAATTTAACAATATGTGGGCTATAGTCATCTCTAATCCATTTATTATAGAGTCATGCTCACAAAACTCAAAAGACACTGAGGTGATATAAAAATTAGTAATGTTAGTGATATTAATTTTTTTACCAAATAAATGATTAAGGTGGCATTTGGTAACACTTAGGGTCTGTTTAGTAACGTTTACGTTTTCAGTTTATATTTACAAAAATTTTATAAACTGATTTTTGTTTATTTTTTGAAAAACATAAACTACAAACACGTTTAGTAATTGACAAAATGTTTAAAAAATTTTAAAAATATAAAAAAGAGCGAGAAATGGCAAGTGGTGGCAAGTGGCGACGGAAGACGGTGGTGGAAAGTGGTGACTGTGGGTGGTGGGTAACGGTGGTGGTGGGTGGGTGGATGACGGTGGCGGGTGGTAGCGAGGGTGGTGTGGTGGTGGTGATGGCGGGTGTGTGGTGGCAGGTGGGTGGCGGATGGCGAGTGGTGGTGGGTGGTGGCGAGTGGGTAGTGGTGGGTGGTGGCGAGTGGGTGGTGGTGGCGGATAGGTGGCGGGTGGTGGTGGTGGTGGGTGGTGACGGTGGCGGGTGGTGGGTGGTGGTGGTGGTGGTGGTGTGGTGATGGCGGGTGGTGGTGTGGTGTGGCGGCAGGTGGGTGGCGGATAGTAGGTGGTAGCAGTGGTGGTGGTGGTGGCGGGTAGGTGCGCGGTGGTGGTGGGTGGGTGGGTGACGGTGGCGGGTGGTGGGTGGTAGCGAGTGGTGGCGGGCGGTGGCGTGGCGGTGGCGGTGGCGGGTGGTGGGTAGTGGTAGCAGGTGGGTGGCCGATGGTGGTGGTGGTGGTGGGTGGGTGGTGTGTGGTAGTGGTGGTGGTAGATGGCGGGTGGTGATGATGGGTGGGTGGGTGACGATGGCGGGTGGTGGGTGGTGGTGGCAGGTGAGTGGCGGATGACGGTGGTGGTGGTAGTGGCGAGTAGGTGGTAGTGGTGGTGGTGGATGGATAGGTGACGGTGGCAGGTCGTGGGTGGTAGCGAGTGGGTGGTGGTGGGTGGTGGTAGGGGGTGGGTGGTGGGTGGTGGTGGCGAGTGGGTAGTGGGTGGTGGTGGTGGTGGTGGTGGTGGGTAGTGGTACCGGGTAGGTGGCAGGTGGCTGGTGGTGGTGGATGGTGGTGGTAGGTGGGTGGTGAGTGGTGGCGGCGGGTAGGTGGCAGGTGGTAGTGACGGGCAGTGGATGGTAGTGGCGGGTGGTGGGTGATGATGGGTAGATGGCAGGTGGGTGGTGGTGGTGGTGGCGGCGGCGATGGGTGGGTGGTAATGGCTGGTGGGTGGCAGGTGGGTAGTGGTGGCGAGTGGTGGGTGGTGGTGGCAGGTGGGTGGTGAGTGGTGGTGGCAGGTGGTGGTGTGGGTGGTGGGTGGTGGTGGTGGCAAGTGGGTGGTGAGTGGTGGTGGCAGGTGGTGGTGGGGAGTGGGTAGTGGTGGCAGAAGATAGTGGTGGAAAATGGTAGCAGGTGGTGGCTAGTGTTGGGTGCTAAAAAAAAAAAAACTGAAAATTCAAAACGGAAAAACATTTTTTGAGTTCACATTTTTTGGTCAAATTTATAAACTGAAACCACTGATATATAAATCAAAAATTTACCAAACAAGTTTTTATTTGAGTTTTTAAAATTTTTGTAAATATAAACAGAAAACTGAAAAACATGTGTTACCAAACGATACCTTACATTTTCAGTTTTCAGTTTATATTTACAAACATTTAAAAAACTGTTATAAAAACTTGTTTGGTAAATATTTTGGTTTATAAACCAGTGGTCTCAGTTTATAAATTTGCCCAAAATTTGTAAACTCAAAAAATGAGTTTACGTTTTCAGTTTTTTTTTTTTTTACCACCCACTACTCGCTGTCACCTGCCACCATTTTCCACCACCATTTTCCGCCACCACCACCCTCCACCACCGTCTTTTGCCGCCGCCACCCACCACCGTCTTCCGCCACCACCACCCGCCACCTGCCACCACTTTCCACCACCATTTTCCGCCACCACCACTCGCCACCATCATCTTCCGCCACTACCACTCGTCACCACTTTCCACCACCATCTTCTGCCACCACCACCTGCCACCTGCCACCACTTTTCACCACCGTCTTTCGCTGCCACTACCCACTACTTGCCACCACTTTCCACCACCGTTTTTCGCAGCCACCACCTGCTACCACCATCTTCCGTCACTACCACCCGCCACCACTTTCCACCACCATCTTCCGCCGCCACCACCTGCCACCACTTTCCACCACCGTTTTCCGCCGCCACCACCATCTTCCGCCACCACATCTTCTGCTACTACCACCCACCACCACTTTCCGCCACCATCTTCCGCCGCCACCACCTGCCACTTGCCACCACTTTCCACCACCGTCTTTCGCCGCCACCACCCGCCACCTGCCACCACTTTCCACCACCGTCTTTCGCCTCCACCACCCGCCACCTGCCACCTGCCACCACCTGCCACCACCGTCTTCCGCCGCCGCCACCACCCGCCACCACCATCTTCCGCCATTACCACTCGCCACCACTTTTCACCACTATCTTCCGCCGCCACTACCGACCACCTGCCACCACTTTCTACCACCGTTTTCCGCCACCACCTCCATCACTGTCTTCTGCCGCTACCACCCACCACCTGCCGCTGTTACCCATCACCTGCCACCCGCCATCATCGTTTTCCGTCACCACCACTGACCACCACCCACCACTACCGTCTTCCGTCGCCACCCACCCACCCGCCACCACTGTCTTCCGCTGCCACCATCTGCCATCACTCGTTACCACCCACCACCCGCCACGCCACCACTCACCATTTCTCACTCTTTTAGTTTATATTTTTTAAAATTTTCAAATATTTTATCCAAACCAAACGCGTTTGTAGTTTATGTTTTTCTAAAAATAAACAAAAACCAGTTTATAAAATTTTTGTAAATATAAACTGAAAAACATAAGTGTTACCAAACAAGCCCTAAATGTCTCACATATATATGGGGTTTGATAGAAAATTTGAGACATATAGCATTTTCTATAAAAATTATCTAAGAAATAGAACATCGTTCAACTTTTTCTTTTTTTAGATGGTAAAAAACATATAGTTGATACTCTCAGCTCAAATGTTGGGCTGATATCAAGAGCTCTACTTCGCTTTTGCTGAGATGTTTTTGTTGATGTTTGTGTTGAGCTACTGTGGCTCCTACAAGCTGGATGGAGTTAATAGTTGCAATGGGTGATTTTTGTCATTGGTTGATCCTTAGGGAATGTGTTTGATGTGGATGTGAGATGTTGTTTAGAGGAAAAATGATGTTCTGTGCCACTGTTATGAGGTGCAGAGATGCAGCTACTACTATTGGCTGGTGTTGTGGCTGGTCTAGTTTTACTGTCTTTGGATGCTACTAATGGTTGCTGTTGCAGTGCTATTCCTGGTATTGGGCTGATACAAGTTGCTGCAAATTTGTTGCTACTGTAGAGTTGGCTTTGGTGTTGTGCTGTTGTGATGGTTTTGGTGTTGTTTCGATATGCTTAGTATTTGTTTGTGTCTTGGTTTTTGAAAACAGAGGATAGATTGGTGGGTTGCTGCTGTGCTGTTTTGTTTTTGCCAATTGTTATTTTTCTTAGCTTTGGTTAGTTGCTTGCCAAGTCTGGATGGTGTACTAGCAAGGGATTGGGCAGGCATATTGGTGCCAACCTAGTTAGGATTAGTTTGTCTCGCTATGATAATTTTTGCACCTATCATTTTTCCTTTCTTGATGTAATAAGTTCTTTGTTCATCAATAAAGGTTTTTTTGCCGATCAAAAAAAAAAAAAAATACTAGCAAGTAACAACAACAACATCAATCAAGGCCTGCGGGACCTCCTCCATCCACACAAGCTTGTGGTTCAAACCTTTAGCCATCCAAGTTAGGCCATGCACCAATATATTGCCCATTCTCCCTGCATGGATAGCTTGAAAATGCCGAAGCAATCTACTAGCACCCATCACTTGTGACACAATATGACCATATTTTCATAAGAGCTCGACACCCTCCCACAAAGCTTTGACAATATTTAAGGAATTCCCCTCTAGAATAATATCAGAAAAACCCAAATTCCTCACCAGCTCAATTGCCTTGGCTGCTGCAAATGCTTCGGTATAGTTGGCATCCACCCCAAATAGAAGTTGCTCTAACATGGCGGCCATCACTTCACCCATCGAATTTCGAATAACCACACCAACCTTGATTGTTTGCAATTCTTTGAACCTCGCCCCATCAAAATTAATCTTCAACCAACCCTTCGCCAAAGTGCACCAATGAACATCTTTGTCCCTTCGCAATAGATCCTAAATTCTTTGCTCCACTTAACCAAAATCATTTACCAAATTGCAAACCATGGCCATTGTTGCCTCAAAAGAAGCATGGGAATCACAAAAGATTGCTTGGATGTGGAACATCGTTCAACCTTTTGTATTTTTATTTTTATTTTTT
The DNA here is from genome assembly GCA_030407325.1 of Camellia japonica. NCBI lineage: Eukaryota > Viridiplantae > Streptophyta > Magnoliopsida > Ericales > Theaceae > Camellia > Camellia japonica. The sequence continues at coordinate 98,226,124 of JAPPVO010000002.1, read as the reverse complement.
GACAAACATCGTTCAACCTTGATATGGGCATTTGTCACATTGATTTCAGCTGCCAAAGATTCTATGAAAAATTTATAATTCACCCATCTCAAAAAGGGGTGCATTATATTACGATTTTTTGTAATCCTTGATTATGACTAAGTCTTGGTTTGGCATGTGGGTTACGGATGGATTGGGATTAAAACAGTTACAAAAAAATAAAATAGGCTTTTTAGTCCTAGGTTAAAAGTTATCATATCCAAATCATAATCACTTTAATTTTTCTCTCACAAAAGTCAAAAAAATCAAAAAGTCCATCTCAAATAAAATAGCTAAAAAGCCAACCCACATCCCATACGAAGCCTAATTATGGTATTTGTTATAATTTGATTATAACTCATTATAGTATTGTAACCAACAGGGATTGGCCTAGTGGTGTAGGTTTGGGACTTAAGAATTTACTCCTCTTTAGGTCTCAGGTTTGACACATGTTAGGTGCTATCAATCTTTGTGTTAAGGCAGTTCATACGGGGCTCTGCACTTACTTTAATGGGTAAATTATGCAAATAGTCTCTATACTTTACACGATGTGTCAACTTGGTCCATGTAGTTTCAATTTGCTCGATTTTGTCCCTTAATTTAACGGATTGTGTCATTTTAGTCTAATAAATAACGGTTGTTAAATTAATTTAACGGAATGTCAAATAATGTGTCAATTTGGTCCTTGTACTTTACACGATGTGTCACCCTATAATTTCAATTTTCTCAATTTTGACAAGGACTAAATTGACACATTGTGGAAAATACAGGGACCAAATTGACACATTGTTTGACTTTTCGTTAAATTAACTTAACAACCGTTATTTATTGGACTAAAATGACACAATCCGTTAAATTAAGGGGCAAAATTTAGCAAATTAAAACTACATGGACTAAATTGACACATCGTATAAAGTACAGAGACTAGTTGCATAATTTTCCCTACTTTAATTGAGCCCCCCGCTATCTGGATTGGACACCCTGAGTTATCAAAAAAAAAAAAAATTTCATTCTAGTGTTGTTTTTTTTTAATCAATATGGTCTTAGTTATAACTTAATTATTATGACCTATTGTGCGTGTTATTTTGATTATGGCTTAAGTAGTGTTTGGTTATGACCCATTTTGGTATTAATTATTACTCATTGTAATATTTATTATGACCTACTGTGATTATTATTTTAGTAATGATCGAACATGTTTTGGTTATGTCTCAAGTAAGGTTCAATTATGATCTATTGTTTTTCTTTTAATTATCACTGAAAATAATTTAGTCATGACATTTGCAATATCAATATTACAAAATTGGTGTTTGGAAAGTGTGTTTTTTTGTAGATTTTTTTAGTTGTAGGATATTATTGGAGAGATTTTTTTTTGTGTTTGGGAAGATAATTTGATTTTTTTGTGGTTGGATGTGATATTTGTGAAAGAAAAAGTGAAATGATTATAGGATTTGATGTGATATTTTGTTTGGATTTGTTTTTTTTGGTTTTGTAACTAATTTGTCTTTTAGTGAAAAAAAAAACAAAAAAACTCAAAAATTTTCCTTCCCAAACACCGCCAAATTATCATAACTTACATATGGTACACTTCCATTGTAGAACAATTCATATTCTATTATATAAATCAAATATTCTCAACCGTTAATCTTTCCAAATTCATAAAACATTTCAATTTTTAAATTCTGAACTCAATCATACACTTGACAATTTTATTTCGCTAAAAAAAAATAATCATATGCGCATGTGCCACACCGCTTACGTATCATATACACTTCATTATGGGGTGTTTTAGAAAGTTGATAAAAAATTAACTTTTTGACTTTTTTAGCTTATATTGTCTTTTTGTAGGTAAATTATGTGAGAGGTAATATGACATAAAATGGATAAAAAATTAGAAGCTGACTTTTTATCAGTTTCTCAAAAGACTCCTATGTATGCCACACCGCTTTTAGTATATTTATTTATCCTATGTATATGGACTTAATTCTAATTATATAGAGAACCCAATGAGATTTGAAACCAAGAACTGAGATCTAATAAAGAAGGTTCTTTTCTATTATATATATCTATATAACAAGGGAGAGTGGTTTTTGAATTGTGACAAGACTTTTGTTTATTTGTCAAAATATACACCATCAGATTGATTCAATCCAATGGTTGAAAATGTCTCACTTTTCTTTGGACATTTCAATGGTTCAGATTTTTTTTGGTGAATATCAATGCTCCAGATCAGTTTTGGGTGAAAATGTCTCTCTCTCTCTCTCTCTCTTACTCTCAGAATTCAATCACAAGACGTCTTCACACTTTTTCTCTCTGATTTTGATTTCAAAATTTGAAACTCCATTCTCTCTCATACCTCTTCCTCTTCTCTTTCCTCTTCCCACCACACATCTTCCTCTTTCCACCAAGTTTGATCTCCTATGGTGATTTCCGGAATATAGCCCCGGTGGTGATTTCTACCATCTGCCTCCTCTCTCTCCTCTCTTCCTCATTTCAAGGCACCATGTTCACACCACACGCCACAAAGGCAAAACCCAACGGTTCAAATCCAACTGTACTACAAAAACAAAATTACATCACCTTCCATGTTCAGAGAGAGAGAAATAGTGGAGTCAATCTGAAGGAGGAGCAATCTTGCCCACCAACTGTTCGATAAAAATGATGTGAGACAGAGGTGCTAAATTTAGACTTCATTAATGTTAATGTGTACTACACAGGAATAGTACACATTAACCCTTATTTCCATATTGGTAAGGTTTTCTTGAATCTGGTGATTTGTTTCCATATTAACCCTTATTTCTTGGTGATTTCTTGAATCAATTTGGTGATTTGGTGATTTGTTTCCATATTAACCCTTATTTCCATATTTGTACACATTAACCCTTATTTCTTGAATTGATTTGTACACATTAACCCATATTTCCATATTTGTACTAAATCTGGTAATTTGGTGATTTGTTTGAAATACCCAATTGAGGGTTTATTGGGTTTTGTGAGCAAATGCAGAGGAAGTCAATAACCAATCTGGTGATTTGGCTGTTTTGTGGAGTTTTGGCAAAGATTTATTTGTTGATACATTTGAAGAACTATCCAGGTGAGATCACTCATGCTTACTAGCTTGCTTCCTTTCAAAGTTTTTAATTTTTATTTTTAGTCAATTGGGAGGAGAATATTTACAAAATATATTAGAAATCAGTTCTTCAGAATATCCAAGTGAGATCACTTTATTTTTATTCTTCAATTCTTTGAGAATCCTGAGGCTTCAGTTCTTCAGTTTTAGGTGCTTAAAGAAATCATAACCCTAAACTTTGTATCTACTACTATGGAAAATCTCCAACCTTTTTATGAAAAGCAAGTATTGATTGTGATCTTGCCCAATTAGTGGAGTGAGTATTGAAAATTACTATAGAATTAATGACCACGATTGTTTTATGTGATTGATTTTTTGTCTATATTTTTGCTCATTTCTATATTAATAAAACTATGCATACAAAATTGGCAAAATAATTAATCACATAAAATAGTTATGACCATACATACTCTATAGTGGAATCTATCACGAGAGATACAATTGTAGGATTTCAATAAAATAGTTATGACCATACATACTCTATGGTGGGATTGATTCTGTGTTTTATGTGATTAAGTTGCTACTTTTACTTTCTAAAATTGACAATCATCAAAAGGTAGGAGGAGAAAGACAAAGATGGAAATGGGATTTTGTAAATTGTAGTGATTGTTTTTGATTCCTTTAGATCTTCAGTATTGGCTGCAAATGTGGTCTACATACATTATATTAAGGACAATTAGATATCAGAGATTTCAACAAAAATATAAAAAAATAATAAATATTATCAATATTAATATTTAAATTATTTAATTTTATTATTTTTTTATAATTTTTGAAATACTCTCTGAATAGTAATCACATAATAATAAGAGTTATACTAAGGACTCCAAATTATCTACCAAATTTTTTACTAAATCTCTCACATGGGTATGAGATCCACACACACGTGGGTTTGTATTAATACCCCACTGTTGCAAATATAATATGTATTTTGTTAAATTGTACTAGCTTCAATAAATAATAATAAATCAATTTTAAAATTAAAATTAAACAGTAAAAAACATAAAATTACTTAAATTTTAACTATGTTTATCACAATTTTGGTTTTTTTTTTTTTTCTTTTCCCCAACCATTAATGCTATGTTTTAAGTTCTAAATAACAATAACATGAATCATAATAATTTGTAAAATAAATAAAAATTATGATAAATTATAGTTTTTGAATTAATCATCCTCCACAATTAACTGGTTTGTCTATATGGTTGTGAAGATCATCATTGAGTGTTGAACTGGTTGTTTATCTTTGTTCTTTATCTCTGTTGTGGTTGATTATTAAATCGCAAACCTGATTGAACAAAAAGGGCTAGCCTTGGTGTATATATATATGTATAATATATATAATCAAATCAATTTGAATGCTTGGAAGCTTGGAAGCTATCTCCTATGATCAAGCAATCCTTATTTCACCTTCACTGTATATTTTTCTCTGCTCTATGAGTCCTTGATATTGGTTTGGAATTCGAAGGGACTCAATAAACAGTTTATTCCTTTATTTATTATGAATAGCATTTAGATAGCCAAGTAAGAGAAAAAATTTTTCCAAACGAGTTCACTGAGCCATTTCCATTTTCTATCTAGAAAATAAATATTTTCAAATAATACAAAACAGTCTCTAGATTTTGAATAAAATATACTTGATCATAGGAGGATTGCGGTTATGAAGATAATTATTTCCTTTGCCTACAGAAAACAAATGCAAACAATTAAGCCCAAAAAAATATAATATACAGATGCCACTGTCAATTAGGACAATGAAAAGAAAAAAAAATTAAACAAAGATGAATGCCTCCTCCATCATTTTGATGAGACAGAAGATGTACATAGGGAGGGAAAAACACCATATGGGTCATTTTCCATACTATTATTAATTTATGGGTCATTTAGTTTCCATTCTCTCTCAGCTTTTGTAGTTTCCTTCTTACCCATCAGAGCTCACTCCGGTAGATTATTTCTCTCAAATTTTGTTTTCACTCCTCTCCTTTTTCATCTCTCAGCTTTTGTTTTTTAGCTTTTAATGTTATGGTTGTTGTTATTGTTATTGTATTTTTTTTTTCTTCAGTTCTTTGTGGGTTATGTACATATTGTTTTTAGGCTTTGAGAGCATCCCCTCCCGTGAAATTTATATTTTAAAGTTTCCTTTTCCCCTTCCCTTTGTACCTCTGTTACATTAATTTTGTTTCCTACCAATTGACTAAATGAAGAATTATGTTCGAAATCAAAATTTCATTAATTTTTTAGATAACTAAATGAATAATTCTGTTCTTCCTTGCTAATAGAAAATTTACGAACTGGAATACAGGAAGAATTTCCCTTGCTGCAATTCAAACGACGCTGCTCTCCTTCGGCTCCCATCGAACTCGCACTCACAAGGTAAGATTTCAAACTCGCTCCCTTTCTTTGCTCTTCATCGCTGTGTTGATTGTTTGAATTTGTTGTTTGAATTGTTTGAATTCTGTTTGATGTGAATCCTTGATATTGGTTTGGAATTTTAGCAAAAATCTGATTGCAGGCGTTTATTAAATTTTTTTATATAAATCTTATACATACTCTTTTGCATGGCTGATGTGAGTTTTATTACTCTATTTAAAGAAGCTTTGACTGTTTTCCAGAGTTTTGTCTGGTTTAACTCCGAATCCTGCTAAGAGTGATGAGTCTTCTAATATGACGTTTCTAGCTTAATTTCTTCCCAAGTTCGGACATATCCCATACTCTTACGCAAGTGTTAACTGTCCAACACATATACTTCATAAATTTAGAAGAGCCCATATAATATGATCAATGTAGTGTTATTTTCTATTCAAATATACTGAAAAACAGTTTTTGAGTTTGTTCTATATCACATGATTCAAACTTATATTGTTATAGAAACAGGATTGTGAGAGAAACATGGATTTAAAAAAATAAATAAATAAAACTCTAGATGATTGATAGATTGGGGTAAATAGTATAATTATCACTTGGCTGGTTCTGTTTTTGATTAAATATCGTTCAGGTAATTTCAGTGTTTTTTTATGTTGTGTTTTACTCAATTTCTGCCTCTCCACTTCTCTTTCTGTGTTGCTACAATTCAAACCCATCGTTCTTCAGTTCAACAAAGGCAAGTTCTCCAGTTCTTTGTGTTGACAATCCAGTTCTTTGTGTTGATTGTTTATGGGCCAGTTACATTGTGTTATTTTAGATTGTTATTATTAGTGAGAGGGTAATTTATATCTAAATTGGGCCGAGCTAAGGAGGAGATTTCCTTGGAAATTGGGCCGCGTAATGGACCGAGGTAAGGATAGATTTACTTCGGTCCAAGAACTAAACGAATATGGGCCGCGGTAGAAAAGACTAGCAAGTGGGCTGCGGTCCAAGTGTTAGTTCGGTCCAAGTATGGAAGGGACTTTTTCAAGTGTTACCTCGGTCCAAACGTGATTATAAGTTTACCAATCGGAGTAGAGATAGTTATCTCGGCCATGGCACTCGGAGCCGAGGTAATGGCTTCTCTTGGTGGGCTTCGCTCTGGATAGCGCGGTAGAAGCTTACTCCAGTTAGCCCGGTCCAAGAGCCTTGAAGTTACTCCGGTCCGCAAGAGGTGTAAGTTACTCCGGTCCGCAAGAAGTGTAAAGTTACTCCGGTCCGCGAGATGTGTGAAATTACTCCGGTCCCAGAGAGCTTGCGGTAAGTTCAGTCGTCACACAAAGTTATACCGGTCGGGACCGGAGTATTGGTTATACCGGTCAAGACATACTATGGTTAGCATTGAGAGAGCCGAGGTAAGAGCAGTAAATGGAAGAGCCGAGCTAAAGTTATCTCGGTCTAGTCTGCGGCTTAGCATAGCCATGCTTACCTCGGTCATATTGAAGTCTGACCATGGTAAAACCATCTCACTTGGTTTATGCAGTGAGGGGGGTGTTGAAGGATAAGCATTATCTTTTAGGAGTATGAATCCTAGGAGGACTCTACATGGAGGAGTAAAAGTCCTACTAGGATTGTGCTACACGGAACCTATAAAAGCTCACAAAAATCACCTATGGAGAGGTAACACAACTTTGTTTTCTGAATACACAGAGCTTTTGTCTATTTGTCAAGCTTACTAACTTAGGCATCAGAGAGGTTTCCGGCACACACCCGCCGGCCAGCTCACGTTCGTATTTTCAGGTGATAAAACGACGTTGTACGGAGGAGCGCAGACTTGATCAACAGGATTATACGAGAAGGTTTATTTCTTTCCCGTACAATTGGCGCCGTCTGTGGGAAATTCAGACAAGAACAAACCTCTTGATCAAACTTTTCCTTTTAAAGAATCAATGGCTCACAACGAAGAATTACCACAGTCTGCCATTGACGGACAAACTCCAGAAGGGGGTGCAAGGCGCGAAGGTCTACCTCTTATCCCTCCTATGGGGGATTTGGAGCCACAAAGACAGAATCCCAGGAGGGATACAAGAGGAAGAAGGCGGACTAACAGCCCTCGTCACTCTCGTTCACAGAGCCCAGAAAGACAAAGGCGGAGAATTGATCCTCAAGCATTGGAGGATCGCGTCAAGGAGCAGGACGAATTGATACAACGGATGGCGGCGGACATGGAATCTCTAAAGCGCCAGGTGAAGGGAAAAGGAGTGGCGACAGGAGAGGGGCGCACAAACAAGACGCCCCCTCGCCACTCGGAAAATCGTAGTAGGAATACTACACCCTCACAAGCAGAGAGCAGAAGCCTCAGGACAGGCGATACCCAATCCAGGTCTTCCAGAACTCGTCACTCCAGGTCTAAGAGGACGAGATCTGAGAGGTCGTACACTGAAGGAAGCACCTATTGGCCCTCACATACGTACCAAACAAGATCCAGACAGACGGAGTTGCCCAGATCGTCCGACTTACGAACCGTGCTCGAAGAAAGGGCACGAAGCAAGGAGGATGCCAGGGCACGCGATCTACACAGAGTTTCTGCCTTACAGCGGTTGGCTCCTCGGACGCATGGAAGCGTCGAGGTTGGAATGCCAATACCGCGCCCTGCCTACGAACCAACGGACAAGGCATTAGCGAGGCTGCAGACCTCACCGTTCATTCCGGCAATTGAAAACGCGCCCCTGCCTTCAGGCTTCCTTCAGCCCAAATTCACCACGTACGAAGGGAAGACGAACCCTTACATGCACTTTCGCCACTTTCGCCAGGTTATGGCGGTATATCGGCAGAACAAGGCTTTGATGTGTATTCTGTTCCCATCCAGCCTTGGTGACCTAGGCTTAACCTGGTTCGAAAGGCTACCAGAAGGCAGCATAATTTCCTGGGCGTAATTGGCAGAGGCGTTCGTTACAAGGTTCAGAACGAACACCAAAACACCAGTGGAGATCGATCAGCTACTCTCCATCGACATGGGCGACGAAGAGACGTTGAGATCCTACAATGGAAGATATTGGGAAACTTTCAACCAGATAGGAGATTGCCCCACAAATCTCGCCATCGCGCAATACAAAAGAGGTCTTCCAGTCGGAAACAGGTTGAGGGACTCAATTACCATGACGCCACCCCTTACAATGGAAGCCTTGATGGAGAGAGTACACCAACATATTCGCGTGGAGGAAGATAGCCCCCGCGCTAAAGCAAAATCTGGCACAACCGCAATACCAGATAAAAAGACTATGGCAAAAGTCAACACGGTAGAGCGTCCAAGCAGGGACGGGCGAGGCAGGAAGGACAACGGTGAGGACCAAGATGAAAGGAGGTGGAGAGTCCACACTGCCATTACCACAGTGTTCAAAAAACCGATCTATCGGATCCTCAGCGAGATACGCAATGAACCTTTCGTCCGATGGCCTGCTAAGTTGGGAGAAGCGCAAAAAGACTACGACGAGAGATCGCGGTGCACCTTCCATGATGAACAAGGGCACCGCACTGAAAATTGCACGCCATTGAAGCAGCATTTGGAGGAGTTAGTGGCAGCTGGGCACTTGGACCAATACATAAAAGGAAGAACCAGAGAGCAAGGAGCTGTTGTCCGCAGATGTTAGCAAGGCAGCTGAACAGAAGACAGTGGAAGATTTGGTACAGGAAATGATAGATGTAAAGAACCCAGAGAAGAGAAGCTAGGGTCCAATAGGGAATGACCATACAAAGTGGTTGGTTTAGCTGAAAAAGGGGCATATCACTTGGAGGATGAAGCCAACAAGGCTATCCCCAGACCATGGAACACTGCAAATCTCGAGTTATCTGTTCGATAGGGTACTTGTAATTTACATTTTCCTCAATAAAACAAGTAGTTCCCTTCTCAGCATAGATTATTTTCTTCTGTAAAAATTGTTTTAGTGAGCTAGGGGCATTGAAAGCAGAGTTGGCTGGAAAAACCAACACTTACCTCTCCTAAGCCGAGATAAGGAGGTAGGCTAAAGGTGGTTGGCAGGTTTGACCAACAAAACTTTTTTGCACCCTTTAAGCCGAGGTAAGCTAAAGGTGGTTGGCAGGTTTGACCAACAAAACTCTTTTGCACCCTTTAAGCCGAGGTAAGGACCTAGGCTAAAGGTGGTTGGCAGGTTTGACCAACACAATTCTTTTGCACCTTTAAGCCGAGGTAAGGACCTAGGCTAAAGGTGGTTGGCAGGTTTGACCAACACAACTCTTTTGCACCCTTTAGCCGAGGTAAGGACCTAGGCTAAAGGTGGTTGGCAGGTTTGACCAACAAAACTCTTTTGCACCCTTTAGCCGAGGTAAGGACCTAGGCTAAAGCTGGTTGGCAGGTTTGACCAATAAAACTTTTTTGCACCCTTTAAGCCGAGGTAAGGACCTAGGCTAAAGGTGGTTGGCAGGTTTGACCAACATAACTCTTTTGCACCCTTTAGCCGAGGTAAGGACCTAGGCTAAAGGTGGTTGGCAGGTTTGACCAACAAAACTTTTTTACACCCTTTAAGCCGAGGTAAAGACCTAGGCTAAAGGTGGTTGGCAGGTGTGACCAAACAAAAAACTTTTTTGCACCCTTTAGCCGAGATAAGGATCTAGGCTAAAGATGGTTGGCAGGTTTGACCAACGTTTTTTACTCTTCGGCCGAGATAAGGATCAAGGCTGAAGAGTGGTTGGCAGGTATGACAAGATAGATTGCAAGGTTAAAACCGAGATGAGTATCTCGGCCAGAGAATGTCATACTTCATTCAAAACATAAGTGGAAAATAAATGACAAGCAGTTGAGAGAACTGAAGATTTCATTCCAAAAGTGCATTACAAAAGGAGGGGCCGTAGCCCGGTTACAAACTCCTTTGGTAAACAGAAGAAAAATCATGCAAAGAGGTCATTTAAATCGGCGTCCAAATCAACCCTGGCTTCACCTAAAGATAGCTCGGTCGTGGCAAGCACACTTTGGTTGAGCTCGGTCAAAGGCACCGCATCAGACACAGCAGGCAAATGTGGGATGGAGACCATAGGAGTTGGAGAGTTGGACTGGCGACCAAGCTGGGCGTTATTATCAGGCTCTTGGGTTACATCCTCTTCCTCAGTATTGAAGAAATTTTTGCTGAATAGCATTTGCATACTCCACCATGGAGCTCGGTATAAAATATGGAGGAGGGTTTAGGAAGACCTCGGTCTCTTGGCTATGACCGAGTTGCGCCACAGCTGCTTCCCACCCACACTTGACGAAGAGGTCTTTGGCAGCCTCACATTGCAGGATATAGCTCGCGCAGTATCTCGGTTGAGCGTGCAAAGGTGTGCCTGGCCAACCTAGTCAGTTTGCAAAGTAAAAAGGAAAAATATTAAGCACGGATCGTTGGACCGTGCTAAAAGAAACAAAGGTGAAATAAATGGAGTCCTCGCTCGGCTAAGTGGAACGAAGGATTCGTAGCCCGGTTCAAGCTTATTGTGCAGCATTCTTAGTTCGGTTTTGACTAAGTCAAGGAGCTGGTTTAGCCCGGTAGAAGGCCACAGTTTAGCTCGGTTGAGAGGCTAAAGTTTAGCTCGGCTGGAAACAAGTAATCCCAAATCATGCATGGCAGATGGAATTAAGGAGCAATTGAGAGGGTAATTTATATCTAAATTGGGCCGAGCTAAGGAGGAGACTTCCTTGGAAATTGGGCCGCGTAATGGACCGAGGTAAGGATAGATTTACTTCGGTCCAAGAACTAAACGAATATGGGCCGCGGTAGAAAAGACTAGCAAGTGGGCCGCGGTTCAAGTGTTAGTTCGGTCCAAGTGTGGAAGGGACTTTTTCAAGTGTTACCTCGGTCCAAACGTGATTATAAGTTACCAATCGGAGTAGAGATAGTTATCTCGGCCATGGCACTCGGAGCCGAGGTAATGGCTTCTCTTGGTGGGCTTCGCTCTGGATAGCGCGGTAGAAGCTTACTCCGGTTAGCCCGGTCCAAGAGAGCCTTGAAGTTACTCCGGTCCGCAAGAGGTGTAAAGTAACTCCGGTCCGCAAGAAGTGTAAAGTTACTCCGGTCCGCGAGAGGTGTGAAATTACTCCGGTCCCAGAGAGCTTGCGGTAAGTTCAGTCGTTACACAAAGTTATACCGGTCGGGACCGGAGTATTGGTTATACCGGTCAAGACATACCATGGTTAGCATTGAGAAAGCCGAGGTAAGAGTAGTAAATGGAAGAGCCGAGCTAAAGTTATCTCGGTCTAGTCTGCGGCTTAGCATAGCCATGCTTACCTCGGTCATATTGAAGTCTGACTATGGTAAAACCATCTCACTTAGTTTATGCAGTGAGGGGGGTGTTGAAGGATAAGCATTATCTTTCAGGAGTATGAATCCTAGGAGGACTCTACATGGAGGAGTAAAAGTCCTACTAGGATTGTGCCACACGGAACCTATAAAAGCTCACAAAAATCACCTATGGAGAGGTAACACAACTTTGTTTTCTGAATACACAGAGCTTTTGTCTATTTGTCAAGCTTACTGACTTAGGCATCGGAGAGGTTTCTGGCACACACCCGCCGGCCAGCTCACGTTCGTATTTTCAGGTTATAAAACGACATTGTACGGAGGAGCGCAGACTTGATCAACAGGATTATACGAGAAGGTTTATTTCTTTCCCGTACAATTAGAATTCCATTCTCCCAAACCCACAATTTTTTGAATCAATCTAATACATTTTTTAAACAAAATATAAACCCACAATTTGTTTATTAAACCCATCCAAGCACCAAGAACTACATTTAGTTTTTTGAACTGGTTTGAGGAAGATGGTTGTGGTGACCAATTTTGTTGTAAACTGGTTAGAGTTGGTTTTTTTTTTTTTTTTTTGCACCATTTAGTGTTTTTCTCATTACCATTGGTTAGTTTTTTTTTTCCCCCTATTAGTTAGGGTTGTTTGGTTTTTTTTCCCCCTAATACAATTTGTTATAGTTTTGTATCTTCGTATAGTGACTTAATTAAAAGCCAACAGCTACTTTAGAGCCATACTCTCAGAATTTTTTTACTAACAGCCTTAACTTCAATAATTGTATCTGCCTAACTTCCCACATCGAATAACTTCCCACCTTTCACAAACACTCACCATCATGGACTTAGTCCATCTAGATTCAGCAAAAACAGAGGCTATCCCATCCAAATTCAGCATCCCATTCAGTGTAACATTTCTTTTGGAGCATTTTTGTTTTTTTTGTAACATTGAGGGCGCTGAGTTGATCGATTCTGTTCTCGATGTTGTTCGCAAAGAGGTTGATAATTGTGATTGTTCACAAAGCAATAACAAATTGTGATTGTTTGCAAGGTAACTGTTCTTGGTAGCCATGTGCATGTAAAGCAGCATATAAGTTGTAGAAGTAAAGAAAACCCACCAAATAATCCCACAACCCGCTCATTGTTATGATATATTAATTGAAACGCACTTACTCATTGGTATATCAAAAAAATCCATCAGATCACTCCCTGTTTCCTTTGGTAGTTGTGCGACCAAAGTTTTTGAAGCGTTGAAGCTTCAATCTCCAAGTAGTACGCTCATGCTTCTCAACATTATGTTCACTTTTTCCTTTCACTTTAATTTTGATGTCTTATAAATCTGTGTTTTTATCAAATTCTTGGCAGGTTAGCTTAGCAATGCAAAGTTCATAAGAGCATCCAATCTAGGTATTGTAGTTCTATTTTGTGGTCGAAAAATGGGAAAGTTCTTAAGTTTTGTGGTCCAATCTAGGCATTGTAAAGTTCTTAAGTTTCATGTTTTTTATAGGTTTATAAATTGTTGAACATGGTAAAGTTTGGGAGCATGGTATTGTTGAACATGGTATTGTATGAGTGGTGAAAAAAAACTATTGCTAAATAATATTTATCACATTGTAGATTGAAAATTCACAGTTTTGTTTATTTTGGATTCAAATTAATGTATACTGCAATCTTATGTGTTTTGATGCAATTGTTTGGATTTGATTTATTTGTTTGTTGTTAGATTTTTATTTTCTCATTGTAAGTGTATATCAGTGTTTATTCTCTTCATTAATAGTGTTTAGTGTTCGTAAAATTGATTTTTTGTAAAAAAAAAAAAATTTAATTGTGAAGTGATTTTTTGCGCTGATTTTTCTACTTTGGGAGAAATGATAGAGAAAACAATTGTTCTGTAAATCCATATTTTCATTGGGTTTGGTCCCAAAATTAAATTCTGTGAGGGAAAGGTACAGGACGAAAATGGCCGTACCGGCGGTGTATGGGAGGACAGCAACTATTTTTGTTTTTGCTTTGTTAGAAAATACGTGTTTAGTAGTTATGACTAAGTAAGTTGTTCTTACCTATTCCTGATTTTGAGTTTTTCATTGACAATCTATTTATGATTTAATTTTTATGGCTGTTGAGAGAACAGAGTGTTCCTAGAAGTTTGAATTTGCACATGACACTGATAGCTGAACTAATAATTCATGTCTTATGAATTTCTATTTATTTGTTTCTTTACACTGTATTTGAAAACTAGATGAAATAACTTTACATTTTCTGAAAACTAGAGATTCAGTTTTTGGATTTGGAAACTTTGCAGGGGTAGTGGAGGTCAATAGAGTTTCACCCACTGATTAATCTAGATATGGGTTGTGAATTACACCGTGCGTTCAGGCACGGGCATACGCTAGTATATATATATGAAAACAAGTTATCACAACTTGTAAGATAGTACAACTAGCCGACCAAAAAAACCATTTGATGGTTATTTACAGGAATTACTAGTAGGCTTATGTCGCATTATAGTGAAATGAGATCATGATCAAGTTTTATTTTCATATTGGGTAAATTACACTTTGTCCCTTAAAATTTCACTCATTTTTCATTTTGATCCTTTAAGTTTAATTTTTTAAACTTTAGCCCTTTATGTTTGTAATTCTTCCCACTTTAACCCTTTAAGTTTAATTTTTTTCCAATTTGGCCCTTCATGTTTACAATCCATCCCACTTTGGCCCTTCATATTTGCAATCATTCCCACTTTATTCCTAGACTAACTTACATCCAAAAAACTAATAGAATCTGCCACATCACTAACATATCAGCTCCATGTATGATATAAAAAATTCACTAAAGATGCAAAAAATAAAAAATAGAAAACAAAAAAATTGGAATTTTTTTTTTAATCTTTAGTGAACTTTTTTTTTTTTCAAATTTATTCATAAACATTATTACATTATAGATGCATTTAGATTAGATACAGCTAAAAAAAATAAAAACAAATTTAACTAAAAAAAAGAAAAAAGTTTATTAAGATGAAAAAAATGAAAATATACTGACTCAAACACCTGTATTATCAATTCTGAAATGAAAAATTTACTATCGTTTTTTTTCGTCTTTAATGAACTTTTTTTCTTTTTTTAGTTAAATTTGTTTTTATGTTTTTAACTGCATCTAATCTAGATGCATCTATAATGCAATAATATTTATGAATAAATTTGAAAAAAAAAAAAGTGCACTAAAAACTAAAAAAAATTACAATTTTTTTGTTTTTTATTTTTTAAATTTTGCACCTTTAGTGAATTTTGTACATCACATATGGAGTTGATGTGTTAGTGAGGTGACAAATTCTGTTACTTTTTGGATGGAAGTTAGTCCAGGGGTAAAGTGAGAAGGATTGCAAATATGAAGAGCCAAAGTGAGAAGGATTACAAACATGAAGGGCCAAAGTGAGAAAAATCAAAATTAAAGGATTAAAGTGGGAAGGATTGCAAACATGAAGGACCAAAGTGGGAAGGATTGTAAACATAAAGGACTAAAATAGAAAAAATTAAACTTAAAGGGCTAAAATGAAAAATAAGTGAAACTTTGAGGGGGCAAAGTATAATTTACCCTTTCATATTTATAATCATGTAATTTGCATTCCAACATCATGTAAAAGTTTCTGCTCAAAAAAAAAAAAAAAAAAACATCATGATATCACATATAGATTCTAAACAATACTGTAATGCTCAATTTCAAATAGACGATAAATTGTAACAATTATAAAAGATAAAATAATATAATAATATAAAAACTTATTGACATTTCCTTTTGCTAATAAAAAAAAAAAAAAATGTCTGGTTGTTTTTACTTTTCAGAAAATTGAGTTTTTTTATTTTTCGTATTTTTTATTTTTAGTAAATTTTTAAAATATTTTACGATTTTTTTTTAATTTTTTAAATGCACCTAACTTAAATACATTTAAAAATATAATATTTATGAAAATAAATCTTTAAAAAAATTCATTAAACACAAAAAAAATTAAAAAAAAATAATACATTTTCATATTCTTGTATATTTATTAAAAATTTTAAATATTTATTCACAAATATTTTGCTTTTTAGATACAACTAAATTAGGTATATCTAGAACGTAAAAAAAATTACTTAAAATATTTAAAAAATACTATACACAGAAAAATAAAAAAACTCAATTTTTAGAAAATCGATCAAAACCAAACAATTGATATTTTTTTAGTTTTAAGAAATAATCATTTTGGACGCATTTTATGAAACAAATTTAAATTTTGGCAAACGTAAAAATTTTGATTAAAGTGAGATGTTTTGCAAATAGCTAAGTATAAATGAAGGTTTTATATTAATAAATCACGTTTAGATTAATTAATTTACATTTTATCAAAATTTGAGGCTTAACAAAGATTAACCTCACCATCAGAATGGTGGTTGGCACTTTCTCATCCGTGAGGAGGCCTTACAATTTCAGAAACCTTTGGCACTTTTTTATAAAAATTGGGTTCATGAACAATAAAACATTGAACCCAAGAATACGAAAATGTTATTTTTTTTTTATAGCACAGCCTCTGGGATAATCTTTCACAGTTCATAACACGATTTTTATACTTTCCACCTGCCCACCATTGAAAAAATCCCTCCATTGAACTTGGTATTGCCCACTCAAGATCCCACTAGCTTACAATTTCAGACCAAAGCTTCCAAACCAACGGACAGAATAACAGGACATGCTTTGTTGTCTCCATCTCATTTTTGCAAAATAAACACAATGTGCTTGTACTTGCACTTGGCACTCCAATCCTTTACAAGAAAACCGATGTTTTAACCCTACCTTTCCATGCTAACCAACCAAAGAACCGCACTTTTGGAGGGGCTTTATTTTTCCACAGACCATTAGTAACTTTAAGTGATGGCCCATGAGTTGCTTCCCACCAAGACCACACTGAATCTGTTGTGTATTTCCCAAAAGAATGTGCAGACCAACTACAAGAATCTTCCTTGTCCAGATGAAGTGATGGGGCTACCACCAGCATGTCCAGCAGCCTATGCTCCTCCTCTCTCCTATAAATCATTTGCCATACACTTGAGCTGTCTTTTCTCAGGCACATTTGATGTAATGTATCATCTTTTTTGCTTGACAAACTGTATAATTTGGGAAAATCCATCCTTAAGCTTGAGTTGTTCAACCAATTATCTGACTACAAATTAATTCCCTTTCCATTTCCTACTAAGATTTTAAAATTTCCTTTATAAAACTCCAACAAATTTTGATTATCAGCAACAATATTAAGGCCTCGTTTGGTAAGTTAACATTTTAGCCAAAAAGTTAAAAAGTTACCAAAAAAGCCAAAAAGTCTATAACCTATACCAAAAAGTCAAAGGTTCCCTTTTCTCTCTACTTTTTGCACATCTTTTCGTAAAAAATCAAAAAGTCACCCCAAACATACTAGTTTTTTTTACCTCATATTTTAGTCAAAAAGTTATTAAAATAGTCTGTTCCCAAACGAGGCATAAGAATGTCCTTCCAGATTAAAGATCCAAACTCATGTGATGGTATCCAACTGCCACCTTCCAATCCATACCTGTTGCTCACCACTTTTTTTCATAGAGCCTTGTTTTCTCTCTCATATCTCTACCACCATTTGAGAAGTAAACAAGCATTCACATCAGCTAAATCTCTCACCCCTAATCCTCCTTGATTTTCACTCCTGCACACCTCCTTCTAATTAACTAAATGAACCTTCTTCTTAACTTCTGACCCACCCCCATAAAAATGTTGCTTGTAACTTTCCAAATGACTTTACTACACTCTTAGGAATTTTAAAGATAGAGAGGTAATAAGTTGGCAAGCTTGAGAGAGTTGATTTGATCAAGGTAAGTCTACCTGCAAAAGACAAAAGCTTTCTCTTCCATGCACCCAGTTTCACCCTTACCTTCTCCACTACTGGTTGCCAAGTACTCTTCCTTCTGGGATTGGCCCCAAAAGGCAAGCCTAGATACTTAGTTGGCAACTTTTGAGTAAGACAGTTAAGTTTTTTAGCCAGCTCCTTAATTGTTGAATCTTGAATACCAACCCCACACACAACACTCTTATGGAAGTTGATTTTAAGTCCTGACATCAACTCGAAGCACCTCAAAATTCTTTTAATTGTTAATATTTCCTCCTCATCACCCTCATAGAAAATTATAGTATCATCAGCAAACTGAAGGTGAGAAAATCTTATTTCATTAGGTCCCATAACAGTCCCTGTAATCAGTCTCCTTTCCTTAGCTCTTTCCAACAAAATATTCAGACCCTCTATTATGATGTTAAACAAGAATGGTGACAAGGGATCCCTTTGTCTCAACCCCCTTTGT
This sequence comes from Camellia japonica, assembly GCA_030407325.1. Classification (NCBI taxonomy): domain Eukaryota; kingdom Viridiplantae; phylum Streptophyta; class Magnoliopsida; order Ericales; family Theaceae; genus Camellia; species Camellia japonica. Next base: position 98,207,999 of record JAPPVO010000002.1, on the reverse strand, counting down.
GGTGAAAACTCTTCAGTTGGTGAGCCATTAACCAAAACTGACACCTTTGTTGTTGAAATGCAGGACTTCATCCACCTAAGCCATTTTCACCAAAACCCAAATTTCTTATCATAGAGTATAAAAATTCTCAATTCACTAAGTTGTAAGCTTTCTCAAAATCTAACTTTAGGATAACCCATTTTTTCTTTGACCTTTTCCACCAATCCACTATTTTATTGGCTATTAACACACCATCAAGAATATATTTACCTCCCAAAAATGCTGATTGTACATTACTTATAACAGATGATAGTACACTCTCAAGCCTTTTGGACAACACCTTAAGACAATTTTATACACTGAGCTCACTAAACTAATTGGTCTATAATCCCCCAAACTCACAGGGTTGTCCTTTTTAGGTACCAGAGCTATGAAAGAACTATTAACCCCTTTTAGTAGTTGCCCATTAGTGTGAAATTCCTGAACAAACTACACAACCTCCCCTTTCATGACCGTCCAACATTTTCTAAATACTTGCTAAGTTAAAACCATCTGGCCTAGAGGCCTTATTTCCATCCCAAAAGCGCCTTCTTGCCCAATTCGAAGTGGGGATGTGACACATATCTACAACTGGGTTCCCCTGTTATAGCAAAACTACCAATAGCCACCATATATACAAGAGCATCTTTGAACATGTCCTAAGTTTCTTTCCATTCTATACTCAGCGACAAACTCCTATCCATCCTCTTGGAGGATGAAATGATGAATGCCTCAACTATAAGGATGTCTTCCTCATGGTTAAGTGCCATTAACTTTGGAATCGATGGCTCAACAAAAGCCTTTAAACTTTTGCAAACAGTAAGTATGGGGCAACCAACCCCAAGTAATTCTCCAAATCCACATAATAAATCTTGGTTGGCAAATGTAGTAGCAAAAATGAGTGAAGGCGAAAGGCAAAGGAAACCATAATCTTCCACGAATCTAAGGTTGATGTTGGCCAGGGTGAAGCAAATAAAACTCATAGTGTGTTAATCAGTCTACTCTTTGTATATATTTAGGAATGTTAATCAACCCAATCTTCATAATTTGAATACTCATAGCTTTTGAATACTCATTTTACAAATCTTGAACACCTAATTCATTCACCCCAAACTTTGCACTCCCACCTTATGTTGGAAATGGTTGGAAAATTCTGGGTAAAACCAGAATTTTTTCCCAAACTTTGGTCTATTATTTAGGTGGGACCCGAGCGTCGATTTTCGCTGGTCAAAGTGGTAATGCGTTCTATGCCGCGTTGTGATTCACGTGGTATATTTGGTTGCTCAAAACCATTATCGAGTGAATGGAAAATTGAAGCCAAAGTATGCTTCATAGAAATGGAGTTTTTGTGGAAATTTCTTAAGGTTTGTGTAAATAGCTTGTCCCACATTGATTTGGTGAGAAGTTTTAAATGGGTTTATATAGCTTGGACTTATAACTTGGGGAGGGCCCTATGGGGCACCCTAAGTTTGTAGAAGGGAGAGATTATGGGCAAAATGGGCTAGACCCATTGGACCCAAAAATCACCACACACGCGCACGCACGCCGCCGTCCATCCGTTCGTTGGGCTGGGCTTGGGCGCGGGTGTGAGGTTGGGTTGGGCTTGTCCGGCCCAATACTAATCTTTTTGGGCCAAAAATATTTGAATTCAATTTATTTTTGATAGAATAAATTCTGTCTAAATTTAAGTTTTAATTTTTGAATTCAAAATTTTATTTGCACCTCTTCAGAAATTCTTTACAGGTTCGGATCTGTCCAAAACCGAATCTGTTCGGTTCAAATTTAAATCCACCTGAACAGATTTGAAATTCAAACAGATTCGGTTATCTGTTTAAATTCAAACCCAACAGGTACAGTACCTGTTCAAACAGGTATGCTACCTATTCAATTCAAAATTAAAGGGTGCCATTACTTCTATAAATAGACCAGCCCTCATTTGATCAGATTCACTCCAATTTTCGTCCATCTTTTGCTGCAAATCATCTCTGCATTTTGCTGCATTTATTCCATTATTTTTCTGTGAGAAAGAGGGTATACACTAAGTGTGTTCGTTGAACAAATAAATTATAGTGCTGCATTTATTTTTTGTTGATCATTTCATCTTGGGAGATAGACGTCCATATTCTGAAAGCACCGAGGAGAGGACGAATCTGTCTTAAGGACACAGTGTCAAACATTGGACTTGATCAGATTATTATTTGAAGAAATTAATCAAGTTAGTTGTTTAATTTATTATTCTGTTTTATTTGTTTATTAAATCAAATTTTAATTTTGTTTTTGTAACAAAATAAAATATGTTTTTATTTATTTATTTTTATTTCTAGTTTGATTTTTGTAATCAAACAAATTTCTTTCATTTCCTTTATTTCTTTTATATTCTGTTTGTTGTTAAGTATACAAACAGAATTAATTAATTACAGTGAAGATTGTCCGACACCTTATACCCCCACTCATAATTGTAGAGCCCAATTATATTATTTCATAAATCTAATTTTTATAGCAATAAACATATAATATATTAAAATTATTTTTGTTTGTTATTGAAAAAGTATAAATTAGGAGATTTATTCAAAATAGATGATAGACATCAACAAGTGGATTATTTTTTTTGGGCATAAATTCTAATTAAGTTTTGAATAAATACTTGATCAATACTATTGAAGCTATCGCTGGTGACATGTGGTTTTGAGAGAGTGATGGGTCTAGTGAAAAGTTTCGCTCAAGATTTAAGTTGCGAGCTAAGTAATTAAGGTTCATCATTTGGATTTGGTCTGCAATCCACCTGACTCGATGGGCTTTCACCTAGTCCAAGCTTGTACTCTAAAACAAGTCAGCCCAACTTGGACCTAGAGTTCGAAGCTTAGCCTACCCCATTCCCATTAGCTTATTAGCCCGCGGGAGGCCACCCGTGAGACTTTCAAAAAAATATGAAAAAACCACCTAAAAAATGGGTTTTAAATTTGGGCATGTTGAGCTAAGCTTGCTGGTTGGCCCGTGAACTCACTCCATTGGCCCATGAGACATGGGATGTCAGGCCTAAGGTTTTGGTCTACGGCCCACCTGATCCAAACTTGTAAAAAAAAATAAAAAAAAGCCTGTTGGGCTTACGATCAGACTTGAAATTTATATTTTTCTTCAGTGGGCCGGCCTGGCCAGGCCCAACAAACCTCCACATTGACGCTCTGTTATTGCGGGTGAAGAACACTTTCTTTCGTCTACACCGTTTGGCTTTCTTTGTGGTGGATCACCATCATCGACCTCTGTGTTTTGTTGTTTCACATGCAAAAAAAGCATATATAATTCTCAAACCTACCAGAAATTTGGAGGGAGATCCATTTTCATATTCTATTGATTCCTGGTGTGACAAGACAATCGCATTTCGAGAATACCCATTTCAAATATTCGTCAGATCTGTTTGGGAATCGGATCCTATTTTGATTTTTCTAGGGATGTCTCGGATTGGGTTCTGATATGCATTTTGGTTTGATATAATTTGCCCAAGACCCATATCGATGTCTCTTAATTTCATGGAGTTTTTGAGTGTGTTTGATGGAACTTGTTGATTTGATGTGCATATTATAGAGGAGGCTAGTTGGTTGGGCATTCAATTGTGATTGTGGTTTTGCTGGGCGTTGAATTTGGTGGTGTAGTGCTGCTCTTGAAGAAACATGTTTTGGAGGGAACGCGAGAGGGAGAACAAAGAGCTGAACAGTGGACCGCCTTGCGGCCAGGTTCGAGTTCTTGTTGTTGGAGATTCAGGTATTTGATTCTTATTTGGAGTATGTTCTTCTTTTGCTCTCATGTTTATTGATTTTTTTGCTTTTCAATTTTGATTTGTTTTGATATTTTGTGTTACTTAATGGTGAAATCCAGTACAAATAGAATATTGATACGCTATCAAATTTTATGAAATAACAAGTTTGTGAAAAAGGAGGGTTGAAAGTACTTTAATGGGCGAGCATGGCTCAGATTGGTTCGGTCTAAAAGTAAACCAAGGACCAAACCATTACTTACCCTTCTATGAAATTTGAAACCAAATCAATGCACAAAAAACTTGGAATCAAACCAGATCGAACCAATATAACATAGTTGTTAAGTTTGGAACCATGATTTTTAAAAGCTTATCATCATTTACAACATAATTGAAAAGTATTATTCACAACTCAAGAATTGTTTAGATGATTGATTTAAAAATAAATTCAACAGTATAAGAGGACACTTGCAAGAGTAGAGGGTTGTATATATATTTAATACTAGTAAGATATTTGAGTTTTTTAATATTTTTGGTTGACAATAAATTATGTGTATATGTCTATGGTACTTCACTGGGTAGTGGGATTGTGCACGGTACTTCTACATATATACTGGGTACACGGAACAAAACACATTATCGTATTTTTTTCTTCTCAATTTTTGTTGTACTCTAGAGGTACCTATTATAAACCAATGTCGTACCTCAGTCAGAATAGTATTTTCTTCCAGATAAAATTAGTTTTATTGGACTTTTTTTTAATACTTGGGATGATTTTAAAATTAAGTTTTGATTTGTAAGTTATTTAATACGATGACATTTAATTTTGATTTTTAGCAATAAATGTGAATTGTTGGTTGGATCTTAACCAACTAAACCATTTAATTATTGCATTACACATTAAAAATAAATATTTTTATTACTTTTTAAAGATTTTATTGTATTGATGTACCCGTATCATACCAATACCAGTGCTAGTGCCAGTGCCAGTACACATACATGTACTTTATAGATATATGTATATATTCTGAACAGTCTGATTTGGTTCTAAACTGAATCTTTAACAATAAAATCATGGTCTGAATTGTGAAGTACAGTTCACCTATTTTAAGAACCAAGACCGAATTGTGCATTGAGAAAATCAAACCAAACCTTGTAGTTTGGTTTGGATTAGATCGGTTTGCGGGTTTTTTGATTTTTTTTTTTTTTTGCTCAGCCCTAGTAAACAAAGTAGTATCCTCCCATTTTTATTTTATCTTTTTTCCTGGTCAGAGCCTATCAGAGTGCAAGATTTGATTTCAAAACATAACATGCTTAAAATCCTAATGAAAACAGTAAAGGAAAAAAGAAGAAGAAGAAGAAGAAGAATAAGCTATTACCTGTTAACTTTATGGAGTTTCCATTTGTGGCTATGGAGGTTCCAAGTCAGTCATCTCTCTCAGTGTTTTAAAAGGCGCGCGAGGCGCAATGAGGCACAACATTGCGCTTCGAACAGGTCGAGGCGCGGCGCAATACACAAGGTGCAGCTTAGGCGCTGAGGCGAGGGCTTTTTTTCGAGGCGCAAGGCGTGGGCTTCATGGGCTTTACCTATTTTTCTACTCTAATTGTTGATTAAGTTCTTTTTTTGTGGACATACCCACAGGGATTCAAAACTCTTCAATATAAAATGACCAAATGTGGTCAAAAGAGAGCAGAAAGTGATAAAAGATTGAATGTTATGCTTTATATCTTTTGTTGAATATTATGAAGTTGTTTGCGATGACCTAAATAAGTGCACTTTTTTTCTTTTTACGAAAAGATGTGCAAAAAGTAGAGAGGTGATGTGATGGAAAAAAGATAAAAAAGATGAATTATTTTGTGTATGCCAAACTTGGCCTATATTTCTAATTTTTAGAAGATTGAATGTTATGTTTAGAGATTATCGAAATTGGTTATGATTTTTTAAATTATATATATATATATTTGTTATGTTGAAAATTTTGCCTATTTTATAATTTTGCTTTTCTTTTACTACTTGAGTTTCACTTTGGTGAGGCGCACGCTTCGCCTCGTGCCTCGCGCTTAGGCTATAGGAGACCTTATCGCCTTCGTGCGCTTAGAGTCTTTTAAAACACTGATCTCTCTCTCTCTCTCTCTCTCTCTCTCTCACATGTTATATAGGAAAATAAGAAAGACCAGCTCATTGGTTCGAAAGAATATAGGAAAATTTTTGCCTCCATGTTATGTTACCCTTTTAGTTTTGTAGTTTGCCCACTGAAAGTCCTATATACGATCACGACATGACCAAGGCGTGTTTGGGTGCTGGACAAGCACGTCCTAGTTGTGTTGCTTATGTTTCCAAGCCTAAACAAAGTAAAAAAATTGTAGATGCCAAGTGGCATGTCAGATATAAATCTTGGAGGAGCGTTACATGGCGAAGGACTTTGGAAAGGTATCCATCAAATGGGATGATTTTTCAATTTACTAGCTTCAAGGTAAGGACGGATTATAGGGTCAAAATTTGAAGAATAAGTGATTTGGAGATGATGTGATGGAAAGAGCCTTTCCTTTTAGTTTTCTTCTTGCCACAGATAAAGAAGCTTTGGTGGAGATTATTTTTGGACTTAAAGTAATTGTATTTTTAGGATGTTAGGTTGAGAAGGAATGTGCAAATTGGAAAATGGAGCAATTGATTGATTTGTTCAACATGCTTTATTGGATCAAGGGTGTCGGAGAAGGTCAAGGCTTACTGTGGTGGGTTATTTATTTAATTTTTTTCTATGAAAGGGAGGTTTGATGTGATGTCCTTTTATGGAGCTTGATAGGGAGTATGTTACATGGACTCTTCAAAATCAATCACATATTGGTGTTGGACACCTAACAACTTAGACAAGGGTGTGGGATATGTGTCCGATACTTTTCATCGGACACTTCTTACATACTCGTGTTGAACACTATCACTATATGTGTATATTGCTTTATAATTGCTATAAAATGAGTAAAATACCTTTTTGACACTGTATGTTACATATAACATCATTTTATCTCACATAATAAATTAAAAATATTAAAATATGACATTTTTCGGCAGAGTCCACACACTCTTAAATTTGAGGTTTAATGGATTCGGCCTCTAGATACACATCCGCACCCCACTTGTACCCAATTCCATGTAAGATTTGTGGGGATTGATTCTTGCTTTGTTTGGGATGGAGTGGTGTTTTATAGAGATGTGGCTAAAGTCATGTGATTGGTGAGGAGAGTGGGTAGGGAAACACGTGCAAAAGCCTTGATGTCTTGCCCATTTGTGTTTGATGTGGCTTTTGTGGATGAAGCAGAATAAAATGATTTTTTAAGGTGTAAAGGAGCTTTTGCATGGGATTAAGAGTTTCTTTTGGGCTATTTTCTATAGTTATCAGAATAGTTTTTCCAAACATTAATTAAATTAGAGATTTTGTTGATTCTGTTCACTTTGTAAAAAAAATCACCCTGAAAAGGGATAAGTTGCGTGGGAAGTTCTGTAAGTTGTCATGGAAGTTAGCTAAATTGTTTTGGTTTGAAACAATTCAATTTCTTCCTTCCCCAAGATCTTCAAAGTCTCAAAAGTCCCCTTTAACTTTCATCAACCATTTAATGAGTCTAAATCATGGAAACCTTAGATGTCTCTAATAAGTGTTTGCAAGGCCAACAAGTAAAAGCTCACAATTCTATTTACATATTGCATTTTATTCACTTTGAAGAAAATGAGAAGGATGGTGCTATTGTAGCTCACAAAGTTGAGTTTTCATGTTTGCCAGGGGGTACATATGATCTCAAAGTGGTGAGCATAGAGAGGAATATTTTACAACTTTCCATCTCTAGAAACATTTTTATGGCAACTTCCTTAAAATATTTTTCTAAGTAGGTGCATGATCAACAAACCAAACCAAACCAATCCTTAAGTCCCATCAAATGGGGTCAGCTATACATGAATCCTTCTTCTCCACGCAGCTCTATCAAAGGTCATTTCATTAGTCAAATTAAGTAGATTCATATCTCTATTTACAATGCTAGCCAACGTTAATCTAGACCTACCCGGTCTCCTAACACTTCCATCTACCATCACTGCATCACATCTCTTCACTGCTGCTTCTATCGGTCTCCGTTGAATATAACCAAACCATCTCAATTGATTCTCTCTCAACTTATCTTCTATCGGTTCTACTCATACTCATTACTAAATACACTCATTCCTAATTCTGTCTTGTCTAGTTTTACCACACATTCAGCTTAGCATCCTCATCTCAGCAACACTTATCTTATCGACATGTTGTTTCTTGATTGCTCAACACTCCGTCCCATACATCGCTGGTCTAATAGCCGTTTTATAGAGCCTACCTTTTAGTCTAGTGGGTATTCCTTTCTCGCACAGTACCCCAGACGCACTTCTCCACTTAAGCCATCCCGCCTTAATCCTCTCCACCCAAGAAATACTTTTTTGGGATAGAGAACATGGAAATCAATCCATTCTAGAAAAACCAAAAGGTCACACCTAACCATGGGCATAGTGCACATAGTGGTTGCCCCGTGACTTGAACCCATAACCTTAAGGTCATTTGGATTTTAGTCTTGCTAGACCAAAATAAAATTTCTTTTCTTCAGTGGTGTTTCGTAACTTTTGTTACATCTCTTATCTTTCTTCACCATGTGATGCCAAACTTAATTTCTATTTTCATCTTCTGGTAGGAGTGGGGAAAACTTCCCTGGTTCATTTGATTGTGAATGGTTCTTCCATTGCTCATCCTCCTCAAACAATTGGCTGTACAGTTGGCGTGAAGGTAAGAATCAAATTTCCTTTTGTGTAAGTTTTTATGGCTGTATATTGAATCATCCTTGAATGTATCCCTGTTTATTTATGTAGCACACAACTTATGGAAATTCAGGCAGCTCTTCAAATAGCATCAAAGGTGATGGTGAAAGGGATTTCTTTATTGAACTATGGGATGTGTCTGGACATGACCGATACAAAGATTGTAGGTCTCTCTTCTATTCACAGATAAATGGTGAGTGCTAAGCATCCTGGCTTCTTTGAGCATTCTTTGCTTCTAGCTGTGTATGTTGAGCTTAAAACACGGAAGGCCCAAAATTTGGAAACCTCCTGTGAACAAACTCTCTCAGTAAATTAAATATATTTTGTCAAACCACAATCTAATTGGCACTTAACAATGTATGCATTTAAATTACCGACTGTTTGTGTGTGATGTATCAACAGTGTGCTATAATTGGCTTGACAATGAAGCATACATCATTCAATAGTGTTGATACACACATCTTAATTTTTGTTTTTGATTTTATTTTTGTTTTTCCTTCTGCCAATTGAACTACCAAAGCCTTGTTACCTATTGTGAATTGTAAGCAAGCTATTATAATTTATACTCTTTTTTTTCTTCCTCTTCTGGTTAACTATTTCTACTGAATGAAATATAAGACTAACTGCCACAATTATTTTTCCGGCCTGGAATTTATATGTAGGTGTTATCTTTGTTCATGATCTATGTCAAAGAAGGACAAAAACAAGCTTGCAGAAGTGGGCAGCAGATATTGCAACAACTGGGACATTCTCTGCTCCTCTAGGATCCGGAGGTCCTGGTGGCCTCCCTGTTCCTTACATTGTGATTGCTAATAAAGCAGATATTGCATCAAAAGAGGGCACGAGGGGAAGCAGTGGCAATCTTGTTGATGCTGCTCGCCAATGGGTTGAGAAGCAGGGTTTGCTTCCATCAAGCGAGGAACTACCATTGACAGAGAGTTTCCCTGGCAGTGGAGGCCTTATAGCGGTGAGAATTTAAAATTAAAATTATATAATAATTATTGGTCTTCCATATTATGTATCCTCAATGCATTTGCTGGAAAATATGGATCCTTTGGATTCCCGAGGAAGTTGAATGAGTGCATTGTTTAAATGACATTTGAAAAAGAGCAGTCTATTTATTTTCCTTTTATAATTGGAAGTGACTGTATGTTATGTCGGCACTTTTTTAAAGGAAGGGCTTTTGGGAATTCAATGAATGACTTGATTTTGGATTCTCTAGGTAATGGTTTCATATCACCTGACCAATTTTTATGTTTCATTGCCTTGTAAAAAGACAATATTGTTTTTATGAGTTGTACGGACATCATTTTTTTGAACTATCTTTGTGGAGAGTATTGTGATCATGAACCCATATGTTCAAATTCTTAGGAAATGACTTTCTTGTGTGTGTGTGTTTTCTTCTTTCCTTTTGTTGTTTTTATTATTTCTTGTAACCTTGGGTATGGAGGGATGCAAATATACAGTCTTTATTTCAAGTGATACTGCATTACTTATTTTTTGGGGACAATATCATGTTGGACTCCTTATATTTTCCAAGCTGATGGTTAGTGTAAGGACTAGCATTAGGTTGACAATTTCATGACTTGTATGTGCAACCCTAGGTCCCAATAAGGAGAGTGCATTGTTCTGTCTACATCACTTCAGAAGCTTGACGTGCTATTAGAGATGTTCATCAATACCAAAAGAGTGCTATGAAAGAGCTTCATTGGCATAAAAAAGATTTTGAACAAGGTGAGGACCAAGGACCAAGTTAGGACAAGTGAAGGCTACATAAGCCAAAATTTGTTAGCTTGGTTGACCATGCACAAGAAGGTCCAGAGGGAAGTTCTAGAAGTGTCACAATATGGTCGACATTTGATGGATGTGGTTGACCATAGTGGAAGTCTATACCATGTTTGTTTAGAGGTTTGGAGAGGGGTGATTTGATTAATAATCCGTGGGTCTCACAAAATTCATGTTTCTTTGGGAAAAATGCCATTGGATTAATAGTCCCATCCTTGAGACTGAATAACCTCAATGAGAGGATTAGCAATCCCATGGGGGAGGTGGGATTGATAATCCAACGGGAAATTCAATTTGCACACCACAAGAAATTTTAGTACACACCATTTGTGGTGTTCGGATATAAACTTCTGAACAAAAGTCAAATGTTCTGACATAAACTTATGAACAAAAGTAAATTGTTCAAATAGACATTCCATTCAACTGTTTATGTTCGACAACTGCGTTATGTTCATAAGTTTATGTCCCAACATTTGACTTTTGTCTAGAAGTTTATATCTGAACAATATAAATGGTGTGTATTGAGATTTTCTACGGTGTGCAAATAGAATTGCCCGTATCCCATATTGTAGGTGAAATTACTATTTTGCCCTTCACTTTGCAAAAATAACAGTCTCCTTTTTTATATAATGAGGGTTTTTACCTAATTTCATAGATTTACAACCGACTAATATCACTACACTAGTGAAAAACAAAGGCAAATGTTTATAGCATGAGTATCTTGCAAATTGGATTCACTTCCTAGTGAAAAACAAAATGGGCAAATTCCAAAAAATTTCACTAGTCCGCAAGCTTTTGTCATGGCTTTGTTTAACCTTTAATGATTCTGCTGGTCTTAATATTTATCTTGTTACGAGTGTTGGGATCTTTGAGGAGTGTTAAACTGCTGGTCTGATTGTCCACAAGGTGACAACTTGAGACTTTGGGATGCAGAACTGTTATGTATTTACCAATGGCCGAAAGAGTGACTAATAATAATTGCATGCATTCAAGTAAAACATCTCATATCCAGTGACTCATGGAGTAAACTTGTCATTTATTATGCTTGTTCCTTATATGAGAAAAACACTGGATATTTTTAGCTGTAAGGCATAATCAGTTTGTGCTCTTCTGTTCTTTCAATTGTGTATTATTGTTAGAAGGAAGTATCAATGTATCATGTTGTACACTAACATGTCCCTATGGATCTTTTAGTTAGCATTCTTTTGATATGTTCATGATGTATGAGTGACCAATACCCCTACCCCTACCCCTACCCCCTATTCCTGAAAAAAAATAAAAAGAATGGTTTTAAAACATTCATTTAAGGGTGTTAGTTTGCTATAAATAATAATAGTTAACTTATTATTGTCATTTCTCTATCAGTTGGAAAACTGTGTAAAGTAGCATTTCTGTTGAACATGTACAGGCTGCAAAAGAGGCAAGATATGACAAAGAAGCTGTGATGAAATTTTTTCGCATGGTCTGTGTACTTGCTCTTTAATGCCTCCTTCAAGTTTGAATTTTTGTATGGGACCTATATTTACTTTTACAGAGACCCCTTTTCTCAGTTGATCAGGAGGAGATATTTTTCAGATGGCTTACCTGCACCAAACCCATGGTCGTCTACACTTGTTCAAAGACCATTGCAGCGATCAAGTGAAAGTTTGAGTAATGAAGATCAACTATACAAGAGTACAGGGTACGATCTGCTCAAGACTACATTTTCATGAGTGTTGCATGAGAAGTTCCTTCTGCCTCAGATAAAGGTTGATTTTGTTTGATTATTACAAGTCAGGGAGGAACCGTAGTTTCTTCATCCTTGGCCAGATGAAATTACACTTCTATGCTAATTAGACCCCCCTTATTATTTGTTTTGTGGGGCTGGGGTTTTGCTGAGCTGGCCATTGAACTAAATGGCCGTCACATGCATGTCATGCATGCCAAGCATCACTCTTTGACAGCATATAAGTACCATTTTTCTTATTTTTTAATAAATATATACATATACATAAAGGGCACCAAGGGGGTGCCACCAATATACAATATAAGGACATCAACACAATAAACCAAAAACCCTTATAGATCTAATCTACTCAAAAGACTTGATAAAATCCAAAAATTGGTTTACAGATGGATCAACAATACCTAAAAACAAACTATACAAAAGGGACAAAATTATACTTTCCGACAAATAATCCACATCAAACACAAAGGCATTAACAACCAAGCCTTTTTCTTCTCTTCCCCTGTCTGTGTCCTCTCCAAGATTGAATAAGGTCAACACATTCCTAGTGAACACCCACATCAACCCAAACTCCTTAAGGTACCTCACAATGAGTGAGAAGATGAATACGACACCAATGATAGAAAGTTCTTAGTTGCATAACAAGGGGGCCGGAGAGCTGGGGCACATTGAAGACTATAAGGTTGAGAGTGGCTAGGGGAACAAATATGTATATTATATAGATATTTGCTATTTGTAATACATGTTAAATGTCTACATTATACTACCACTTAACTATTAAACTTAATCATTGTAGATTCTTATTATAAAATCTTCACTACTCAATCAGAATCCAAACTAAAAGATCTATCAAAAACATCAACATCTTTCAATTTCTAAGGAAAGCCAAAATCTAAGATATTATTTACATATTTTATTTTGCATTGGTAGCTTTTCTTTTAATTATTTGAATTCATATTTTTTAGTAGTCCCATCTCAATTAGAGCCTTGATTCTGTCTCGACAGGAATGAGATTCTAACAAGATTCATGTTCTGAATTGCAGAACTGCAGTTCTAGGGAAGAAACTTCATCCTCGGTATGCGATTCATTCAAACAAGCAAAAAATTGCCACCATCTAATTAACTTATCAATATTAATGTTCTTTTCATGTGCCACCACCCAAGCAAAAGAGGCATCCTTGAATGGTGCCTTTGAAACCTAAATACCTTTCCATAGGAAGGATGAATTTATCTGTTTTATAGTATGATTTCACCTCAAAGTTTCTGGATCTTGACCTCTTCCATCTCAAATCTATGTGGGAAATTGCTTAAAGTCGAGAAGATCCATCAATTCCCACACCTTCGTCCCAATAATTCAACTCTCTTCAAAGGGCAATATTCCAAAAGACTTAACTACCTTGCTTCTCCCTTTCCTGGATTTGTTTCTACTCTTATAATTGGTTGAACATTCCAAATTTGGTAACTCTCCAATTGGTCTTGCCATTGACCCCCACTCTTCTAACCCCTATTATGAGCATTGCTACACCACCTAGTTTTAATAGCTTGAAACAGTTATGTAGCTTCCTTCTCAAAACCCTTGCAAGATACTAATGAAATATTTTAAATCCGTTCACATGCTTCAAGACCCAATTTGATACCTCCAATTGGTCAAACACATCTCCCTCAAACTACTAATCCCTTGGCTAACCCTTTCTGGACCTAACATAGCGACAAGCTAAGAAGTATGGACACTCCTAAGAAGGTAGCATGTTCGTGTCAAAGACACTGTTTGACTCATGTCAAACATTTGCCCAATTGTTTCCTATTAATTATTAAATTTTTTAGACCCGGACATGCTTCAAATACTTAGGGGATACACGGGTCTATTGCTTCAACATATATGAAACATATTACAAACAAAATAACTTGAGATCCAATGATAAAAGAAAAACAATGTAGATTTATACTTGTTAATCCCACATCTTTGAAACTTTAGAAATTAGTGCTATGTTGATTTTTTTTTTTTAATTTAAAAAATAAAAAAAATAATCTTTGAATGAAATATTCATATGTATGAGAAATAATAAATACATAAAACTATATATTTCACACGTGTCCTCCACATGTGTCATGCATTTTTTTGAAAATAGTCATGTCGGTGTATCCATGCTGTCTTGTGTGTTTGTGTCCATTCTTTTTAGGTGAGGTTCCAAAATCCCCCTTAGATCCCACACTTTCTGCCACCTGCCACCAATTCCACCACAGGCCCTGTGATGTTCAAACCCAAATCATCCATTATTAACTCCAGCCAGAAGCCCCTTCTTGCATATGTGCCTCAACTATAGGTAAAACTGCCAGACAGCTCCCATGGCAGAACATCCCTTCACATTGCAAACGTAATGATGCCTAGCCACTTTACCTCCCTCAGCTTCAGGCCCTGTAGTTCAACTCACTGGATGTGGGCAACTTTCTAGAAGAACTCCAAAATTTATCTTTTTTTTATAGAAGAGAGCACCATTTTTTATGGTTGTGTCAACACCTCTGGCCATAATCCTTGATGTTTCCAGCCCAGACTCTGCCATTCCATTTTCATCCAATCCTTCTGATTCAATGCAATCTTGTCTTCTTTCATCGTACGAGCGATTGAGCTACAATACTCTTCTGTCTTTAAGTTTTTGTTGCTGCTAACATGGCTGTAGGTAGGATTTTATCCCCCCTCACACTTATCATGGGCTGTTGAAATCCCATGCACATTACCTTTGGTAGTAGCATTGTTTAAATTTGTGGAGTGAAACCCTAGCCTTTATTGAGAGTCAACTACCAATGATGCCCCTCTTCTCCCCTCAGGCCCCTGCTTCCTTGTTTCATCACCATGGGAGCTCTTTCCTCTCCTTTGATAAACCTTAGTGGTTGATATCTGGTTGGGACACCCCTACTGCTTAAAAGACCTCAGTTTGGTCAACTTAAATTAGCTGGCCCTCGGGGTGCAAAAGGCCTCATACTCAGTCCACTTGACCCTTCACCACAAAAATAGTTGAATTGGTCTTTAACAAACCTGGGTCCTGAGCTGCCACCAACTTCAAATTTGTATCCGTCTCTGCTATTATAACCAGATCTAGACCCAGCAACCTACTTGCTTTTTCAACCCTATGACTAGCAACTAAACAGGATGTAAGTGCCCTTGGTTTGGGTTGCTCACAAATGATTGGGCATTCAGCTTAATGATTATGACTTGTTCTGTCATGTTTATAAACCTATTCCTATACCCACAATCTAAAAAATACATTACAACAAAATCACAAAAGAAAATAAACTATTCATAGTCATCAATTATCTTTCTCTTCATAAATAACTATATTCATAAGTTGCAAGCGACAAACCACTGGTTTAATCCAATGGTTAGAGTGAAATCTTATAGATCCAATGATCATATTAGGTCATAATTATTATATGGTTGAGATTTAATTATAAAAAAAGGTACAATAGTTAAAAGTTGCAGGTACAACAACCATACAAAAAATCACTCTAGGATCACTTCAGGAAAAATCACTCTAAAGTATCCTTGCTCATATATGTGTCCATGACGTGGTTCCATACCTATGTCCAACTTTTGGATACCTATCCCTATATCCTAAGATTTAGGTTTATGAAAGTCTTGTTAGGGATTTAAAGAGCCACGAATGCATAGAAATCACTAGGACCGGCCCAATCGTTAGGGATAAATTCCAGAGTCCACACAATTAACACTAGGGCCCAACATACATTGTTTGAAACTCATACCTGTTTAAAAGCTTGAGCCCATAAGTGAAGAGGCCATCCAATGTATATTAAGATCCTAAGAAGCACAGACACTTCTAAGAAGATGATATATCTGTGTCGTGTCGTGTCGTGTCGTGTCGGTGTTGGACATCGACACTCTTTGGACACTCTTAGGACATGTGTCCGACACTCTTCAAAACGTGTTCTATTTTTTTAATTTTTTAAAGACTAGGACACTTTTTGGACACTTGGAGAACGCACGTGTCTATCGATTAGACACATGTGAAACTAATTATAAGTTTAAACAAACAACTTAAGATACAATAATAAAACAAAACCCATATAAATTTATAAGAATTAGTGTCATATTGTATTTTTTATTGTATTTGAATGATATATTTATATATATAACATATAATAAATATATAAAATTATATATTTCATGCGTGTCCCCCATGTGTTGTGTCCTGCATTTTTTGAAAATTAACGTGTCGGCATGTCCGTGTCGTGTCACGTGTCGGTGTCCATGTTTCTTAGGTGACGCTTGAACCTTTTCTTTGCATAGAAACTAAGTATAGGCACAGACACAGACATAGACATAGACACAGCATGACACGACAATAAAATAAATATTTTAATATAATTTTATTTGCTATGTAGATTAATATTATGTCTACAAACAACTAAAATTAACAAAAATTGACATTAATTCAATATTTAAAAAAAATAAAAAATACCAATAATTTAAATAATTAATAGATCATTCATAACAAAAATGATCAAAATTGTCTTAATACTAAAAAGTTATTATCCAATGCATCATTAGTTAGTTCATTACAATTTAAGCAAAAAGTAATAAACATTCAACCTCTAGCATCCATCATAAGCATCAAAGAAGAGGGGAAAAAACTAATTGTGTGCCCTTGTCATGTCCTCAGCGTGTCCTTCGAAAAAAAAAAAAAAATTTAATTAAATAAAGAGACAGCGTGTCCATTGTGCCCTTGGCGTGTCCGACTCTACCATGACACCTGTCTTGGAGTGTCCATGTTTCATAGTCTTAGAAAATATACAATATAACCCTGATTAAAAGTATTGTTGGATTCAAGTTGGTATATGGCAACTGTGATGGGCATGGACGAAGCCTGCAACCCAGCCGTTGGTTTGCAAAATTTTGGTCTCATGAGAAGTGAAAGAACAGCAAGTTTTGTGATGCGGAATGGGCACCCAGCCAATTTTGGCATTACAATTTTATATTGCACGTTTTTAATATTTATGCTTTTTTATTATAATTAGGAGTTTAGTAATTGGCATCTTATTTTATTAGTGATTAAGTTTCCAAATAATGTTAGGATTAAATTTTCTATTTTGATTAGGGTTTTTAATGCAGCACGCTCAGGATTTGAAGCAATCTTATGCAGATTTTAGGGTTAGATTTAGTGAAATAATGTCGAGGGTTGTTTAGGGTTTGGTTGTGAAAGGTTTGAGCTTAAGGAGAAAGGAGATTGGTGGCAAAATAGAGACTGTTTATAGGTTATAAACAGTAATATGTGAACAATAACAGAAAATAAAAGAAGAGGAAGAAAATTAAGAATCACTCCTAGAATCTCTTGAGAATCACACCTGGGGTCTGCATCACACAACCCAAAAGAGACTCAAAGCTTTAGAAAATTCTATAAAAATCTTATCATTATTGAATTAGAGGCAATACAAAGCTTTATATAGAACTAGCGGACTGCCTTATCCAACGAGAACAAAAAAATAGAAACTATTAAAAAATTATGACTTCTAAAACTTATCTAATATCAAATAAAACTCATAAACATATTAAACTAATACCAAGACATATAGGCCATCACAACGACCTATTCTTGAGACTTGTTTCAGAAAATTTTCAAATTATAAAAATGCCCTTGACCCTAAAATGAATTAAAACTCACATAAAACATAAATATAAACGAGGAACGTCTCAAAAGTAATTTATTCTAGTTCCCAAGTGAGCCCAACATCATCCAACACACGTCAAATCAAAACTTGAGCCTTGGAAGCATATTTTCACGCTGTTTATAGATTTTACTATTATGCTGCCATTTCTCTCCGTTAGTTGTAGGTTACAAATATTAGGGTTTTTCTTTTTATTATTCATCTTTGATTTAATGAGATATTGAGTAGGTTGTGTTGTGGCCTTTGAGATTAGAGTTGTGGCTTTTGTGCTTTTCCTACTCTTCTATTTCTTTTTCTCTACAATGTTCTGCATCAATTTGGTATCAGAACATACCTCAATCCATCTCTGTTTCAAAGCCTTTAAGAGCCCCTTGTCGGAACCCTAGCTTGGGAAACAACATTACACCCCTCCTTGCCGCTGTGGCCATCGCAAGCCGAGATCCACCGTGATGAGCTCAATCATACATAACACGGACATACTTGCTATCCTTCTCCGACAACGTTAACTATCTCTCTCTCCCTTGCGATCTGTTCGCAACTTCTCCCTCTTCCTCTTATTAAGGCCAACCACCACCACAACTACCTTTGTCACATTCTTCGTCAACATGCCATTGTTTGGAGATAAGCCTTTACTCGTGTCACTTTTTGCTCACCCATCATTGGGAACTTTGTTGACAGCCCATTGTCGTTGCAACCTTGGCATCACGCTATAACTCGGATTGTCAACCATCAATGGAGCTTCACCATCACACCACCTTCTCATTGTTGTTGTGAGAGGCCTCAACTGCAATGGTCATCTATAGGAGACAACTAGACAGTGTGTTGAGATAACCCAAGACCCGACCCATACTCTAAAACCTTGATTCACCCAATCCTTACAACCCCTACTTGATCCATCAACGATCCATCAACCTCTACTTGAGATCTACCCAAATCACATAGCTTTAACCCTATCCAAACCAAGCCGTATATACTTGGTCCAACAACTAACAAAATTAGGCTCAACCCACATTCAACCCAACTCCACACAACAACCGGCCCAACTCCACTAGCCTAATCAGAGGGGAAAAAAAAATTCAAACCATGCTCAGTCCAACCACTAAACTATACCCATTGTATTTCAAGCCCTACCAGCCCACAATCAAAACTAAATTGAAATTGGCCCAGGCCTAATCCAACCCATTAACTAAAATCAGTTCAAAAATATGAACATTTACCCAAACTATTTTTACTCTTGATTTGCTTTTGTTATCATCATGTTGACCAATTTAGAGTTTGAGGTCATTATGTGTGGGTGACAAGTTTCAAGCAATTCATAGATCAAAATGAGCAAATTTGAGGTTGGTATGACCAAATGATAGAGCAGATGCATCAAATATAAGCAATTTTGGATAAATTATTGGCCCATATTTTACGAGATACTTAAGAAAATCCTCAAAACATGAGGAAGTTGACTCTAAAGGTATTGAAATCCAAGAAGTTGTACTTAAAAGGACAAGAAAATCCTATGTACAAAACTGTGAAAATAATATTAGTATATATATATTATGTGAATATTGTTTCCTATTTAGGATTGGTTTAGGTTTATTCTTATTGTTTCCTATTTAGGATTGGTTTAGGTTTATTCTTGTTTCCTATTTAGGATTAGTGTTTTATATCTATTAGAATTCTATATCAATGATGTATTCGTTTAGGATTAGGATTTAGTGTTCTATATAAGTGATGTATTCTTTGTTCAGTAAAAACAATTGAATATATAGAAATTCTTCAGAATTCTTACATGGTATCAGAGTTGTGTTCGAAACCCTAATCTCTTATTTCTGGTTCACGATCGATCGAAGCTCCTTGCTTCGTGGGTCGTATGGGTCTCTCTCGCCGAAGGACTCCCCTCTTACATGGTTCGCCTCTTCTTTCAGGTCAACCCATCTGTTCGACGTGGTAGTTGTGCTTCGATTCCTCATCTGTTCGTGACTTCTTCTCTCTGACTCGCGGCTGTCTTTGATCGTGGTTTTTTCTGGTTCGGTGATTCGTCTTCTCTGGTTCGCGACTCGCGTCACTCTTTGCTCGTCGCATCTGCTAGTTGCCTCGGTGCTTCTTGTTCTGAGTCTAGTGGACCTGGGTGTTTTTCTTTGGCTGACCACTGTTCTCTTTTATTCTTGTTTGGACCAAACAAGTTTTTTGATATTACATAGTTGCCCCATCAGCTTTCAGTTTATTACGATTCTCTATTGTTTTTTTGGTTCATTATGATGATGACGGGTTCAACTTCCGTGAAGCCCAAGAATGGGCTCCTTGCTTCAGATGAGTGTGCCTTCTGCCTTCAGCCTTCAGAGGGGCCATTAGAAGTATTACTGTCCCAAGACGGGATTGGGATGTCTGTCTGGCTCGTATTCTCAACAGTCTCAGATCCAGTTTTGCCCTTCTTCTCTGAGTATTTTTCAGGCTTCCGCCTGTTCTACTGCATCTGCTCCAGCTCCTGATCTTGACTTGGATTCTTTGAGTGCTCAAATTAGTCAACTTCAGCATACACTGTTTACCTTCCAACCATCTTCGTCTGCCTCCATTGTTTCCTCTCTTCATTCAGGTTTGCTTAGGTCTTCTTCAGGTATCTCTTCGTTTGTCTGGTTTTTTGACTCTGGTGTCTCTTATCATATGACTCCTCATCTCTCCTTACTTTAGAATTGTACTCTCTCTCCCTTTCTTATTACTGTCAATGTTGCTAATGGGTTTGGTATGTTAGTTATATCTGTTGGGTCTGTCTTACTGTCTGCTATGTCTGTAGTCTCTATTCTATCTGTCTTATATGTTTCTTAGTTATCTGTCAGTTTATTATCTATTAGTCAACTTGATGCCTCTGGCTTTGATGTTATCTTTTCTTCTTCTATCTGTTCTGTGCAGGATCGGATGTCCAAGCAGCAAATTGGGACTGGCCGTAGAGTTGGAGACCTCTATGTGGTGGAGAGCTTGCATCTGCCTATGACTACCTCTCCGACTGCCTTTTATTCTTTTCAGTTAGATTCTCTGTCAAGTCTTTTCTATTTGTGGCATTCCAGATTAGGGCATTTGTCTGCTGACCGCTTATGGTCTTTAGCTCAGTCAAATATATTGGGTAAAATTTCTCCTAGTCAACTTACCGAGTGTCGAGGGTGTAAACTTGCCAAAATGACAACCTTACATTTCCGTAAAAATACTTCTATATCTGCTACACTGTTTTCTTTAGTTCATATTGATGTCTGGGGCCCTTCTCCTGTTCTCACCAAAGGGGGTTCTGCATACTACGTGTCATTTGTTGATTACTGCACCCGTTACATTTGGGTTTATCTTATGACTCATAAGTCTGATTTCTTTCAGATAAACCGTACCTTTTAGTCTATGATTACTACTCAGTTTGGGTCTACAATTAAAGTGTTACGGTCTGACTTGGGTGGAGAATATTTTAAAAATGAGTTCTGTGAGTATTTGGCCAATTTGGGTACCATTCACCAAACTTCCTATAAAGATACACCTGCCCAAAATAGTCGAGCCGAGCATAAACACCGTCATCTCCTTGATAGCTAGGTCTCTTCTTCTCTCTGCCTCAATTCCGGCTCCATTCTGGGGAGAGGCAGTTCTTACTGCTGTTTTTTTTCTTAACCGCATGCCTACTCCCCTTCTTTCTGGTTAGTCTCCTTATGAGGCTTTGTTCTCCCAAATTCCTAACTACTTCCTTCTTCGTGTGTTTGGGTTTACCTGTTTTGTTCTTCTTCCTCGTAAAGATAGGACCAAACTTAGTGCCCGGTCTGTCCTTTGTGTCTTTTTGGGTTATGGTCCTACTCAGAAAGGCTATCGATGTTACGGCCCTGTTTCCCATCGTGTTTATGCCTCCCGTCATGTTTCTTTTCTCGAACGTCTACCTTACTTTCAGCTTTCTCCTCTCACCGCCCTAGTTTCCAAAGAGAATTTGGTTCATATTGATCCATTTCCTTCTGAGGTCCCGTCTGATGAGTACATATCCACAATTCTTCCTGAACTTGTTCTATCTTCTCCTCCTACTTCACCTCTGGCTACTACTTCTCCTTCGGTGCGTTCTCTTCCTCCGTTGTTAGTTTATTCTCATCGCAAGGCTCCTCCTCCACCGGTTGTCTCTGCCCTTGCTGCTGATCCTTCTGCTTCTGATGACTCTGATCCTGCTGCACACCGATATCCTACTCGAGCACGTCATCCTCCAAACAGGTTGGGTTGGTCTAATACATGTTTTTCTACTTTTTATCGTACTTTTTTGTTTGCTATTCACTCTTTTTCAGAACCTCAGTCTTACAAGCAAGTCTGTCAGGATCCTCATTGGGTTCAAGCTATGGAGGATGAGTTGTCTGCTTTATAGAAAACTAGTACTTGGGAGTTTGTTCCTTTGCCTGCTGGTAATAATCTGGTTGGTTGCAAATGAGTTTACAGAGTCAAGACTCATTCTAATGGTTCTCTTGAGCGCTACAAAGTTTGTCTGGTTGCCAAAAGTTTCTCACAGGAGTATGGTATTGATTATGAGGAGACCTTTGCTCCTGTTGCCAAGATGACTACTGTCCGTACTTTGATCTCTGTCGCTGTTGTTCGTTCTTGGCCTCTTTATCAGATGGATGTTAAGAATGCTTTTCTTAATGGTTATCTCACTGAGGAGGTTTACATGCGTCCTCCTCCTGGCCTTCACCATTCCTCTGGACAGGTTTGTTGCCTTCGGCGTGCTCTGTATGGTCTGAAGCAGTCTCCTCGTGCTTGGTATGATCGCTTTCAGACTACTGTCACTGAGCTTGGGTTTCATCCTTATGCCCAGGACTCTGCTTTATTTCTTCTCCATACCTCTGCTGAATTTGTTGCGTTATTACTGCATGTGGATGGTATGATCATCACTAGTTCTAACTCTTCTGCTATATCTGAGGTCAAGCAACATCTTTTTCGCACCTTTGAAATGAAGGATCTGGGCTCATTGCGGTATTTTCTTGGTATTGAGGTAGCTTCTTCTCCCAATGGCTACTTTCTCTCTCAGGCCAAGTATGCCAATAAGGTTATTCATCGTGCCGGTCTTACTGACACTAAGATTTCTGATACCCCTATTGAGCTTAATGTAAAGCTCAACACTACTGATGGTGTTCTTCTGAATGATCCTACTCTATATCGCGAGCTTGTGGGTTGCTTAGTTTATTTGACCGTTACTCGTCTTGATCTTGCCTATGCTGTTCATGTGGTTAGCCAGTTTGTCTCTGCTCCTCGCTCCACACATTGGGCTGCCTTGGTTCGAATTCTTTGCTATCTCCGAGATACTATCTTTCAGGGTTTACTATTATCCTCTACTTCCTCTCTGGATTTGGTGGCCTGTGCTGATTCTGATTGGGCTGGTGATGTTACTGATCGCAAGTCCACATCTGGTTTCTGTATGTTTCTTGGCGATTCCTTAATCTCTTGGAAAAGCAAGGAACAAATTGTTGTTGTTCGCTCTACTGCCAAAGTTGAATATTGTGCTATGGCTCATGCAACTGCTGAAGTTGTCTGGCTTCGTTGTCTTCTTTCTGACTTGGGCGTTCCTCAGTCTTCTCCGACCTTCCTCTATTGTGACAACCGTAGTGCTATTCAGATTGCACATAACATTGTCTTTCATGAGCGGATCAAGCACATTGAGATTGTTTCTCACTTTATTCGCCAGCATCTTCAGTCTGGCTCTATCTCACTTCCTTTCGTCTCTTCGGCTCTGCAGCTTGCTGACTTCTTTACCAAGACTCACACCACTGCTCGGTTTCAGTTTCTTCTTGGCAAACTATCAGTGTTTTCTGCCCAAACACCTTAAGTTTGAACGGGGGTGTGAGAATAATATTAGTATATATATTATGTGAATATTGTTTCTTATTTAGGATTGGTTTAGGTTTAGGTTTATTGTTATTGTTTCCTATTTAGGATTGCTTTAGGTTTATTCTTGTTTCCTATTTAGGATTAGTGTTCTATATCTATTAGAATTCTATATCAGTGATGTATTCGTTTCGGATTAGGATTTAGTGTTCTATATAAGTGATGTATTCTTTGTTTAGTAAAAACAATTGAATATACAGAAATTCTTTAGAATTCTTACAAAAACAAGTTCACCAAAATCAGAGGATTCTATTGACTTGCCACCTTTACTTGATCAAGTTAGACATGGTTGACTTTATTGATGTTGAAGATTTTATTTGTGTTCAACCGATATTGGGTGGATCTCGTTAAAAGCCTGACCACAGGGAATGGTTGAAACGAGAAAAAAATAAAACAATTGGCCTACTCCAAGTTGATTTGTTAGCATGGACGAGTTTTTAGTATTTAAACAAAAACTCGATGACAAGTTCTTTTTCTCAAAAGGGCGGGCCTAGGGTAGCGATAAAGCTACCCCTTAGTGTCCAAGTGGTCATGGGTTGGAATCGCGGAAACAGCCCCTCCATTTGCGGGGGTAAGGCTGTGTGCATCAACCTTTCCCCAGACCCTGCTTAAGCGGGAGCTTCATGCACTGGGTACGCTTTTTTTTTTTAATAGAGAATGGTGTGGAACGAGCATGAACCAATTTTGACGTTATAATTTTATTGTTTTATATTTTTTAAAGTTTAATTTTATTTATTTTAATTATAATTATGAGTTTAATATTCGATTTCTTATTTGATTAAGGGTTTAGTTTTCAAATAATATTAGGATTTAGTTTCCTATTTTAATTGAGGATTTTAGCGTATAAATATTAGGGTTTTGCTTTGTATTATTCAACTTCGATTTAATGAGATATTGAGTAGGCTGTGGGCTTGTGGCCTGTGAGATTAAAGTTGTGGCTCTTACGTTTTTCGTACCTGTCTTCTGCTCTTTCTCTCTTCTACAGTGTTCTTTATCGTTTTGCATTCTGTCCTTTGATCTCTGTATACACACCCATACTTGCACTTGTTCTGTCTGCTACTGAGAAGACAGGAAAATAAATAGAATTTGTGAAATCATATACTGTGTAATACTGCTACTGTTGTTATAAGATTCCAAATTTTCTTTTATTTGCCTTCATTCTCTTGGATTGGGAAGGTTGCTTATTGATGTTACTAATCATTTCATTATGGGCAAGTATGAATATCCCTTCTGATTATTGTAAGGTTATGATTAAGAAATTCCTAAATATATTGTGTGACCTACACATATTATTCGGGGGAGGGTGGAGGACACAACCATTATGGCTGTGGATTTAGTATTTTCCTACAGTCACCATGAAGGTAGTTGATTCTCTCTTAATAAACTTAGGTGCAAATTCATTTTCTTTTCCTTTTCCTTTTTTTGCTTGTTGAAGTTGAGTTGTAATATGTGAAATGTCTTGCTAGTAAAAAAATCATGTTTAAAAGGTGAACGTAAATGTGAGAAAATATTATGGATGGATATTCTCGGAAGCTTTTAGGCTCTTCAATGATTTTGTGACCAAAGTGTTATCAAAGAAAGCCAAGTACCAAGGGTATGACATGTTCTCATCAAAACAAAAACAAAAAAAGAGCAACAAGAATCTCTAATATTGGGGTTAATTAGAGTGGTTGTCAGGAATATTGATTTGCGGAAGAGGGTTGGGGTTTTCTCCTTTGTTGAATGTGGAACATATTGGCTTATCTCACTGATACAGGTCTATGTTTTGATGGGCATTTGATGTGGGTGTTTGTCTGTGCATTTGCAGAAACACAAACTACTAACAAGATTTTGAACAATACTTTGTAAGAACTAGTTCAAACGCAAGTCATTGTATATCTATTGTGCCTCTATTGTTTGCTAATCTAATGTCATTCTTGTTTCCAACCTCGTCTGTTGCTGACTTTTTCTGTTATTTGCAGTTCGATTGGAGACCCATACAAGTACAACATTCTCCCTCCCCTTCCAGCTCAACACAATCTGACGCCACCTCCCACTCTTTATCCTCAGCAGCCAATGTCAACTCCTGACAACAACTATAACACCATTCCAAGATTTGCCTTGTCAAGCTCCCACGATATCAGCAGCAGCAGCAGCGCCAGATCAAAGCGCACTGATATTAATGTCTGAGGCTGAGGCTGAGGCTGAGGCTGAGGCTGAGGCGGATGATTTCAATCTTTGCTTATTGCTGCTAAAAAGAACAAAGAGGGAGCACATTACTGGCCATGTAAAATCCCTATCTTTTTGTTTGCACTTGTGATATTGGTCGATTCATTCTTTGATTCATTGGGAGGCCTCTTTGTTTATGTGCATCTTGTATTTGAAATTTATAATGGTTTGTTGTTCTACATCCAGCTATTCTTTTTCCATGATACTTCACACCATTCTCTTTTTTTCTAAGAGATAAAATTGTGAAAATGTAAAAACCATTCCATTGGGAATTAGATGGGTGTATTGGATTGCAGCTTTATCATATCAGTAATGCAATCTTATTTGTATGATTAATTTTTCAAATTATTTGGGTGCCATGGAACGCTTTTGATTCTAGTAGACCTGACTACTTAACATTAAAAAAATTGAAACTACATAACCCTTGAAGAGTACCAACATATTGAGCTGAACCTAGTTGTTGAATCCATTTAGTTATGGTGAAAGATTTAAGGCAATCTTTGTATTTGGTTAGCTGATCGAGTGTTTCGATATCCATGCCAAATCCCATTTTAATTAACGAGTTTTAAAAATGTGTTTACAGAATGAGATAATTTCAAATGAATTATTAATATGTTAGATATGAGTTGAGTTTGATAATTGGTTTCTCATAATGTATATAAGTTTACTCAATTATAGATGAGTAATCTGATATGAACAATCTGTCAACTTGTATTGAAATGATTTTTTTACTCAATTTTGCGAATGCTACAATCATAAGAGATGCAACAAATTGATAGCACTACGAAACTTGGAAGCCCAACACAAAATAATAGTTAGATGCTTTGTAGAGCAATTCATCTGTGTCTCCCAATCCAATTCCCTTCCTCTCCTTTGCCCCGTCGGCTCTCCCTCACAATCGACATCCCTTTGTCTTTCGCCATCCCACCCTAGCCACAACCTCCCTGCTGCCACTGCCTCGGTACTCCTCATCTCTATTGGGATTTTTCAAAATAAAAATGGGTTTCTTTTTAAGTAGTTTTCAAAATCGTCCTTGTTCCTAGAAAGCTCCTTTAAACCATATTGCAAATATGAGTGAAATATGAACACTTCATCAAGCTCCACATGAAATACTTCCTTGAATAAATAATTGCAGAGAAGGATGTTAGTGTGTATACACATGTACCGTAAGATAGGATGGGGCACCATCCGCACACATGGCATGGGGTATGTGTGGTGCTTTGATGGTGCGTTTTGCTCATACGTATTTCCTAGTTCTTTTTCTTTCATTTCTATGAAAGTATTCTGATCTATCTTCATTGGTGCAAACGCAAACTCGAAATGTTTTCATCAAGCTATTTTTATCAAAAGTACATTGCATCGTGTTCCCAAAACATGAGTCCAGTAATAAGTTATTCATACTTGGTTTGATAATTTAACGAGTTTAAAATTGTGTTCAATCTTGACTTGTTTATATAATGAAGAACTTCTAACCAGCCAAACATGAGTCAAACTTAAATAGTTTGATTTTTTTATAATGCATATAAGCTTATTGAGCCTATAAGTAGGTTGTTCAAGCATGATTGAAAAACTTAACGAGTTTAAAATTCTGTTCAAACTTGACTTATTTACCTAATGAGTATCTTAAATGAGCTTTTTTAATGAGTCAAATATGAGTAGTTTGATTCGTTTAACAATACTACTACCGCTGCTACCTCACCAACACCCTTTCACAACAAATGCTCTCAACAACTTTCACTGCACAATAAATCATTTTTTTTTTTCAATTTCTGATCAATGGTGCTTACTTGCCATATTGTAAGAGAGTGTATGATATCTTTCGTTTTTGTTTTAAACTGCCTTATATTATAAAGAGTCTATGCATGCATGTGAGTTTGTGTGTTACACAGTTTTCTTTTATTTTTTTAATCAATTTGTGTTCCTAAAAATTTAATTTGTGTTTGTTTATGATTATTGTTTGATTTTAAACAAAGTAGGAAAAATTTAACATAATCACTTGATTAAATTATATTTGAAGAGAGGGGGGGGGGGGGGATATCTTTATCCCAACTATTAAACTATGTAAGAATGTCGAGACACATTAATATCAAGACATGTTACCACTTGTGGAACAGAGGTATTAATAACTAGGCTAGCCAATATATGGATAAAGATACTTTGGCTTGGCTATATTTCCACTGAACATCCCATCCCACAAAGTGCTTTTCTAGGACTGAACAAAATCCATAAAATTAGTATGTAATTATAAACCAAGAGAATCCTCCATCCCCAAATCCCTAGCGATATTAAAGCTGAGTATAAATCATGTCTAGAAACCGTTAGATACTATCAGAAGCGGCCTAATCATTAGGCCACTCAAGTTGTTGCATGAGGTTTACAATCAAGAAAATTTAAAAAAAAAAAAGTTTTACGGAAAACTCTAATTTTTCAAAGACTTAGCTAGATAAGATCTCATTTTGATATTTAGTATAAGACCTCTAAGAATCTTGAGCCGCTACTGAAGACTACAATTCCTTTTTGGGTGAAGAAACATAATATAAACTCACGACACGTTTCACGATTAACTGAAAAACCAAAAATACTAGTACGAAATTATGAAACTTTTTCTACCACCTCCTACTCATTTTCGTCACCTACATATATAAATCTATGTATGAGGACATGTACTATATATCTTTTCAAAAACTGGCAATCTGTGCATTTTCCTTGGACCGTAAAGGGCATCATTTATGTGTTCATCGACAAAATTCTTCAACTTTTCTTGCATTGCATTAGACCAATTGGCCTCTGCAGCCAAAGAGGGTGGAAGGGGTATTATCCCATCCATGACTGGCGACCAAGTTTCGTGGCTGCTGTTTTTTGGCTGAGTATCGGTTGTTGTTGGTTTCGTTGGAACGAAGACCGAGCTAGTTTTACTCAGGCTATTGCAGTTATTGTTGTTGCTATTGCTGTTTCTGCCTTTGCTTTGCTGCTTTTCTGTTGCCATTGTTGTCATGCCCTTCTGTGGTGTGAACATACATCCCTTGACCAAGCAAATCTATTCATCGCAAACAAAAAAACAAAGAGAATGAAACATAACACTTCATAGAAATGCGTGATTTTCCAGTTGAAACAAACAACATAAGTGGGAGAAGTTATTCATTAATAATGAATAATTATTGGTTTATGTAGTGGTAGTCATTAATTTTTTGTTGGTGTTTCAGTTCTTTCTATTTATTTTATAAGGTTACAAAAAAATATTAAAGAAATTTAAAATGAATGATTTATAATAATTAATTGATCTGTCAATTTTAAAATTTTCTTCAATTATCTTTTAATTAAAAATAAAGATTTGTTTGTAATGCTTTTTTACATTCAGTATGTTTAAAATGAAGATCTCTAAAATATATATATATATATATATATATCATTATATAAAAGTATCAATAAGTAGTAATAAATGTGCGTTGGAGCCTTGAATGGCTGATTCATTGTTTGGGAAGTCTTTAACAATTTTCTTACAAGAATACAAAAATTGATTATAAAATCGTGCATAATCAGTTTTGTATTCCTCAAAAATTGTAATTAAAATTTCGGTCATAATTCATCATTTTTGTTATTTAGTGTCATAACAAAAACACCACAAATTCATTAGTGACGATTGATAATTTCATTCATAACATGTCACAAATCAGATCTTGTTTAGGTGGAAGGAACTAGAGGGTCTGTTATTGTGGTTCGAATCTCTCTAACTCCTTTTGGGGTCTTGGGGTTGCACATGATTAATGTTGCTTTGGGTGCCAACCTAGTCGGGATGCTTAGCTAAGATAATGATGCACTTTCCTCCCAAACTTTTGTATCTTTTTCTCTCTTTTATCTAATATAATATTTCTTGCTTGCCGCTCAAAAAAAAACCAAAAACAAAAACAAAAACAAAAGCAGCACAAAAATTTATAATCAAAGCCACTTCAATTTAGAACAAAATACTAAAAAATTTCAACTTAGGTCACTTCTGATACATAATCAAACACTAGAAAGTTTTGAAAACCTAATAAAAGAAAAAAGTGTTGACAATCAATCACCACAAAACATCATAACTAAACACTAACATGAATCATATATGATGCACTAATTTAATAATTATTGATCTTAACAGTAAACTTGCATGCATGCATAAATAGGAGACCCATAAAAAAGAAAGAAAATAACAAAGAGAGAAGAGAACCTGGTTTAGTGGTAGGGTAGAAGAGCAGTCATTTACAGGACGTTTTGGTTTTTTACCTCAGAAAAATAAAAAAACAACACTAGGGAGGGAGAGAGAGAGGGATTATGGAGGGTTTCTATTCTATATAGAGAAGAGAAACAAAACAAAACAAAGATTTGCATCTTAAAACTTGCCTTTCCAAGTTCAATCAAGACTTTCTATACATAGATATAGGAATATAAATAGTATTATTTATATAGCAGAGATAGGATAGAGAGAAAGAGAAACCATAATTGTTTCCTAATTGGTTCGATCGAAACTTCAAGGGAACTATTATGGAAAATTTTAAGACTCTGATTTCGACTTTTTGGGTATAGAAAATATATATTTTCCTCACTTTAATGGAATGAAGAGAGATATCATATTTTTTAATAACAGTGATATTAATAAATAAAAAATAATTACAAATACATGGTAAATATTATAAATATATAATTAAAATTATAAAAAAAATTGTAATAATTTTAAGAAATTACCACTGAATGGTAATATTCCCTATTTTTTATTATACTTTAGAAATTTTTAATCATAAATCCTATTTGAATCTCAAAAAAAAAAAAAAAAACCTAATGCTGTGTTTGGTTGGGGGATTTGAGGAGGGATTTGGAAAGGGAAATGGAAAAGAAATGTGAAATGTAAATAAAACATGTCTATATTTCACTTAGTTTCACACACATTTTCTCTTTCCCTTTCTAAATCTTTCCTCAAATTTTCCAACCAAACACAGCGTAACCAGGATGGAAAGACCAAAAAATAATATCATATAAAACATCCTGCACTTCACCAATTCATTCTGGAGAATCTCAACGCTATTATCAAACTTTGCTTGATTTTTAAATCATTGTCAACTTTATATTCTCTACTCTTGTTTATTTAGTGAATTTTTGTGTTGAACACTGTGAACATGCTCACTTACTAATTATGATACAAAAAATTTCAGTGTGAAATTTTGGCACTTTCAATAAATAAAATAGTATGAATTACTGACTGAATTTTTGAAAAGTATGAAAACTATATATATGAATATTCACATAATTTCAAAACTGCTCTGCTTACCTCCGCTGTACCTAAAATAAGAAAATAAAACCTTACAATTCTCTTTTCTTAATCCAGGTTTTGTATGAAGTATGGAACCGCGATCGCTTTCAAGTATAGCTTGAGTGTTAAGCACAGATTTATGGTCCCCAAGCTTTCGCTCTCACGAAATTTTGATGCTAACATCATCTTCCTAATGTCTCCCCTTCAATTCTTTAGGACAACCAATGCATTATTGTCTCCAAGCTTGCGTACACAATGAAGATGCAATCTTCGAGTTTGCTTGCAACCATCATCCTATGTTGGAGGTTCATTGGTCACTTGCATCATTGCGATAACCTTGAAAATCTCCTTTCAGGCCTTTTCAACTTATAACAAGAATAGCAGTCAGTTTGGGGGCGGAAATAAAGACACTGTAAATTGTGTGAACTTACTTAAACATTGTGATAGCTTTTTAAAATCATTCAATAAAATATGTGAACACTTTTTTATTATTATTAAAATTACAAAAATCATTCCATAAAATGTGTGACCAAAACAATGAACACATCACACTCAAGGCTCAAACCCGAAGCTTAACACCACAATCCACATGTAATGACGCAGATAACATTCATTATACATTTAATGATTTTTATGAGCTTTATTTGTATTTAGCTACGTACATGTCAACTGATTTTTATATTTTTTTCTAATTAAACACAATTAAAATAAACAAATAACATATAGGTAGATAGGTAGCCGCTGAAGATGGTGAGGGATAGATTGATGAACAAGAGGAGGGAATCAAGTGAGCAAGAGCAGAGAGGAATAGTAAAGGAGATTTTATTTTTAATTTTTTTGAATATTTTATTTTAGTATTTTTGCTTTGAAAAATAGTCATCTCAATATGAGCACATGTAATACATTTCATGTTAATTTGTATTCGAAACAATGATGGTGTAATTATTTTCGAATGACAAGATATATGAAGAGAGAGTCATATATATATATATATATTTTTTTTTTTCTCCACTAATTTAAGATCCAAAAATAACATCGAGAAATATTTAATGGAACATAACTCGAAATAAACATTAATTTAATTTCCATGTATCAGACAACAAAATAAGAGGAAGTTAACATGGCAATTCTATTTTCACAAGAAATGTACAACTGATCTCAGAAGTGCATTTGTATTCGTCAGATATATAAACACACTACTACTCGCATGCACAGACAATCACAAAGCCCCTCAATACCAGTACAATGGCGGCAACGGCTGCAGCGGCTACTGCAATCACAACTGCCTTGGCCACTGCCGCCACCTAATAGGATTGTCAAGCAACCACCCACTCACCGGCAACGGAACTTGGGCCTCACTGTGATTAGCCCTGGCCTCGCCTCATCATAATGGTATCTGCAGAAATAATATTGAAAGCAAACATTTTATATATATATATATATTTAAAAAATAAAATCAACAAGCCATTCATGTCCTCAACACATTGAGGGTCACACGGGTTCATTTGATTTAATTTAAATAAAACAAATAAGAAGGAGAAGAAGACGCGTACCCATTCGCATTGAGAAAACTTCTGACAAAAGTTGGAATTACAGGTTGCCCCTTGCTATGATTACCTCTGCCTGTCAGACAACAGAACAAATCAGTGTAAGGATTTAGTCCTTAGCAAATCCACAATTTTCAGCAAGAATAATCCTCACAAAGAAGCTCCACATTCCTGGATGCCACCCCAAGACCCCATGTCCCAAGTTACTCCATGCACAGCAGTAGTTGCATCATTGCACCAAGCTTGTCACAACAAGGCATTCGCCCAACTGAGGTTCACGTCATCAAGGCACCAAGCCACACAACCTAGCACAATCATATCTATCAAGAGTGTTGATCCCAACCAAGTAACTCATGCAAGCCATAGCACGCCAGAGAAGCATGCAAGTGCCACAACCACATACACCATCCAATCTTGGGCTAGTTGACAAGGTAGAGAGTGCCTCGATAGTCCAATTGGCCCGAGGACACAATCCTAACAGGATAGGAAGCGGGGCATAACAGATGCATGTCCCAAGCCTCCATGGCAAGAAGTTCACATAGTGCTGACACTCATGCCCTTGATGGCAGCATCCATGGGGCTCCTAATCCCCCAATGGAACCTTAGACACCTCCTGTTGATCGCCTAAAACCCACCCCCAAGTTGCCTTGGGGTAGCTCTCTCATGCATAAGTGGCACAAGGGAGGCTAGTAGCACATACCACTGCCCCCTAAAACATGTCCTATGTCTGCAGAGTACCAATGAATTTTCAAAAAATACATAAAACTTGAAAAATCACAGTATTCAAGAACCGGAATCCTCATCCCTTAGCATACCATGAAAGGAATGTTTTGTGCCCTTCTTGGTTTGATCTTATATGATTCCTCAATCAAGTGTATCCTCTCTTGTCCTCATCCTCTCAAGACTAAGGCACGCTCACTCTCCGGCCTCACTTGCGTCTCCGTAACATTTGCTCAGGTCCCACCTTGGTTGGTCAACTAGCTTCTAGTGATCTGCATCAAGCATCTTATTTTGTGCAATCTCGTACGTGTACTTTAGCCTGCAAAAGGCACACAATGTTACCAATGCCTACCTAGGTCAGGAGTAGGGCCATGGTCATATGAAGCACTCAAGCAACCCCATTACCCCCCCCAGGATCACTATAGGATTTGCGGCTTGGAGGCCAGTACCCTTCGAATTTTCTTTATTTTTTTCATGTCTAGCAAGAAATTGTTATAGTTGGCTATTTCCTAAGGGTATTGGGTTTGTCAGTTGCACACCTTGGGGCTCTTCAGTTGATGAATAACACAGAATTTCTTTGAGGTTATTCTCAACTCATATTCCTATTTTCTTGGCACTCTTAGGAATCAACAGAATTATAGAAGAGTCATAGTGATCTTGTTGCTATAGATTCTGATCCTACACACTTCTGCTACATCAAACTCCTTGCAAATGAAATTTATCTAAGAATCACAAACAGCTTGCCAAGTAGTTGGGGCAAAGTTAAATGCTAATGAAAAAAAGAAAAAAAAAAGAGCTTCCAAACAATAAATAAGTAAAACTCAATCATCCACCATGAAGTCACTCCTAAGCAGGAACCATAACCCTGAATGACTCTACAAGATCACTTTAAAATTGCGGCAAACGAAGCTTACTCGATTCTAGGAATGCATTCGATAAATGATCCATTCCTTCAGAACAGCCCATTATAGTAGATAGACAGATACATACATATTCATATGTAGTTATGTAGGTATGCAAGTGAAACAAGCAAAAGCAACTACAATGGTGGAATAGGTAGAGGATCACATATGTATGTATATAGGGATATGTGCAAGATGAAGCATGATACCTGTTATGACATGCAATGATGTTGGTCTCTGCTGAGATGATGCACGTTGTTCATCCAACTTCTCCATCTCCATACAACGTAATGATTTGAGAGATGCACAACGCACAATGCCTGCTCCTTTTCTGTTTCTATCTGGAGATACTGATTGCTCCAATAGAACCAGGGATTCAAGACTGTGCAACCGCTCCTGCAAGGCTTGAACTGCTTCCGCTGCATGAAGACCATGTAAATCCAATTCCCATAGACTGTTTTTTCTATTCCTGATACTTAAAATTTCCTTTGCTGCCTTAGCATTAAGCCCTTCAGCAGCCATCCGTTCCTCCCTAGCTTTCACTGAGAGCTGTTGGGCAGATAAGTGATCGCCCCTTAAATAGGCATCAGTGGCTGCCCGTGAATGCTGAGACGCTAACCTGTTCAATATATGGAATCAGATATTCACATACCAATTATAAGGTGAACTTCAGTTCAAAGCAATTGAAACCATACATTGCACATATGTCATTTTAGGGCATATATACAAGTAAAAGTTAAAAGTTTATACACATAATTTCCGGCAAAAACAGACAAGGTTGTCAAATGCTATCTATCTTGAGTGAGCAAAGAAATCCATACCAAATCCATGCTTTTATCCACTCCACATAGGTTAGAGCTGGCTCATTGAATATAATATTTATGTGTGTGTGTGTATATATATGTACCTTTCTAATTAATAAGTCTAAAGATAGGGTACTCTTTGTCAGCTTTAATGCCTAGCCCCATCCAAAGTTAACCATTTTCTAATATCTGGTTACCATGATTCTAATTTTCCTCATCAAGCCAATTACTTTGCTCAACAAATGTTTTAATACCTAGTCCTATCCAAATGCAGCCAATTTGTAGCAGCCTAGCACTAACATGTCGTACCATCCATGATTATAGTCTTCCACCATCTAGCCAGTTGCTGTGTTCAATAATATAAACCAAACCAAGCCTTAAGTCCCATCAAATGGGGTCGGCTACATGAATCCTTCTTCTCCACGCGGCCCTATCAAAAGCCATTTCGTTAGTCAAATTAAATAGATCTATATCTCTATTTACAACGTTAGCCAATGTTAATCTAGTAGGCCTACCCCGTCCCCGAATAATCCCCTCTACCGTTACAGCATCGCATCTCTTCACTACTGCCTCTGTTGGTCTCCATAGAATGTGACCAAACCATCTCAATCGATTCTCTCTCAACTTATCTTCTATCGGTGCTACTCTACCATTCCCGAATACACTCATTCCTAATTCTGTCTTATCTAGTCTTGCCAAACATCCACCTTAGCATCCCATCTCAGCCACACTCATCTTATCTACATGTTTCTTGGTTGCCCAACACTCCATCCCATACAACATCACTGATCTAATAGTCATTCTATAGAACTTACTTTTTAGTCTAGTGGGTATTCGTTTATCGCACAGTACCCCGGACGCATTTCTCCACTTACACCATCCCGCCTTAATCCTATGGGCCACATCCGCATCAATCTCCCCCGCTGTTGTGATAATCGACCCTAAATAACGAAAATGTTCACTCTTAGACAATTCTTGGTTCTCAATCTTCACTTCTCCTCTGCATTCATTGTTACTGTTACTAAATTTACACTCCATGTACTCTGTCTTAGTTCTGCTTATCCGAATCTTTTAGATTCAAAAACTTTTCTCCAAATCTCCAACTTTATGTTAACTCCTTTTCTAGTCTCATCCACTAGCACAATATCATCTGCAAAAAACATACACCATGACACGTCATCCTGAATATTTCTTGTCAACTCATCCATAACTAAAGCAAAAAGATAAGAACTTAAAGTAGATCCTTGGTATAACCCTACAGTGATAAGGAATTCATTTGTCTCTCCAGCAGGCGATCTAATAGTGGTCACCACCCCTTCATACATATCCCTAATCACATCAATGTAACCTTTTGTCACCCCTTTCTTCTCTAACACCCACCATATTATATGTCGGGGCACTCTATCATATACTTTCTCAAGGTCGATAAACACCATATGAATATCTCTTTTCTTTTCTCTATACTTTTCTATTACTTTCCTCAAAAGATAAATTGCTTCCATTATTGACCTGCCAGGCATAAACCCAAATTAATTCTTTGACACCTCTGTTATATCTCGCAATCGGCGTTCCATCACCCTCTCCCACAATTTCATTATATGGCACATTAGCTTGATTCCTCTATAGTTGTTGCAATTCTAGACATCTCCTTTATTCTTATATATTGGCACTAAAATACTCTTCTTCCACTCATCTGGCATGTTCCTAGTCAATAAAATTTTGCTAAACAACCTAGTCAACTAAGCAACCCCCTTTTTACCCAAGCACTTCCAAGCTTCAATAGGGATATCATCATGTCCTAAAGCCTTATTTGATTTCATCTTCTTAAGTGCAATCTCCACTTCAAAGTTCCTAATCCTGCGATAAAACCTATAGTCTTGGTTTATCGTATTACTAGCCATTTCTTCCCCTATTGCCATACCTCCATGTTCCTCATTTAATAGTTTCTCAAAATAGTTCTTCCATCTTTCCTGAATCTCTTCATCCTTCACCAACACCTTAGAATTCTCACTCTTGATGCACTTAATTTGATTAAAATCTCTTGTTTTCCTCTCTCGTATCTTAGCAAGTTTGTAAACCCTCTTCTCTCCTTCTTTACTATCTAGTCTAGTGTATAGGTCATCATAAGCTTTCAACTTAGCTTCTCTCACTACTTTTTTGACCTCCTTATTAGCCAATCTATACCTCTTAAGGTTTTCCTCAGTTCTATCATTCTGCCACTTTTTAAAGCACTCTTTCTTTGTCTTAACTACCACTTGAACCTCTTCTATGATAAAAAGAATGATATAACTTATTATAGAAGAAAAAGGCAAGGCAAGTGCATAAATGCAATTGATGCTGCAGAATGATCATCTCGGTATGCAAAGTTGGTGGATATAATTGTGGCATCTTAGGAACTTACATGGACTACATCTCACAACTTTGCTTTCTTCTTATGGGCTAGATAATTTGTTCACATAAGTTCTTTATTAATCAAGGCCCATCTAAAGCTAGAAGGGAATTATAACTGCCCAAACTTGATAAAATCCAATTACTTATCCATCCAGTACCACTCTTATTTGGGCAGACTATAAGAATCCCCATTTTTCTGGACAAATTAAATTACAACTGGTATAAAACCCAAGCGTGTCAAAGATACAACTCAAGACCCACCTCCATGACGAGTAAATATTGTGTATAACAGTAATACAACATGCAGTATCACCAACGTGAAATCTCACATTGTGGTAGTAGGGACTACATGATTGGATTAGTGTGAAGACAAAGGGTATCCAGCTAATCTCATTTGCAGTTTTCTATTTGTTGGTGACACTGTTGCACTTAATATTGTTCCTCTCCTCCATGACCAGCCATGACTTTAGTAGAGAGTAGAGACCCTTAAGAAAGAAAGAAAAAACAAAACAAAACAAAAACAAAACAAAATACGTTCACTCCAGAATTGTATTCAAAGAATCGATCAAACATCATAAATCAAAAATCACTTAAAAAGGCCGACATTGGTACGTCCAAATCCACATGTTACTCTAATTCCCTAGGGTGGTTCACACTCATCATCATGACATGACTACATAACAATGATAGTCATGTTGATAGGTCCATAGTTATTTGTATATTTTTATGGGGGCAAAGTTCTGCTGAAATTCACTTTTAGAATGTCCATGCTACCATGCTATACATGTTGTGAGGTCTATGGAGAATTAGTTTTTTAACCTAGGATTAAAATAGCATAGAAATTTTAAATTCATTATATACACAAGCATTTCTTATGTTCTTCAAAAGGACAGCTTCATTTAACTAAAATTTATTTTGCTTGTATTAATCTTCAGTTCATTAGATGTTGCAATCCAGAATTAAATTGCATAATGCAGTATGATTGTAGTTTTCTATGCAAAATTGCGTTGTCAAATTTCTTAATAGATACATAGAGTAAACAACCTAACCTTGGTGGTAAGATTGTTATAATAATTATAATTACTATTATTTTGCTCTTGTAGTATACGACCATTATCACTGCTGGTTTTTAGCACATAATAGGCAAACAATAGTGTATCAGTGTTGTCTATTTGAATACCCCTGCAAAATATCTGACCATAAATGTAGAAGAGTTATAAAGTGCAGTCTTCGAAAGCATTAGGAATAATCAAATACATGCCTAGTCATCCTTATTGCGTCCTTTCGATGGATTAAATAGATATCGTCCTCTTCCCACTCAGGCTCAATGGGTACAGACCTCAAGTTCCCCAAAATCAGCTTCATATGTGCAGCAGCAGCATCAGACTTGTTATTTTCACCAGAAACATTGTCATTGGTCAGTTCTTCATTCTTGCAATTGAGAATATCCTCAAGAATATAGCTCAATTCTGAAAAGTCTACGGCCTCTCCAAAAAAATCACTTTTCCTTGCTAATGATTTTTTATGGTCCAAGCAAAAATGCTCAGAATTAGAATTTGATTGTCCGACGTTTTTATCCTTATTCTGCTTGAAGCTGTCAGGGGAAACCATCGGTATCAATAAAGTTGAGGCCTTGTTAACATCATTATCTGCAGCTGTCATAATATCCTCAATCAAGCTTTCGTCAACCCAGGAATGAAGCTCTTTGAACTTCGCATAGGCTTCTACAATATCAGTTTCATCAGTGAACTTGTTACTCTGGGTTGCAATAGATATGTGAAAATGCTCGGAATTAGACTTTGATTGTCCGATATTTTTATCCTTATTCTGCTTAAAGTTCTCAGGGGAAACCATCGATATCAATACAGCTGAGGCCTTGTTAACATCGTTATCAACGGCTGCCATAATATCCTCAATCAACCTTTCATCAGCCCAGGAGTGAAGCTCTTTGAGCTTCGCAAAGGCCTGTACAATATCAGTTTCATCAGTGAACTTGTTGCTCCAGATTGCACTAGAATTGCCAACTACTAGTGGTTTTTCATCATCTTCATCCTGTGTCAAAGTTGGAAATTTCACACCAGGAAAGAGCACTGATGAGATAGACCTCACTGGAAGATTATTCTTCTGCTGAGTGTTCTGGCAGGGAGGCAGAGAGGTGATGGCACTTGACATGGGTGGGTAAGGCTCATTGTCAACCATCGATATCAATACAGCTGAGGCCTTGTTAACATCGTTATCAACGGCTGCCATAATATCCTCAATCAACCTTTCATCAGCCCAGGAGTGAAGCTCTTTGAGCTTCGCAAAGGCCTGTACAATATCAGTTTCATCAGTGAACTTGTTGCTCCAGATTGCACTAGAATTGCCAACTACTAGTGGTTTTTCATCATCTTCATCCTCTGTCAAAGTTGGAAATTTCACATCAGGTAAGAGCACTGATGAGATAGACCTCACTGGAAGATTATTCTTCTGCCGAGTGTTCTGGCAGGGAGGCAGAGAGGTGATGGCACTTGACATGGGTGGGTAAGGCTCATTGTCAACCATCGATATCAATACAGCTGAGGCCTTGTTAACATCGTTATCAACGGCTGCCATAATATCCTCAATCAACCTTTCATCAGCCCAGGAGTGAAGCTCTTTGAGCTTCGCAAAGGCCTGTACAATATCAGTTTCATCAGTGAACTTGTTGCTCCAGATTGCACTAGAATTGCCAACTACTAGTGGTTTTTTCATCATCTTCATCCTGTGTCAAAGTTGGAAATTTCACACCAGGAAAGAGCACTGATGAGATAGACCTCACTGGAAGATTATTCTTCTGCTGAGTGTTCTGGCAGGGAGGCAGAGAGGTGATGGCACTTGACATGGGTGGGTAAGGCTCATTGTCAACCATCGATATCAATACAGCTGAGGCCTTGTTAACATCGTTATCAACGGCTGCCATAGTATCCTCAATCAACCTTTCATCAGCCCAGGAGTGAAGCTCTTTGAGCTTCGCAAAGGCCTGTACAATATCAGTTTCATCAGTGAACTTGTTGCTCCAGATTGCACTAGAATTGCCAACTACTAGTGGTTTTTCATCATCTTCATCCTCTGTCAAAGTTGGAAATTTCACATCAGGTAAGAGCACTGATGAGATAGACCTCACTGGAAGATTATTCTTCTGCCGAGTGTTCTGGCAGGGAGGCAGAGAGGTGATGGCACTTGACATGGGTGGGTAAGGCTCATTGTCAACCATCGATATCAATACAGCTGAGGCCTTGTTAACATCGTTATCAACGGCTGCCATAATATCCTCAAATCAACCTTTCATCAGCCCAGGAGTGAAGCTCTTTGAGCTTCGCAAAGGCCTGTACAATATCAGTTTCATCAGTGAACTTGTTGCTCCAGATTGCACTAGAATTGCCGACTACTAGTGGTTTTTCATCATCTTCATCCTCTGTCAAAGTTGGAAATTTCACATCAGGTAAGAGCACTGATGAGATAGACCTCACTGGAAGATTATTCTTCTGCTGAGTGTTCTGGCAGGGAGGCGGAGAGGTGATGGCACTTGACATGGGTGGGTAAGGCTCATTGTCAATCATCGATATCAATACAGCTGAGGCCTCGTTAACATCGTTATCAACGGCTGCCATAATATCCTCAATCAACCTTTCATCAGCCCAGGAGTGAAGCTCTTTAAGCTTTGCAAAGGCCTGTACAATATCAGTTTCATCAGTGAACTTGTTGCTCCAGATTGCACTAGAATTGCCAACCACTAGTGGTTTTTCATCATCTTCATCCTCTGTCAAAGTTGGAAATTTCAGATCAGGTAAGAGCACTGATGAGATAGACCTCACTGGAAGATTATTCTTCTGCCGAGTGTTCTGGCAGGGAGGCAGAGAGGTGATGGCACTTGACATGGGTGGGTAAGGCTCATTGTCAACTTCAAGTTCAAAACATTCTTTCTGACCCTGCTTGAGGTCAAATGCAGCCCAACCAGGTGATTTAGCCCTCTTCAATGACATCTTCACATTTGAAGAACTAGCAGAAGTCATATTTTTAATGTCACGTGCAAGACTAGAACACAAGATTCCCCAAGCTTCTGTCCCCCTGCTGTGTATTTACTTGATAAATATATAACTCCTTAACTTACCACAAATCAAGAAATTGACAGACCTGACAAATGATATTATCAAGACAAACTATATAAATAAGACATCATACAAACTAATTTGTAAATGAAAAAAAATGATATTAAGAATACAAGGATAGAAAACTACTGCATTGTATATTAAGAATACAAGGATAGAAAACTACTGCATTCCCAGTATAGAACACTAAGGTGTGTGCAACTCCACATATTTTTATTCATAAACTATGTTATATGGACTCTTCTAAATACATCAAAGACCTTGAACACTTGACTAGTTGGATAAGGGTTTGGGATGTGTGCGGCATGTATAATAGCACATTCACCTAACAAACATATTTAGTAATTCAAGTTTACCATAAAAATATGCATAAAACTCTCATTATATTGACCTGCATTTGGTTTAGTTTTGAAATCAGTTTTGGAAAATAAGTTTTTGAAAAGAGTTTTGAAAATTGAAAACTTGTTTGGCTATGAGTTTTCAAACTAGTTTTTGCGTTGTATATTTTGAAAATAATTTTTAAAAATTTGAAAATTCAAAAATTGTTTGGTTATGAGTTTTCAAAACTAGTTTTCCCAAAGAGTTTTTTTAGGTCTTGTGTTTTTTTTGTCTTGTAGTCAAAACTTTTTTACAATATTATAATCAATGTTGTTTACTTCTTTTACATACCTAATCTAAATATACTTTCTAGATGCATCTAAGCTAATGTATAAGGCAGAGTTTCACTCCGTATATATTACTTCTTATGAATGTTTTTAAAATTCTAACACTTCTTTTTCTTATTTATATCCACTCAATCTACATACATTTAAAACATTTCACATTTATGAAAAAAATGTATAAAATTATTGAATAATGAGAAATAAGAAAAAAATTTTAAAAACAATGTTTGACCTGGTTTAAAAGACAATACATTGTTAATGCTGTATGTATTTATTAAATTTGTTTTTCATTTCTTCACATTTTGTTTACTGTTTGAGTATATGTAGATCATATATATCTAAAACATAACAAATTATTTGGCCAATACTTACAAAACCAAACTAAAATTCCACAGTGGTCTATCGAATTCAAATGTAGCTGATTTGGCCCACTAATTTGAAAATTAATTTTTTATTAATTCAAAATAACAATTCATGTTGTTTCAATTTTTTATATGAATTGGCAAAAACATACATTACAAAGTTTCATCAAAAAAAAAAACATCAGAAATAATTGTTAAATAAAATTTTATAACATCAAGTAGTACAAAATGGGTAGATTTCGTCAACATAAACATCAGTGACAGGTTCTGGGTTTTTGGCTTTGAAATCAAATGGATTTTGAAATGTATTTTTGAAAACCCAAAACCAAACTGGTTTTGGGTTTTGGGCTTTCAAATTTGAATTCAAAAAGTAAACCAAACGGTACTATAATTTCCCATCTCCCGCATTCTTTTCCTCCTCGTTGGCAACCACTACCATCTACAACGACCAAACCACCTCTTCCTTCTCTCTTACAATACAATTCGTCCATAAATTTTCCTTCTCCCACATTTTTTTACCTTGAAACTAGTAGTATGTGATAAACATAAACTCGAAAAATCTTCTCACCTCAAGGGTTTTACCATCTAGAGAAATATACCTATCATTGAAGCAACCAAAAAGTATACTCCAAGCTTGTCTATGAACTCAAAATTCGCACTCATTATATCATCAACAATAAGAAAGGACTTAGTTCCAGATAAATAACATTTGGTAATTAATTAATGAAGAATCTCCACCTCCATCAACACCCCTACCCATCATCTTCCACTGCTGGTGGCATCGACATGTAGTTATCACCTCCACCAGCAACAACCACATCATCCCTGTCATAGCCCATACCATTCTTCAAACCTTCACCCACATATATGTATATCTATACAACAAAGATAGA
Source organism: Camellia japonica (assembly GCA_030407325.1). Lineage (NCBI taxonomy): Eukaryota > Viridiplantae > Streptophyta > Magnoliopsida > Ericales > Theaceae > Camellia > Camellia japonica. The sequence goes on along the minus strand of JAPPVO010000002.1, from coordinate 98,164,442 downwards.
GAAGGAAACTTCTACATGCACACCACCAAAATTCTCATATCACACCATGTTACCTTTCAGATATCAACTTCCGAACAAAAATCAATTGTTTGGAATCAACTTCTGAACAAAACCTTGTTCGATAGTTGATATCCAAACAATTGATTTTGTTCAAAAGTTAATATCCTAAGTGTCGGGCGTAGCTAGAAGCTTGAGAGAGAGAGAGAGAGAGAGAGAGAGATTGTCTACAGAGAATGGATAGTTCCCATTGATATATGTTATATATTTATAGTTCTATACTAGTATACAAGGCAAACACCTCAGTTTGGTGTGAACAAAGATTTGAAACTCTTGTCACATCCATCCATCTAACTAATGAACCTCTAATGGTGGGGGTAAATTGTTATGCAGCTTTACAATTCATGGGAGCGTGATGTTATTTCATCAAACTAATGGTGTCGGTTGTAATAAACTTATTTGTCAAGGGAGTCCGTGTAATTTATCAAAAAATATATATTATGAAATATGAATATTTTGTCATCTCCTTGTGTCTTTGGATATGGAAATTAGATGAATCAAACACATAGACTTATACTGGCACCCAAACACCCATACCTGAGTCCATGTAACATAGGTGTGGTTCACAAGAGATACAAAGCTACAACCTAGATATTCTACATTAAGCAAATTTGACTCATACAGCAACGGAGATTGCACATGGGTTTCTGAACTATTAGATAGTCATATTGAAATACAATTGCATATAAGCAAGGCAGTATGGAAACTCTTCATTCTACTGGTGAATAATATAAGTCTACAAAATACAAATAATACAACCTAAGTTTGCCCCCACAAGTCCAAATAATATATATGTGCAGTGTAGGAGATTAGGGATGGTCATTTTCTCCTACCTGCTCCAGCCACCCATCCCTCGCCCTATTGAGGAAGTGGGGCGGAGAAGGATTTTGCTTCCCTAGCTCCGTTCTACCCGACCCCCGCCCCGACTGTATTTACTAAATATATTTATATGTATATAATATATAATTAAATTTTTTTCACTATAATAAAATTAAAACACTAAAATATTATACTTAATATTAATTTTTACTCATTTATTTTTTTATCTTATATCTTATAATTCTCATTAAGTACAAATCATTATCCATAACATAATATATTATCTATAATTTTTATTAATATTTTCATTGTTCAACTTACAAAATTAACCTGTCTCCCACCTTGCCACTGCCACCCCTGATTTTCCCCACCCCTAATACAATACGGGGCGGGGGGCGGATTACTACAAACCCGCCCCAAACCCGACCTGCGACCATCCCTATAGGAGATTGTTCAATAATATAAATCCATACAAATAGTGCAACCCGAATTACGCTCCCCATGGCCCTTTTAGGCTGCATCAATTGTACCCTCTTGCAACAAAAACACACACCCCTAAATGATGTGGATTTAGTAATCTCCTACATATGAATAACATTGTGAGAGAGCCAGCATATCTTTTCATGTCAACAAATATTACGAGTCATATGCATTAGCTGGTCCAGCAGAAAATAGATAAATTTTGAAACCTTTCGAATTATCAATCAAAAACTCTAATGGAAATAAGGACAATAATAAGTTTGGCAAAAGCCCAAATCTCATAAAATTAAATTTTTTCACAAGTGGATACCCATTGGAGAGGATGTGTGCTTTAGTCCTACTCTCATATTGAAATTAAACAAGAGTAGCACTTAGGGATGGCTCTAGGTCGGGTTTGTAATCCCCTGCCTCCCGCTCCCCCCCCCGCCCCATATCATATTGGAAAGGGGTAAATCAAGTTGGTGGTGGGTACAGCACAGGATGGGGTGGGGCAGGGACAGGATAATTTTATAACTTAAAAAAGGCAAATACTAAAAAAAAATATAGATAATTTAGAATATTGTGGACAGTGATTTATAATTAATAAAAGTTAAAAGATGTAACATGAGAAATAAATGAGCAAAAATAAGTACTAAGAGTAATATATTGGGTTTTAATTTTACAATATTGAAAATATCAAATGATATATGTATTATATATATATATATATATTTAGTAAATATAAACGGCGATGGAAGAAGCAAAACTCATCCCCGCCCACTTCCTCATCGAGGCTGGGAAAATCCATGCAGAGCGGCTTCACTACTAGCACTGCTTTAATGCACTTGTGTTTTTTTTTTTTATTTATTCCCTTTCAATCGTTAAGAGATTAATTACAAATACAAGAGTCATACACAACAATTGAAGTCCAACAATAACTAGAAAGCCAAACCCAACAACCATACCCCCAACTTTGGGAAAAAATAAACAACTACATAAAACCATTATGTAGGAGGAAAATAATCCACAAGGAATATCAAACTACTCTCCATAGAAGTTGAACCCGCAAAGGCCTCGTGTTTACTAATAATCCAAATTACTTTACTTACAAGTTCAACAACATTTCATGTTTCATTCATATAGAGCATAATCAACTGCAAAAATACTTTAAAAAAAAATAATAATAACTAATCTTGAATTCAACCAAAATGATTGTTTAGCAAATAATAAAGAAACAAATGGGTAAAGTTGAATACCTTTTTATTTTTGAAAATGATATATAAATATTATTTGGGAAAACTAAAGCGGAGGTCTGGAAACCATGGCGTGAATCGAATGGAGCGGTGGGGGGGTTGAGCAATAGAGAGAGTTGCAACAACAACGATGATGGAGAATTCGTAATTGTGAAGAGAATAATTCGAAGAAGAAGAAGAATACGAAGAACAAGGCCTGCATCTGAAATCCATATACACCTCCTGTCTGTGTTAAATTGAGATTGAGAAACAAAAGAAAAATAAGGGTTTGTCTGGATGAAGGAGAGGCTCTTTGACTTGAGATAGCTGAACAAAAGAAAAACAGGGTTTCTCCAGATGAAAGAGAGGCTCTTTTGACTTGGGGCTCGTTTGGCAAATCCTCTTTTAATACTGTAAATTTAATAAAAAAATAAAGGGCAAATTACATATACCTCCCTCGAGATTTAGCTAAATTACAGATACTTTCCTGAGGTTTGAGAACTTACAGATACCCCTAAGGATTACATTTGCATAACAAATTAGAGAGTAATTTGTTATATAAATATAAACCTCAGGGGGCAATTTGTTATGAAAATATAAACTTCAGGGGTATCTGTAATTTCTCAAATCTCATGAAGGAATCTGTATTTTAGTCAAACCTCGAGGGGTGTTGGTAATTTGCCCAAAAATAAAATAAAATAAAAAGATGTGTTTAATAAATATTTTTAAAAATTATTTGGTTTGAGTTTTTTGAATTAAATTTTTTGAAAACTGAGTTTTTTTATTTTCATATTTTTTTGTTTTTAGTGAATATTTTTAAAATGTTAAACATTTTTTTTACTTTTTTAGATGTACTTTACTTAGATGTATCTAAAAATTAAAAAATTTGTGAAAAAATATTTTAAAAAATTAATAAATACATAAAAATATAAAAAAATTAACTGAATTTTTTTTTTTTTTTTTTTTGGTATTCAATCAATTTTTAAAAGGTTTTTTTCACAAATTTTTTACTTTTTAGATATATTTATATTAGGTATGTCTAAAAAGTAAAAAAAATTTACTTAAAATATTTTTAAAAAATTCAGTAAAAACAAAAAAATAAGAAAAAAAATAAAATAAAATTTTCTGAAAAGTGTTTTTGAAAAAAATAGAACCAAGCAAAATAATTTGTATTTTCTTTTGTTATTGTTATTGGGAAAGTTGGAAAATGCCGGTTTTTGTTTTTTTAGTTTTTTGTTAACTTCTTATATTGAACTTTTAAAAATTCAAGAAACTTTTCAATTTTAGATCTTACTAAACTAGAAATTTTAAAAACTAAAAAAAAAAAATTAAAAATCAGAAAAAAAGACAGACTAAAGATTAAAAAAAAAAAATCCTTTTTTGTTTTTACTAAACTCTTTTATATATTTTTTCAAAAAAAAAATGTATTTTTAGATCCTTCTAAATTAAAAAGTTATGAAAATAAATATAAAAGAAATTGATCTGAACTTCTTTTAAAAACATTACTAAGTACTAAAAAATTTAGCATTTGCCAAACATGATTGATCCTACTTTCTCTTTTGTAACCTAAATTAGTAACAGTCAAACAAACAACATTTTTTAACTTAAATAGTCAAAAAGTAGTTATTTAAGCCATTTCCAAACAATCCTTTAAAAAACAATTTAGTAAAATATAATAATTTTTAAAATCACATATTGAAAATTTGTTTTCACAGAAGATCACAACTCTAAGATGCAATTTCATGTTGAGGTGGCATGCTTCCATATTGACCAATATGCCAGCTCTATCACCCTACCTACTTGGACAACAACAAAATTATGGGCTCAACCATAGGATTTTAGTTTTTAAAGAAAATTCATAATATTGGTGATTTTTAGAATAAATTCATAATATCATTTTCTATCAATTTTAAATTTGTGACAGTAGATTAACTTTTTTACTAATGTGTCTTAATGTGGTAAAACCACAACAAAATAATTATAGTTCTAATTCCATACTTTACAAAATGCCTTGTAGAAACACACTTGAACATGTAGAAAATGAAAAATATAGAAATACTTGAACATGTGCGCTTCTAAAGCGCTCCGCTACCCGCGCATGTGTGAATGGTGCTCCATAGTTGGGAACATATAAATACACACTAGCATGGCCTTTAATTCTCTTTGAATTTAGAGATTTGTTTATGACTTCGTTTATTAAGGCGTCGTTTTTATCCTCTCTTTCCTACATAGGATAAGACTTTATAAAGACAAGAAAAGAATCAATAAGAAAATTTATAAAGAAAAACCCGAAACAACTTTTAAATATTTTGAAAATATTTTATCACTTCTTTCCTTGGCATTGTAATCTTCCCCACCACCCCTCGTTGCTTCGGTGATGAAACCAAGATGGCAACTTTGCAAGGCCAAAAAAATGATTAATGGTTTTTTTATCAATTGATATGAACTACCAAATTCCAATTCAAGAATAAAAATAATTAAGATTAAATACTAATTAATACATAAAAATTAAATGATTTCTACGTAAAGACAAATGAGTAAATTTACACAATCAAAAGTTACACCTACATCCGGCCAATTTCCATTATTGGGACATTTTGAATATTTTAGTCCCACTTTAGGGTGTGTTTTTAACTTTATTCCCAATATAGGGTAAAACGGGTTTCCTAATGCCGTTTTTTAGAAAATGGTTTTTGAAAAATCGTATTTTCTGATTAAAATAATAATAAATTTTGGACCCAGAAAACGGCTTTACAAAAGCCGGTTTTACTTAATTCTTAATTAATTTTGAATTAATTAAAAACGGTTTTGATAAAACCGTTTTTACATTAAATTTTTTTTTAATTTATATTTTCAACATAAATATTTTGTACCAAAAAAATATTTTTAATAAAAATGGTTTTAGAAAAGCCGGTTTTTGAAAAAAAAAAAAAATAATTAAAAACGGTTTTATAAAAGCCGCTTTTTGACCAAATATTTTTTTAATTAAAAACGTTTTTCATTACAAACAAAACGGCCCCTTCTCCCTTTCAACTTTACGAAAGCCGTATTTGATATTGCAACCATCTTCTTCTCCCTCACTCAGCCGACGACGAAGAGGAACACCACCGGCAAAACAGTACACCACCGGCAAAACGAGGAACACCACTCTCCCTCACTCAGGTTTGTATCGCATACATGAGGGTTTTCATTTTAGATTTGGGATTTTAAATTTCGAAATTAGGGATTCAGATTTCGTAATTAAAAGCGTGATTTCTAATAGCGCTTTCAATGTTCATCAAATTTTCGGCCCCAAACAGTGAAAGCGTGTTTTGTAATAACGCTTTAGCCTAATTTGGGAATTCTGTCCAAACTTGGCCTAGTTTGGGAATAAAGATGATAATTTGGCTTAATATGGGAAAAGCCCCAAATATAGTGCACATTAAAAAATAAATAAATATTTAAAACATAAAATATTTATTCCCACTCTAGGGTGGGTTTTGTAAACACTTTGAAATTTTGGAAATTTTTGAAAAGTGCTTTGGAATTTTTTTTTCAAAAAATTTGAACTACAAAAAAATTTTAAAAAATTTCTCAAAAATTATATCTTGAGATACAAACCAAACAAGCCCTAGGTTTCAGTTTTCTGAATTAAGTTTTTGAAAACTGAGTTTTTGTTTTTAGTGAATATTTTTAAAATTTTAAGCATTTTTTTTTTTTACTTTTTTAGATGCATTTTACTTAGATGTGTTTAAAAAGTAAAATATTTGTAAAACCGTTTATTAAAAAGTAAAACCGCTTTTTATTAAAAATATTTTTTGGTAAAAAATATTTAAGTTGAAAATATAAATTAAAAATTAATGTAAAACCGGCTTTTCTAAAACCGTTTTTAAGAAGAAAAAAAAATTTGTCAAAAAACGGTTTTTCTAAAACCGTTTTTAATTAAAAAAAAAAAATTTGTCAAAAAATATTTTTGGTCAAAAAATATTTATGTTGAAAATATAAATTAAAAAAAATTAATGGGAAAACGGTTTTACGAAAACCGTTTTTAATTAATTTAGAATTAATTAAGTTTTTAATTAAAAACGGCTTTAGAAAAGCCGGTTTCCATTTTCAAATTTTATTATTATTTTAATCGGAAAATACGGTTTTTGAAAAACCGTTTTCAGAAAAACGCATTAAGAAAACCGTTTTACCCTATAATGGGAATAAAGTTAAAAACACACCCTAAAGTGGGACTAAAATATTCAAAACGCCACAAAGGGGGAAATTGGCCCCTACATCCAACAAAGTACAATCAATCAACAATAACGTGAGTGGTGGGCTAGCAGTGGCCCATATCCATTCAATTGGAAGGTCTATGATACTTTTAAGGTAGCATACAAACACAAATGTTGCACCATCTTTCACACGGATTAGGGGCCATGCCCCTAGATGGTCTGAACATAGTTCCATCTCTAGTTGCTCTCCTCTCCACCCAACAACCCCATCCCTCCAAACCCTAGCTGCCCGTGTTTGGTACAAGTGCACTTGTAATTGGTGAAAGCCCAATATTTGCACGATGCAAGTGCAATCTGTTTACAATGCAAATTAAATCAGTGTAGGTTCACACTTGTCACTTGCATTGAACACAAATTAAACTCAAATCGAGAATAAGTAGAATTTACACTAAGAATGTTCTACAACAATGAGGTATCCTACGAGGAGTTGGCAGTTTTGGGCTGTTGGGTAGGGAGGGAAGTAACTACGAGTGGTGCAAATTTTGGAATTGCTGCCGAGGATGATGAAGAGGGGTTATGGGTGGGTGAAGAAAGCATGTCAATGGTGGCTAGTAGCTGAATTTGTAGAGAGAAGAGGAAAAAAGAGGAGGGAGAATGGTACAAGAGGGGGCATTTCGATTAATTCAAGGGGTAGATTCCACTTCTTTGTAATTATTTTCTTTCTTTCCACTCTATTTCAATTAAAATCAATTTCCTACTTAAATGTAATTATTTTTTAATTTTCCATTGTTTTGTAATTCACCTTCATAGAAACGCCAACAATAATTTATTTTGTTGTCATATATTTGTAATCATTGGCATCGTAAAGTGAATGTAATAGTAACAAATACGGCACAACAAAAGTTCAGATCGTGCACATCTTTGCATAGAAAGAACCCAATGCATCTTTGTATGAGAACTTCTAAATAGACTCAATTTCTTTACACTCCATTACATACATCGTAAATATTGTACCTGTTGAAAAAATTTGATTTTATAAGTTTATTTTGGACCAACTTTGAGCTTAAATTCAAGTGAGACTCACACATCTTTTGAGGTAGGTCCGAATAGTAATGTATTCTTTACCGCATGACGAGTCACAAATTGAAGTTGGTTCGTCAAAATCATTTATGGATGAATAAGAAGTTGATGCCATTTTTAACTTCGAGAAGTTAAAAGTTAAAGAGACAAATGCGAATTGCTCTATTTTGGGTTGTTCCATATTGAAACAAAGAGAGAGTATATGAATATATAAACTCTAAGTTGGCACACTTGGAACGGGCCCCAAAGGACACCCAAGTTTTGTGAAGGAGGGAATTATGGCCCAAGTGCGTGATGTGGGTTGGGTTTTACCCTTTTTTTTAAATTCTTGCGGGAAATTTAATTTTCTAACACGAATTAATTCAAAATTTTGTGAGAAATTTTTAAACTCAAATTGAAAATTCAAACCCAACAATGTGTCCCTTCGGTCACCTCTATTCTTCCTCTCCAGCGATTCAAACTTGCATTCATTCAAAGGGTTTTTCTACTTTTCTGAATAGGCACCACTAAGTTTATAAATACAAGCATTTCCAGTAAATTCATTCATTCAATTGATTCCCATTTTACTTCTCGCCTACATTTATTCTTCATATTACTTTTACAGAGATTTAAGAGTTGCAGAACATAAGTTCTGGTTTGCTAACAAATTTTGTTTGCATTTCTTGCTTCAATCCTGCGTTTGATTATTGTATCTTGAGAGATAGATGTCATTAGTCCATAAACACCTATGCGGTAGCGAATCTGTCTCAAGAACAGAGTGTCACATACTCAACTTGATCTTTAAAGTTCCTACTGTTCTCCGATAAATAAATTTTGTAAGTTAATTTATTTATTTATTTTTGTTTCATGTATTCTACATTACAAAGATTGTTCCAACAATACCTTAGGAAGAAACACTCCTACATGTGAGTGTAAGTGTAAGTGTAGAAGAAAATTTTGAAGAAAGTATTTAGCAGCAGCCAAAGATGACAGCTTTACAAAATTCAAAGAGAATAAAAAAAGGACCAACTTATATATTCAAATAACAACTTTGACCTGAAATAAAAAGAGAGAGACCGTGAAATAAGGAGATAAGCAAGACAACTACATTTTTAACACACAAGCATTTCATGGTATAGTGAAGACACCAACCTGCAATTAAGAAACAAAAATGAGAATGACACCAAATAATATATACCAAACATTAATTTACTTGATATTCTGCATATGAAATAATGAAAAGACAAAAAATTGGGATCATACATCTGTAACTATAAATTTGTCCAATATACTTAGTGACGGCAACAACCACTCTGACCAATATATTGGGTAATTTTGATGCTTGCTGCCGTCATCTGCAACACAATAAAAACAGCATAAATCCACATTCAGTGAAGAAAAGAGTCCGAAACCAGTTTTTTTTTTTTATTACTATTATTATTTTTTTTGTGTGTGCTTGCGTGTGTGTGTGAGAGAGAAAAATTGGGAGCATGACGTAAGCCACAGTTGCCTGCTGCCAAACCTGAAGGTCGTACAAGTACTCTATGCGTGACAAAAGACTGCAGCAATCAAAACACATACAATTGTGAGGATATAATTATCAAATTTTCAGCAGTTGGCGGTAAATACAATTCAGACAAATGAGAAACCCTGATTCAATATCAATGCAATCAGTAGAAGTGGCTAATGAGTATTTATAATTGAGCCTAATTTCCCTTCATGCTGAAGAGTAGATCAGTTGCAAACAATAATTTAACAAGCCTAGCCACTTCTCTCTGTTTTTTAACTTTTTTATTTTTTCCTTTCAATAAACATCAGTAGTAACCAAGCAGGCTGACATTAATCACTAAATTTCTTCATGAGGTTCATAAAATACAGATGGATCAAAAAATTTAATTGCATGTTGAATAACAAACAGCATGAGATCCAAAATCGACTCAACATATTTATTTCGTACATACTAAAATTGCTTTGCTTTCTGTCATCAGTAAAATATGGAAAAGTAAAATGATATCTAGTCATCTAAGTTATCAAGATATAAGCTTATAACTTGCTGAAACAAAGGTAGGCAATCAACAGTCTAACAGAATAATACCTGCCAGATTGAAGGCATATATTCACGACATAAAAGATTTTGAGGACCACTATCTGAAGCATTTGCTGAACACCATTTTCTTGAATTCCTGTTACAAAGATTTGATGGGCAATAAATCCACAACTTCAATTGGAATACAGATCCACATATTGCCACATTAGACCACAAATAGAAATTACTTTATGATGTCAAGTGAAATGGCATGCTTTTGAGGAATGATATTGAAGATTGATGGTGTTAGGATTTCCAAACTGATAGTGAACACACAATTAAACAAGCCATGTACCAAAATTTCCAATGTGTAAAAGCATCAATCCATAAAACATGTAAATTGGGGAGACAGCCCAATCAAGTAAAATATACTCGGTTCATACCAGGCACCAAACTACTGACCAAAGAGATATGGTTGCCTCCAACGTACTCTCGCATCAAGATCTTAAACTATCAACCTCAAAAGAACTTCCCTTAGAGAAAAAGGAAACTACCCAACAGAACCACAGACACAGACCAGGAAAAAAGGCAAAACCAAAAATAGTGGAAGCAAACTTGTTCGTGTTGAAAAAGTGATCTATTGCTAGAGAGAACTACAAAAGGGTTGCAGACAACCACTGCCAGTCCTCCTGTCCAAAATGCACCCATCGATTTCTACTTCAACCCCTCTCTCAGGGAGAAGAGTTCTTCTTCATCATCCTCTTTTGTCAACTTGATCATCAACCACCCCACGTAGACAGTTCTCTCTCTCTCTCTCTCTCTCACACACACACACACACACACACACACATTGTTACTTGTGCCAGTATACTTACTTTTGTGCATGCTTCCCACAAAATGTTCTATACTTTTAGCCATTTAAATTTATGTAAATATCTTGTATGCTTCGCACAAATCTTTTTAAGAAGAGAAAAGAAAAAAATCCCACATATGTGACATTACAGAATGGTCAATTGTAGGTTAGTTGTGAAAGAAAGTAAACGGAAATTACCGACCCATCAAATCTTTCAGGAATTACCTTTTTGCTTCACTTGTTGAATATTTATCCCCTAAACTTGCTGCTTTTGTAGCTAAAACAAGCATGGGATGCACCTGCAAAAGTTTTTTGATCTCCTGAACTACGGTTTCTGACACAGTTTGAAGGGAGTGGCTTTTCCTACGCACCAAACAATTAATTCTTGATTATGAGATTGCTATAGATGATGGCAGAAGAACATGCAATTCTTGATGATTAATTATATGCATCAGCATAAAAGGACCAAAATGGTGCATATGTTAGACCGTAGGAAGAATGAAATTGAACGACAATGAATGTGTGATATAAATCAAACAGTAGGGATAAACGTGTCAATTCAAGGCTGCAAACGGAGCAAATCTGGACTGGATCAGTGTAAAATACAATTTAATCCATTACAAATCCATTAGATTTTAAAGGATCCAAACTGAGGGAGAAATTTTAATAAACATTGAAGTCTGAAAGTGCTATTCAATCCAAGAATCTAACTCCATCAATGTAAAGTGTTTTAAAAGGCTCTAGGTGCACCGAGGCGATAAGGTCTCCTATAGCCTAAGTGCGAGGCGTGAGGCAAAGCGCGTGCCTCACCAAAGCGAAACTCAAGTAGTAGAAGAAAAGCAAAATTACAAAACATGCAAAATTTTCAACATAACAAATATATATATATATATAAAATTTAACAAATCATAACCATTTTCGATAGTCTCTAAGCGCGGGCCTCACCAAAGCGAAGCTCAAGTAGTAGAAGAAAAGCAAAATTATAAAATAGGCAAAATTTTCAACATAACAAATATATATATAATTTAAAAAATCTTAACCATTTTTGATAATCTCTAAACATAACATTCAATCTTCTAAAAATTAGAAATATAATATCTAAAAAAAGATATAAAGCATACCATTCAATCTTTTATCACTTTCTGCTCTCTTTTGACCACATTTGGTCATTTTATATTGAAGAGTTTTGAATCCTTGTGGGTATGCCCACAAAAAAACCACTTAATCAACAATTGAAGTAGAAAAATAGGTAAAGCACATGAAGCCCACGCCTTGCGCCTCGAAAAAAAGCCCTCGCCTCAGCGCCTAAGCTGCGCCTTGCATATTGTGCCTTGCCTCGACCTGTTCGAAGCGCAAGGCTGTGCCTCATTGTGCCTCGCACTTAGGTGTGCGCCTAAGCGTGCCTTTTAAAACACTATGTAACCAAAATAATATAAAATCACAGGTTCATCTTTTGAAGTTAATTAATTGTTAGGACCTTTAGGGAACGCAAAAAAAAAAGGATTAGACAAATTCTATAGGTTTATGTGATTCAGATCACATCCAGTCTATTAGCAGCAGTTTATGCACTGACCAATGGCAGCAGCAACAAGAAATGCAGTGAGTAAAAAGTTCAATGTCTTGCAAAGTAATCGAAAAGTGACAGAATGTAAGGGTGATAAAAGTTAGATGCATAATTTAGAGATCCTGATGAAGAATGTACTTTTGTTTTACCATCTTTTGAATGCTGCAATGTACAGTGATTGCCAAGAGCCTCCCTCCCCACATAAAAAAGAATATATATATTAATAATTGCGTGCTTTTGTGTTTTTGTGTGTGTGTGTGTGAGTAAGCTAGCCAAAAAAAGGCAGGTTTCAGTTAATCAATAAGCTTTTCAGAAAAACATGAGCGTTCTTGTAATTTTAACAAATCAAATATTCTACAATAGGTAACAATATTTCAGAGAGAAGCCTAATTGCTCTCTCCTCGCATCAAGCATTCAAACTCCTTTCTTCACCTTAATATTTGATTTTTCTTGTTATTTGTTCCCTTCTTTCCAAGCAGACAAACATATTTTCAGTTAAAGGTGACACTTAACAAAGATTAGAAGATGGGAAATTGTCAATGATGGTTTGACCAGTTCAAAGTCAGAAAACACTTATAAATTATTGATTTAAGTTTTGGTATACACGTTCCAAAACATGGTACACTTAGATTCTAAAACAGTGAATTTAACTATTCAAAACAATCAAAAAAATTTCAATAATTTCCCTTTAGGTTTCTTTAAGAGGAAAGAAAATTAAATATAATGAAAGTCTAAGGAGAGTGTAGTTTTGGCATAACAAAATGTAAAAAAATGGGCCATAATAATCACAGAAATGTCTTTTTCAATAGTAATCTGGAAAAATAAATAAATAAACAACATTTTATTGGATGTCTAATTGATAAAAGAAAATTTTTCTAGGAGTAGCTTAAATTCTAATAGTATAATCTAGACAAGTCTATCCTTATCGTATCACATTATAGAGCATGTGCATACCACGCTTCCGTTCTGGTTCCATATAACGGAACGACCCACCTTCCAGGTAACATAGTGTAAGGAGTGACTTCATTCTAGTTGGAGAAGCCAAACTGGAGAGGAGCTAAAAGGATTATAAGTGATGAAATGCAAAAGACAAGATAACAATGAATTTGAGACTGACAGCGCACATAGCTCTCAATGTAGTTATGTTAGCGGACCAGAGATGACAGATCTCATCTAATCCACCATAAACACAGACACACCTCCTGGAGTACCATGTCCATGTCTAACACTTGAAATACCAACACTCCACGAGCTTCTTTATTGAACAAATGTTTTTAAAAAACTCAATTATTTCATCAGGGTTGGCTTTAACTTATTTGCAAAACCCAAGTACAATGTGATTGTCAAGCACGCTTTGTAAAGGCATGATTGCTAACCACACTTGGAAGCCTACTAATGTTAGAAGTCTTCTAAAACTTCAAATATTTTGAGACTTTTAACATTAGTTGACTACAACCAAGAAGCTTAATTCAAATTACGCTTTATAAAAAATGTGTTTGTCAATCACGTTTTACCCTGGTTTGGAAATAAGTTAAAATTGCCTTTGGTTATTTAAATAGGTTTTTTAAACATGTGTAAAGTTAAGAAACCCACTCCACAGACACACGTGTCAAACATATTTCAACTCGGAGTAAGACATCATAGTAGGAAACTAAGACATTTTTGCGCTGCAGCAGATCTAGACCCAAGACAAACACATGAATAGAAAAGACCAATCCATAGACACATACATGACAAAAATTATCTTAGCGTCTCCTATGATTTTTTACGAGGAAAAAAAATGTTTTGAAACCAAATAGACTTTGCTTACATGCACAAGACACCTATCCATGGCTAGACATTTGTGGGAGACATTCTTGAAAAATTTGCAAAAATAAAATGGGAATCAAGGTTTAAAATAAAATATATCAATTATATATGTAAATCTAATGTTAGACAGCATTAAGTACTAAAGATATGGCTATCCACATATGGTTTTATGGTGGAAAAAAGGTTTCCAAAAGTTCAAAAACTTGGGGATTTAATTGATAAGAAGGAACAGTGTAGAGATTTGTAAATGAAGAACAATTGAAAAAACAAGTCCAACAGTTTATGAACTTGGATTTCTAAATGATGGAGAGAAAAATGTCGGGTTTGTAAACAAACAACTAAGTAAGGCTTGGTTTTTAAAAAGAGCCACAACATACAAACTTGGAATAAATGTAGTAGAAAAAATAACAAACCATCAAATGTAAGGATAACTTTAGCAAACTTGGATCAGTGCTGCTAATATTAGCTGTGTGGCGAGTCTAGGTCAACAGAAGCTTGTGCATTTGACATTCTAGAAGGCAAAAGAAAGGTAGTATAACCAATGAATCAAAAGAGGCTACAATTGGCTTGGTCTTCAAAAGGTAGGCAGCTGGATTTTAAAATTCCTAATCCAAGAAGCACTGGATAGCCACTAACCTAAAGATGATAAATTGAAAGTGATGATCAAAAGGCAGAGGAAGGGGTTAAGGTTTGTTAAGAATTGATAGGCTAGGGTTTGGAGGCTGCCATTAATGTAGCAGGAACATTAACTTCATTGCTTTGTGAAAAGAAGAAGACAATACAAAGAAGACAAAATGAAGAAAAAGAGTTCAACCTTGCAAGGATTAAGCAAACTTACAAAAATATACCATCTCATAACTCAAAACTCCATTGAATAGAAAAATTATATATGTATTTTTTTTGTACTTCTCCCAGTTCTACAAAGACTAGGTCCTCAAAAGGGGAACTTTAAATTTTTTAACTCTTTAGAATAACTGGACCCAATAATAAACCCATGAATAGAAAACTCACCCTAACATTTGAACCATGTACCCAGGCCCATGTGCAGCAAATTAATTATGGGGACTATTACCTGTTGCTGCCCATTACCGCTAAAGATGTTGAAGCACGATCAATCCAGTAAAAAGCCCCAATGCTGGTACAAAATGAAATTGTAGATTCAGACCCACTGGTTCATCAAATTAGTTTCCCAATTCAAGAACAATAAAACTTCCACAAGTTCACAATGCAAAATGTGTAGGTTGAGAGACATAAAATAATGTCATTTTTTAACATGGTGAACAGTAATTTTCTTATAAATGAGGTAAAAGGAAGTAACCCAAATAACATAACATCTAAAGAAAGATATTTAAACATATATTATCCTGTCACGTTATTACTTGAAATTAAACAAATATCATATTACTCCATAATGGGTGTCAATCATGCAAGCAACATGAAACAAAAATAGGAAAGAAAGATAGCAGGGAAGAATCAAGGAGCTGAAAATTATCACTAATAATCCATTTTATAATTATAAGTACAGGGATTTTATGATAATAAAAATTTATTGGAGTTTGCATGCTTTAATGTATATACCAAGCATATGAAATATTCTAAATAACATGCACAATCAATAGCCATCTGCGTGCCTAGTTCCATCACTACACAAAATAAGTTTCACAAAAACTTCACATTATCAGGGTGAGTAACAGCAAACTCTTTTTAACTTACGGAATTCATTGCTGCACTCATCTTACATGCAAATTAGTGTTGCTTTAAATGATTTACAGAATAGACATTAACATCAAGCCAGACAAACTAACATATAATCAAATTATACGCATACCTATCAATCATAAGGAAATGAACATCAACTCCATGTTTTTCTCTTTCCTTTCGAAGCTGATAATGCAATGTCTGTAATTCAATAAGAGGAAAGAAGATAAAAGAACCAAACAAAATCAATAACATTCAATAGATTCTAAAGCTTAAACAACAAAAAAGTACCAAAGAAAGTATGTAAGGGAAAAAATTCAAGTAGCCTGCTTCAGCAAGGCATTCGTGCTAATAAGTTTGCTTTTGATGATTTTGTTACAAATTAATTTTGTGGCAAATAACACCTAATTCTGTAGACTTCATGAAGTTAAATTGACCACTCCTCTGGTGAACCAACACCATCACAACCTCCTATAAATTGACCATCTAGTTACTATGTATAGTAGGAGGTGACATGGCCGGATGGGACCTTCTAGGAAGATGACGGCCATTGAGATGCTTTGGAGGTCACTACAAGAATAGGAAGAAAGCACTAAAGAAATATCAAGAGAATGAGAGGTAATGAAGTAAAATCTTCATGTCTTGCCGGAAATGTAGAAGATGATGGAGAAGATGAATCACTCTTTACATATGCATCAAGCCCATGATATAGGAGGATCAAGCTACAGGGGGCAGCTCAACCTTGGACAGGTGGCTCAACCCCGTTGGTTTGACATTTTAGAGGTTTCTCCACTACCTTTCGTACCACAATCAAACCTCAGGGGTCATATGACAGGATCTTAGATGGTAGGTATGTTAAACCTCAGGGACTATATAAGGAGCGTTGCAATGTTAGTATGAGACAACTTCTGAGGTGTGGACCCTGGTCAATAGTTTATCTTCTTGTGGTTGTCCCTCTCACCAAGACTGATCAAGGTTGGGATACCCCAAGGGGGCAAGCTAAGCAATCCTAATGATCCCTTAATTCTAGTCTCCAAGCCACAAGTCCTCTAGTGATCCCGAGCAAGTTACCTAGGCCCTGCTCCCAAACTAGGAAGTTGTTATTAGGGTAGCCTTTCTAGGAATTTACTATGGAGAAGATCATGTTGCCACTCGGCAGGGTTGTCTAAGTAAGCTAAGCAAACCGAGTGAGCATCATGGATAGAGGAGCTTAGCTAAGGGACAAGCGCACACTTCTGGCATTGGGTACACGTTGGGTCAGGCTACTCGGTTAGACTGATGGGACTTTGACCATGTCAACCCGATGGGACTTTGACCATGTCAACCATGAAAGAGAGATAGTGTGCTCATGCGATGAACCCTCAACCGAGTGAGGCGTGTTGGAAGCAATCTGAGGTGTCTCTCTTCTCGAGCCTAGAGATAAGGCACTGTGTGCTAGCCTTTGTTGATGTGACTCGACCGCAGAGGGAAGCATGTGGAGGTGTTTCCTCATTAGCATGTGTACCACCTCACGAGGCTGCCACATAACACCATATTTGCAAAAGATATTGATGAGATGTCTTGGCAATGTGTCACACACCGGTTGTGCGGAAGCCTTGTCAAGAGATATGCAAGTGTGTGTGGCGCTAGTTGACTCTCCTCACTAGCCCACCAATAAAGCTCAAAGGGTTTGCAAAGACAAGCAAACACGATATTAGTTAGTTTATGAGCCACCAAGTTGGAAACAAGCCACAAATTAGCAAGCAACAAGCTACAATTAAAGCAAGCAACACTAGAAAAGCTTTGTACAATGTAAAGGCGAAATGAACTTTTGTATTGATCAAAAGTAGGCATTACATGAGTTGAACAATGCACCAAAAGTGCTACAAAAGTTGCCTTACCATTGGTTAGGTTGGGGTACTTTAAAGGCACAAGTGGTCTGATTCAACACTTGGGTGCCTCCTCCTTAATATAACTTGTTAAGCCTTTTCCTAGCTAGCAAGAGGAAATATCGTCTATGTTTAAGGAGTGATAATGAATTTCTAAAAATTCTACAAACAGAGAAAAATTACAAAACTTGGTTCCAAAACACCTTTAATACTAAGGTATTTGACCCTCTAAAATGTGGCCTAAAGTTGCTGCTGCACAGGCAAGGCTGCGGCCAGGGCTACGGCTTGGGCTGCGGCCTGCTGGGGCTTGGCGTTGCTGCTAGGCTGCTGGCAAGGCTGCGGCCTGGGCTGCTGTTGGTTGTTGCTGGCCACGGCCTGGACTGCTACTGGCTACAACCTAGGCTACTGCTGGCTGTTGCTGGCTGCAGCCTAGCATGTGCTGTCTCATTGCATGCCGTAAGGTGTCTTGCACTATGCCTTGGACCTTTACTTGCACTTGCACCAACAACTTCTTGGGCATGTCTTTAGCTCTCCAAAGGGCACAAATGTGTGTGGCATCAAGGTGTTGACCCTTGGAGGGGCGCACCCTGACACAATGCCACATTGTGTCAAACTCATGTATCTACATTAAAGCCCTTGAGAGTACACTTTCATGCCCAAAAGAGCAATCGTGCATATCACTGATAAGTGGAGAACTTTGTAGCCATTGCCTATCAGGCAAGTGACATCCACCAACACACAGTTGGTTAGCAGGTGACGTCATTATGTTTATGCCTTAATCATTTGGTGTTTTTTACATTTGAAACCTCCAATTGGTACAAACTTTTGACAATGTTAACACCATATTATTGCTTCTTAAATAAAACAGTGGCCATTTATGTATTTTTATGGATGATAAATTTATTATAGAACTTAAATGATTTTGACGTTTGTGATGACTGTTTACGATTGATGAAATAGTACTTTTTATGTTGAACTATGTTTAAATTATAGATTTTTTTTTAGATAGTATGTTTACATTATAGATTGAGTAGTCTTTTCATGTGAATTAGTATTAGTTTGTCTGCTATTGTTTTGGTTGTTTGTGGATAAATATTAGCCAAAAAAAAATATGGGTTATAAATTTATAATAATTACACCAGACCCCCTCAACTATTAGCAAATGCTATCTTACCCCCCTCCCTTCATCTATGAACAAACACATATTGACTCCATCAACTATAAAGACCATACATACAAATGCCACCCCTCCGGAGGAGGCCTAGAGGGGGAGAAAGTGATACAATTTTATAATTGAAGTCAAAATGTCCAAGTTCATAGATGAGGGAGGTAATGTGATAATCGATAATAGGTGAGAGGGTCTTGGTGTAATTAACCTTAAAAATGCATACTTTTGTTGTATCCACACTGTGTTCGTATCGTAATCTTTTGAAAATTGTAGTGTCCCATTCCGTGCTTCTTAGGATGACACTAACTCCTCTTGAAATTTTGGTTTGTTAATCTAGCTATCTCCGGGTTGGCTGCGGAGCAAAAGGCCATTGTTGACACTCTGCAAGCTTCCATCACTAACACCAACAAGCGACTAAGCAAATGGAACAACACCAGGGAGATCTACCAAGCTTGGCGCGCCAATCAAAGAACACTTTCAAGGGATGGATCAAGAATTTGTACTACGATCTCTGTGGAGTTCAAGTAGACAACCATCGTCATGGATTCAAGAGGCTAGGCCTTCACAACTTTACCAATTGTGCACATTTATTGTGTGCTGGATATCTGGGTATATCTTCAAAGGGTCACCTCAGTTAGCCTTGGTGTCTTCCCTATCACCACCATCCTAGCCTTGAGAGACTGTCTTTACTTGCCCCCTCATCCTCAACACACCATATCATCGTTTCAACTATCAATAGAGCCAACTTGATCCTCTTCCCAACCCTAGGAGAATAACATACTCCAACTACTGTCCATGTACGATCCATACTAGATCTTACCAATTACCCATCCAACCTCCTCTACGTTCAATGGCAAGTTTGCAACAACCCAATAGCAAGAGCAAAGTTGTACCAACTGAGCTTGCTTAGGCAGGCAAGCGAGTGAGCGAGCGATACTTGGGACATTGTGACATGCCAGCTATATTTGCAAGTTGTTCTTGCATATGTTCTTTTACCAGCGGTTCCTAGGCACAACAAGAAGACCAGGGGAAAAAAGATTGGTCCATATATATTATTTTACAGAAATCATTGACATAGATAACCAAGTATACACATTTACCCCACATCAAATATACAAAACTTGCTTTGTTTACACAATAAGTTGGATGCAAAAGACTAAGTTCCTTCAAACTCTATGAATATGAAATAGCACTACTTAAGTTGGTCCATAATGCAGTCAAAGACTCAAAAGGCCAATAACACAAATCTCCAAACATACATATTTGAATATTTGCACCAAATAGCATACAGAAAACTTGATTACATCAGACAAAAGTATCAACTATATCTCAAGGGGAACTTACACATGACATGGTTAACACCACCATGAATGACGGTTTGATCAGGTAAAACTCTTATTCTGTGAAGCAATAACCAATTATAATTAGAGGAGCTTCTAACCTTAAGAGTTGCAAGAAATTCTGAACTATCATAACAACGAACATATAAGAATCGTCTCATGCATGCATCAAACAATTCTTTGTCGTATTCAATACAGGGACCCTCCTTTGAGTTATTAAAAAAATCAGCATCCTTTTGCTCCCACATAGCACCAACCCTTGATCCTAAACATGATTGAATTGAAATTTAACATAGTAGACATATATACATACCAGGTATGTAGTTTACTAGCAAACTAACAAATCATGCATTGGCCAGCACATCATGGTTAAAATTGCAAATTTTGAAGAACAATCTTAGCCCAATGCCCCAAAAACAAAAGGGAAGCCAGACAAGACAGGTGGTACCAATGTTAATTACTTCAATGCAATATGATCGCATGACATAACAAAGAAAGATTTATTGCAATAAACCAAGGGACCTTAGATAAAATTATATTTTCATTAGCTTAAGTTATGGCCCAGCTGGAGAGAAGAAAAGAAAAGTAAGCGATTCAATTAGCATGGACCTGAGTCTACATACTAGTGAAACATTAAAAAGAATGAAAAACACAATGCTATAATATCAGATAATACACATCTTGCATAGCTACAATGAAACATTTAACTATTATTGACAGAAATAAGTGGACGCACCCGAAGGTTGCAAAAGGCATGGAAGAGATGCTTGCTCAGCCTAGGCCATTATTTAACAGATGTTATAGGTCCTAGTTGGGAACTTAAAAAATTATGTTTTGAGTCAATATGAACTTTTGCTTTATGGTGTACCTAAGTCTGATTACAGTTGTTTTTATATGGTTTTCCTATTTTTAGGACCGAGGGACATTTTGATAATTTCAAGATTTTGCAAGAAATGGACTGTAGTGGTAACCCATGGGTCAAAGTTTTGGTCAAGTATGATCTAGGTCAATTCTGTATAACTTCTAGAACGTTTATATGGACTTCACTTGCCAAAATCTTTGGTTTTTGTTTTAAAATAAGGGTCCTAGTTAGCATTGGAGTTGTCCTAAGATCCATAGGTAGACGTGATTATTCCAATTCAATAGAGAACAAGTTGACAGAATTTTCCATCCAGACAGGCTCTTTGAAGATAGGGCCACACAAGTCTAACCAACCACAAACTTGATACCTTAGGGATTCTAGGAGTAATTCCTAGAATTGTCTTCTTCACAGACACTTCCATATATATTCACTTTAAGAAGATCAGGAAAAGATATCTTTCACCCTTTCCAAATATCAAAAATTATATTTGGCAATCCCCACACATTCCCTCTTCTACCAATCAACCCTTCACACAAAGGTCACAAAAGAGACGTTAACATGGTTCATGAACATTTTCAAAGAGGAAGTCACAGACCCCAAAACTCTTTGCGTTCCTCATTTAGTTAAAACCTCCACATCCTTAACATTTTGTAACAACTTTTAAAAACCCTAAAACCCAAAATTTTCAGAAACTTTTAGCCACAAAATAATGAATCAAACCAGCCCTGAAGTTTATTCTCAATGCTTAAAGTAGTCTTGCTTGTCAAACAGTTGACTAAGGTATAATCCAAATGATGAGTGCTGCCTTTGTGATTCTACTCAGCAATGACCAGAGTAATACCACCAAAATGAAATATTTGGTTGCATTGGTGGGTATAAAATAAGATCTGAACATACTCAGAGGACGAAATTCTCTTATTGTAGTTGATTGAACACATGCAACACCTCATGACTCCTTGAGACAGTCCCGCTAATAGGAATCATGCAAAACTCTAGTTGCTTCTTTAAACTTTTTATATTTCAATATTTCTAATTTCTCACCTTTAGATTCTACCATCTAATTTGTGGGTTTCAATATATTTTCTGGTTTAACTTTTCCCGTTAATAAATATATCTAGTATTGTTAGCCTATACTGTGACAATAAACTCTCTCCAAGGACAACCTTGCAATCTTTACATACAAAGCAGTCTGTATTTTCTTCTATTTATTTGACGCACTCTTAAAAGTTATTAAGTGTCATGTCTGGCCTCATTTTGGTCCAAAAAATCATATCCACCATGTACCCTCTTGTATCCTTGCTTTCCTTTTCCTTCATGATTGTTGACATCTTCACTTGTAATTATCTTCTCTCCTACAAGTATTGTTGCATAAACTCATCCAATTGATCCCAAAATTATCTTTTAATATATTCTACCAATCCTACTGTGGTGCATGGACACTAATTACATTAATTATACTTTCTCCAATTACAAGTTTAATTAGCATTATTTTGTCTCCTATTTTCGTATCATAACTGTTACTGCCTTATCTTTAAGATATTTAGCTATAATTATTCCTACACCATTTCTGTCTCTATCTTTTCCAGTATAATAAATTTTATACATAATATTTTCTACTTTCTATTTTTGTTTCTCGTAAGCATGTTATACTGACTTCCTTCTACTAATTTCATAGTGTAAATTACACTTTGGCCCCTTTATGTTTGGCCATTTTCCCACTTTGGCCCTTAAAAAAAAGTTTGGGCCTTCCATGTTCCAAGTTTTTCTCAATTTACTCCTAGAGCTAATTTCTGTTAAAAATTAGACAGAAAATGCCACGTTAGTTGCCACATGGCATAGAAAATATATTATTATATTAGGGTTTAGGTTTGTGTAAAATGATGAAAGGAATGATTTGGCTTACCAATGAATGAGGTAGAGGCCACGTATATATAATAGATTCATGATACAATTTAGGAAACGATATAAATAAGGAAACAATATAAATAAAACACTAAATCAGTGATTGACACAATCACAGATTATATACATAATATTAAAAATAAAAAATTCTATGTACTCTAATTTCTATATTCAACACTCTTCCTCAAGCTAGTGTGAAGATATTCAACAATCATAACTTGCCAATGGATGGCTGGAGTAATGTTGGTCCTATAAACTTTGTGAACATATCTGCTAATTGCTGAAAGAAAGAGACAAAGGAAAGACTCACAATACAAGTCCAAACCTTTTCTCGAATAAAATGAATATCAACCTCTATATGCTTAGTACGTTCATGAAGGACAGAATCAGAGGACAGCATAATAGCAGACTTGTTGTCACAAAATAAGGAGGCAGACCAGTCTCCTCAAAACCCAACTCTGCTAGGATGGAATAAACCATAGAATCTCACATGTTCCCTATGCCATAGCTCAATACTCAGCTTTTGCAAAAGATCTAGAAACAACTACCCACTTCTTACTCTTCCATGATATAAGATGATCACCACAGAACGTACAAAAGCCAGAAGTAGAACACCAATCAGTTTTAGATCCTACATAGTCACATCAGTGAAACAAGAGAACCCAGATTGAGGAGCTGCTATAAAAAATAATCCCAAGCCAGGAGAAGTCTTCAAATATCTCAAAATGTGATGAACCGCATCAAGATGTTATGTACGAGGTGCATGCATGAATTGACTAACAACACTGACTGCAAATATCAAGTCAGGTCTAGTGTTGGTCAAATAAATTAGACGTCCAACAAGACGTTGACACATGCTTGGGTCCTCTAACAACTCGCTAGACTCTGATGTGAGCTTGACATTGGGATCCATAGGAGTAGATGCAAGTTTATACCCTAACATACCAGTATCCTGAAGTAAGTCAAGAGTGTACTTTCTCTGAGATAAGGAAATTCCCTGCCGTGAGCGAGCCACCTCAATCCCAAGAAAATACTTGAGACTCCCAGATCCTTAATATCAAAGGTGTGTCCCAAATCCCTTTTTACTTGATCAATGCGTACAAAATCATCACCTATGGGAATAATATCATCTACATAAACCAACAAGACTATATACTAACCGGTTGAATTACGACGGATGAAGCAAGCATTGTCGGAGTGGCACTGAACAAACCCCATGGAGATGATGGCAGAACTAAAACAACCAAACCAAGCTCATGGAGACTATTTCAAGCCATACAAAGACTTGCGCAATCAACACACTTTTCTTGAATACTCTCCCTTAGCCCGAAAAGCAAGAGGAGGTGCCATATCAATCGTCTCAAGAAGATCCTCATGAAGAAAGGCATTCTTGACATCAAGCTGATGAAGAGGCCAAGAATAGGATGTTGCAAGAGAGATGAGAAGATGAACCGAGGTAAGCTTGGCAACAAGTGCAAAAGTGGCTCCAAAATCTTTGCCAGGAATCTGGGTGAAGCCCTTGGCCACCAAGCAGGCTTTGTAACGGTCAACAGAGCCATCAGCTAGATACTTAATAGTTAATACCCATTTGCAACCCACAGCACTCGCGCTAGAAAGTAAAGGAACCAGATCCCAAGTATGATTTTGTTCTAAAGCTGTCATCTCAACCTGCATAGCCTCCACCCATTTTGGATTTTGAAGGGCCTTCGACACAAAATGAGGAATGGCCTCGGATTGAAGCTTGCCAAGAAAAGAGCAATAGTAAGGGAGACCCTGTCATATGAAAGATACTAGGAAATGGGATGATTAGTACTACTCAAATAACCCCAACGGTTTGGAGGATGTCGATCTCAAGGGGGATTACGACGACGAGGTGGAGGGGATGTATGTAAAGGAGAAGTGTGGGATGGGTTTTTTAATTTGGTATCAGAACCAATAGAACCCCGGGAACCAGAGTTTACGGCAAGGGCCATCTGGTCAAATAAGATAGAGTCACTGGAGTAGTGGTGTACAAAACCAGACGCCGACGACGCTCATCACTATCAATGGTGGCAAAGGCCTCATAAAGGCATGGGCGATGTGTTTAAAATCAGAGTTCGAAGAGATGCAAATTCAAATTTTAAACTCATCAAAAACTGGTAAGTGTGCTGGCAGGCAAGACGACTGGACACAAGAGCAGCAGCATCTGTTGGTAACTCAATCAAGGGCTCATATTGAGTCAATTCCTCCCAACGAGCCCGAAGGTATCCAAAGAACTCTGACACAGAGAGACCCAAAGCAAACTGGGAGGCACGAGCAATGTCTTGATAGAGCTTAAAGATGGGAGCATCATTATGAGCATGGGCATACATCTAAGACAAGGCACACCAAAGACTCGAAACAGTGTCGCAATAAAGAAACATGTGGTAAATATGGTCCTCCATGCAGTTGAACATCCATCCTAGAATAGTGCAATTATCTATATCCCACTGGGCATGTGTAGGATCAGTCGTTGTAGGCTGAATAGAAGATGAGAGCCAATGAGCCTTTCCCTTTCCCCCTAAATAGAGTTTAAGGGAGCGGCCCCAAACA
The DNA here is from genome assembly GCA_030407325.1 of Camellia japonica. Taxonomy (NCBI): domain Eukaryota; kingdom Viridiplantae; phylum Streptophyta; class Magnoliopsida; order Ericales; family Theaceae; genus Camellia; species Camellia japonica. The sequence continues at coordinate 98,138,956 of JAPPVO010000002.1, read as the reverse complement.
GCAAAATTGTTCTCATTCAACACCATACTCGTAATGCGATGAACATGAGTGTGATGAGAAAAAGAAAAATCAGAACTCACTAGCATGGTTGTCAAATCGCGAATCGAATCATGAATCGTATTTCTAAAAAATTAAATCGTGAATCGAATCGAATCGTACAATTCACAACACTATATATATATTTTAAAATATATATATATATATACATATTTATATACATATAAAATCACAAATATAATGCTTAAAATGAAAAAAATAACAATCTAATATAAATTTCACGCATCATTGTTTCATTGATTTAAGAGGAAGCTCCAAAAGTTTATAAAAAAGTAACAATAATTGTTCTGTAACTTTTGTATAGTGTTCCCATGTTGGGTCAGCCACTTTTTTTTTACTTTTTCATCACTATTGATTCACAAGAATATCTACAAAATTTAAAATAAAAAATAAATTCACACAAGAAAATAATAAACAACTAGACAATAATAACAAGTGAGAACCATTAATAGTGAATAAAGAATCAAATCAAACCAAGCCTTAAGTCCCATCAAATGGGATCGGTCACATGAATCCTTCTTCTCCACGCGGCCCTATCAAAGGCCATTGCGTTAGTCAAATTAAGTAGATCCAAATCTCTATTTACAACGCTAGCCAACGTTAATCTAGGCCTACCCCGTCCCCTAACACTCTCATCTACCGTTACAACATCGCATCTCTTCACTACTACCTCTATTGGTCTCTGTTGAATGTGACCAAACCATCTGAATTGATTCTCTCTTAACTTATCTTCTTTCGGTGCTACTCCTACCCATTCCCGAATACACTCATTCCTAATTTTGTCTTGTTTAGTCTTGCCACACATCCACCTGAGCATCCTCATCTCAGCCACACTCATCTTATCTACATGTTATTTCTTGGTTGCCCAACACTCCGTCCCTACACAACATCGCTGGTCTAATAAGTTCTATAGCACTTATCTTTTAGCCTAGTGGGTATTTGTTTATCGCACAGTACCCCAAACGCACTACTCCACTTACACCATCCCGCCTTAATCCTATGGGCCACATCTGCATCAATCTCCCCCGTTGTTGTGATAATTGACCTTAAATAACGAAAATGTTCACTCTTAGGCAGTTCTTGGTTCTCAATCTTCACTTCTCCTCTGCTTTCATTGTTACTGTTACTAAATTTACACTCCATGTACTCTGTCTTAGTTCTGCTTATCCGGAATCCTTTAGATTCAAAAGTTTTTCTCCAAATCTCCAACTTTGTGTCAACTCTTTTTCTAGTCTCATCCACTAGCACAATATCATCTGCAAAAAACGTACACCATGACACGTCATCCTGAATATTTCTCGTCAACTCATCATAACTAAAGCAAAAAGATAAGGACTTAAGGTGATCCTTGGTATAACCCTACATGATAAGGAATTCATTTGTCTCTCCAGCAAGGCGATCTAATAGTGGTCACCACCCTTCATACATATCCCTAATCACATCAATGTAACCTTTTGTCACCCCTTTCTTCTCTAACACCCACCATATTATATGTCGGGGCACTCTATCATATACTTTCTCAAGGTCGATAAACACCATATGAATATCTCTTTTCTTTTCTCTATACTTTTTTATTACTCTCCTCAAAAGATAAATTGTTTCCATTATTGACCTACCAGGCATAAACCCAAATTGATTCTTTGACACCTCTGTTATATCTTGCAATCGGCGTTCCATCACCCTCTCCCACACTTTCATTATATGACACAATAGCTTGATTCCTCTATAGTTGTTGTAATTCTGGACATCTCCTTTATTCTTATAGATTGGTACTAAAATACTCTTCCTCCACTCATCTTGGCATGTTCCTAGTCAACAAAATTTTGCTAAACAACCTACTCAACCAAGCAACCCCCTTTTTACCCAAACACTTCCACGCTTCAACAGGGATATCATCGGGCCCTAAAGCCTTATTTGATTTCATTTTCTTAAGTGCAATCTCCACTTCAAAGTTCCTAATCCTGCGATAGAACTTATAGTCTTGGTTTATCGTATTACTGACTATTTCTTCCCTTATTGCCGTATCGCCATGTTCCTCATTTAATAGTTTCTCCAAATAGTTTTTCCATCTTTCCTTAATCTCTTCATCCTTCACCAATACCTTAGAATCCTCACTCTTGATGCACTTAACTTGATCAAAATCTCTCGTTTTCCTCTTCCGTATCTTAGCAAGTTTGTATACCCTCTTCTCTCCCTCCTTACTATCTAGTCTAGTGTAGTGTATAGGTCATCTGAATAAAGAATCAAATAAGGACAAATATACAATTTATATAAAATATTATATATATATATATTAAAGGAGGATAGTGGTGTGGAGTCTTACAACAACATTAAACAAATACCCATTACTTTAATATTTTCTCACCCACAAGGAGACTTTATGGTAAAGAAAAGCTAACCCACAGATTGATTTTTTGAGTACCGAGAGAGAGAAGACTAAGCAATGAGACCGACAATAGGTAGAAGAAGACAATTCCTGGTTATTTCTTTACATACCTTCAGATTTCTCACTGGCAGATTCGAAAATCCTCTTCTTTGAACAGGTTTGTCTCCTTTCTTTGATTCGTTTCTCTCTCAGTCAAGTCATAGCTTGAGTTTTTCATCTGTTCTTCAAATGATTTCTTCTATTTATCATTCTTTTTTTTTTCTTTTTTTTTTTTTTTGAATTAAAGAGATCAGACGACGTCGTTTAACAAATCTGGGCAGGAGAAAAAAAAATGACATTTGAATTGTGAGTATCGTACGTATCGGCGATTCACATCGATTCCTACGATTATTACTTCAAATCGCACGATTCCTTTAAATTTACGATTTAAGTACCCCATTCAAATCGTTCTATGAAAAAATCATATCAAATCATATCGCGAATCGTACGATTCAAACAACCATGGTCACTAGTATAGGTTTGGTGGGCATATTGAAATTAGCATGGGATGGTTCAGTCATGGTGGATTAATAAGGGCTAGAAACAAAATCACAGCAACACAATCTAGAGAAGAGAGAAAAAAAAAAAAAAAAAAAAAAAAAACTCAATGGCTAGTCCAAATAAATGCTACTTAACCAAGGTTTTAAAAAGCGCCGCAACCGTTACGTAACGGTTTGGTGGTTACCGCCACTCGTTACGACCGCTTTTGCAGTGTGATTGAGATTCACAGGTGTGTCAGCCGTTGCAGCTGCTATAGCGATCGTAACAACACAGCCGTAACGGTCTGTTACGTAATGGTTCCGAACTGCTTCTTTCGAAAAAACACACAAAAAAAAAGCTAAAAATGGGGGAAGAGGGAAGATAAAGAGAGAAGATGGAAGAGCAAGAGATAGAGAGAGAGAAGAGGGAAGATGAAGAACATACTATTGATTTGTTGAAGCTGTAAGATCTATGTTATTCTATTCACCTGCTATCACTCAATCATTTTGTTTATGTGTGTCTATCTATATATTGTTTAAAATAATAATAATAATAATAATAAGTATGGCCATTTTCTATTTGGCTTGGTTAAAATATGTATATATGTATATACATATATTTAGGCTCTTATTTATCCTCTTTCTTTTGTCATTGTTTATCTTATATATAATAGTTAGTGATTGATTTTTTGTATAATATAAATATTATAAAGTTATTAATTATTAAAATAAAATGAAAAAAACTCAGTTTATAGTGATTTAAAAATATGAAATATATTAGATCATACTTAAAAATTTATAAAAATTGATCAATATTTATTTTAAACCTAATAAATATGATCATGGAAAAAAAATGTGTATTGGTAAGTTTTTTTCAAATTGTGAGAAAAATAAAAAAATTCACGTTTCCGATTACCGCAACCGTTACACTACGGCCTTTACAGCCCGCAACCGCAACCGCAACCCACCACCACCGTTACACACCGCAACCGCTTTTCAGAATCTTGTACTTAACAAATTTGGTAGTCCACTAAATAAAAAAAAAGCCAAAAAGTGCTTAATATACATCAGTACCACACCCTAAAAAGAGAAAAAAAAAATAGAGACTGAGCTGCCCTAGAAGAGCTGCGGAAGCATCTGTGGCCAAGAAACACCCTGGTCAGCAGCCAACAAGACCCTCGGCAGCACTAGGGCAGCCTGCCGAGGGGTGTAGAGGGTTAGGTAGGTGGTTTCGGGAGGTCTAGGCTGGCTGGGTGGGGCTATCAGGTGAAATAAAGGGCTAGAAGGGGACTGTCGGCACTCAAGGAGGAAGCAAGAAGATGAAACAGTGGCTGGGCAGTGGAATAGAGGTGCCAATAGTGGCTATGCAAAGAACTAGGGTCTCTGTGCTCTGGCTCTAATACCAAGAAGGATGAAAAAAATGATTTGGCTTACCCATGAATGAGGTAGAGGCTATGAATATATAACATATACATGATACAATTTAGGAAATGATATAAACAAGGAAACAATATGAATAAGGTACTAAATCAATAATTAACACAATCACAGATTATATACATAATACTAACAATAAAAAGATTCTATGTACTCTAATTTCTATATTCAACATGTGTTAGAGGTGTGATTTATATAAAAAAAAATATTTTTATGTCACATGACTGTCAATGTGTCATTTTCTATCTAATTTTGGACATAAGTTAGCTTCTAGAGTAAATTAGGAAAAACTTAAAACATGAAAGGCCAAAGTAGAAAAATGGCCAAACATAAAGCGGGCAAAGTGTAATTTATCCTAGTTTTACCTATTAGTATTCCTATATTCCAAGTTCTTAATCTAAACCTACAGTCCTGCTCTAACTTCTTTACTCACTTGCCTAGGAAAGGGCAAAGACCATTGTCTATTTTGCACCGCGCCTAGGCACTTTCAAATGCCCAAAGGCAGACGCAACATGCTGCTTACAAGTAACACCCTAGTCTCACTCGCATATTCATATTACAATTCATGTTCATAAGGAATCTGCCAATAATTTTAACACATTGGTTGTCAAGCTCATGGTTGTCAAATCATGAATTGAATCGTGAATCATTTTGCTAAACTAGTAAATTGTGAATCATAAGATTTGCTTTATTTAGCATAATATATAATTTATTATATGTATATACAAATAAACATACACACATAGTGTTTAAAATGAAGTAAATATCAATATAACTAAATTACATATGTACATGCATAGAAAACCACAAATATCAATATAATTAATGATCTCTTTTTATTTTGTGAAAACGATGCCATTTCATGCATTATGGAAGAGAAGAAAAAAAATCACAATGAATCGTAGTGAGAAAAGGAAAATGCAGGAAGAAATAACCACTGGCAACATCCAGGTAGCAACAGCTTGACCACCATTGGACTTGTCAGCAGTCTATCGTTCTACCTTTCCCTGTAGCTGCGAACATTCTCTCATTCCCTTCTCATTCAAGTTAAGCATTTCTCTAAACATATTCACCCACAAAACTTTAAAACCCACCAACCCACCCCAACCACACAAAAAAAGGTGTTATTTTATCCACTTGCAAGAAAATATTAAACCCACATCGGATTCTTTACTCCAACCCTTCAGCACACCCCAGCACTGGATAAACAGCAGACAAGAATCCCATGCCCGAGCTGGCTGTCTCTTTAGGGTTTAAAAGGGATAAACAAGAATAACCAAAGATAGAATTAAGAGTTTAAGCAGCAAGAACTAGAGTGTAGCTTCAAAAACCAGTTCTTCTCTAAAATTTGTACATAAAGCAGGAATATCTTCTAGAAATTCAAGGGAGTTTAGAGCCAAAATATCTTGAATTTAGGAGTAACAACCAGAGGAACATCCTTCTAATGAGTACCCTACAAAATCACTTCAAACAATTTTAAATATGCTTAAAACAAAATACACCTGAAGAAGGCTTGATCCAAACAATTATCAGCTTATATACCTATCTAAGATTTGGGGAAGGGGAAAAAAAAGAAAAAAGAACCTAAAAAAAAAAGAAGAAGCAGAATAGATGTATATTTTATAACAAAGTGAAGGTATACTGCTTACCATTAGCTTCCATTATTCGATGCCTAAGAGATTGTGAAAGGCGTAAAACGTCAAAGCGACAATCCAAGTCAATGAACATTACTAAATGCTCCAAGCCTCCATAGGTCACACCGTTCCACTCCTTAGGAAGAATGCAGCTGACAGCAGCCTAATATTACAGCACAAGCTATGTGTTTGTATCTCAAAAAATGATTATCAAAAACATCAATAGAGTTCCTTGTGGGAGCCTCCATACAACTGTACATATCCTATAATGAAAGTAGTATAAATCTTCCAACAAAATACAATTTTCTTAACATGACAACTAATGCTTTAGAAAAATATGTACAATGAATCTAGGCACAAGTATCAGGCAATCCACTTACACATAGTAGCAAAACTAAGCAACATCAAAGCATTCTAGACAAAATATCACGGGAGTTTCGGGCACATCCAAACCGATACGTATCCAGTAGTGCTTTATCAGACTTCCATATAAAGCCACATAGGCATCCAAAGTTCTTTTGTCTCCAATAAGAACTTGTTCATAAATCTCATTTGAAAATATTTGCATTGTATCAACTTGTATAAATTTAACAGCTAATGGAGAAAAATTCAGGGAAATTGACATATCAGTAGCTATTCCAACCCCAGTAGTACAATTTGCTAGGCTCATGTAAAAACTGTTTGATGGAAATTGCGGTCAGATGTAATTCAAGGAGACCATTTTGTCTCCAATAAGAGTATTATTTCACAAAACCTCCGTTATTGAACTGTTGAGTTTGATTTAAAAAGAAGCCCTGATGACTAAATATAGCATAAGTACATAAGTAACCCTAAACCAAATATGAAATAGCAAAAACAACCACGGAAAAGAAATTACATTTATTCACAGTGACTGTCATATGTATCTGAGGCTCTGGTAGATTTCTCTCAACCTTCAATATGAAATTATTAGATAGCTTGATAAACATTGTTGGGCCCATTTCCTAATAACTTAGGCTTTTGGAAAAATTGGTAACTTAACATGGTATCAGAGCTCAAGTTGAAAGAGGTCTCTTGGGTTCAAGTCTCTCCGTTGGCATTTGGTATTCTTTCCCCATTTGGTTTCTTCTTCTTTGTTTAGTTATTTGCTACTCCTTTTGTTTGTCTCTCTACATGCAAGACGGGATTGCACGTGAGGGAGGATGTTAGATAGCTTGACATGCATTGTTGAGCCCATTTCCTAATAACTTAGGTTTTTGGGAAAACTGGTAACTTAACAGAAATAATGGTTTCATGATATCCTTGTCAATGTGATAGATTTAATAAGAAGAAAGCATATTTAATAATCATTCCACCAACCAATTATTTACCACCGACCATGATACCAACCACTTCTACTGGCTGCTTCTATATGCCAATCAAATTCACAATGCGTTAAACATGGTCATCAGTCAAATTTTTTTCAGCTTAACAAAAAGTCATATTCATCTCTAAAGCTTATTTGAGAAAACTTATTTTGTTTAACTTTTCAGTTGCCCATTGTTCCATGAAAATGATTGACATTTCCAATGGTGCAATCATGTCACCACCAGTATCATAAAGATTGTAATTTTGACATTGTTCCATAATCATAAAACCAAAGTGATTCTAATCAAAGCGAAAAAGATGCATAAAACAATGCTTTTGAACGACATCTCTTTTAACTTCCACCAAGGCAAGAGGCAAGAGTTCTTTGGCTCCAAAAGCTCAACAAAATTTCACAATGTTTTTAACCCCCTTTTGTTTCCTTTAAATCATTAATGTCAAAGGCCCTGACCAAACATGCAATATCAAAAATTCCTTTTGTCTGTTTGGTTAGAGGGAGGATTTGATGAGGGAAATTGAAAGGAAAGGGAAATAAGAAGAAAATGAGAAAAATTGGTAGGATTCAAATTCCCAACTATGTTTAGTTGAGTTAGGAAATGGAGAAATAAAAGAGCTAAGGCCGTGTTTGGTTTATGCATTTGGGGAGGGATTTGAAAAGGGAAAGAGAAAATGAAGGTGAAATATGAATAAAATATACGCTTCCCCTACATTTCGCACACCTTTTCCCTTTCCATTTCCATATTCCTCACCAAATCATGAACCAAACACAGAACCAAAAGACAAAAAGTGGGATTGCATATCCCTCTCACTTTCTTTTTCCAGACAAAAGTGGGATTGTATTTTCTTTTCCCTTTCCATTTCTCACCAAATCATCCAACCAATCACAGCCTACTACTCAACTATATGTTATTCAGAGAGCCTTGTACCCTTGAAGATTACCATTTTAATTTGGCCAGACCTCATAGCACAATATTACTTCACAATGGCTCAGTCTCGGGTGTCCAGTATGATATTTTACAGGATGATACGCATAGGGCCTGTTTGATTGATGGAATCAGATGGGAAATTCGAGGGATAGAGGGGTTACACCTAGGGTCTGTTTGGGCCATGGGATTGAGATAGTATTGCCAAACCCACAAAAAAAAAGAAACCAAGTAATTACAGAGGTTATTTGAGTAGTAGCAGTGGTAAGTACCTGAATTAAGATGTGGGTTTTGGCAGAAGGGGACGGGCCGAGGAGCTCAACAACGTTGCCAAAGCGGAGAGGGACTCTGTGAAGAGGAGGAAGGAGAAGCAACAATGGCCGCTCCCTCAAAACCCTCTCCAGCATTGCTTTTGCGCTTTCCTCTCCTTCTATCCATACTTCCTCCACTTCCTCTTCCATACCCTCCTACCACTGTTAGATACTGTTCATACTGGTCATACTTATGAAGGAACCTAAACTAAACCATTTTCAACACTATTACTAGGCTGACCAAGAAATTCGTATAATTCATAACATGATCTGATTCAGTCAATTTAATAAGTTTGGATTAATTTTTTAAATTTGTGATTTGGTTTTGGATTAAAAATTTAAAAAACTGTAGGTCATAGAACGGTTTCGGATTGACCTCCCACAATTTCGAATTAGAACCGATTCAATTGTATACAAATAGTTTATATTATTATTTCTTATTCTATATAAAAGCTAAACTCTTATTCCATACTGCTACTGCTATGCTTTTGGATGCTTTTCCCATATTAAGCCTATTTTGTATCTTAATTTCTAAACTAAGCCTAGTTTGGACGGAATTTCGAAACTAAGCTAAAGCACTATTACAAATCGCGCTTTCACTGTTTGGAGCCAAAAATGTGATGAATAGTGAAAGCGCTATTGCAAACCACGCTTTTAACATAGTTTTTTTTCCCTAATAAACGCTATTTGAAATCGCGCTTTCTGTGGAAATTTTTTTCCTGAATAAAACGCTATTTGAAATAGCGCTTTCTGTGCATATAATTTTTTTGCGAGGAAAACGCTATTTGGAATAGCGCTTTCATTGTGCAATATTTTTTCTTCAAAAAACGCTATTTGGAATCACGCTTTAACTGTAGATAAATGAAAGCGTGGATTGAAACAACGCTTTTAAAACTTACATAAAACACCCAAGCCCCCTCATTTGCAATCACGTTTTTTACACTTTAGTCTCAGACTCTGCTCTCGCTCTCGCTCTCCCTCTGCTCTCAAACTCTTTCTCTGCTCTCACTCTCTGTCTCTGCTCTCTCTCTTTTCCGTGATATGGCATCTAACTCTGTCTGTATCATTTGAATTTTATGTATTTATTTATTGTGTTTGTGAAAATGTGAATGTGTGGTTGAAAATGTGAATGTTAGGGTTTTAAATGTCAATTATTAAATGTGTTAGGGTTTTATCAGTGTTAGGGTTTTATCAGTGTTGTGAAAATGTTAGGGTTTGGAATTAGGGTTTGGAATTTGCTTCTAAATCAGAAATCAGAAATTATGCTTGTGAATAATTTGAAATGTCTATATTTTGAAATCATCTTTTGAAGAAAATATAGACATCTTCTTCACCTATATTTGTTCACCTATATTTGAGCTAGATGCCATACTTGTTGAATTGGAATATAGACATTTTGAGCTAAATGTCTATATTTGATCTATACACAAAATCATCTTCTTCACCTATATTTGTTGAATTGGAATTATGAAATGTCTATATTTTGAAATTTGAAATCAGAAATTGAAATTTTGAAATTATGCTTGTGAATCAAAATGTCTATATTTTTTGAAATTAGGGTTTGGAATTTTGAATTTTGAATAAATCAACCTATATTTGTTGAATTGGAAAATTTTATTTTTTGCTTGTTAAGTGGAATTAAAAGGAAATTAGGGTTTTAAAAGTAATTTTTTTAATTAAGAATAAATTAAAAAAATTGAAATTCATATAATTGATAATTGTTAATGTCATATTATGAAATTCATATAATTGAGAATTGAGAATTGAAATTCATATTATGAAATTCATGATTGAGATTTATGAGTAACATAACTAAGAGTTTGTTTGAATTGGAATTTGGAATTTTTTTATGAACCAAATAACATATGGCCCTGAGTATGGACTTTTTCACACCAATTATCCCTATTTTAAATTGATAATGTTATATATATTAATAAATTTGGATTATAAAAAAAATTAACTACTAATTAACACCTAACATCATTAAAATAATTCATGCTTTAATTTTAAAAAATTTATTAGTACATGATATATCAATTATTAAGAATAATTTATAAATTTATTAATTTGTATAATGTTTTTCATTTTGTATATGTTTATATGAAGTTGATGTGTTAAAGTCAATTTGTTTTAATCATATATACAGTTAGAGTATTCTTTATTTGTTACACATAATTACCAATATACATAGCATGAATTGTTGACTTTATGGTTGTATATTCAATTTTTTATTCAGTTTCACATCAATTGGTTGGCATAATCTAGAACTAAGTAGGTAAATTTCATTTTCGATTTGCCACTCACCCAAATAATACTGACCTAGAAAATCGTAAATCCAATCACTTGTATAGATATTATGGTACACTGTAAGGAATATTACCTTATTTTGTATTCACCCAAAACATTACCTTATTTTGTGAAATAGCTTTTTAAAAAATAAAAATTGATATAAAAAATTATGTTTATCACCCGTTAAAAAAATAAAAATAAAAAGCAACCCAATTTCATATTAACTTTTTTAACTTATAAAAAAGTCAAAAAAATCATTAAAAAATAATATCAAACAAGTTTTTAGTCATATTATTTATAAATTAAGAGGTCAGTAAATCAATTTTTACTTAAAGGCAAGATGATTAGTGAAAAACATAAACGCATGACTTTCCAAGAGTACCTAATAATTTTTCTCATTAAAAAAAAATTGAAACAAAACTCTTAGTTATGTTACTCATAAACCGATAATTCATATATGTTACTCAGAATTGGAATTTTTCCTCATTGAAATTCATATTATGTTCTCTCAAATATTTATTTGACTTATTTCATTCAAAAATCTATTTTTTATTGACTTCAAAAAAAAAATCATTTTTGAAACATATTCTCAAAATATTTAATTTGACTCTATTTTATTCAAAAAATATTTATTGACTTCAAAATAATAAATGAAAGATCATGTTCTCTCAAAATATTTATTTTGACTCTATTTTATTCAAATAAAATATTTTGGTTTACTTTCGTTTGGTTTATTTCACTGTATTTGGGGTCAGGCACCCAGAATATGATTAAAAATTCTTAGGATTTATTTTCATTTGGGTTTCGCTAAAGGTTTCTATTTAGTTGTTAACTATCTAAATCCATACTTTAGGACATAGCTTATTGCAGGTGTTTGCATATAAGCACATAATCACTTTGTAAATTGTATGTAAGATCGGATTGCACTCTGCCCCTCCAAGCTAACCAACCAAAAAAATTTAATTTTGGGAGGTGCCACATTCTTCCACAACCATTTGGAAAATCAAACCAAACAATTTATTTTTGTCAAATTTATTTATATTTTTTCAAAAAAAATAAAAAAACAATTTAAAAAATCAAACCAAACCGTTATATCATGTATTATTTTTAATATACATTCAATAAAATTAATAATTTTTATAAAAAATATTAACTTTGATATTAGAATAATTTGAAGACATTTCATCATAAATACTAACATTTAATTTTATAATCTTGTCATAGAAATTTTAAAAAATTTAATGAGCTGAATTTGTAATACATATAATAGCATTATAGTAGAAATTAAAATTTCCTCACAAAACTTAAGAAAATTTGAAAAAGTTTTTGAAATGGGTATTGAACGAAGTGACTTATCGCCACTTCCGCTTTGTGACTGTCCACCACCATTGAAAAGGAAAATCTGAACATTATGTTTTAATAATTTTTATTTTGATTTATATAATTAGAAGTCATTATTACAATAGTTATAATATATGCATGAAAAGAGTCTTAAAATATTTTAATTAATAGTCCATAGCAATTTCGTAGGTAAGAAGGACCAAAAAAAAAAAAATGGCACTTTGATGGGTAAGCCTGTGTTTCATAATACCAAATAATTGGTACGGATGCCCCGATAGATTCACATGGATAACTATCCAAAATTTACTACATAGATTTAACCACCAATTTAAATTTTCTCTCTAATTTTTGTTCATTATAAATTATCTCTGTAATTATTATTTTGTTTTGGTATGTTTAAGGAAAAAAAAAAAGAGTAAATAAATTAAATTTTTTTCTTACTTTTCAGAACGAGCCAAAATGAGTTTTTTGTTTTAATTTCATAACAAAGCCTCTATGACTTCTAAAAAGTGGACGAGGGTTACTAGTTCACATAGGAAATAACTTTGTCATTAAGGTCCCTAATGGCACAAATTTGAGCAAATCAAATTAATTTATCTGTAATTGTCCATAAATCTGAAGAATTGGATCACCAGTTTTAAAAAATTAATAACAATGTTTGAAACCTCTATTTTATATTGTCCAAATCAATCGAGTTCTTTCAACTCAATGGAACAAATATTTAATTATCTACAAAACTGACACTATGATTTAAGATGTTTGTATGATTTGTCCAATTTTGTCCAGTCTCATTGAATAAGAAAAATACTTGATAGAATGAAGTGTTTTTTAAATGTGTGATATATCTGTCTACCTTATCAAAATAATAAAAAATAGATCAAGATTTATGAAAAGAAAACAAATAAGTGTTTTAAAATTGGTCCCGCTTACATGCGTACGATTAAATCGTTGCCTAAATTAACGGTTGTTGTAGAGTCATTATTATTTATTTATTTATTTATTTATTTATTTTTAGTGAATGCCTTTTAAAAATTGATCATATTGAGGGAGGGAGGCCCTTGCCGCAATGGTAAGGTTGTTTTATTATGCTGATAATAATGCTTGTGGTTATATGTATATTTTTTCGATATATGTATATTATTGATATTTTAATGTTTATTGTTTCATTGAAGCAAGTATATGGCAACTGTTCCAATTATCTTCTATTGGGGGGAAAACATAATTCGGGATCCTGATGAAGGTGCATCATATGATGCTGAGCCGAAAGGGATATATGGGGTGCAACTTGGCACCACACTTAGCAATTTGGAGGAGATGTTTATGTCCAAGGTGGCAAGTTACGGGGAAACAGTCCGATTGATCTTCAAATGCAGATATCCTTATCGCCAGTGGCAAGCAACCAGCAAATACAAAATATTACCGATCAATGACGATGAGGCGTTGAACACCGTATTAAGTATCGGTGGAAGTTTCCAACCACCAAATTGTTTAGAAGTGTACATTGAGAAAGAGGTTGTACACAATCTTCCGAATATGACACAGATGGATTCTCATCCGTTCACTACATTGCTGACACATGGGATTGACACGACAGCGTTTCAGTCTCCTATGTATGAATCAAATGAATGTTATGCAGCTGGCTACACACAACAAGCATTTCATGGCCATGGTGGAGAATCAAGTTCACGTAGTGGATACGAGACTGAATTTCACAATAACACCGAAGATGTGCCCACCTACAGCCATCATACCACTCCAATTGAAGTTGCTGGTAATATGGCTGAAACAGTTAATTCTGTGCAGTTTGCTGACAGTGACATGTACGGTCCTGATGTCGCCCTAGACAATGATGAGAATGAAATGTGTGATGAAGAAATTTTATTGGGTGGATCAAATGATGATGATGATGATGAAGAAGATGATGCCGACGCTCCCATTGATGTTCAGAATGCCCCCATTCCACCTAGACCTGAAATCCCTTTCTATGAAAACATTCACATGGGTGGTGATTTTCATTAGTAACCGCGATGTCGTTCCCCGTAACCGAATCTGGAATGCTGAAAATCCAGAGTTGGACAAAGGGATGGTTTTCGTTGATAAGAAGCAACTCGTACATGCTGTGAAATTGTACCATGTAACAAATAATCGAGAGTATAAAGTCGTAACCTCCAAGCGAGACGTTTGGGTGTGTGCTTGCAAGTACGATTGTAGATGGTGGTTGCGTGCATCTCTTAGTAGTATACATGGTCTTTTTGAAATAAAGCAGTATAGGAGTCCTCACCATTGTTTATACCCACGAATGAACAGGGACCACACTAATATTAGCTCCAGTTACATTGCTTCTCATCTTTTGGGACAAGTTGCGGTGAGTATACAAAATAAATGTTTACATTTATATACATATTTGTTTGTTTAAAGTGTTCACACCAAAATAATCTGACTCATAGGTATTGTCGTATGCAGAATGAACCTGATATGCCCATTAAGAATGTCATCGAAGATATAAAAAAGGCCATGAACTATAGTATATCATACAAGAAGGCGTGACATGCAAGGGCAAAGGCAATTAGAATGGTATTCGGGGATTGGGATGAATCGTATAGGATGTTGCCTAAATTCATGCATGCATTACAAACATCTAATCTTGGCACCATCGTGCAATGAAAGCATAGATATACCGGAAGTACAACCATTATGCCCGTCTTCCACTTTGTTTTCTGGTCTTTCAAACCCGTCATCGATGGATTCAGACATTGTAGGCCTGTTATAACCATAGATGGTACATTCTTATACGGGAAATACACTGGTGTGTTGCTTGTAGCAACGATTATCACTGCCAATGGCAAAGTATTACCGCTTGCATTCGTTGTTGTCGACAGGGAGAGTTTGGAGTCTTGGTCGTTCTTCATTTCAAATATCAAGGAACATATTGTCATGGACTGACAGGGAGTGACTTTGATATCTGATCGAGCTGAGAGTGTTTTAGCTGCTGTGAGGCGGCATTAGCTGAATCCCTCGCTCCAATTTGTTGGATATCATCGGCACTGCCTTCGACATGTTTGTAGTAACTTTAACACTAAGTTCAAAAATAAGGAGCTGAAACAACTTCTATGGAAAGCAATGAGTGCTCATCAACGACGAAAGTGTAATGGTTACTTACAACAAATACAGGCTATTGACCAAGAAGCCATCAATTGGGTTTACAAGATGAATCCTGATAAGTGGGCCCTTTCGTATGACGGTGGATATCGGTGGAGGGTATTGACCAGCAATGATGCAGAGTGCTTCAATAGCGTCTTGAAAGGTGCAAGGAACTTACCTATCTCAGCTATGGTTGAATTTACATTTCGGCGGCTCGTAAAATATTTTGACGATATGGGAGCCCAAGCTGAAATAGATGTACAAAATGAGTTCCAATACCCTAGAGAGATGCAAAAAACTATTGAGGATGGCATCGCAAGGGCAAATACTTTCAAGTTGATATCGTATGACAGGTTAGTTTGTAATATAAACTAAATTGTTGTTATTATGTTGTCAAGTTAAGTACACCTAAAAACATGAACTTGATTAGTTTCTATTACAATTTTCTGATAGGCCACGCTGCGTATTTGAGGTGCAAACATCTTTTCACCATGGACGAGGTCGCAATACACAAATTGTGCGGATGAATCAACCCACGTGCAGTTGTGGGAAATATGAGATACGACACTGTAGACGTCCCCGAACGTCCCGGGAGGGAATCCCGTTTTGTTCATTGGGCTCACTATAGTTCAGGACTCAATGTCACGGTCTTGTATCTAATCTCGCAGAGTGCAGTGCAAGACCGATGAATCATCAAAGAGTCCAAATCCGGCAAATCGTTTTTGAAAACAGATTTTTTAAAAGAAGTGTCAAACATGGACTGCTTTGCCAGATATAGAGTCGCCACCTAAATATTTATTTTGGGGAAATTTAGGAAACCCTGACTCGTTGCCTAAGGCCACATGTCCGTCATCACCAAAGTTGCCTCGGCTCAGGAACTTGGGTACGATTGGGGAAGGTCACTTCGTGAGCACCCCCGCTCACCCGATCAAAGATCGGCTTCTACTAACCATGATATCGAGTTTTGAAAACATTATGTGCTTTTATTCCGGTTATTAGCCTATAATTACTATGTGATGTGCACAATATACAAGTATAGACTGGGTCGCCTGAGTTGGAACAAAACATTTCATGTTTGTTTTTGAAAGTGGTTTGCTACTCGCAGTCGATGAATTGTTCCAATCCAAATAACCCAGCCTTCACCCGCAGGCATTCATGTAGTTATATCATATAAACACATAGCCTCATGGTAAGCATGCTATCATGGCAGTCACTCACACACATGCAAGGATGCTAAAGCATAAGCACTTACCGAGTACTCCAAGCCAAAACAGAAGCTATGTTAGAAATCCATGCATGATCCTAACTATGCTGAAATGCCTAATGCAACACAAGCAGGAATGCAACTACAATAGGCTCGGCTATTCTAAAGATGGCATGTGAAATGCTACAACTAACAAGTATTCAACTCGAAATTGAAATACAATGCAGTTAGTATGATGTGCCAAGCCCGGTGCATGCAAGACAGATGAATAGATGCAAACATGCGAGCATAAGTGTGCTAATTGAAACATGCCCTAAACTAACCATCATAAGCTGGTAAATAAAAGGGAGAAAGACGTGAGGTTGGAAGACATACATCACACACACGCATACTTATTACACAATTGCTCTTGCTCGGAGGGTGCGAATAAATAATACAGTCTGAATAAATAATTAACTACTCTAGCTAATTAAATATTACAAAACCCTAATTAATTAACAAATTAACTAGGAAAGCGAATAAACTAGCATGCAAGCT
Source organism: Camellia japonica (assembly GCA_030407325.1). Taxonomy (NCBI): domain Eukaryota; kingdom Viridiplantae; phylum Streptophyta; class Magnoliopsida; order Ericales; family Theaceae; genus Camellia; species Camellia japonica. The sequence continues at coordinate 98,121,834 of JAPPVO010000002.1, read as the reverse complement.
ATAAAATGGACTGCCTCAGCTCTTGTTCCGAATGATGAAAGATGCATGCGTGCTCGGGTCGCTTTGTCGGGAAATTCCTTGCGATGCCTCGATTTGCCTCTGTTTGCAATTGATCCTGGAATATTGTACAAAGCTCTAGAAGGCTGCTGATTTCTGGTTTGCTGCAACAGAGAGCAAGAAAGGGGCATAGCAAAGTATTTTCAACGTATGTGTGCACGACCACTCTCCCTGTCATTGCACAAGCTCTAGGGAGTGTAGACCTCGATCCTCGCGCCACCAATCACGCATCTCGATGCATGATGGCCGAGGAGTCGAATTGCACGACTCAATGTGAAATGAATGCACATATAAGCATAACAAGGCCTAAACTCCATCATGGGTAATCCGGAGTGTCGGCGACCGGGAATTGAGACACGTTTCGTCACTTGGAGTACGAAACGTCCCTCGTTTCCCGTGTTTGGACTAACCCTACTCCAAACACAAAGCGATGAGATGGCATACACAATGCGACTAACATGCAACCTAGCATACGCAATGTTATGGGCTAAAATGGCATACACAATGCACGTGACATAACATGACATACATAATGCACTTACGAAGACTATCATGCGCACATGAACTAAATGGCATATACAAATGCAAGATGGACTTACACCAATATGAGTGGCCCTCAGCCACACTCACATCAGTGGCCATGTGATGAAAATGAGACAACCGAAATGCATGCAAGCATGCACGAATGCAATGGACCGATCCTAAGGCACAACATGCAACTCTAACTAAGCATGGCAAAGGATGAAATATGGCATACAAGCATACATTTTCCAGCTCTGAAACATGATGTACAATGGTCCCGAATCATGCAAATATGTTACCCAATGCATGCTAGATGGCCCGAATACCGAAACTAGTGAAGTGCGTTACACTTAGAGGTACACAAAGCAATGCACGAATGGCAAAACCAACCCCAAACAGACCCTAGGCAGGTCTGAAACAGTGGGAAAATGGCCCAAAATGATGGTTCAAAGTGCATGGAAATGAAGCTCATTCAAGGGTCCGAAAACAAGGCATTCATGCACAACTCTCAAGCACACTTAAAGAGGAGAAAACATGAGGATATGACATTCACATAGGCTCTGAAATATGATGCAAATGACCCCAAAGCATGAAAACACCTCAGTATATGCATGCAATAGACCTCAAATCTCAAAGCTAGGCAAGTGTATTGAACTACAAGCATGCAAAACAAGCATCATTTGACCATGAGACCCAAAAACAAAGCTAGGGAAGTCCAAAATATGCACAAAAATCAGTTTAAGGCAATGCCAAGAAGTGCTAAAATCAAGGGTCAACAAAGCATGCAAAATAAGCTAATGAACCATGATTTGCACTACAACTATATGAAGCATATGAGAGCTCACCAAACCAGCCAAAAACAGAAGTATGCCATGCCAAATAATGACCAAAAACCCACTGAAACTCAGTCAATGCATGCAAGAATGATGTGTCCCTTTGAAATGCCAATAAGACGGTTGTTCTACACATGTAAGATAGACATACAAAATGGCAAAACCACCTCTGGAAAAAGGTTATGAGGGCCCTAAAACTCACTGAAAAGGGCCTGAAATTAGGCTAGGAAGCATGCAAAGGAAGGCTCCTTTGAAAGGCCATGAAGAGGATTACTCTACACATGCAAGATAGACACCTAACATGGCAAAAACAACTCTGGACAGAGTTCATGCAGGTCATAAAACTCACAAATAATGGCCTAAAACATGCTTAAGAAGTGTGAAAATATGGGCTCCTTTGTAAGGCCAATAATGCTAGAAAACCAGACAAGGGGTGAGTGGGTCACCCCTCTCTGATTTTGATGCCCAAAAACACATAATAACCGCTAAAGATCCACTGGATTTCAGTGGTCAAAAGGGCCAACAAAGATCAACACAAAGGCCCTAATGCATGGCTCAAAACAAAGAGAAATGAAGCATGCAAGGGGTAGATGACCCCCAACGGAAAAGAGGTCTTAAACAAACATGTTAAGAAGCTTAAAACAAGACTTTTTTCAGTTTATAACAAAGCCCAAATATGCTTGAAAACTAGGCTAAGATATGAAGCAAAACAATGCTAAAAAGGAGGAAAATGAGAATTACCCTTGTAGTCAAAAGAGCCAGTAGCTTCTGGACCAAAATAGTAAGCCTTCAACCTTTGAAAACCAGCTCCAAGGTGCTTCGGATGATGGTGGAGGTGTTAGGATAGGAGGTGTAGTGCAATGGTGCAAGAACAATGGAGCTTGGATGTAGAGAGATAGAGAGAGGTGTATGTATATGCCTTAGCCAAAATTTCTGAACCCTTGCAATGGAAGATGACCCCTTCCTTTATAGAGGAGATGGGCTAAAGCTTCTCTTGGAAGCTTCAAACCAAGCTCAAAGATCCTCCATAGTGTATGGAGGATCACTTTTGAGGCTTCCAGCTGGCACAGCTGGCTAATGCTCAGTGAGACAAAAAGCAGAAAGCTGGCCGACCAGGGGTCAAAAGGTTCAAGCTGAAAAGGTGGTCAGCCTACCCATGTTGGTGGTCTCCCAGGTGAATGCAGCTAAGTGGTGGTATGGGAGACCAGAAATTGTGGCTCAAAAGTGAGGGAGACCAAGGGGTCAAAAGGGTCAAGCAAAAAAGGTGGTCGGCCCACCAAGATTGGTGGTCTCCCAGGTGAATGCAACTCAGTGGTGGTATGGGAGACTAGAAATTGTGGCCCAAAAGTGAGGGAGACCAGCTCTCTAATAAGAAAATCGGGCGGCGAAGAGAAAGGTGGTCTCCAAGAAGAAAAGGTGGTCTCCCACCACAGTACCACCTTCCTAACAAAGAAACTAGGTCCATGCCAAAAATGAACCCACACCGATGCAAAACGAAGGTTCGGGGCCAAAACGCGCAGCCGGGTGCCCCGAAAACAGGCTGTTAGGCACCGGAGGTGGCGTATGACCACAAAGGTGGTCTCCCGGGCCACAGTGTCCCTCTAGGGAGAGGGAACAAGGTGTGTGCCAAAAACCGGAGCAAACGGAGAAAGTTAAGCGGTCCCGAACCGAGGCGCATGGCCGACGGCTCCAAAAACTAAAAACTGGTCTCCAAACGGGAATAGTGGCCTACGACCACGAAGTGTAGCCTACGGCCACTAAGAGATGGTCTTCGAGACCTCTCCCTCCCTTCGGGAAGAGAAAACAGAGAAAATAGGACCTGATTCGCAAACCGAGGCAAAGCACAAAAGAGTCCCGAAGTTCGAAGGCAAGGCTCTCAGCCGAGACTCTGTGACCTCAGAACGAGCACAATATGCATCATCACCGAGCGCTCAATCGGCGACGTCTGAGTCTTAAGGTCGGTCAAAAATGGGGTGTCTACAGACACTATCCATGTTTCCATATGCTCGCTGTAATGTATGAATGCGGTGACAATCCATTCGAGTACGTTGATCTAGTATATAGGCTTCCTGTATACATGAGGGTTTGGGAAACTAAATTCAATCCAATACCACATCAAGATTATTGGGCTGATCCGCAGTGGACCTTAATGCCTAATGTACTGCGTCTGCGAGAAGTAAAACGGGGTCGTGCATCTATGTCTCGTATTCCGAATGAAATGGATATATCAGATAGGCGTTTGACCGATCGTTGTAGTGAGTACCAGCAGACAGGTCATGATAGGCGAACATGTCCGGCGCGACTTGGTCGATGAAGACTATGTAATACTTACATATTGTAATAGATCATTTTTTAATTCTTTATTTGTAATAGATCATTTTATTCTTTCTTTTGTAATTCATTATTTGTAAACGGGGTCGTACATTTAAATAGATCATTTTTTATTTGTAATAGATCATTTCTATTTTTTAATTCTTTATATATTGTAATTGTTTGATTTCCTTGACAAAATTACAACTAACATACTAAACAAATAAATTAAACTAAATGACAATGCAAAAACATTTAACTATACCATATAGGCCTATGTTTTTTATTCTCTACTTGATTGAAAATGTCTATTACAAAATTTTAGTTAAAATCACATAGTTCTTCTACCATTTTAAGATTTTAATATTTCGATTGATGCAAGCATTTTTTACATTTACAATTTATGAATCAGATGTACGTAATTTACAAATTTTATACTTTATTGGAACTTTTACCATTACAAAATCAATAATGAAGTTTTGTCAAATATGCCATAAATGTAATATGAATTTTGGAAAAAAAATTCTCATTCCATTTTTTCGCAAATATTTATGTACGAAAACTATCCACATGTTACTGGTCATTATTAAGCTTATGTAACTGAGACCCTAAAATGATTTTGTAAAAGATTTCTATATTAGTTATAGCATAGATAACGATAGGTTCTGTTGAATTGCTTATCATATTTAATGGCACATAATATGCAAAATTTAGATTTTAGTGAATTGCTTCCATGTTAATGGCACACAAATTGATACTTTTAAAATAATCGACCACATTTGTTTTTCAAGTCGTCATGTACGGAATAATTTGAGTTTAATTGTTATAGTTAAATTACATGCTCACCAATACAGTTTTTAAAAATGTATTTGTTTTTCAACTGTACAGGCTTCATGGCACATCTACCTGATGAGGTCCCACTTTTGAGTCATCCACATCGGGCTGACAGTATATGGGAGGACCCGGTATGCAATAACGTTTGTTGGACTTTACGCTTACAATGAAAATACCCTGCATTTTGTTTTATATTACGTGATAATGCTATAATTTAAACTACTCATTCTGTTATGCAGGACCAGGCACGCACCGTGGTGCATGCCGGCGGGGAGATTCCGGCCTGTGGGAGCGTCCATTGGACCATAGAGTCTTGCAGTGTCTACTACGCGGGATTCTATGGTGTCTATCGTATAGGCCATATCAGACTGGACCACCCACTCATTACTGCTCTCGTCGAGAGGTGGCGCACAGAGACTCATACATTTCATTTCCCGACCGGTGAGGCCACCGTCACATTGCAGGACGTATCTGTCCTATACGGTCTACGGATTGATGGGCGAGCAGTTACTGGACCTGACCCATCATTGACGAGGGCAGTGGATAGCCCTATGTGCTGAGCTATTGGGAGTAGCACCTACACCTGCAGACTTACAGGCAGGTAGAGTGAGGGTGAGGTGGCTGTCCGAGCAGTTTCAGGGCCATCTTCCAGATCATGCTCCAGATGAGTTAGTACAGCAGCATGCCCGAGCATATATTCTGTGGCTTATTGGGGGGTACTTCTCCCTGATAAGTCACAGAACCTGCTCAAGCTGATGTACTTGCCACTATTGAGAGACATTGACGTGATCGGCCAGTACAGCTGGGGCGCCGCGCTTTGGCATGCTTGTATAGGATGCTATGTCGAGCAGCTCAGGTGGGTGCGAATCAGATCGGAGGACCCCTTGTCTTGCTACAGGTTAGTAAGAATTTTATTACATGTCAATTCATATTGTATGGCATATATCAGTATTGTAATTGCGTTCAAACTATTGCAGATTTGGGCGTGGGAGAGATTGATTCGCATTGCCCCGTCTAGGCGGCAACTGGTTGCTCCTGGTGAGGTTCCCATCGGCCAGGGAGACATGCAGTTGCCGGCCGGACCTCGAGGTAGCCGGTGGAGGGTTGACATGGGCCACGAGGTCGTATCGACCCACGTAGTCGTCGTGTATAGAGACCAGCTTGACCGGATGATAGACGGCGAGGTATCAAATTTAAATACCTAAATTTTAATTGTCATATGGAGTGTATATGTTCATGAGCGATTTTTAATAGACTTGTCGTTATTGTAGTTTATCTGGCAGCCTTATGCTGAGGTCCTCGATACGCTCCCAGACTATTGCCGACTAGGTGAGGAGATATGGATGGCGAGAGTGCCACTCATTTGTTTTGACGTGGTTGAGTGGCATCTCCCTGATCGTGTCCTCCGACAGTTTGGTCGGGTCCAGTCCGTGCCGGATCGGTGTGACACCGAGTGGCGGTTGCATGCGACTGATAGACGTGGCCGAGCCGGCACTGACTGGAGTGTGCATCATATGCGATACATACAGTTGTGGGATGCCCGTCGCGACACTATTGTACAGGCTGACTGGAGCGATGGGGTCCTCCCCTCTCCGACCCTTACATGTTGTGGTATCGGCGACATACACACCTACTTGTCGGTAATCCGAGCCACCTGTCTGAGGCCGGATATCAGGGAGTTGGGCCTTCTCTCGAGGCATTGGTGAGTATCATAGTATGTGTCAGATAATTTTAATATCATAATTGATTATTTTCAGTCAACTATAGCCTAATATATCTGATTTTTTGTTCAGGTGGTTCGAGTTGGGAGGTCATATCACTTGGCTGAGGACGCCCTTTTCAGACGTGATGGACAGCTTGGTCTACAGGCCCTTACAGAGATCCGAGAGTTATTGTACGAGGGGATCCAGCATGCCCATCGGGTAGATCGTCTGCATTTTGGGGACTACGGTGTACACATAGTGCAGCAGTGCTCCAGACACATCAGTCCCGTCCACGTCAGTGCCTCCCACTTCAGCGCCAGCCACAGCAGTCCTTGGACTTCAGTCACCCACCGCATGATACCCCATACATTTCTCCAGATTCCCACACGTACATCCTACCCAGCATGCTGACCCTGATTTGGACACCGCCCCGGTTCATGCATGATGTTGTTACCACCCACCCACCCAGTTACCACCTGCTTTTCTGGGAGTACTTCGACCGCGCCCGGTTCATGCATGATGTTGTACCACCCACACCAGTTACCACCTGTGCTTTTCTGGACTACTTCGACCGCGCCCATGAGTACACATGATGCAGTTCTCACTGACATCTCCACGTTGTCGATGAGGCCCATATTGAGCCCCCCAGAGCGCGAGGGAGAGGCCGAGGTTATGGTCGTGGGGAATGTCGCGGCCGAGGTCGGGGTGCGGGCAGAGGCAGAGGTCGAGGTCCAGCTGCAGTCGTGATACAGTTCAGATGAGGGAGTTTCACAGCTCACAGCAGTATCCGATCTGCAGGCAGAGACAGGATCAGGGGCAACAGATGCAGGAGAGGGGGGTCACACTCACAGGCTCCACAGGCAGTCAGTGGAGGGCCACATGCAGGGGAGGGAGTGCCAGATATTCAGAGAGTCTACCGCAGGAGACGAGGGAGGTCCACGGTCGGGTTGTGGGACTGAGGGCAGGTTAGGGCATTAGCGGTTGTGATATGGACTGTATAGTTTTTTTTTTTTTTTGTGTAATTGTTATAGTTTTTGTAAATCAAACTTGTACAGCTGATGTAAATGTGTCATACTTATTTATTCGCAATTATAATTTCACAATTTTTTTTCTTACTTATTTTGATGAATCACACAAATCTCTTTCACATCTCTACCTCTCTCTCATTATCCGTAGTCTCTGCATTATTTATAGTAATTTATGTTTTTCCTTAATTTTACAAATTGAGACAACCATTTATAAAATTGAAGTTTAAATAAATTTTAAGAATTAAATTATAAATCCTAAACCCTAAAATAAAAATAAATAAGGTAGCGTTTGGTAACGTTTACGTTTTTGGTTTATGTTTACAAAAAAAAAAAACTGATTTTTGTTTATTTTTAGAAAAATAAATTACAAACGCGTTTGGTTTGAACAAAATGTTTAAACAACCCATAAAATAAAATAAAAAATATGTTTGTTCAAGCCTAAAAAATATGTTTGTTAGCCTAAAAACAATTGAAATATCTCCCTTCATTGATAAGTCGTGGATAAGCATTACAAATCCATTACAACATAAATGGTTTGGTCATTCATCCAAACAATTTCATTCATTATCATCATCATCTGACATCTCAATATCAGATTCATACATAACATCCATGCTCCAGGCGAAGTACTGGTGTGCATCATCCATTAACCCATCTTCGGCACGCTCATTTGCGGTCTTCATTAGTGAGGACCTTTGCAAACGTTGGGTCATGCGATTAACTTCGTCGCGGATACGATGCAATGCCCTTTGCAACAACTGTGGAGTGTCAGTTGGCATACGCATGGCTAACCGGCGAGGAAATTTAATATTAACTTCACGACATAACTCAACGAGAACGTTTGCTCGAGTTATGCGAAATTCCCACTCAGCTCTCATGGTATTGACGGTGGCACGTGAGTAACGCAAATTTGGATTTAATGGGTATTGAAATTCATCTCCATCTGCAACCCAATAGCGACCCATTGCTGAATATAGATCAACCACTGTATATCTCATGATGATATCGCTCGAAATAGCTGTAAAACTTTTGTTGTGGTATGATGCGATATTTATACCATATATACACATGGTAGCTGTATGTATGAAATTATTGTAAACAACTATGACAACTATGCATCAGAGTTGTCACGTCAACTTTGATGACCTGAACAACTATGCATCAACTTGATAGGAGTTGTCACTTCGACTTTTATGAATTGCATAATTTATTGTTATTTGAAAACAAAAAGTAAAAAATTTGTGAAAAAATATTTCAAGAAATTAATAAATACATGAAAATACAAAAAATGTACTGAATGCTTGTATTTTTTTTAATATTTTTGGTATTTAGTGAATTTTTAAAAGATTTTGTTTACAATTTTTTTACTTTTTAAGTGTATTTATGTTAGGTGTGTCTAAAAAGTAAAAAAATTGCTTAAAATATTAAAAAAATTCAATAAAAACAATAAAAAAAAACACGAAAATTAAGAAAGTAGAATTTTCTGAAAAATCTTTTCTGAAAAATGAAAACAAGCAAGCTGATCAACCGACTAAACGTCTGAATTAGTCAAATTTCTCTGCCTGAAATTTTTTTAAAAAAATAAATGTGAAATTATAATTTAAAAATCCAAAACAAACACCACGCCCGTAAAATTGGGTAAAAATGTATTTGACAAATATAACTGAGCCTCAATTTTGACTACAATATTGCATTGAAATATACTTACAATTTCAAGTACTAAAATATTTTAATTGATTATAATATTTTGTCTCAACCAATTTATGAGCATTTCCTGTTCGATCACATGCATGCCACTGACCTTATACAGTGCATTCGGCTGCCAGGACTCCACTTTTGTCAAGTCATGAACGAATCAAAGGCCTGTAGCATCGGCTGTTGTGCCGCAGATGGTGTCAGCCTGGCTACTGTAAAAATGTAACTTTACCTTCTTTCAAAGGGAAGTTGAAAATTAAGAGGTTGTTTGGGATGATCAAAATAAGTGTATTTTTTGTCTTTTTACAATATTTTTCTACAATATATTTTTCTACCCATTGTTCAAACCACTTTTTCTACAATATTTTTTACTTTTATGTATTTATTAATTTGTTATTTTTTCACAAATTTTTTTACTTTTTAGGTGTATTGAAATATTTATTAATTTATTGTTATTTTGTTCTGACACCTCCTCAAAATTTGTATGAATTGCATAATTCACATGGGCACAGTAGGTAGGTATGTGACTTTGTGCAGCGATGCAGTGATGCATCTGACTTTGTGCAGTGATACAGTGATGCATGTGACTTTGTGCAGTGATGCAGTGATGCATGTCACTTTATGCAGTGATGCAGTAATGCATGTGACTTTCTGACTTTGCCATGCTTGTATACGTTGTGACTTTTTTCCTCACATTACGTGATGCATGTGACTTTGTGCAGCGCAACTTACATGCTTTGTTTTTTCCTCACATTTCAGAATTCATCTAAGTCACATTAATACGACTGTGAAAAGAAGCAGAAAATGCATAACAATGAAAATGGGATGACTGTGAAGTTCATTAAGTGAAAATAAGATAAAATATAGGCTGCAAAGTTCCAATCGTGTTTACATATCAGGTGACCATTTTATTATTTTGGTGAAAAAAACAACGATAGTTTTGTAGGTCGAAGTGAGTTGGACGGTTGTGTATTTACTTGCACTCTGTTTCATAGTTGTTTATGAACAATATTACTTTAAAACAAAGAAAATTAAAGCCGTTGTTTCATTTTATGATTTCATTTATAATTTTTTTAAAACACCTATGTGTACTGAAATCGTCAATTCCAAGTGACTACTTACTGTATTACAAAAGTAAGCATGACAAAATAGTTTCATGTGGCGATGTGACAACTCACTGCATTTTGTTTTATTTGACAACTCACTGCTCGAATATGAAGGGATTGCATTGTGATCCTCTGGCCTACAATTATGATTTTATCTGACAACCACGTCCGTGACTACATCACAGGTACACAAAGTCACGGGTACTCAAAATTGCATGAAATGAATAACATAAAATAATATCACGTGTATCACTTCTTCCATAGTGCCCCAGCACGCATTATCGTCACCAGATCATCTCTAGTTAACCCCCACTATGATGTCTATAAATACCCCAGTATGATGTTTGTTGAAGTCATAACAATAGTAATATATCTACAATTACTATTATTATTAATTTTTTTATTTTATCAACAATGTCTTCAAGAGGTGCAGGAAGTTCACGCCGGCAAAGAAATCCGAAAGTGTGGCTGCTACCTCCATTTACCTATGACTACAAGAGCGAAAAGTACTCGAGTCCGAAGGATTATTATGCTGGTATCCGAGCAGAATGGGCGTTCAGGGTAACGGAGCAAGAAGGATTGTTTAATGATCTACGTAACTTTGGGGCACCGGTACCTCATCGTCGTTCATTGACCATGGCTAGACGAAATGTGAGTGACTATGAAAAAGCAGTTAGCAGAATTAAGAAGGAGAACAACAGAATGTTGATGCGGAGATGTCGACATTTCATGCTTCAGCTAGCCACCGAAATGGCAGAAGCAAGCAACAGAGATTTGACAGTGACTGAGCGAAATAATGTCTTAAACAATGAAAAATATCTCTCTGACTACTACATGTCAGATGAGGAATGAGAAATCAAACACCGTTATCTTTCATATATGTTTGTATGTATGTTGTGTCGTATCTTCGTTACTGGAGTGTAAGACAATGTTGTTGTTCATCTAACGTACGGATGTATTTCAAGTATTTGTTTTATGAATCTGAAGTTTATGAAATAACTACATTTATAACTACACATTTATTAGTTCATGACTTTCTTTATTGAATTGCAATGAGTTAATGAATGTTCTAGATTAATGAATGGATTAATGTATGTTGAATTATGTGAATACTTAAAACACATAAACAGAACATGTAGCTCGGTGAAAAGCTTCCCTTAACTGGGGCTCGTGAAATAGGGATCAATTTACAAAGAATTTCAATCTCCATCAGGAAAGAAGAAAGAGTCACCTTCCAATTCCTGGAAGTCTAGTAAAAATGATGACTCTGGTAATGAATGAGGGGTTGACAGAAAACTAAACTCGGTGAAACGAACTACCGCCTTCAATAACACATAAAACAGAACAGGTAGGTCGGTGAAAAGCTTCCCTTAACTGGGGCTCGTGAAATAGGGATCCTCTACGTAAAGAATTTCAATCTCCATCAGGAAAGAAGAAAGAGTCGCATTCCAATTCCTGGAAGTCCAGTAAAAATGATGACTCTGGTAAGGAATGGGGGGTTGACAGAAAACTAAACTTCGGGGGCTGGACAAACAAGCTCAAAGCCAAGTGGTTGGTCCAGTTGGGGAACTAATAAAGTTCAGACAAACGAACTACCGCCTTCAATAACACATAAAACAGAACAGGTAGCTCGGTGAAAAGCTTCCCTTAACTGGGCCTCGTCAAATAGGGATCCTCTACGTAAAGAATTTCAATCTCCATCAGGAAAGAAGAAAGAGTCACCTTCTAATTCTTGTAAGTCCAGTACAAATGATGACTCTGGTAAGGAATGAGGGTTGACAGAAAACTAAACTTCGGGGGCTGGATAAACAAGCTCAAAGCCAAGTGATTGGTCTAGTTGGGGGACTAAGTTTAAAACCCAATTGGTTTTACTTGATTTGGTTGAGATGAATCACTATGTACAATTAATTATACCCAAACAGATTGTTTTCTGCACCTTTTTAAAGAAATTGACGATTCTCTTAGTATAGAAACTAGAATTGTAACCAGTTCTAATGACGCTGATTTGTTATTTTTCGGATTTATACCCAAAGAGAACAACACTTCCGAAATTACTGTGTAACACCATTTTTTCTGGACAGATTTGAATGCACCATGATATTCACAAACATTGGTGGCCAAGTACTCCTACCTAACCCACGTTTCACTCACAAGATCCACCATTATTTTAAAGTTGATTTCAAAAGTTGAGATTGTAAATGTTTCCCAAAATATTACAAATTGAATATTCAAAAGTTGATTTTAAAATAATTCCAAATGACAACAAAAATTCAAATAGTCATACTTTTCAATGAAATACAAATAGTAGGTCGTAACAACGAATGATGCATAGCTAAGTGAAACACAACATTGCCTACATAAGCTTCATTTTTTCACACATTGAGTAGTCAAATCGTGGAGAGACTTGTCAGTATATGAGATGGATTGTGAAGTTATGTGACCTGGTGCACAGGCTTTGGTTTTCTTTATTTTTTGCTCGATTTTTTTTATTACAGTGAAAACTCATCTCTTATTGATATATCTGGGATTCTCATTCAGAAAGTCACATGGCAACAGTGAATTCACTGATTTACCTTACAGTGAGCATGCCCTTTTTTGTCCGTATATGCAGATGATTGTCAAGTCATGTGACTTGGTGCACAGGCTTTGGTTTTCTCAATTTTTTTGCTCGATTAAATATTTTATTACAGTGACAACTCATCTCTTATTGATATATGTGGGATTTTCAATTCAGAAAGTCACATGGCAACAGTGAATTCACTGATTTACCTTACAGTGAGCATGCCCTTATTTTGTCCGTATATGCAGATGGATTGTCAAGTCATGTGACTTGGTGCACAGGCTTTGGTTTTCTCGGTTTTTTGCTCGATTAAATATTTTATTATAGTGATAACTCATCTCTTATTGATATATGTGGGATTCTCAATTCAGAAAGTCACATGGCAACAGTGAATTCACTGATTTACCTTACAGTGAGCATGCCCTTATTTTGTCCGTATATGCAGATGGATTGTGAAGCCATGTGACTTGGTGCACATGCTTTGGCTTTCTAGATTTTTTGCTCGATTTTTTTATTACAGTGACAACTCATCTCTTATTGATATATGTGGGATTCTCAATTTAGAAAGTCACATGGCAACAGTGAATTCACTGATTTACCTTACAGTCAGCATGCCCTTATTTTGTTCGTATATGCAGATGGATTGTGAAGTCATGTGACTTGGTGCACATGCTTTGGTTTTCTAGATTTTTTGCTCGATTTTTTTATTACAGTGACAACTCATCTCTTATTGATATATGTGGGATTCTTAATTCAGAAAGTCACATGGCAACAGTGAATTCACTGATTTACCTTACATTGAGCATGCCCTTATTTTGTCCGTATATGCAGATGGATTGTCAAGTCACGTGACTTGGTACACAGTATTTGCTTTTCTCTGTTTTTTCAATCTAGTGACAACTCATACCTTGTTCATATATGTGGGATTGTCATGCAAAGGCATCTTTCTAAAGCCGTTCATAACCAACTATATAAACGACTAAAGATGAAGACACAACCTTACAACTCATTTCGCCCTACGAAATTATCATTCATTTGTTTTAAAATTAGCATGGCTACACGATTCATGGAGGAAGTGGGAATCGCAGAGGTGGTACGAACTTGCAAAGGGGTGGCAGTTCACGACGAGGAGGGGGAAGAGGCCGTGGCGATGCTGAAGACGATTCATGGGAGGGAGTGGGAATACCTGTTTTAGATTATGCTTGTGGTTGTCGTGATAGGTTTGGGAAGCGACATTTTTTGATGCCTAAGTATTATCCAGTTCAAGGAGGTTCATGTATGGAGCCATTTGATAATCAAACAGGATATGGTTTATCTGACGCTGCTCGTCTCAAGTGGCCCGCATTATTTATAGAGCGGGTACAGCTAGAAACCTTAAGTCAGGAAAATCAACTTAAGTTGCCAAAAGCACGTTCTGTTGAGATCCAAAGGAAGATCCTGATAATGTTGATCGACTATGTGAAAGACTACAACGTGAGATTTCTCAAATGCGCCGTAGGTTAGCTCGCGATATGCAGCTATACATAGTTAAGAAGGATGCCCAGAAGAACAAAACAGAACCAAATGTTGCGGCTATCAAGGGTATCATGGAGGATTTTGAACTTGTCTCTGACGCTGAGCTTTCGGATTATTCAGACTCTGAGCCACCTGTCGATTTAAGCGCGAATTAGGTGTTAATGTCTACACTTTGGCAATATTAGGTCACGCATTAATATGTAATGTCTGTGTTAGACTAAGTATAACTGTTATTTATGCTTATGTTTATGTATTGTGTCTGTCAAATGTTGCGGCTATTAATATGCAATATTAGGTAATGAATTAGGTGTTTCTCTGTCTAACTGTTATGTTTATGTATTGTGTGTTCGGTTCAGGGTGTCTAGGATGTATGTAATTTTTGTTCAGTTCATGGTATCCAGAATGTATTTTTGTGGGAGACTTATGTCTGTACTACCTATGTAACTGAAAACTATTACATCTGCAACTTCAGTTATGTTGTTTTCATGCCTGTATAAGTATTTAGTAAATTAGTGACTTCGTATATTATGTATTAAGTTTTATTACAAAAATGTTGACAAAATTTATTTTAGGAGCTCTCGCGGTGGCCTTCGTCTTCTTGGCCTACTCTGTGGTGCTCTTCGCGTCTCACCCTTCGTCGTTGCTCGTCGAACTGCATAGTGTGTGGGTGTGCTTCGGACTGTAGAGAATGTATGTCACCTTCTAACCCAAAACAAAGACGAAAGAAAAAATTTTATTTTTTTAATGAAAACGGGTACAAAACGGTTTTACTAAACTGGTTTTTTGAATTACATTCCCACCTTGTAACCCAAAACAAAGACAAAAGAATAAATATATATATTTAAATGAAAACAGCTTTAGTAAAGCCAAAATAATTTTCTGAATAACACCTTTTAACCCAAAACAAAGACAAAAGAAAAAAAAAAATTACATCAAAACGGCTTTAGTAAAGCAAAAAAAAAATTATTAATTACATTATCACCTTCTAACCCAAAACAAACACAAACAATAAACAAAAAAAATTTACATGAAAACGGTTTTAGTAAAGACAAAAAAAATTTCTGAATTACACTTTCTAAACCAAAACAAAGACAAAAGAAAAAAAAAATTTAATATGAGAACGGCTTCAGTAAAGCCAAAAACAATTTATGAATTACATTATCACCAAAACAATGACAACAGAACAAAAAAAATTTACAAAAAAAAATTAAATATAATTTAAATGAACAGTGAAAGTGTGGTTTCAATCCATGCTTACTGTAGTGAACAGTGAAAGCATGAATTTTGTAAATGAACATGATTGGCTTAATAATATCTAAATGAACATGATTTTAAAATTATATATATGAAAAATATTATGTAAAATTAATATATGAAAAGAGGCTTTTCCTATAAAAATTTAAATGATATATAAATTGGCTTAATTCCCAAATGTTTGGTAATTAGTTAAAAATATTATGTAAAATTAATATATAAAGAAGAGGCTTTTCTCATATGATGTAACACAAATTAATATATGAAAAGAAGAGGTTTTTCCCATATTATGTAAAATTTCCGAATTACACATTCTAAACCAAAACAAAGACAAAAGAAAAAAAAAATTTTAACATGAGAATGGTTTAGTAAAACTAAAATTTTTTTATGAATTATATTATCACCAAAACAATGAGAACAGGAAAAAAAAATATATTAAAAAAAAAAAAAAAATGAACATTAAAAGCGTGGTTTAAATCCACGCTTTCATTTATCAACAGTGAAAGCGTGTTTCCAAATAGCGTTTTCTGGAGAAAAAATAATGCAGAGTGAAAACGCTATTTGAAATAGCGTTTTCTTCACAAAACGAATGCAGGGTGAACGCGCTATTTCGAATAGCGTTTTCTTCAGAAATTTTTTTATGTGGAAAGCGTGATTCGCAACCACGCTTTCTTAATTAAAAGCGCGATTTGAAATAGCGTTTTCACTATTCATCACATTTTGTATTCATCACATTTTGGGCTCCAAACAGTGAAAGCGCGATTTGTAATAGCGCTTTAGCCTAGTTTGGGAATTCCGTCCAAACTAGGCCTAGTTTGGGAATTAAGATGCAAAATAGGCTTAATATGGGAAAAGCCTCATGCTTTTGTTTGTTTATTGCTTCTATTCATAGTTTTGTTGTTTTTATTTGTCTAAAACCAATTTTCTTGTTACTTTTGTTTGATGCTATATTTAATTTTAATACAAAGAAAAACTCTACTTTGTGTAATGTGTATCCAATTTTATTACTTTTGTTTGTTGCTTTTGTTTATTACTTTTATTTATTGATTTTGTTTGATGCTATGTTTATATTTTTATGAAATTAAAATGTTTTATATTTTTTTTGTTATTTAATTATGTGAATCCGTGGTCCTAAACCGATCAAATCCGTGTTCAAACAGATTGGTTCCATGATTTAAATGGATTGGATTGGTTTCAATTTTTCAGGAACTGTAAATAACGGGAAATTCTATTTCCACACACTTAATTATTTCAGTGTACACACTTAATGAAATATTATTTTAATGACAATTATATCCTAAATTCAAATGACCATAATGGACATCTACCAACACTTATAATATTATATGAAAATATTCTCTATACACATCTTTTAAAAATAAAAAAATCTTAGTGTACACCTTTTGACTAAAAAAAAAACTAAACCCTAGTTTTTTTTTCCCGTTGTTGTCACTTTGCGTACTACGCACTCTATACTCCTCTATTGTTTGAAAATAAATCAATACTCTCATAACAACTCTTATATTGCTTTAATCTATATGTTTATACTCTATTATTTATATTGTTTCTTATTAGTTCCATAATTTTTACTTAATTTTGTTATCGAAGAGTTGTAAAACAATAAAAATTCAAACTCAAGCAAAATAATGTTTGGGAAGAGAGGTTTGCAGAAAATGTTTGTTTATACTGTAAGAGAACATCAAAATAGGGGACTGTTGGAACAGGGGTAGTTTATAATTCAATCTTGGAGGCGAGAAGAGAAGTAAACTGCCTATTCAACAAACTCTCTTTCTCTTTCTAAAACAATCCTTCGCTTCATGGCCCCCAGTTTTGCACCTTCTCTCTCTCTTCTATATATTCCCTCTATCCACCTCTCCATTTTTCATCATAGCAACAACTTATCCACCGACTATTTCCATATTTTACATGCCTTTTCTCGCAATCCAAACACTCATTTTTCTCTTCGTACCCATCTTCACAGATCTCTTACCTAGTCTTCATGCAACAAGTACATTTATAATTACCATTTTGAAAATAAAAGTAGAGTTGCTAAAATGACCATTGTGATTCTCAAATAAAAAAAAAACTAATCCAAAAAATCTCTCAACAAAATAATATTTTTTTAAAATATTAATTTAAAATGGAGTGCACAAAAAGGTAAATGAAATAACAAAAGGGAAAGAATGCCTTACCTTCAACAATATTTTGGAATGGAGATTGAATATGATCTTCAATGGAGAAAAAGCGTCTCACTGCATACCAAAGTCTTCAACAAGTGTTCATGTGGGTGGGTCTACACTTGTGGACATGGGGTCAATGAACAAATGTGGAAAGGAGTGTTTGGTGGGTGTACAATGGTTATAGGTGAAGGGTGTAATTGTAACTTTCAATGTGTAGATTGAGAATATTAATTAATTATCAAATTAATGGGTGTATGTACTGAAAAAAGATGTGCACTGAGGTAATTGAGTGTGTAGAAATAGAATTTTCCGTAAATAACGAATTGGTCATGATTTTATCCCAATCCGGACCATAATCATCTCTACTCATTACACATTTCTTTCTGAATTATTCTAGTGTTATATTACCGAATAAATCATATTTTTTCAGTTATCTATTGTGGCACATTTACAAATTCATTTTTTTTTAAAATAATTTTTTTTTTCTAAATTTATAATAAACATGTTCGATTATACATTGCAAAACAATTTAAATTATTTTAGTGTCATGTTGTCGAAATAACCAAAATTTGTCTAGCCATCAGTTGCCACACATTTATAGATTCACTGCGTTAAAATATCAAGTATCCATAAAAACATGAAAGGTACAAACATTCATAAATCATTCATAAAATTTGTCAATACAAATATTTTCAAATTTGTCAATATAAATATCTATGAAAACATATTGAGATATTATCACAATCCATCTATGTTGATAGTTTTGATAATTACTACATCAGAGCTGACAATCGCACGAAATTGATCAGTATGGGTAGTATATGCTTTCTTCCATCCGTTAACATATGCGTGATGAAAATTAATCTAATTACTTACTTCCGAAAATATTGGATGACCAAGAAGAAGATAAATCTAACAAATCTCGTTTGTAATAAATTTATGACTATAGTCCATTAACAATGCACTACTTAACCTTACAACAATGAATAGAATCATAATCTTTCAAAGCAAAAAAAAATAAAAATGTCACATGTACATTTTGTTCGGCAGTAGGTTATTGAGCAAGTTTTTTTTGTTTGATAATAGATAAATAGATATGTATTTTTTGTTTGGCAATATTATTTCGAGCTATTTGATTTTGTTTAGTTATGATACAGTGAACAAAAGTCGAACAACCCTCTTAAAAAACGAAATGGAAACATAAAAAATAAGAAAAAAAACTCACCACTTTACTTTTTTGCTAGTCCTTCATCACTATTTATTCGTCCATTACTTTATTTTATTATCAAAATACTCTGATTCTCACTTTTTGAAAGTAGATATAGTAGAGAAGAATAAATGAGAAAGAAGAAAATAAGTACAAATTAAAATGTAATGGGTGTAAAGAGATAATTAAATCTATTTAATTTTTACCTTTTGTCCTTAAAGATAATTTTATATATGAGTAAAATTGGGAGAAGAAAAAAAATCTCAAATGGAGAGTGTAAATAGATAAATTTGTTGTGTAAATAGAATTTTCCCATTTATAAATTTCAATAAAATTTACTCAGCACAACATAACCCAAATTTGTATGAAATTAAAATTTTACCCAAATTAGAATATATTTAAATATTTACTCAAAGGATAGTTTTATTTACACACCAAAAATCTGAGGCTAATTCTATTTACACATTCGCAAAAATTCGTATTACACACCGTTTGTTTTGTTCAAGTATAAATCTCAGTACATACCATTTGTTTTGAGAAATTATGTTCGCATGCAATAAGAAATCTCAATACACACCATTTTGTTTTTGACATCGGTGGGCCCACAGAAGCTTTTGGCCCACCACTTAGAGCCTAATTCACGGTTCAAACACTACAGCCCAACACCATTGAGAACCCAACGTTGCACCAGGAACCGATGGCATCTAAACACTTGTCAAGAAGGGAACCAGCCACGTAAGCAGACAAAGATCCTGTAGAGTTATTGCACCACACATCAGCCATTAATGAGGCTCCTGCAGCATTAAATGCGATAACCCCTTTCACGTCGGAACGGGCAGCCTCACCGTGAACAATGCAATCTAGAGTATAGACTTTCGGTCAACACGACAGGTTGGAGTAGACAAGGATATAAGGAGGCTTCCAAGACACATCAAAGGTTAAGTTCTCTATTCTTATTCTCCCCCTATCTCCACACCATCAATTTTCTCTCTTTTAACTTGATCGTCGGAGGGTCCGCTTGGGGACTCCCGTTTCCCGTTGGATATTTTTGCAGGCACACCAGCGAGCTCAGTGACTGCTAAAAGGTGCAGGAAGCGTAGGTCAGCCCGACTCGCCCTCCTTTGGATCAGCAACATCATCAGTGGCGCCGTCTGTGGGAACACCGCTCCGGGTAACAGTTGTGTTCATTGTTACCGGAGACTGAGTCCCGATAATTTCTCCTCACCTGCCAGCGAGGTAGATGGTTACAACGAGATCCATGGATTCCTAACACAATGTCGTAGACCCCAAGCTGACCCTCCCAACCAAAACAACCCAAACGACCCGAATAACCCACCTTAGTACTTCACAATGCTCACCAACAGCATCAACCGTTTGGCCGAGCAAAAGCCGGCCTTGATCAACACTTTGCTCCAGCGAAACCTCCCTATACCTCCTCCACCACCACAAGATATCCCTCCCAATCGAGAACGGACCCTGAGCCATCCTTTCCAACAAGCCCACCTCTCCAACTTAGAGGGTATGCAAGCCCCACCTTAAGACATGAACCTACCACATCGAGGTTTACATCCATCAATTCAAGCACCTGTCCTTGAAGGAGAGGCTAGTAGTGTTCAGCCCCCATTGCACTCTGGAGCGGACAATGTTCCTATTTGGTATGCAGAACTCCGAGCCATAAAACTCTAGCTTCAAGGAGTCATGCAAAACATACAGACTAAACCCTCCACAACAGCTAACTCCTCGTTTGTCGCCTCCATCAGGGACAAACCCTTACCCTCTAAGTTCAAAATGCCCTCGATCAACTCCTTCGACGACACAACGGATCCAATTGACCATTTAGAGACCTACAGGACCCTCATGATCCTCCATGTTTTTCCTGACGAGATCATGTGTCGGGCTTTCCTCGTGAAGCTTAAGGGGTCGGCTCGACTATGGTTTAGTTAGCTACCGCTGAATTCTGTCTCTACTTTCCAACACCTAAGTGATGCCTTCCTGAGCCATTTCATTGGTGCGTAGCGCCAGCGGCGCCCAGCAACTCAATTGCTTAATATCCGATAGACGAAAGGGGAGTCACTACGTAGTTTTGTTACCCGTTTTAACACCGAGGCCCTACAGGTGGCGGAAAATGACAACAAGGTCATCCTCACAGCCTTCATGACCGGCTTACGACCATCTGATTTCCTCTTCTCCCTTTCTAAAAACCCTCCGACCGCCATGGCCACCCTCATTTTCAAAGCCCAAAAATATATGAATGCTGAAGACTCTTTGGCAGCCCACCAAGATACTATACCTAAAAATCCAACCCCTAAGGACAAAAAAAAGGAATCCAAAACCAGATCCTCTTAATATACTGACCGACTCGCCCCTACCAGGCCGCCCGGTCGGTTCGAGCGATACACCCTCCCTCAATTCCCCTATGGAACAAGTCTTGAACCAGATCCAACGAGATTACAACCTGAAATGGCCCCAACCATCATGGTCTCCCTCCAACCAGCGAGATCAATCCAAGTACTGCCGTTTTCATCAGGGCCACGGCAACAACACAGAGAATGTGTTAACCTTAAAGACCAGGTAGAGGTTTTGATATGCCAAGGGATGCCTCAGTCCGTTCACGGTAGCTCATCCCCAGCAACGACCAAGGACCGCCCTGCCGGCGGACCACCACCGACATACCTCCCCTCGACAACCCGCACAACCTAAGCGAGACAATGATCGACCCTTACCATAACCCCGAGCACAAGGCAACCCTGCCCCCCCAGTCGGAGAGATCAGAGTCATCGCTGGCAGGTTCGTATGTGGAGGCCCATCCCATTCGGCCCAGCGAGCCGAGCTCAGAAAAATCAGACAAGGCTCTGACAAAGAAGTCACGACATTGGATCGCCCCTTCAAGCAATCCAAGCAATGGTCTAAACCCATCACCTTTATAGAGGCCGACTGCATAGGCATTCGTTACCCCCACGACAACCCCCTTGTCATCTCTGCTCTCTTATCTAATTACAAAGTTAGATGGGTGCTTGTTGACAACGGCAAGCTCTTCAGACATCATCTTCTTGAATGCCTATCGTCAACTCAAGGTCGGAGAAGAAAAGTTGTCCCCTCTCCAAACCCCAGTAGTCGGCTTTACTGGCAATCGAGTGACCTCCATAGGCTCCATCGATCTTCCCATCACCATCGGAGAATATCCACGGCAGACCACCAAGCTACTCACTTTCCTCATCATCGACTGTCCTTCTGCTTATAACATAATCCTCGGACGCACGACTCTCAACGCTTTCCAAGCTGTCATCTCCACATACCATCTAGCCATGAAATTCCCGACCGACCTCGGGGTCGGCACCGTGAGGGGCGAGTAGTCGATGGCCAAAGAATGCTACGTCGCCTCACTAAAGGAGGTTAAGTTGAAAGAGGCTTTGATCATCGAAGGTCTCGATGTCAAAGATGAGAAAGAGTTAGTCAGAGGGGAACCAGTGGAGGAACTTGTCGAAGTACCTATCGATCCTACTAACTCAGCCAAAACAGCCAGGATTGGCAGCCAACTATTCCTCTCAGGCCAAGGCCGATCTCACAGCTCTTTTAGCCGAGCACAACGATGTCTTTGCCTAGATCCATTCAGACATGCCTAGCATTGATCCCTCTTTCATCACTCATTGTTTCAGTATTAAGCCCCATTTCTGACCTTTCCGACAGAGGTAGCGTATCTTTTACCCGAAACACAATACCCTCATCGCCTTTGAGGTAGACAAACTACTGAAGGTGCAGTTTATCAAAAACGTGGACTACCCTAGGTGGCTATCCAATGTAGTCTTGGTCCGCAAAAATAATGATAAATGGCGACTCTGCGTCGACTATTCCGACTTCAATCGGGCCTGCCCCAAAGATAGTTATCCCCTCCCCCGGATAGATCTGCTGGTCAATGCAACTGCCGGACATCAGATGCTTAGCTTCATGGATGCCTTCTCCGGCTATAATCAAATCTTGATGCACCCGGCCGACCATGAACACACCTCATTCATCACAGACAAAGGAACTTATCACTATCGGGTTATGTCATTCGGCTTGAAAAATGCCAGAGCAACTAACCAACGCCTGGTTAATGCCGTCTTTTAATACCAGATAGGTCGAAACATGGAAGTCTACGTTGATGACATGCTAGTCAAAAGTAAACTCTTCTCCGATCACTTGGCAGACCTGCTAGAGACCTTCGAAACCTTACGCAAATATCAGATGAAGCTGAATCCGGATAAGTGCGCCTTTGGCGTAGGATTTGGGAAGTTCTTGGGCTTCATGGTCAGCCAACGGGGCATTGAGGCTAACCCCGAAAAGATCAAGGCCTTGATAGAAATGCGGTCTCCCAGAACGGTCAAGAAGGTTCAACGGCTCACGGGCAGAGTTGCTGTTCTCAACCGCTTTATTTCCCGGGCAATAGACAAGTGTCTTTCATTTTTTAAAGTCCTCCGATAGACGTTCTAGTGGAGCACCAAATCCGAGGAGGCTTTTCAACAACTGAAGCAGTGCATGGCCAACCCTTCCATCATCTCTCAAGCGCTCCTAAGCGAAACCCTCTTCCTCTATTTAGTTGTGTCAAACACTACGGTCAGTGCTGCCTTCGTCAGGGAAGACGGCTCAGTACAACGTCCAGTCTACTACATTAGCCCGCGCTCTTAGGAGGGCAGAACAAACTATCCTCTGCTGGAAAAAATGGCCCTTGCCTTGGTCATAGCCTCCAGGCACCTCCGACCTTATTTCCAAGCTCACTCCATAGTGGTTCTCACTGACCAGCCTTTGAAAACGGTCATGCAACAATCAGAATCGTCCGGCAGACTTATGCAATGGTTCGTCGAGCTAAGTCAATTTGAAATCTCTTTCCGACCTCGAACAATGATCAAAGGTCAGGCTGTCACCGATTTTATCTTGGAATTCACCAATCTCACCTGAATGTGCCCCTTTCGCCAACATACTTCACTGTTAATGCAGAAAACCTCCACTCCTGGACCCTTAGTGTTGATGGTTCGTCCCGCAAAGAAGGTAGTGGAGCTGGTCTAATCCTCACCACCCCAGAGGGTGAGTACTTCAAGTGTGCCCTTCGTTTCCTGTTCGTCGCAAGCAATAATAAGGTCGAATATGAGGCCTTGATAAAAGGTCTTCGACTAGCCAGAGACATTGGTGTAAGCCATATCCAAGTATTCAGTGATTCCCAATTGATTGTCGGACAGATTATTAGGGAGTTCGACGCAAAGGAAGAGACGATGCGAGCATACAGGGACATTGCCCTTCCTCTTGTCCGCCTCTTCAATACTTTCCAGATCAGACACATCCCTAGGTCAGAAAACTCCAAGGCGGACGAAATGGCTCAACTAGCCTCAGCCGACCAGTCAGACTTTAGCCATGGCGTCCACATTGAATACCTGACCCATCCGGCTACTTCGCCAAACCCATAAGAAGTTCACTTCCTCTAGAACGAACCAATCCCATGGGCTCAAGACATTCTTCCGTTTTTGACACGAGGGGAGTTGCCAGACGACAAATAGTAGGCCACCAAAGTCAAAGCCCGGTTGTCTAATTACATCCTCATCAGCAGCCTACTGTACAAACGAGGATTCTCACGCCCATACCTTAGGTGTCGCAGTCCTGCTCAAGTGACCTATGTGATGAGAGAAGTCCACGAGGGCATTTGTGGTAATCATTCAGATGGAAGATCTTTGGCCCGCAAAATCCTCTACATCGGCTACTTCTGGTATACTCTCAATCAAGATGCCAGCGAATTTGTACTTAAGTGTGATAAATGACAGCGCTTTGCCAACATCCTCCATGCTCCACCAACAAAACTGATTACACTCAGCAGTCCCTACCCCTTTAGTTGGTCCTTTGTTCACTGGTAGGGGCCAAACTAAGTTCGCTGTGGTTGTCATTGACTACTTCACCAAATGGGTGGAAGCAGAACCTCTTGCCACGATCACTGAGCGAAACACTACCAGGTTCATCTGGCAGTTGATCGTGCAGCGATTTGGAATCCCCTAAGCCATCGTTTCGAACAATGGCAAACATTTCGACAATGCCAAGTTTAGGAAATTCTATGAAGAGCTCAACATTAGACCCTGTTTCTCTACCAATCACTCCCTTCTGAAGATCATCAAGACTAAGTTGGAGGCCGCTAAAGGACTCTAGGCCGAGGAATTGCTGAATGTACTCTGGGCTTATCGGACGACCGCTCGAACCCCTACTGAGGAGACCCCCTTTCGCCTAACATATGGTGCCAAGGCAGTCATCCCAATGGAAATCGGCCTGCCGACCCCTCGGGTTTTACACTCGAATCTGGAATTAAACGAAGAGTTGCGTCGGGTGCGAACTTGGACCTAATTGAAGAGCTCCGAGAGGCAACTGTTGTCAGACGGGCATCATATCAGCAGAAAATGAGAACACATTATAGCCGCAAAGTCCTGCCTTGAGAGTTTGCAGTAAGAGACCTAGTCTTACGTAAAGCAACCCTTGCCACTAAAACTCTGACCGAGGGCAAGCTAGCAGCCAAATAGAAAGGACCTTATGTTGTCAAGAGTAGACCCCGCCCGGGTACTTACCATCTCCAAGATATGGAAAGCAGAGACCTCCCTCATCCATGGAATACCGAGCACTTGAAGCTTTATTTCCAGTAAAATGGCGTCTCCTATTTTTTTATCATTCAATTGTTGTATGTTCTCTTTTGCCAATCTACGTATTTGTTCATTTTTGCCCTTCGCATACACGATGTAAATTTGTGATCAACAGATTGTGCCTTAATGACAACAATTTCACATCTCCATTTATCTGTGTTGCATCTCAATGACAAGTTTTGGACAAAGCCTCAACCTGACTGTGCCTTCAGAGCCTTAGCCAGACTGAGCATAAAGAGCTCAGCCAGACTGAGTTAACCAAAGCCTCAGCCTGACTGAGTTAAACCAAGCCTTAGCCAGACTGAGCATGAAGAGCTCAGCTAGACTGAGTTAACCAAAGCTTCAGCCCGATTGAGCCCTCCAAGCCTCAGCCAGATTGAACATAAAGAGCTCAGCCAGGCTGAGTTAACCAAAGCCTCAGCCTGATCGAGCCCTATAAGCCTCAGCCATATTGGGCATGAAGAGCTCAGCCAGACTGAATTAAGCCAAGCCTCAGCCAGACTGAGTATAAGGAGCTCAGCCAGACTGAGTTAACTGCCCTCCAAGCCTCAGTCAGACTGAGCATGAAGAGCTCAGCCAGACTGAGTTAACCAAAGCCTCAGCCCAACCGAGCCCTCCAAGCCTCAGCCAGACTGGGTATGAAGAGCTCTACCAGACTGAGTTAAACCAAGCCTCAGCCAGGCTGAGTACAAGAAGCTCAGCCAAACTGAGTTAACCAAAGCCTCAGCCCGACTGAGCCCTCCCAGCCTCAGCCCGACTGAGTCCAAACTAGACTCACCCAGACAAAGCATGCAGTTAAAACTAGTCTCAACTAGACTTAGTTAAATTTTAGTTCATTTTTACCATTCATATAAATTAGCTTACTTATCCATTTTTACCACTTATACAAGTTAGATTACTTGTCCAATTTTACCATTCATACACTTTCTTGATAAACTTTACCATTCAAAAAACAACAACAACAACAATAACAAAACTGGTACTTTTATTAATAATTTGCACAATTATACACTTCATTA
Organism: Camellia japonica; assembly: GCA_030407325.1. Taxonomy (NCBI): domain Eukaryota; kingdom Viridiplantae; phylum Streptophyta; class Magnoliopsida; order Ericales; family Theaceae; genus Camellia; species Camellia japonica. The sequence goes on along the minus strand of JAPPVO010000002.1, from coordinate 98,095,364 downwards.
CAGAAACTACATTTACTTCATTACAAAAAAAAAAAAAAGAAAAAAAAGAAAAAAAGAGAGGAACACCTAGCCCTCACTTCCCTTCGCTAGATGCCAGATCTTCCTCTTCAACCCCCTTATCTAGGGGAGTTTGGGCGACGTCGTCCTCTCCTACTTTCACGCGACTGAAGTCCATATCTGGGAACAGCTCTTGTGCCTTATACTTGAAGCTCATCCAGCCGCTGTCCAGTACTAGCTCATCTCGTGCTTGTAGAAGTCTGACCACTGGAAGCTTTGGATCACTTCTTCTTCGCTCCTATCTCTAGCGGCCACTTCCAATGGCCCAATGCCCCCTTCACTCTCCTTGGCCAAACTTTTCGTGACCGCTGTGTCGATGGCCATCTGGAATTTGGCAGACCCTTTAAACTCCTCCACCGTTGCCACGCAGAGGTCTGGGTATGCCGCCCTCTTCAAGGCCATTTTGGTCCTCTCCTCTGCCAGCGTTCTCTCTAACTCCGCGATACGCTTATCTACTTCTTCCTTGTCTTTTAAGGCCTGGTCACATAGATCTTTGTTGTTGGAGAGGGCCTCTTCTAACCTGTCCTTGGCGATGTTGTAAGCTTTTTGGATCACGTCTACCTTCCTCCGTTCGCTCGCCAGCTCGAATTCCAGCGATACCGCCTTGTGGTGCACTGCTTCCAGCTCCGATTTGGCGACAGCGAGCTCGGAGGCAGCACGCTCTGCTCAAGTAACTCTGTACCACCGCCAATACTTCTATCTTCTTCGCCCTTTGCGTATAGTCTAGGCCCTTTGCATAGGCATTGCGCACGATTTTCCTCTAACCCACCGTCTTCATCCTCAAATTTTGAAGTTCAGCTCTTACCCCCTCCAGCTGGGCTTTCAGCTGCTCTGCATCCATTTTCGCATGCACCGCCTTATTTAGTAGGGCCACCGCCAAGGCCGTCGCCTCCATCTGCGCTGAGCAGAAACCCCACAGAAGGTTGGCTTCCGTAAATTGCGCCATCGACCGCACGACCGCATCCTCCACTACTCCCAAGAGACGGTCTGCGGCGACCCTAACTTCACCCATTTCTTCCGCCGAACTGCCAGCTACCGCACGAACATGGTACGTAGCGGTCTTCAACGCTACCCTTGTCTCAACTTTACTTGCCTGCCCCCTATCTACCCCAAGACTTGGGCACACTTATGGCACAGACCTAATTTTGGGCGATTGCTCTCTCAATCCCTCGCTTCCGCCCAATCGTTTTGGCTCAGCTGCGTCACTCACCACTTGGGCACTTGGGCCCATGGCCTCTCCTACCACTTGGACACTTGGGGTCGCCTCTGTCCTCCCCTCCTTCACCTTCTTCAAAACTGGCCCTCCAGTCTTCTCCGCAGCCGCCCTCATTTTCTTCTTTTTCAACACCATCTCCACATCCACCTCCTTTTTGCTCATCTCCTTCAGCAGATCCACTGGGGGCGGCAGTGGCGCAAAATCGACCAGATCCTTATTTTCCAGAGGCTTAGGGCGTGGTCGGACTCGCTCCTTCATGACCGGCTTAGGCGCACGGCCTAATTGTGATTCTTTATATTTGTCAGCCTTGGCGAAGGTCCTTTTATCTTCTGCCTCCTGCATTTTCCTCCTCGCCTCCAACTCTTCCAGCGCAAGGTCCCCCTCGGTCAACTGTGGCCCCACACTTAAGGCAAACAAGGTTGAAGGCTGGATAAGGTCATCCCACTTCACGCCCTCCTTCTCCTTCCACTCATTCACCTGTTTAACCCTATCCTCTGCTTCTGCCTCCAGCCTTGGCTCCACCGACTTGATGGGAATTTTCCACGTTGTGAGCACCCCCCTCCTACCATTTGCTGACACGTAAAACCGCCGTGGTCTTCACCCCTTCACCGACGATGGCAAACCCGCCACTAGTCCTCTACCCACCACCGCCTGCAAGGTCACCCATGTTTCTTATTGACCAGAGGCCTTGTAGCAAGAAAAGAACTAATCTACTGTCATCTCTACTCCCCCGGTCGCCCATGGCCATGCGATCGCGCAGGCCAGTAATATTTTCCACACGTTGGGCATGAGCTGACTTGGTGCCACCTCCAACCGATTTAGTACGTCCACCACTATTTGTGGGAGTGGCAGCCTCAGACCCCCCCGCAACGCCTCCTTGTATAACGTGAACTCCATCGGACGCGCATCCGACGCCTTCTCCTTGGCCGTCGGCAACTTCAACTCTATCTCTGCAGGAATTGGTACTTGTTACGCACCTCTTCCAACTCCTCTGTTGTAAACGTTGATTTATCAGCCTTGATGTGCCAGTGGTCAGGTCCCACTTGGCTAATCGGCCTCGCGGCCACGATTATTGTGGCCGAACGAGGTCTCACTGCTTACTCCACCCCTCTCTCCTCCCGCCTTTCCGTTTTATATTTCTCTACCAAATCCACCGTGTCATCTTCACCCAACGCCTCTAACCTCATGGTTATCGCTTCGTTCGAGCCATCTCTTTTACGTTTTGTATATTGCTTTGGACGCAGGCACAAGAAAGTTTGCAAACTGTTGGAGGGGAGTGTCACAAGAAACGAATGAGGTTAAGTCTAGGATGTGTTGGTTTCTCGCAATGAGATATGTAAAACGGATAACTCCAAATACCTACAATTTGCCTATTTGCCAAGGATCAAGGTTAAAATTCTCCAATTTGAAAATTTCAAAAAGTTTACAACCCTTGCCTTTTCCATGTCCAATCCTAGTCCTAACATTTCGCTTCTTACTAACGCATCACCTCCCTCACCATTGGTTTAGATCTTACCACGTGTACAACCACGATTCACCCCATTTCCCATTCCCTGTCTATTCCACTTCACATCATCATGTGCCTCACGCGCGCCACCACCTCTCACTAGACCCTCCTTTTTGCGGTCAGCCCTCTTCTCGATCGGTTACCGCAATCAACCCTCCGTTTTGCGGTCGGCCCTCCTCTCGGTCAGTTACCGTGCTTGACCCCCCTTCGCGGTTGGCTCTCCTCTCGGTCAGTCTTCTCGCTCAACCCCCTTTCGCGGTTGGCCCACCTCTCGGTCGGTCTCCGCGCTTGACCCCCCTTCGCGGTCGGCCCACTCTCGGTCGGTCTCCGTGTTCGACCCCTTTTTGCAGTCGGCTCTCCTCTCGATCGGTTCTCATGCTCGGCCCCACACACCCTCTATCTTGTTTCTTATTCCCTTCGTTGGACTAAAGCTGCACTTGGGAATGGGGGACTACTGACATCGGTGGGCCTACAGAAGCTTTTGGCCCACCATTTAGAGCCCAATTCACGGTTCAAACACTAATGCCCAACACCATGGAGAACCCAACGTTGTACCAGGAACCAATGGCATCTAAACACTTGTCAAGAAGGGAACTAGCTATGTAAGCAGACAAAGATCCTGCAGAGTTATTGCACCATACATCAGCTATTAATGAGGCTCCTGCAGCATTAAATGCAACAACCCTTTTCACATCAGAACGGGCAGCCTCACTGTGAACAATGCAAGCTAGAGTATAGACTTTCGGCCAACACGACAGGTCGGACTAGACAAGGAAATGATGGACAAAGGACATAAGGAGGCTTCCAAGACACATCAAAGGTTAAGTTCTCAATTCTTATTTCTCCCTATCTCCACACTATTAATCTCCTCTCTCCTAACTTGATCGTCGGAGGGTCCGCTGGGGGGCTCCCGTTCCCCGTTGGATATTTTTGCAGGCACACTAGCGAGCTCAGTGACTGGTGAGAGGTGCAGGAAGCGTGGGTCAACCCGACTCGCCCTCATTTAGATCAGCAACATCATTAGTTTTGTTCAAGTATAATTTTTTTTAACAAAAGTCAAATATTGAAATGTAAACTTATGAATTAAAAAATATTTGTTCAGACATAAACAATTAAACATAACATATATATATTTAAACAATTAATTTTGTTCATCATTTTATATCTGAATAATTACCTTTTGTTTGAAAATTTATATTTAAACAAAATAAATAATATGTACTGAAATTTCTTATGTATGTAAATAGAATTTTCTTTACTCAAAATTTGTTAAACAATAATATTAATAAGTGTACAACATACCAACCACATTCAATGTTAGATGGGATCCATACAGGGACGGAGGGAGCAGCACGTACTCCTCAACTTTCTATATGTTTTGGTATAGGTTTATAAATAATTCTTCAATTTACTCCCTCTAACTTTAAATATATACTACTATTTTTTTTCTTTATTTTAAATGTTTTCTATAATTTTGCATTATTCAAATGTTTATTTTATGATGAAATCACCTATATGATACTTTAATATCTACTTTTAAATGTTTATTTTCTATTTTTTTTTATTATAATGCTTGCTAATTTATTCTTATTGGTATTTTTTCTTTTTTTTTTTTCCTTCTATGATGAATATATCTACAAATATGTAGAATGATTATTTGTTGTTTGATAAAATCTCTCAATAAAATACATGATTTTCTTAACTAATCAGGCCTAACTTAATTGGCTACCATGACTCTCTTGTTGGAAAAAATGATTTTTGGTGACTTTAATTTAATATTAAAGTGTGGTGATTTTAATTAAATATTAAAGTGGGTCCTAACCTTTTATTGTGTTGGGTCCAAGTGAGCCAAAAATCATTGGGTTTTGAATAAGAAATTGTCAAGAAATTGCTTCATGATGTTAGATTCATGAATAGGATTTTAAAGAGTATTTAAATCCTTTTTCTTAGCTAAAGGGTGTGAATCCTTTGGGCATCCAAACTTTCATATTTTGGAAAGGGGCTATGGATGCTTGGTGTTTTAATGACCAGCCTTAAAGGCTGGAGGCTCTTCTTCTCTCCCCTTTACATGTATAAATTGAGACCCTCCTATCAAGTTTCAAATAGAAATTTTTTTGCTTCCATTTTACAAGTCAGTTTGCCAGAAAGTTCCTACATTGAGAGAGTGCTGCCACTGTTTTGTTCGCTAAGCTAGACAGAAAGTGCTTCTGCCGTAGCTGGTTTTGACCGTCGTATCCTGGGAGACAGACGCCGGGATTCCTCAAGCACTCGACCCGTGAGGCGGCGAAATCTGTTTTAAGGAAATTGCTTCCGTGCAGGCTTCGGTTTCGTCTCTTTACCCTTTTATTGTTTTGTGTATTTCTGTTGAAATTTAATTGTAATTATTAGCATATATTCTTGGTATATAATTTGATTTCTTCATAAATCTATTTTTTTTAATTTCACAATTTAAACAACAAGCTTAAAACAGATTTTATATATATTTTCTATGAAATTGATCGAATAGATTTATATAGACTATTAGGTTAGCTTTGTATAATGTTACTAGGAATTGTTGCGGAATTGCTCACTATTTCAATGATTGTAAATTATGCAATGGTACTCTCTAATTGCTTAGTTTAGTTAGAATTCTCTATCATAATTTGCATGAATTTTAAGGTTATAAAATATAATTTATGGATGTTGCAATTTTGACATGCTAATTCTATTCTAGTTTTAATTTGTTACATGCTTATTATTTTCTAGACTAGATTACCTAATTTAATCTATTTTGGAGTTATAGAGTTTTTATGAATTATTTAATTAGGTGCATTAGTGTGAATTATTTAATTAGGTGCATTAATCTAAATTATCTAATTGGGAGCATTAATGTGAATTATTTAATTAGGTGCATTAATCTAAATTATCTAATTGGGAGCATTAATCTGAATTATTTAATTGGGTGCATTAACTTTGAATTTAACTTATTTATTTGGAGTTAATAGTTTAAATGTTTATTATGAATTAATTTCATTCATAACCATGAGTATAGAACTTTATTTTAAAGTTTTAATTTAATTGGCATTTTAATTCATTGGTTAATTTTATAAATAGTTGGCTAGATGGTTTCAATTATTTATTATATTATTTTTTAGATTATTTGTTTGTATTTTGTTGTGGTTTGCTACTAACTTTCTTTGTAGGATACCAATGCGAAAAATGGAAAAACAAATACAAAACCAAATGAATAGTATTTGGGATGTAAAAACAAAAATGTTTGGACTACTAACTTTTGTGTTGAATAGGAATACCTAAGCGTGGAAAGGCTTTTGGACTAAATAGAATCCTTATGGATTGGCTATTTTATTTAAATGTTTGAAGCATGTTTTGCTTGAGATTTAGTTGGTTTGTTTACCAATTTGTAGTAGCAAGTTTTATTTGTTTTTTGTTAGAAGCATTTTATATGCGTGTAATTGTTATAGCAATTTTTAAATTGCTTGTAAGTTTGGAACTTGGTTTGGTTTTCTGTGATAAAACCAAAGTGTTTAGCTTTGGCTAAAGAGTAGTTCTTATTTGTTCAGAAATGACAACTAAGATGGATTTGGTTTCAAACTTTTGGAGTTTGAGGAAGTCTTTGGGTTTAATCATTTTATTCCCAAAGTGTTGGAAAACCAAGTTTGGAGAAAGTCTTTGGTTATAATCTGATTATGTCCAAAGTGTTTTGGTTTTGAGAAAGGAAACCAAATTTTAGCATTAGCTAAAATATTTCTGATTTTATTCAGAAATAATGGGCGTAGTTCCGGGAGTACCGGTTAATTTTTATGAGTGGTGTAATTCTGGTAGCAAATTTTATTTGCTTGGGAATCGGTTTGTTATAACCTGGTTTATCCCCTGGAAATCTTAATTTTTAAATTGTTTCCTATGGACTAGGAGTCAACATGCTCTTGAATGTTTTGTCAAAAGGTTAACTGGGTTTTAAGTGGGACCGATGTGACCCCTCCAGTCTTCCTGGGAACATTCCTGACCATGTTCGATTCTAGGTTAAATGGTGAGACTAGTTTTGAATTAAATTTCCATCTGAGGGATTTTCTAAGGGTTAAGTTTAATTTCTGGAATCACAGAAGTGAAATTCTGTTGTGATGTTTCAGAAATGGCTTCAAAATGTGACAAACAGAAATGTTGTTCCACCTGACAACCTTTCCTCACGAGTTTCTTAAAGGAAATCATAAGATTGCATTAAAATATCTCTGAATTGATCAGAGGCAATTAGTATGGTATCCTTGTGTTATTTATAGCATTTATGATTGCTATGTGACTTTGCTTGAAAGCAAAGATGAGACAACCTGTTATAGTGGGTGAATATTTTTTGGATTTTTAAATTCCAAATATATTCTTAAATTGGTGGCTCCTAGTGAGTACAAGATCACTGATCACAGAGATAGAAAACTGGTGGTTCCTAGGAGGTGTTAGACCACTGGCTACACAGTTATGAGATTGTGGTTCCTAGTAGTGAACAGATTACTGATCACATGTCAAGACATCATGGTTCCTAGTAGTGGAGAGGCTACTGGTCATATGTCAAGACATGATGATTCCTAGTAATGAAAGAGTCTATTGATCCTATGTCAGGACGTTGTGATTCCTAGTAGTAAAGTGACTACTGATCACAGGTTAAGACATTGTGATTCCTAGTAGTAGAAAGTCTACTGACCACATGCTGAGAAATTAGTGATTCCTAGTGATAAGACTACTGGCCATGTTATGAAGTTCCGAATAGTAGACTATTGAACACTGGATTTGTGTTTCCTAATAGTAAGACTATTGGCTTCAGAGTGATAGGTTGGACCAATATATTTGGGTGCCTAATTCGGTTGATGACATTCTGGGAATGTATTTACTGTGATATGATTTTGAGAGTTTCATAATCATTGTGACACAAGGATTTGTTTAAAACTTTGTATAAATTCTACAAAGAAGACTTAATTATCCGACTCCGAATTGAGGAGGATAATAGAAAGAAAGGAGGGAGTACCTCCTTAGTGAAGGCCAATGTCATTGAGCATGGCAAATTTTCTAGGAGGAGGAAGAAGCCTCCCGTGAACAAGGGCTCTTTGCTGGGGCCAAGGGGTGGTGTTGCAAAGAAGCTGGCATACAAGCCGCGGGAACATGGTTATCGGTTCTTTGGGAAGTGCTACAACTGTGGTAGCGAGGGGTTTTATCTTTACTAGGGCTACACGCCACATCTGCTCCGAGAAGGAGCTGTTTACAACTTTCGAACCGGTTACAAACGGTGAGAAGTTGTTTATGAGAAACTCTACTACCTCATTTGTTGAGGGAAAGGTGGTCCTGAAGTTAACCTCAGGGAAAGAGCTAACCTTGAACAAAGTCCTGTATGTTTTGGACTTTTGTTAGAATCTTGTCTCAAGGTCTCTTCTCAGTAAACATGTTTTCGCATGGTTTTTGAGTCCGACAAGGTCGTTCTGACGAAACACAAGTGTGAAACTTGTGTTAAAGCGAAGTGGACAAGATCCCATATGAGTTATGGAAAGGCGTTAAGTCTTCTTATAAATTCTTACGAATGTGGTGAGTCTTGCTATTGTGGCGATTCCTACACCCTAACGGGTTAGGATAGGCCCGAAATCTGTGGATTGTATATTCATTGGTTATGCACATAATAGTAGTGCATATCGGTTTCTTGTACATAAGTCTGAAACTTCAGACATTCACAGGAATACCATCATGGAGTCAAGGAATGCATGTTTCTTTGAAGACATTTTTCCTTGCCGAACCTAAGAAGGGGTTCTGAGGTTTTGGAGCAATTTGATGAGCTTGCTAGTGATATGATCATTTTGATGATCAAGTTGAGAATCAAGGTGATGATTAGCCTAGAAGGAGTAAAAGGGCTAGGATGTCCAAGCCTTTTGATCTAGACTTCTTGACTTTTATGGTTGAAAATGAACCTCAAACTTTTCACGAAGCTGTGACTTCTCCTGAGAGTCCTTTATGGAAAGAAGCAATCAAAAGTGAGATTGACTCTATCTTACAGAACCACACCTGGGAGTTGGTAGATTTACCTCCAGGTTGTAAGCCTTTAGCTGCAATGGTTTTTTTTTTTAAAAAAGAAAGATAAAGGCGCCGATGGGTCTATTGACAAGTATAAGGTGAGGCTCGTTATTATAGGGTACAGGCAACGAAAAGGCTGGATTACTTTGATACGTACTCACTGTTACTAGGATAACATCCTTCGCATGGTGATTGCGTTAGCAGCTTTGCGCAATCCGGATATACAACATATGGATGTAAAGACAGCTTCTTAAATGGGATTAATGAAGAAATCTACATGGAGCAACCTGAAGGGTTTTCAGCTCAGGGCAAAGCAAGAAAGTCTGTAAACTTGAAGCAAGCCGCCTAAACAATGGCATGAGAAGTTTGATAATGTAATTTGTCAATGGATTTAGAATCAATGAATGTGACAAGTGTATTATGTCAAGACCTGACAGCGGTTATGTCATTTTGTGTCTATATGTTGATGATATGCTCATTATACATAGTAATGATGAAATGATTAAAACTACCAAGAAGTTGTTAAACTCTAAGTTTGACATGAAGGATATGGGCATTGCAGATGTTATTCTGGGAATCAAGATTACCAGAATCTCTGGCGGAATTGTACTATCTCAGTCTCATTATGTTGATAAGATACTTGAGAAGTTTAGTGGATCAGATACGAGTGTGTCATCAATACCTGTAGCTTAAGTCTACATTTACCAAGAATAATGAAAGTGTCTCACAGTTAGAATATTCTCGGGTAATTGGAAGTTTAATGTATCTGATGAGTTGTACTAGGCCGGATATAGCTTACTCGATTAGCAAGCTTAGTAGATACACAAGCAATCTCGATGCTTTTCATTGGAAGGGCATTGTGCGGGTGTTAAGGTATTTACGCTATACTCGAGATTATGGGCTGCATTATACTCGATATCCAGCGGTGCTTGAAGATATAGTGACGCGAATTGGATATCAATATAAAGGACTCAAGTCCACTAGTGGATATGTGTTCACTCTTGGTGGGGCAGCCGTGGTCTTGGAAATCTTCCAAGCAAACGTGTATATCTAGATCAACGATGGAATCAGAGTTTATTGCTTTGGATAAAGCAACGGAAGAAGCGAATGGCTTCGCCATTTCATTGAAGATATTCCACGTTAGTCTAAACTTGTGCTAGCTATTTGTATTCATTGTGATTATCAATCTGCAATTGATAGGGCACAGAGTAATATGTATAATGGAAAGTCTAGACATATCCGTCGTAGACATAATTCCATACGACAACTACTCTCGAATGGAGTTGTCTCTTTAGACTATGTAAAGTCTAAGGACAACATTGCGGATCCGCTAACAAAGGGTTAAGTCGAGTGTTAGTCGAAACGTCGTCAAAAGGAATGGGGTTGAGGCCTTTGGAAGTTACCGGAATGGAAACCCAACCTAGTTGACTGGAGATCCAAGTCTAGTTCAATGGGACAACCTAATTGCGTGTAACGGTGGTATGTCACTGAGGAGGTTAAGCCTCCAGCCATTCCTTCTATCAGTGATACCTGCAAGTGTAGAGGATAAGCTGAGCTTTTAATAACTCTTGTGTGTTAAGCTGTTGAGCTAAGTATTGCAGGATACTTTAGTAGAGTCACCTATGTGAGTTTGAAGTGGGGCCGCTTCTAGAAGAATTGGGCAGGCCAAGATTCTTTGAAACCACTCGCTAAACCAGGCTAGTGTCCAGGGCCACACAGGGCACACTAGTGAGAACAGAATGGTGGTAGGAGTAATTCTCGTGTGAGATCTATTGTTTCAGTTTACATAAACGGCAGAGCAGTTCAAGATGTCTTATTCACTGATCAGCCAGTAAACTCGATCGGTTTTCACTAGGAGAGGTTCAAAGCCAAAAGCTACCTTCTCTGATGTCGGGGTTAGTTCGTTGTACTCTCTCTTCGAGTCATTATTGTTGCACGATGTTCGTTTGTTGAGTCTTTCGGTCAATTTTTATTCATGTGGGAGATTGTTGGAAAAAATGATTTTTGGTGACTTTAATTTAATATTAAAGTGTGGTGACTTTAATTAAATATTAAAGTGGGTCCCAACCTTTTATTGTGTTGGGTCCAAGTGAGCCAAAAACCATTGGGTTTTGAATAAGAAATTGCCAAGAAATTGCTTCATGATGTTAGATTCATGAATGAGATTTTAAAGAGTATTTAAATCCTTTTTCTTGGCTAAAGGGTGTAAATCCTTTGGGCATTCAAACTTTCATATTTTGGAAAGGGGCTATGGATGCTTGGTGTTTTAATGACCAGCCTTAAAGGTTTGAGGCTCTTCTTCTCTCCCCTTTACATGTATAAATTGAGACCCTCCTATCAAGTTTCAAATAGAAATTTTTTTGCTTCCATTTTACAAGTCAGTTTGCCAGAAAGTTCCTACATTGAGAGAGTGCTGCCACTGTTTTGTTCGCTAAGCTAGACAGAAAGTGCTTCTGCCGTAGCTGGTTTTGACCGTCGTATCTTGGGAGACAGACGTCGGGATTCCTCAAGCACTCGACCCGTGAGGCGGCAAAATCTGTTTTAAGGAAACTGCTTCCGTGTAGGCTTCGGTTTCGTCTCTTTACCCTTTTATTGTTTTGTGTATTTCTGTTGAAATTTAATTGTAATTATTAGCATATGTTCTTGGTATATAATTTGATTTCTTCATAAATCTATTTTTTTAATTTCACAATTTAAACAACATCTCTTATGGGCTTAGTCTCAATGAGGAGGTTATGGGTTCAACTCTTCTTAAGGGGGAGTTGAATTACCTAACAAACACTTGGTACTTTACAAGGATGGTGAGGCTAACTTCCATATGTGTCAATCTAACAACTAACAGTTGATTTTCACCAATAAAAAACAAATACTTGCTTTTCTTTGGAGAAAGTTATTACAGTCTAATATTGTGGTTAGAAATGAGGGTTAACTTTGTTAGGGTCGAAACACTATTGTAGATATAACATTTTACTTTATTATTCGCCCTTTTGAACTAAAATCCTAGCTTCGCCAGTGGATCCATGTCATTGTCAAATAGTAATACTCGCATGTATGTCTTCTCTCTATGTTGGTATGATAATTGATACACTAGTTAGTATTCTTAGTATTGTTGTTTTTAAAATTATTTTATGGTTATTAAATTTACCATTTTACCATAATCGAACATAATTTTTTTAGGCCGGCATTAAATTGACAAAAATAATAACTATTATTATGTCTCATTTTCGTCTATTAAAGTTACTTATTTGAAAATGTTAAAATCACCACTTTTATAATATATATAAAAATATTTATGATAAACTTGACATCAAAACCTTAAGTAATTTCTTTATTGATAAATGTGATAAAGCAAGTTATTACAAAAATTATAGTTGAAAATGTAATGCCTCGAAATAATTATCAACATCCCTCTACAACATTTATAGATGATAATAATAATAAAGCAATTATCTTCCATTAAATCTAATTGGGATTACAAAAAGGGAAACATATGCAGTATATATTCATAATGCCTAGCCCTGAATATATAGCATATGTTACAATTAACAGAAAAGAATGGATGTTAAACAGATAAGAAATGCCCTAAAGGCTTACAACTTTCTAAGATAGTTCTTGGTTACAACAAAAGTGAGTCTTAAACTCAATACAATTAAAGTCCTAGGCTTGTACAAAAGTAATACAAAATAATAAAACTGAGCCTTCAGCTCCACAGTCCTCCCAAGCTAAGTCCTTCCAAGCTAAGTCCTTAGTGGAGGCATATCACCAGTATCTGAAAATATTTTTCCTGCATGGGATGAGCCAAAGCCTAGTAGAAATAATCTAACACAATATATAAATCTTAACAAAGATATAAGTATAATATGCGCATGTAATGCCATTGATAAACTGTTTCATAATTCTTTTGCAAACTATATATTTCAATTCATGAAATCAATTTCATCTCATTCAAATGACCAAATTGAGAATACAACATAATAGGTTTCTAACCAGTACAACCATCATGAAATCATTTTATTTGCCATTTTACGGATATTTTGTTCACGGGAATCGGCACCCATGTATACGCGTGGTTTTCAGGACTTTCACCGTAGATACATAGGCCAACTTAATGCAATGGAGTACATCTTTTTTCTTCTCCTACGCATGGAGTACATCCCCTTTCTTCTCCCAAGCATCATACATTTACAATGCATTAAAACATAGTCATATTCAGTGACAATGGATAAGAGATTAATGTCAATTCGCTTAATCCTCATGTAATTTCTAGAACAATCATAACTATCCTTCACCGATAGCCCAAAATAGATATTCTAAACAGATATACAATCTCCCAGATAGATAAATTATCCAAATTTCCATAAGTGAGAAATAATGCATATCCAACTCTCTTATTTATATGAAAATCCATCCAATTTCACATTTTTAATACCAATTCCATTTATTTGTACAAAACAAATGTTTGAGATATTTAGGGCAAACTCCTTCTTTTTCCAAAATCCATCCCAAGTATCAAAATCAACAATTTTATCGCAACACAACCTCATATACACTCCTATAAGCCTTCTCAAGAACACATTAGAAAAACCCCTCCTTTGATTTTAAACCAAAACCCTAGGTTTGTTCAAAATCTCTCAAAATCACAATATTGTTTATGCAAAACAAATATCTAAGTTAAAAACCATAAAAGAGTGTAGAAAATCCCTACCTTAAAGCTAGAAGACGAGCAAAGCAAGGAAGAAACTCAAATGAAGTCGAAACCCGACTCTATTTGGATGAAAACGTAGCCCTTGAGATGCTCTACCTTTTTAACAAAGGCACACGGGTAGAGAAACTACTAAATCTAGGTGAAAATGTAGAGGAAGAAAGAGTTTTAGTGAGAGAAGCTCTAGATCTAGGGTTTTGAAATGCTTTAGAGAGAGAGAGAGTGATGAAAAAGTGAAGAGAAATGGCCTGATTACAAACTGATAAACGCACAGTTTGTTCGAGCGCAAGAAGTGACGCTCGAGCGTCCAGACACAAAAAGTTGTTTCGCTCGAGCGCAAAATACATACTTCCAGTAGTTTTACAGACAGCAGACCAACGCTTGAGCGCAAGAAAGACCGCTCGAGTAGAGACCGCTCAAGCATAGAATACACTCTCCCAGTAGTTTTGCAGACTTGCAAAAGTATTAAGAGTTCACAAAGCCCACTAGAGCACAAGAAGTGACGCTCGAGCGGAGGAGTAAAATTCTGGACAATAAGTTTGAAAACCAAGCAACCATTCTGTTCCAAACGCAACCACTACAATCCAATAGTCAAATTCAAGGACGGATAAGAGAAGTAAGGCAAGAACAACAATATAGAACTATGAAACCCGAATCTAGATTATCAAAGGGATCGGGTCTAAAACCAGAATCGCTATAGAAAATGTATATTTTTATGAATAAAATGATAATTCGTTTAAATAAAATTTTATGAATTAATTTTTAAGAATGTTAGGTTGAATGTAGATAATATTTTCATTTCTAGACAATATTCATATTTATAGAGAATGAGCAGACAATAATGAATGCAAAATAATGTGTACAAGGAAATTAAAGGGTTATTTATAGAAGAAAAAAATGGCATATTAACGGAAAAATAGTAACAAATAAGAATAAATAGAGGAATATAAATAACCGTAAACAATTCAAAAATATAACAAATAACTAGGATAACTAATATAATATATCGATATTTGATAAAACTAGATTTGGAAACTATTTTTTAAATAATTTGAAAGTGCAAATCTTTATAATTTTAAAGTTGCGAATTACTAAAATTTTGAGAGTGTAAAATATTATAATTTAAAATTATCTTACTAATTATTATTATTACATACATAGTTTTTTTTTAAAAAGAAAAAAAAAATTAGGAGCGACCGCTCCTGCCCCTATAGATCTATCATTGGGTGCTTTATTTTTTTTTTGGATACTAGGGTAACAATAATGCAATGCTCCATTAGGGGTTTCAATGACTTTAATTGATTTTAAAATTATATTTACTTTTAACTCATGTTGGTCAAATCAAACAAAAATAGTAAATTAAAAATCAGTAGCTGCAACATGGAATATAAAATGGTGTAGTTAATACATTTAAGGGGTTTTTTGGGATGTCTTAAATAAATGTATTTTTTGTTATTTTGAATTAAAAATTGAGAAAAAAATATAAATGTTTGGCTTAACTTTTTAACTTTTTATGAAAAAATGTGTATTAAAAAATTATATAAATTAGTATGTAGGGAGAAAATTAGGATTGAGAGTTGTGCAGCCGTAATTTTTAACTTTTGGTGAATAGTGATAACTTTTTAACTTTTTAAGTAACTTTTTAACTTTTTAACTTTTTAACTTTTTGATAACTTGCCAAACTTAACCTTAGTATCAATATCAAAATAAATATATACATAAAGTGCTATCATGCTCATAATTTTTCACCCTGAGATACATGATCATATTCTACGCCCTCTATTATGCAATTTTGTTGGGTCTATCTCCACCAAGCTCATAGGACCAAAAAGTATATGACTCCATACTTATAAAGGTATACAAAGTAAATAATCCAAAACCAAACCAATCCCAAATAACAACTAAGTAAAAAAAATCAAACATATGATTAGTTCAACACTTGGTTAATTTACAACTCTTTATTACTTAAACATTTTCCAACACTTGGGGCAAATTTATAAATTTCCTCTTTATGATGTTTTATCAAAAATGTCTTTCTCATTAGTAATGATTGAAATTATCATTTTACCTTTATAAATTTACTAAATTAATTAATAAGGGGTAATTCTACTTACACAATAATTTTATCTCTTTATACCCTTGATTTGATTTTTTGTTGTTGTTGTTGTTGTTGTTAATTTCAATTTTATCCATATGTGAAATTACTTTTAAGCAAAAAAGACAAAAATATATATTTTTTAATAAATAGAGTTTTTCTCATAATATATTTAAATTATTGATTGTATAAACTTTAAGCAACAATTTTAAATATTAAGATTCAATTTTAATCAACAATAATATTAAATCCGGAAGGTATGTTCAATAATTAATTATATTCTAATTCCAAGGTGTATCAATGCAGAGAATTATAGAGTTTTTTTTTAATATTCCAAAAAAAATAAAAAAATAAATAATTTAGAGAATTGACCAACTTTTCAAACTATTTGAAAAACCAACATGCCTTTTGAAATCGCATTTTGAAAATGCAATTAAATTATATTTTTTAAGAATATTTTTTTAAAAAAAACTCGAAAATCATGACCCTAACACCACGGTAGGAAATTACTATACATGTAAGCATAACTATTATGCAAAAACTAAACTTAACAAAATCTTGGATTCAATACATCTCAATAATAATGCAAACATACATTCGTCAGCCATTATAATTTGATAAGTTTAGAAAATATTTTTTGAATTGAACCTTTAATTATTAGCTCACCTTATTCTATATGAATCTCTTAATTAAGATAACCAAAATATTTTTATTCATGAAAATATAATGTATATAGAAAGCAGTCATCCATAATTTTATAGAGGATAAAAGAGATCCAAACAAACTCTATTAGAATAATCTCTATCCATTTGTTTCTTATTTTAAAAGAATAATTATTTCATATTTAAAACTTACAATTTATGAACTTTATTTAGATATTAGATTTATCTAATTGTGGAGTCCAAATAAAAAAAAAAAAAAAAAAACTGATGGGTCGTTTCACACACCAAAAATAAATACTAAACTATACCAAACTACTTAGAATAATTTTAGGTTCAGGTATCGATCCACAGGGACAAACGGGAAATTAAACAAATTTAATTGTTAAATTCTTAAATTAATTTTGATGAAAAAGATGGTTCTTCATAACCTAATGATAATTAAATTAAACAAAGCGAATAAACTAGCAATTATAAATAAAGATGAATTTACTAATTTTGGGAAAAACCTAGGGTAATGAATTCACCATTAGTTACATAAATACAGTTTTAATTTGAAAATCAATTATGTTATGGTTTGAACGAAATAATACTTCGCAACTACAAGCTCAAAGCATTTATCAAGAGAATTAACACGTTCAATGTATAGGCACGAACCATCTCAAGTAGTACGAGTCGTTCGCTCTAAACTAGGGTAGTAACACGACTCATCCCTGGTAGTATTGCTCGTCTCATACGTTGAACATGAAAGAATAGAAAATCATTGTATGGAAAGTATTCAACAATTACAGAAAGCAGAGTACTCGAAGACATAATGAAAAATTATATTAGAAAACTTCTTGAGAAACATACAATTGTTTAAACCATTACATAAAAGAAAACCTATTTACTTGGTTAGGGTTTCATCAAAACCCTAGAAAAGAAGAGCCTAGCCACTCATGGAGGCGTGTGAAGAAGTAGAAGAAGAAGAAGCCTTCATGAAACCATCCTTGAAGCTTAAGAATTCCCTTTCTTCAAACCCTAGCCTCTCATTTTCTCTGAAATCTTTTTCGAACCCTAAGAGCAACCTCTTTTCTTTCTTTTATTCCTAGCAGAACAGACTGAAATTTCCGTGCACGTAACCTAGGTGGGCTGTTCGAGCACCCATGTGAACTACTCGAGCGGTGGTGGGCTGCACATGCGGTGGAGGTGGCCGGCCGGGAATTTCACTACTCGCACGAAGAATCTACTTTTGCGCCACTTTTGCGCCACTTTTTGCTTGAATTTGCGTGTTGCCTGCCAAATCTGTACAAGTGCACAAAACACATCATCTCCACCAAATAAACAAAATTCAAAGACTATAAATGTAACTTAAGCGACCTCAATGTGGTACCTTTCGGCCTACATCACATCCCCCAACTTAAATTTTGCTAATCCTCGAGCAAAATAATAGAAATAAGAAAAATAAAATACTTAAGCCACTTTCGTAAGGATCACGATTGCATTTAACATATGCAACAAGCCTTTAAATCAAAAAGTTACTCTAAAAGGACGAGTATAGTCTCGTGCGGGTTTCTAGAAATGATACCCACAAATATTAACATATTCACATTTGCCCAACAACAATAAGTAATCACACTACTTCAACTATCAATTAACTTATGTGCCAACTACAATGTGATATCAAGACATGATGAGTCATTGAAGGCACATTGGACAAACATGAAGGAATCTATTGAGCAAGAACCACAATTCAGTTATTACAAAAGTTAAATCCCCATACTTGCGAATGTTAGTAAACAAATCATCAGTGCCCTTGGTGTAAAGTGCAATCCCTATAACTAGTTAACTGTCCACTATAATAGCCCAGTGTAACTCATAATAACATCCAACATATACAGAAAAACTAAACTTTTGCAATCAGGATTCTCAAATTTTTCCATTTATTATTATTATTATTATTTTTAGACTGTGCAATGTCCTAATCCATTAAGCTTTCTAATCAACCCATGTAGCAAGCATTGGGTCAATGACTCCTAAACCAGACGGTTTTAGGGCACTAGGTGTGAAGACACCCCTACGGGCTTAATAACTCGAGTTGAAAAGGCTACGGATCCGAACAAGTCATTTTCATTATTTTTCCTTAACTATGCAATGTCTAGGTTCCTTAAGCTTTCTAATTAACCCATGTAGCAAGTATTGGGCCAATGACTCCCAAACCAGACGGTTTTAGGGCACTAGGTGTAGAGACACCCTGTAGCTCGACTTTCTTCGTGCCCCCTTTTGGAGAGCTCAAATTGGTCCTACAGTTCGCACTCCTGTCATGGTTCTGAATCTAATTTCACAAAGTGCAACGTGAGACTGATAAACATCAAAGAGTCCAATCTGGCAAATCATTTTGGAAAATTGATTTTAAATCAAATAATGCCAAAACTGGACTGCTTTGCCAGATTACAGAGTCGCCACCTAAAAATTTTATTTTTAGGAAATTTAGGAAATCTTAACTCGTGCCAAAGGCCACGTGTCCGTCATCACCAAAGTTGCCTCGGCTCGGGAACTTGGGTACAAGAGGGAAAGGTCCTGAAATGAGCACCCCCGCTCGCCTGATCAAAAGATCGGCCTCTAGTAATCATAATATGTTGTTTTATAAACCTTATGTGTTCTTATTCCGGTTATTAAACTAACTTTACTATATGATGCACACATAAGTATAGACTAAAATCGCAAGAATTGGAACATTTTGACCCATGTTTGTTTTTGAAAATGGTTTGAAGTTGCCACCCTCAAGTGGACTAAAACACGGATTTGCCATAAAACATGATGTGCTTACAATAGGATTTTGCCACAACAAAGTGGGCTTAAAACTCATATTCATTGAATTGTTCCAATTCAAACAACACGCCTTCATCCACAGGCATTCATACAGTTTAGCAGATAAGCACATAGCCTCATGGCAAGCATGCGAAACATGGCAATATGGCAATCACACTCATGCAAGTATGTTAAAGCGTAAAAACTTACCGAGTACTCCAAGCCAAAACAAAAACCAGTTAGAAAAATGCATGATCCTAACTATACAAAATGCCTAATGCAACAAATGTAATATGCAATTAATAGGCTCGGCTACCTAATATGTCATATGATACAATTTGATAACATACTTTGAAACACGTATTCAAATAAGTATTGAATTGACAATGCAGTTTGAATGATGCGCCGAGCCTTCGTACATGCAAGACAAATGAATCATGCAAACATGCAAGCATAAGGTATGCTAATCGAAACATGATCCGTAATCTAACCATCAAAAATGGATAAATAAAAGAGAGAAAGACGTGGGGTTGGAAAACATGCACACACTCACGCACGCTTGTTACAACATTGCGCCCTCTCGAAGGAGGGTCCGAATGAATAAGCTAAGCTACACTAAGCTGAGCTAATTATTACAAAACGAAACTAATTAACTATTCTAGTTAACTAATTATTACAACACAACTGAATAACTAGCTATGCTAAGCTAATTAAAACATTACAAAATGAATTGAATAATCAGTTACGCTAACTAACTAGTAAAGTGATTTAAACGACCTCGAGGGACGAGGGATGCATGCATGCTCGGTTGGTTCACCCGAAAATGCCCTTGCCTTGCCATCGGATGCCTCTGTTTGCACTCGTTTGATCTCGGAAAACTGTACCAACTTCCAGATTGCCTTTGCTCCAACACAGGAACACATTTGTGCAAAAATTCACTGGTGACCAGTCGGCTACAAAAAGTGGCTGTCGGCCACCTTAACTGGCCGGTCAGGTAGTTTAAGTAGCCGGTCGGCTACTTCAAGTGGCCGGTCGGCCACCCTCATTTTTGGACTTTTGCTTTTGTTGCAACAGAGAGCAAACAGAGGCAAAGCAATGCATTTTCAAGAAATGTGTGCACTGCTACCCTCCTTATCATCTCTTAAGCTCAAAGGAGTGTAGCTCTTGGCTCTCAAGCCATCAATCAAGCATTTTCAGTGCATGATGGCCAAAGAGCCAAACTTGTACAAGGTCAATGAATGCACAAACAAGACCAAAACAACCACCACTCTATCATGTATGATCAAGGGTGACGGTGACCAAGAAAAATGACACGTTTCATCACTTTGAGTATGAAGCGTCCCATTTTTCTTTTGTTTGGATTAACGTCCGATCCAAACACATGTAATGCAACACAACATGCTTATCTTGTTCATGTTACTTTATTCATTTTGTTTACACATTTTACATTACCAAATCATTCTTTAACTGATTAAGTCCAAGGTGATTGTCCTCTAATGAGAGAGGGGTCAACCAAAGGATGACTTAAGACATGAGAGAGATCATGCCGTTGGTTAGTAGAAACCCTCAAAAGAGATTAAAACCATTAAGTACAAGTCTCAATCTCAAGCTTAAACATAACCTTAAGGCTAACCAACCTCAAAGAAAATGGAAAAGTGAAGAAATAAGGGAGGTGGCAGATATTTCAATGCTGAAACGGCATGCAAAATGACACAAAATCATGCAAGCAACACATGCAAGTCATGTTTAAGAGCCTAACTCATCAAGCTAGTGAAGACCATTACACTATAAGCATGCAACACAAAGCTCAACTGACCAAACTAGCTCTGGACAGAGTTAAAACATGCCAAAACAGTGGCTAAAACATGCTGAGATTGAGGCACAAAAAGCTAGAAAAACATGCTCACATGTTAGCTTGCAAACAAGACTCAAAACACAACTCTCAAAAGCAATGAAAGAGTGAAATAAGTGAGAGTGTGACAGAGCTGTATACACTGAAATCATATGTAAAATGACACTACAACGTGTAATCATTCCAAGCAAAACATGTTTAGAGGCCTAAACCATGAGCTAGTGAACGCCATTTGCACTACAACTATACAAGACAAGGCCCACATGACCAAAGCAACTCAAAACAGAGTTAAATCATGCCAAATCAGAGGTAAACACATGCTGGAAACAAGCCAAGATAAGCTACAAAAACATGCTACCATGTGATGCTAACTAGGCATGGAAGTGAGACACAAGGAGGGGAGGCTAACCCCTCCATTTTTGGACTTCAAAACATACTTTTTACCACTGAAATAACTCTGAATTTCAGTGGTTAAAAGGGCCAAAAAGTTTGATTTAAAGGTGGTAAGAAATGGCATAAAAGGCTTCACAAGCAAAAGAGCAAAAGGGGAGACAACCCCCTAGCTCAAAATAGGCTCAAACCACCATTTTTAGGACTAGAAAATAGAGGTTTTTACAGTTGAAAACCAGGCCAAAAACAGTACAAAAAGATGGCAAAACAAGTTATGCAAAACAAGTTTTAAAGGTAAGTCTTATACCTCTTGAAGCCAAGCACACTTTAGGCACAAATGAGGCACCAAATCAAGCTAAAATCACCTTCTAAACCTGAAAGAAGGTCCCAAGGAATCTCAGCCCAATGGTGGTCAACTTTGATCAAGGATGTCTAGGCAAAGGAGAAGTGTATCTCTATTTGTATGCACAAAAGGGCAAGAGAGAGAGAGAAGTCTAGAGAGAGAGAAGTCTAGAGAGAGAGGATTTTTAGAGAGAGAGGCTCCCAAAATTTGCTAACCTTGCAATATGAGAGATATGGCTTACATATATAGAAATACAAGAGCCTTGGTCGAAAATATCATCAAATGGACAGCTGGAGCAATCTGGAAACAACTGGAGGAAAATATCTGCAAAATATCTGAGTTTGGGACATTAGTGGCCGACCAGCCACTTAAAGTAGTTGGTAACCCACTTTTCTGGCCGATCAGCCACCCCTGGTGGCCAACAGCAAAAATCTGCTCTCTAGGTCCAACTTCAAATAGGCATATCTCCTTCGTCTAGACTCCTTTGCAGGTCATTCTTGTTCCTAAATTGAAGCCCCATAAGTCTTCTTTCCAATGGCAGCCTCACATCAACATTCCAAGTGTGTGAAGAGATATCCTTCTTTTAGTGAAGACTACTCAGTTTCAGTTCAATCGAATTGATGCCTAACTTCAACCAGCCATATCTCCCTCATCTAGCCTCGGCTTGAGGAGATTCTTGAATGTAAAATAAAGCCCCGGAAGTCCACTTTCCAACGATGGTGGCCTTATAGCTGAAATCCAAGTGTACAAAAGAATAGACCTGATTTAGCGAGGGCTGCTGACTTTCTCTCTTAACAGTTCACGCCCAATTTCTTCCCCAACTTGGTTTTTTTCCCTCTCCTCCAATTTTCTTCAACTTCACACCCCTAAAAAAGATGGTTTAAAGATTTTTTCGAAGAGTTCACCTCTCTTTCATTCATTCCACTTTGTCCTTGCTCGGTTTACCGAAAAGCACAACATTTAACAAAATGCGAGCCTTGGAGCATCGTAGAATCATTTTCAAAAATATTTTGAAGAGAGTGTTTTAAGGTCTAAAATCTTTGGTCAAAATACTTTTAGTCCAAAAATGGGGTATAACGTTGGGATTTGACGCTCTCATTGCCGAAGAAATTGAACCTTTGCACAGCATAGCCTGCACCATCGAATGATCCAATCAATGGTGCCCAAGTCTTAAAAGTGGTCAAAAATGGGGTGTCCACAGTTGCCCCTCTTTGACAGAGCTTAGAGTCATGAAATGACGCGAGTGAATATCAAAGCCCAGAGACGACCCATTTTTGACAAGGCCGAAGACTTTGACAAATAAACAAAATGCAAATACAGTTGGTTGAACCCGAGGGTTGCCTACGTATCCCTTTGCAAGGAATCAAACCAGCGTAGTTCAGGGGCAGAATGCAAAATGATACACAATATAACAAAACAATACAAACGATATGCAATGCAATGAAACAATGCATATGATATATGATGTAATTGAATCATCAAACCACAAGCAGTGCAAAACCATACAAATACCATAAAGGGATGGAGATGCAACATCAAACTACGTTTAACACAGAAAAGGTGCCGAAATCCTCAGACCACAATTCTCTTAGTGGAATAGGCGTGTGCACATGCAGAACTGTGTGTTTCGCAGAAAGAATATAAGTAATTGGGTGGCATGATATAAGTGAGGAATGATCTGTTGTGGAGAGATCGTGATCCTAAATGCTGAATGCAACAAAACAAAGTATGATGCAATGAATGCAATAATGCAGTGAATAAGGCGCAGGCCGAACTACATTTTACCTAGAAAAGGCATGGACACAAAACAGACCACGTCTAACACAAAAAAGGTGCCGACACCCTCAGACCACAATTCTCTTAGTGGAATAGACGCGTACACATTATCACAGAACCATGCTTCAATGAAGGAAATGTGTGAGCACATACCAGACTAAGCTTAACATGGAAAGGATGCATGCGATAAAATGGATAATGCAGTAGATGCATGCGATAAATTCTATATGCAATGCAATAGACGTAATAGATGATGTAGTAGCTAGGAAGTGAAGGTACCTCACAGGGGCAATTGGCAATGACTCACCTTGGCAATGACTCACCTCATGCTGATGGGGATCTTCCCCTTCTTCTCGGTTGAACCACAGGTACTACTTTTCTCCCTGACTATGGTCGCAGCTTTCCCTACTCTCTAACAGAGTGACAGACTAGGTTGGTTCAGTATCCAGAATTGAGGCGCATACACGCTACCTCAACCTATGGGGCTGTCATACAGATTTCAAGCCGATGATACACCCCTGGGTATTTAAACCAGACTTTAGTATCAGAAATTCTGAACCTTTGCGTTCTAGTCATCGCCATTCGAACTCTAGTTTCCACTGTCTCAGTTGATCTCCTAGGAACTCATCGCAAACACAGGCAGGTGGCTATACCAGACCACTGGAAGTCGTTCGGGCACGATAAACACCAGAGGAATTGCATCTTTAGAGGATTTAAGGTCTCCTAGACCAAGGAGTGCACAAGACAGTGTGAGACAGCGTAAATGCACAAAATAGTGCTATACAGGTGCACAAGACAGTGCGATGTAGGTTGAAATGCACAAGGCAATGCTAACAAGATGCACAAAACAATGCGATACAGGTGCACAAGACAGTGCGATGTGCAAGAAAGCACGAGTGTAATGCATAAAAGAGTGCGAATGCACAAGACAGTGCGATGCAAGTAAATGCACGAAACAAATATGAATGCACAAGACAGTGTGATACAAGGTGCACAAAACAGTGCGATGTAATGAAATGCACAAGATAATGCGAGTGATTTGAAATGCACAAAATAGTGCGATGAAGGCTGAAATGCACAAGACAGTGCGATGCAATGCACAAAATAGTGCGATGAATGAATGCACAAAACAGTGCTATACAGGTACACAAGACAGTGTGAGTAATGTGAAATGCACAAGACAGTGCTACACAGGTGCATAAGATAGTGCGATGCAAGGGATGCACAAGACAGTGCCACACAGTGAATACACAGGATAGTGCGCTGCAGGTGCACAAGATAGTGCGATGCAAGGTACACATGACAGTGCAATGCAAGGTGCACAAGACAATGTGAACAATGTGAATGCACAAAATAGTGCGATACAAAGCACAAACAAGTGCAAGTAAGGTACGCAAAATAGCACGATGTAATGCACCAACGAGTGTAGGTAAGGTGCGTAAAATAGTGCGATGCAATGCACTAACGAGTGCAGGTAAGGTGCGCAAAATAGCGCGATACAATGCACTAACGAGTGCAAGTAAGGTGCGCAAAATAGCACGATGCAATGCACTAACGAGTACAGGTAAGGTGCGCAAAATAGCGATGCAATACACTAACGAGTGCAGGTAAGGTGCGCAAAATAGTGCGATGCAAGTTCTATGCAAAAGATACGAGCATTTTCTATGCAAGATGAGAGCATGTAATGAAATGCACAAGATAGTGCGATGTGCAAGAAAGCGCGAGTGTAAAATTGCATAAGAAAGTGCGATGCGCAAGAAAGCGCGAGTGTAAATTGCACAAAATAGTGCAAGTGTGATACAAAGTGAATGATTGGTACGATAAATGTACCGAGTGAGATTATTATGCGATAGATGCACATAATGAGATTATTGGTTCACAATGCAATACATTGACAATGCATGTTCCATGCAAGATAAACAACCGATGCAGGATGTTCATTGAAAGCATGTTCTATGCATGAATAAACGCATATTTTATGCATGATCGAAAGCATGTTCTGTGCATGAAACATAAGCATATTCTATGCGGAATTGAAAGCAAACATATTCTATGCATGAATCATGACAATGCGCGGCACGCATGTAACAAAAGTGTATGTAAAAATGCACATTCTATGCAATAGAGGGGCATCAGATATGTACTTTGGTGCCTCTAATTTTACCTCTCGGAGGACTTTGCAACATGCTCAACTCAAAAAGGATACATCCCGTTCATATTGGCGAGGGGTAACATCTGCATGTGAAAACCTCGGGTGCTGCTTGGACTGCCATTCTGACTTGAAGTAGGCTTAAGCTTGGGGTCGAGATACACTCATACTCCAGAGAAAGGCGAGGCCTGAGAAGGTGCACCTAGAATGTAGTCTCGGAATTTGCTGAAATTGAAACAAACTCAGATGCTCCAAATTTTCCTCATTTCTTTTGCTTTGCAGTTCGGAACCCATATAGCTTCAGATAGGTCCTGGTTTTATTATTCTCACATGACCTGGGTTGAACCCTGCAGTTTTATGAAAGAACAAATCCTGTTTTGCACAAATGTGGAGAATGACACAACACTCCAGGCACAAAACGATTTATTTTTGAAATTGAAATTGAAATTGATAAATGAGTTCTTAACCAGGTATTGAGCCTATGACTGACCAAAGTCAAAACGACTCAATCAAAGGAAAACAAAGATAAAACAACTTAAACACATCTATTGACACTAAAAACGACTCAAAACAAGAATCGAGGCAAACAAAAACACACACACAACACTCAGATGTGTTACAAAGGCAAGAGACCTCTTGGTTCACGAGGAGTCTATTTCTCCGGGCGTTGTTTCCCACCCTTTCTCATTTGTGATTCTCACATCACTCTGGCACTCAATCTCTTTTCCTCTGAAAAAGCCCCTTCCTCACTTTTCTCTCAATGCACATCTCTCTATTCTTTAATCTCTCTTCTTTTTTATCCCTCCCCTGGGTTGTTGTGGATAAACAGGAAGTTGTGGGCTCTTGCCCCTAGTATTCTGCTAGATCCTTCTTCTTGACATCGGTTGACGATGCGCTCGGCCAGTTGGATGTGATCAGACCTGTCCAAATGAGGAAGTTTAATATGCTGATCCATTTTATTTCGTGCTTCGCGCTTGGCTTGATACCTCACTGCTTGGAAGATGAGAGAGCTTTCAGCCCTCTGCTGTTAGCTTCAGTTGTGCCCTTTCTAGCGAATACATTGATAATGGGGAACAGACAGAAAACCTGACTCAACTATGCCCCTAGTTCATTATTTTGACCATTTTTTGTTTTTGGTTTTCTGCTAAAACAATTTTGACCAACATGAAAGTTAGATTAACACACTTGTTCGATTTTCTTATTCGAAATCATGCAAGTCAGGTTGTGCGCACTGAAAATTTTCCTTTCTTTGGGTCCAAGAAATGGTCTAGTTTTGGAAAAATGGAATAATTTCGGAGAAAATTAGTCAACCTCATTAAAAATTCTCAAAAACTGTTTTTACATTTGGCCACTGCTCAACTAACGTGGAACTTACTCTTGAGATGTACATCCTCAGATCTGAACTTGAATTGTCTTGCAGCTGAATCTTCTAACAAAGTAGGACAACCGAATCTGAACGAAGATAAGCCAATTTGCACATGGATAAGATAGCCGAGTTTGAACAAGGATCAGCCAATCAACATGGATGGGCCAAGCAGGCTGAAAAGGATTGGGGCCGGATTTCAGGATGAAGTTGCCTACGTATCCCAAAGATGGGAATCAGGCCGTACGTAGTTCCGGATTTGAGGTTCACTTGGGTGTTGACACTCTCCTTTTGCGCTCTAACTTTTGCCAAGGCCGCCCTTCCGGGTTTTCAACCTTGCGAGCTCTGTTTTTCTTTTCTTTTTTTTTCATTTTTGTTCTTTATTTTTTTCTCTTGCTCTAACTTTTGCCTAGGTCGCCTTTCCGGGTTTTTGGCCAGCAAGCCTCTCAAGGATAGAAAAGTTTAACTTGTCCATGTTGATCGATTTTGAGATCTCGAAGCCATTTGAATCCAAGAGAATGGCTGCTGTTCGTTGATGATGTAGGAGCCCATCCAATTGGGGTCTGAATTTGCCCCTAGTGTTATGGATAGGAACTCGATTGTTCTTCAGCAAAAACTTATGGATGGGAACTCGACTGTCCTTTAGCAAAAACTTTCTTCTCTTCGTGCTGGGATTTGGCTTTCTTTCCAATCTTCATTGGTTTGCGGAATGACCCATCTTTTGAATCTTTGAGCACATCTGACATTTTTGCCCCTAGTTCAAGGGCTATTTTTGATCTAGCTTTGCAAGCTTCCTTTGATGACATCTGACCTTCTTGATTTGACTTTCTTGCCCCTAGTTCAAGGGCTGTTTTCGATCCGGCCATACAAGCCTTATGTTTTGATTGATTGCTTGAACATTTTGAGTCAAGGTTCAGGGTTTGAAAGTAAAAAAGGGTCAAGTCTTGAGGCCGAGAGTGATCCTATGCTGCACAATCTCGAGAGCGATTCCACGTATGTCTTCGCAGGACCACGCAAAACATTTGTTGAAATCTTTTAATAAAGCGACTAGTCACTCAGGCTCCTCTGAAGACAATGTAGAACCAATCTGGATGAAGCCAAGATCCTTCTCAGTACTCACATTAACAAACATGATCTCATTCATTAAGGGCATAGCACGCCTCTCTTTCTCTCAGTTGATCAAATTTTTGCAAATCTCGAGGAATTCCTTCCTCTTTGTTTTCATCACAGTGTTCGAAAAGTTTTGAAAAGCTTAGGTCAATGCAATGATTTCAAGGCACAGAAAAGTAGGTGAAAATCTCTGCTATTTCATTAAGAACTTCTGGCTCAACTGGCACAATGGCAGAAACAGACGCAAAAGAAAGAGTGTAAAAGATAAACATAAAAACAAGATAGTGATGTCCGAGGTAACACCCCCGAAATCACCCGACTCTAACACAACAGGACTGGCTCAAGACAATAAGACAGACTCAATACAACACAACAGAACTGACTCAATACCTAAGTCAGAAAGTAAAATAAATAGCATTCGCAAATTGCTCAAAACAGTGTGTGCCATCCCCATGTCTAAGTAAATTGAGCACCATCAGCAGGTGGTTCATCCCCCGATCACATAATCATATTATCCCCCAAGTTCATCGATCCAATGCCAATAGACTTTGCAGGACTGGTGCGACGATGACCTCTTTATCAATCAGATCTTGTATTTCATGGCGAAGACAAAAACAAACGTCAGTGTCATGACCGATTTATTGATGGAAGGCATAGTACTTGGCCAGATCATGCTTGGCTGAAAGAGATCCGGGAGATGCCGAGGCTCAAGGGGTTTGAGATGGCCTTGTCCTATAAGGATTTGAAGAGCTTTAGACAAGGTCATATAAAGCGGGGCGAAGACCCTCTGGCCCCGGGATTGGTACTTTGAGGTTTGTGGAGTTATGGATGTACTAGAAAAGGGGTTGGCAGGTGCTGACTTTTGATGATCTCTTCCGAGTGTAGGATTGGAGCTGAAAGGGGTATTTCTAGTACGACAACCCTTCTTTCGGCTTGCCCCTTGATTCATAATGCTTTCATCCTGAGTGGCAAAAGTATCATCCACGGTCTTTGCAACAACTGCGATCACTTGCTGTTTGTTCAGTCATTTAGCCTTCAAAGCCTCAACAACCCACTGAAGGTGTTCATAGGGACCAATGCCTGCCCTTACCTTATTCTTGCCATTTGCCTCCATTTTGCCAAGGGATTGGCCTTCTTCCAATGCAGCCTGTCCCAAGATTGGAGAGCTTTTTGGGTGAAATTTCTGGCATGTGATGTGGTCGATGACGGAGCCAATATCCCCAAGGCCAAATCTGCCACAGTTATCTGAAGATCATCAATCATTCTCATCAGCTCAGAAGTAGTGGGTTCACAGGTTTGAGATGATTGGGGCTCGAGTGCATCCATCATGCATAAGTCCATGCTTTCTAGGATAAACACCTCAGGCTTGGGTAAATGAGCTGGGGTGATGTATATGTTGGGGTTTTAGGTGGATGGTAGTGTATGGATTAGATTGAGGTGTAGATGAGGTACTTGGTCATTGGGGTCTTGAGGTGGAGCTATCGTCTGGTTGTCGATGAGATTCTGGACCTCATGACGAAGACGGTAGCAACGATCGGTGCCATGACCGTGCCGTTGATGGTACACACAGTACTTAGTGGGGTTATGCCTGGCAGGGAGTGGGTCAGACAAAAGTTGAGGATCGAGGGATTTGAGATACCCTTTTTCCATCAAGACTTTTAGTGCGCTGGTTAGACTCATATAGAGGGGGGTGGACGTTCTACCCTGAGCTCAGGTTAGGTCTACTGTTTGTAGGCTTGGTTGGGCAAAATGGTCGGCTGTGGTGACTGTATTGATTTTAGTGGGTTTAGGAATAGTGCTGCCACCAGCATTGGCACTCCCAAAAATCACCCTTCTTATCGGTTCACTTGTTCTGGAAATAATCCCTTTGTTAAATGCACTATCGATCTGAACCCCCAATTCATGCAAAATTTTGAAAGTGAATAGTGGAGCGACTATTAACTTTTGCAACATATCATGCTCAAGGTTCCGCACCACTATTCGCACTTGATCCCTCTCAGAAGGGCGATCTGTCATCTGCGCTGCCTTTGCTCTCCACCTTGCAACAAATTCCACAAAAGACTCTGTAGGGTTTTGGTGCGTTGCTTCAAGGTCTTGAGTGGTTATTTCAACTTAGGTATTGTAAGAATACTGATCGACAAATGCCTCAGCCAATTCTTCCCAGTTCAGCTTCACTTTATCCTCCAACTTGGCGTACCAAGTGGCTGTTATGCCCGACAGGATTCTTCCATACAGAGAGAGTTTCTGCGGCTTAGTCAGACCCATCGGTTTCAGGACGTCCAAGAAAAGCCGGATATGTACCATAAGATCTCCAAACCCATCGAAACGATCAATATGTGTCATTTTGAGTCTATTTAGGAGCCTTATGGTAGCCTCGGTGTACCCATCCTCAATGTCGGGAATGGAGTTAACGCCCTGTGCCTTTTTGAATTGCTTCTCAAGGTTTGTAATTTTTAATGAGGTCGGGTCGAGCTCATTAATATCAAGGAATAAAGCCTCTCATTAGGTTGCACCAGGGGTCTGAAAACTCGGGCTTGAGCTAACCCTTCTCGAGGATCTAGACCATGCAAATCTTCAGCTGGCGGAAGTGGGTCAAGGTTTAGCTGGGGTCCCGAAGCTGGATGTGTGGTAGGTGCCTTAGATGGGTGTTGCATTTCAGCATTAGTCTCATCCTGCCTAGCAATTCCCTAGTTTAATGCTGCTATCAGGGCCACAACTTATCCCGGACTCTGTGCCATCACGGATCTGCTGAGTTGAACAAAGGTGATCTAACTGGTGACTGTCGGATCAGTTGAACCAATGAGCCCTATTTGGCCTTTCTTTGCCCTGCCATCGGCGAAGGAAACACTGGTTGTCTCTGAACTAAATCTCTGACCTGACAAAGTCTATCAACACAAGTCCAATGTAACCGAGGGATATCGGAGCCTAAAGCTATGGTTTTAGGACTACCTTGCAAAAGAGAAAACAGACAGCATCTCAGCCTGGTTTCACTAGAACAAATATGAGATTAGCTGAATCACTGTGCTTTCTACTGAATTCTGCCCCAAAACAGATACCAACTTGGAGACTGATATGCACATCCCTGTATAGTTTCACTGTAAAGCACATACCAGTTAAGTGAGAGCCAAAACACCCTTATAAGGGGGTAGGGTTACCCTATCCTAGTTTCGTTAGGAGCTAAGGTTTCACTACTGAAGCAAGCGGTTTCAGAGAAGCCTACATTCGGGTGATCAACCTGTCCTAGTTTGGAACAGTCTCTAAGGCTTCCGATATGCAACTAGGTCGATTGGTCAAAACGGGTGCCTCAGCAAGACCACCTAATATACATCTCGCTCCTAACACCGAGAAGTGAAAGGAGGATGAAACGGTACAGTGGTAGTCCAGAACCAAGGTTTGTGTTTCCATCATGGCAGAGCCCGTAACCGGTCAGCCTTACAGCACACTTTTCTAAGCGAGCCTCCGGTAAACCGCTCGGGAATAGCAGATGGCAAACACTGTGACTTAGGCGCACCAATGCAAATGCAATGCAAAGAAACACATAAGTGTGAATAAAACAACATATCATGAATTCAAGTCAAGTTCTCTAAATCCCCAACAGAGTCGCCAGCAACTGTAGCTCGACTTTCTTCGTGCCCCCTTTCGAAGAGCTCGAATTAGTCCTACAGTTCGGATTCCTGTCACGGTTCTGAATCTAATCTCACAAAGTGCAATGTGAGACTGAGAAACACCAAAGAGTCCAATCCGGCAAATCATTTTGGAAATTTGATTTTAAATCAAATAATGCCAAAACTGGACTGTTTTGCCAGATTACAGAGTCGCCACCTAAATATTTTATTTTTGAGAAATTTAGGAAACCTTGACTCGTGCCAAAGGCCACGTGTCCGTCATCACCAAAGTTGCCTCGGCTCGGGAACTTGGGTACGAAAGGGAAAGGTCCTGAAATGAGCACCCCCGCTCGCCCGATCAAAATATCGGCCTCTACTAATCATGATATGTTGTTTTATAAACCTCATGTACTTATTCCGGTTATTAAACTAACTTTACTATGTGACGCACACACAAGTATAGACTAAAATCGCAAGAATTGGAACATTTCGACTCATGTTTGTTTTTGAAAATGGTTTGAAGTTGCCACCCTCAAGTGGGCTAAAACACGGATTTGCCATCAAACATGATGTGCTTAAAACAGGATTTTGCCACAACAAAGTGGGCTTAAAACTCACATTCATTGAATTATTCCAATTCAAACAATAAGCCTTCATCCACATGCATTCATGCAGTTTAGCAAATAAGCACATAGCCTCATGGCAAGCATGCGAAACATGGCAAAATGGCAATCACACTCATGCAAGTATGCTAAAGCGCAAAAACTTACCGAGTACTCCAAGCCAAAACAAAAACCAGTTAGAAAAATACCTGATCCTAACTATACAAAATGCCTAATGCAACAAATGCAATATGCAATTAATAGGCTCGGCTACCTAATATGTCATATGATACAATTTGATAACATACTTTGAAACACGTATTTAAATAAGTATTGAATTGACAATGCAGTTTGAATGATGCGCTGAGCCTCGGTGCATGCAAGACAAATAAATGATGCAAACACGCAAGCATAAGATATGCTAATCGAAACATGATCCCTAATCTAACCATCAAAAGATGATAAATAAAAGGGAGAAAGATGTGGGATTGGAAGACATGCACACACGCATGCACGCTTATTACAACATTGCGCCCTCTCGAAGAAGAGTCCGAATGAATAAAGTAAGCTACACTAAGCTAAGCTAATTATTACAAAACGAAACTAATTAACTATTCTAGTTAACTAATTATTACAACACAATTGAATAACTAGCTATGCTAAGCTAATTAAAACATTACAAAACGAATTGAATAATTAGCTACGCTAACTAACTAGTAAAGCAATTTAAACGGCCTCGAGGGACGAGGGATGCATGCATGCTCGGTTGGTTCACCCGAAAATGCCCTTGCCTTGCCATCGGATGCCTCTGTTTGTACTCGTTTGATCTCGAAAAACTATACCAACTTTCAGATTTTCTCTGCTCCAACACAGGAACACATTTGTGCAAAAATTCACTGGTGGCCGGTCGGCTACAAAAAGTGGCTGTCAGCCACCTTAACTGGTCGGTCGGCTACTTCAAGTGGCCGGTCGGCCACCCTCATTTCCAGACTTCTGCTTTTGTTGCAACAAAGAGCAAACAGAGGCAAAGCAATGCATTTTCAAGAAATGTGTGCACTGCTACCCTCCTTATCATCTCTTAAGCTCAAAGGAGTGTAGCTCTTGGCTCTCAAGCCATCAATCAAGCATTTTCAGTGCATGATGGCCAAAGAGTCAAACTTGTACAAGGTCAATGAATGCACAAACAAGACCAAAACAACCACCACTCTATCATGTATGATCAAGGGTGACGGTGACCAAGAAAAATGACACGTTTCATCACTTTGAGTATGAAGCGTCCCATTTTTCTTTTGTTTGGATTAACGTCCGATCCAAACACATGTAATGCAACACAACATGCTTATCTTGTTCATGTGTTACTTTATTCATTTTGTTTACACATTTTACATTACCAAATCATTCTTTAACTGATTAAGTCCAAGGTGATTGTCCTCTAATGAGAGAGGGGTCAACCAAAGGATGACTTAAGACATGAGAGAGATCATGCCGTTGGTTAGTAGAAACCCTCAAAAGAGGATTAAAACCATTAAGTACAAGTCTCAATCTCAAGCTTAAACATAACCTTAAGGCTAACCAACCTCAAAGAAAATGGAAAAGTGAAGAAATGAAGGAGATGTCAGATATTTCAGTGCTGAAATAGCATGCAAAATGACACAAAATCATGCAAGCAACACATGCAAGTCATGTTTAAGAGCCTAACTCATTAAGCTAGTGAAGACCATTACATTATAAGCATGCAACACAAAACTCAACTGACCAAACTAGCTCTGGATAGAGTTTAAACATGCCAAAACAGTGGCTAAAGCATGCTGAGATTGAGCACAAAAGGCTAGAAAAACATGCTCATATGTTAGCTTGAAAACAAGACTCAAAACACAACTCTCAAAAGCAATGAAAGAGTGAAATAAGTGAGAGTGTGAGAGAGCTATATACACTAAAATCATATGTAAAATGACACTAGAACATGCAATCATTCCAAGCAAAACATGTTTAGAGGCCTCAATAATGAGCTAGTGAAGGCCATTTGCACTACAACTATACAAGACAAGGCCCACATGACCAAAGCAACTCAAAACAGAGTTAAATCATGCCAAATCAGAGGTAAACACATGCTGGAAACAAGCTAAGATAAGCTACAAAAACATGCTACCATGTGATGCTAACTAGGCATGGAAGTGAGACACAAGGAGGGGAGGCTAACCCCTCCATTTTTGGACTTCAAAACATACTTTTTACCACTGAAATAACTCTGAATTTCAGTGGTTAAAAGGGCCAAAAAGTTTGATTTAAAGGTGGTAAGAAATGGCATAAAAGGCTTCACAAGCAAAAGAGCAAAAGGGGAGACAACCCCCTAGCTCAAAATAGGCTCAAACCACCATTTTTAGGACTAGAAAATAGAGGTTTTTACAGTTGAAAACCAGGCCAAAAACAGTACAAAAAGATGGCAAAACAAGTTATGCAAAACAAGTTTTAAAGGTAAGTCTTATACCTCTTGAAGCCAAGCACACTTTAGGCACAAATGAGGCACCAAATCAAGCTAAAATCACCTTTAAACCTGAAAGAAGGTCCCAAGGAATCTCAGCCCAATGGTGGTCAACTTTGATCAAGGATGTCTAGGCAAAGGAGAAGTGTATCTCTATTTGTATGCACAAAAGGGCAAGAGAGAGAGAGAAGTCTAGAGAGAGAGGATTTTTAGAGAGAGAGGCTCCCAAAATTTGCTAACCTTGCAATATGAGAGATATGGCTTACATATATAGAAATACAAGAGCCTTGGTCGAAAATATCATCAAATGGACAGCTGGAGGAAAATATCTGCAAAATATCTGAGTTTGGGACATTAGTGGCCAACCGGCCACTTAAAGTAGCCGGCAACCCACTTTTCTGGCCGATCGGCCACGCCTGGTGGCCAACAGCAAAAATCTGCTCTCCAGGTCCAACTTCAAATGGGTATAACTCCTTCGTCTAGACTCCTTTGCAGGTCATTCTTGTTCCTAAATTGAAGCCCCATAAGTCTTCTTTCCAATGGTGGCAGCCTCACATCAAAATTCCAAGTGTGCGAAGAGATATCCTTCTTTTAGTGAAGACTGCTTGGTTTCAGCTCAATTGGATTGATGCCTAACTTCAACCAGCCATATCTCTCTCATCTGGCCTTGGCTTGAGGAGATTCTTGAATGTAAAATGAAGCCCCGGAAGTCCAATTTCCAACGGTGGTGACCTCATAGTTGAAATCTAAGTGTACAAAAGGATAGGCCTGATTTAGCGAGGGCTGCTTGACTCTCTCTCTTAACAGTTCACGCCCAACTTCTTCTCCAACTTGGTTTTCTTCCCTCTCCTCCAATTTTCCTCAACTCCAAACCTCTAAACAAGATGGTTTAAAGATTTTTTCAAAGGGTTCACCTCTTTTTCATTCATTCTACTTTGTCCTTGCTCGGTTTACCAAAAAGCACAACATTTAACAAAATGCGAGCCTCGGAGCATCGTAGAATCATTTTCAAAAATATTTTGAAAGAGAGTGTT
The DNA here is from genome assembly GCA_030407325.1 of Camellia japonica. Lineage (NCBI taxonomy): Eukaryota > Viridiplantae > Streptophyta > Magnoliopsida > Ericales > Theaceae > Camellia > Camellia japonica. Next base: position 98,059,590 of record JAPPVO010000002.1, on the reverse strand, counting down.
TTAAGGTCTTAAATCTTTGGTCAAAATAGTTTTAGTCCAAAAATGGGGTGTAAGGTTGGGATTTGACGCTCTCCTTGCCGAAGAAATCGAACCTTTGCATAGCATAGCTTGCACCATCGAATGATCCAAACAGTGGCGCCCAAGTCCTAAGGGCAGTAAAAAGTGGGGTGTTTACACACCCCTACAGGCTTAATAACTCGAGTAAAGAGGCTATGAACTCAAACAAGTCAAGGTTTTTTTTTTTTTGGTGAGAATCAAGGCTATTCATTTATTTTTTTCTACAACACTAGCAATTATCAATGATGTACACCAGGGATTATAATAGAAAGGTCACCACTATGATAGTGTGTTCATGTGAATCAAGGCATACTCATGGCAAGTCTACTAATACCACAAACACAAACAACTATTCTAGTACAAACATCACATGCGAGTATTTACCCAATAAACCTTTTTCATACAAGTCTACTATGTTTTCCAATTAACATATGCTTATATCACCACCTTACTAGCAACAAGTCAACATCAAGTGAAGTGGTGCAATCAACTGCAATAAGTACAAAAATGAATTATGAATTATAAGCCAAGTAAAAGTACACAAAAAAAAAATACCCTCATCCTCCAACTTGAATATGGCATTGGCCTCAATGGAAACCAATGCAAAGTAAATATTGAAGAGAGAGAATATTACCAAACATTGTAGGTGCACATCCAGTGAGGCAGATACGAACCAAACACACACCTACACACTTTTTTTTTTGGCTGCACGTGCGTTTGTCAGCGCTGTACATGTGGTGAATTATGGGCCGCTCCAGCGGCTGTTTAGCAATAACTGAATTAGGATGGGCCGCTCGTGCACCCAGGTGGACCGCACGTACAATCTGTGTTTTTTTTTTTTTTTGGTGACTGACACACCACACTGAAAACACACAAAAAAACTTCACCATGGCGTGCTCCAGTTTTGTTTGTTAGAAAAATGGATCCATGAGGTTATGCATAGATTACCGGGAATTAAATAGAGTAACTATCAAGAATAAATATCCATTGCCCCACATAGATGATTTGTTTGACCAACTCCAAGGAGCCCAAGTGTTTTCTAAAATTGACCTTAGATCGGGCTATCATCAATTGAAAGTTAAAGCGGAAGACATTGAGAAAACCACTTTCTGAAGTAGATATGGACACTATGAATTTTTAGTAATGCTGTTTGGAGTAACTAATGCACCTGCAACATTCATGGACTTAATGAACAGGGTATTTAAACAATTTTTTGATGAATTTATTGTTGTGTTTATTGATACATGAGAATGATCTGTGAACTGCTTTACAGATTTTGAGAGAAAAGAAGTTACATGCCAAAATTTTCCAAATGTGAATTCTGGCTTGACAGCGTAGCATTTCTGGGATATGTGATCAACAATGATGGAATATCAGCGGACCCACAGAAAATTGAAACCATTGTAGACTGGCCAAGACCAACCAATGTGTCAGAAATCATAAGCTTTCTGGGGCTTGCAGGTTACTATCGAAGATTTGTGAAAGATTTTTCAAATCTTGCTACGCCATTAACACAACTGACTCAGAAAAGTACACCGTTTGATTGGAATGACCAATGGGAGTCTGCCTTGCAAGAGTTAAAGACCAGGTTAGTAACTGCACCAATTTTAACTTTGCCTAATGGTACTGATGGGTTTCAAATTTACAGTGACGCTTCGTACAAAGGTTTGTGATGTGTTTTAATGCAAAATGGGAAGGTGATTGCTTATGCTTCTCGGCAGCTCCGCCTACATGAAAAGAACTATCCGACCCACGATCTTGAACTTCTAGCTGTGGTTTTTGTTTTGAAAATCTGGCATCATTATTTGTATGGTATAACTTGTGAGGTGTATATGTAGACACCCCATTTTGACCGGCCCTAAGACTTGGGCACTTTCTTTTGACCACCTGCTGATAAAAATTGGAATATATCATTTTATAAATTTCTCAGCCGAAAAATTAAATTGAAACTTTAATCCCAAACCTCACCTATTTTGGTCAAATTATTTTATATCACTAATATTTTATCAATTTGTAGTGTTTTATAATTTTTATCTAATTTTATGTGTGTGTACACATTTTTAGGTGTTTTTTTTATATAAAATAATAAAAAACAAACAAAAAAATAAAAAATGAAGAGAAAATAAAGAAAAGAAAAAGAGAGGGTCAGATGAGGGTAATGGGTTTTGGGATGAAAAAGGATTTTGTTTTTGCTGGATTCAAAGGGAAACAGAGTGGACATTGTGATGATAAGTTTTGGGTGGAAAATAATTCGGTGGAGTGGGGCTCAATTTGGTGAAGTGGGTTTGAAAAGTGGTGGAGGAGTTTGAAAATAAAACATATACATCTCTCTCAACTTTCGGTGGGAGAGGGCCACAAAAACACACACATGTCCAACAAAGAGAGAAAAAAAGAAGAGGAGACTCCATGTGCTCTCTCTCTCTTCTTAGTGAATAAACAATACACACATGCACTCTCTCTCCAATTTGGTCTTTTCTCATCTTCTTGATTTCACAGAAGACTTCATCAATAAAATAATTCATCAACACTTTCTCAGGGAGAGAGACAGACTTTTGGGGTAGAGGAGATAGACACAGCATCATTTTTTTTTCCTTTGGAGCTTCGGCATACACACATTGGGGTGGGGAGAAAATGTAAGAAACACACACACCTAACGCGCACACACACGTCACACTCACACCACCCTTGATCTGAGCACACCACACAAATGTACAACACTCACACTCACATGCACACGACTATGACACACTCATGCACACACGGTAGCAAGACATACAGACACACATGCACTAGCTCTCTCTCTCCCCTCTCTAGGACACACCACATACGGCAGATCTCTCTCTCGATGCACTGACTCTCTCTCTTTTCTCTCGGCACCTCTCTCTCACTCAGATCAGAACCTCCATTGACAGACCCAAAAAAAATGATCACCAAGCTCTCTCTCTCTAAAAAGAAACCCACCTATCTCTCTCTCTTGGCTAGCACATACACACCCACATCATTGATACAGGAGGGAACCAACCTCTCTCCCCCGGCCCTCTTGACACCCACTCATACACACATCAACACACACACACATGCACATGGCATACCGACTCTGAGCTTCACACACAGCACACATGACTGATACACTCATCACATACATGCATGACACAACACACACACGACACACAGATTCACACATGCACCCACGACACACAGATACACTGAAGACAGACACACAGTGGAGACGACTCACATGGATCTCTCTCTTGGATGATCTGGGTACTCTCTCTCTCTCTAGCCGAGACCAATATATATATATATATCTCTCTCTCTCTCTATATCAGCAGTAATGGTATTAAGGAATGGTGGAGTAGCAACATGGGCACCAGCTTGGCTCTCTCTCTGAAATTGCCTGAAACCAGCTCTCTCTCTCTCTCTCTCTCTCTCTCTATGACTCCCTCTCTGGGTCTCGATGGGAGGAAAAAACAACAGCAGCGGCGGAGTGGCGTTTGTGAAGGTGTGCATGGATGGGGCTCCTTACCTTCGTAAGGTGGACTTGAAGATATACAAGAGCTACAATCAACTCTCCGATGCCTTTAGAGAAGATGGTCTATTGTCCACGCGCAAGTCCTTCATGGTGGTGCATGGTGTTGTGTTGCGTTGCATTGCGTTGAAGTATTTCCCACTGAACAGCTTTTGGTTAATAAGTGTGAGATGATGATGGAGATTATATATATGTTATATCTATAATATCTGAGTCAGTCATGGGTGGAAAATATCTGTCATGTTTGAGTGGTGGGTGGATAACATTTGTTATATGTATGATGTTTGAGTGGATATATTCCTACGTGAAGTCCCTAAAAATGTTTGAGAGACTCAGGTGGGCCTTTCATTGAAGATGAGTTTACATGGGCTGAGACCGGTTGGATTAAAAGAAAAATGGTTATTTATGAGTGGCCGGGGGTTTAAAACGTTGGTCTTCATAATTTTGGGCTTATTTGTTGGGCTTAATTTTCAGTGGAGAAAATGAGCGGAATATGCCAGTGGGGTACTGAGTTGGGTTATTACTTGTGGGCACGCTGTTCCCCAAAGTACATGAAGTTTTTATTTTATTTTACTCCCTCCGTCCCAAAATATTAGTCCCTTATTCCATTTTTCATTGTCCCAAAATATTAGTCCCTCTTCAAAAATCAAATACAAAAATAATATAAATTTCCTATTTTGCCCTTCTTTTAAATTAATAAACAATATAAAAAGTACAATTATGACATTGATATTCCCAAAAAATGTACTATCAAAAGGATAATTTTGGAAAATCAAATTTTTTCAAATGCAATAATTGTACTATCAAAAAAAGTTGGATTCCCCAAAAGGGACCAATATTTTGGACGGAGGGAGTATTTTATTTTGATTTTGAGTGTTTTGTGAGATTTTAATTTATTTTATTATTCCCTCCTCTCTCTCTCATTTGGATCTGTAATATTTAAAATGTTGTAATAATTTCCCATCCCGCTTGTTTCTATCCCATTCTCTAATCGCTTTCCCTAACTGTGTATATGTATATATCTGACATGCCATGCATATCCATGCTTTACATTCACGTCTCATGCATTAAGATTCGACTAAATTCCTATTTGTGGATTTCATCAATTCTTATGTGATTCTATGTGCTACCCCATGTTTTTGAGATGATTCACATGCCATATTGTAGAAGTCGAATCCTAGGTTGCATCTCATGTGTGAATTGCATTACGATTCTGTATATAAGCTCATGCATATTTTACTAACTTTGTTTTGTAGCTGTTTGAGGGACGTCGGTCAATCTGTGAGTTTTTATTTTTTACCATCCCATTTGTGTGTGTTTTTCTTACTATGTGTTAGCATTCTACCATGAGGCTACTTGCTTACTTGATATAATTGTATGAATGCCTGTGGATGAAGGTTTGTTGTTTGAATTGGAATAATTCAATAAATGTACGTTTTAAGCCAACTTTGCAGTGACAAATTCACAAACTTTAAGCCCACTTTGTCAAGTGGCAAATTCAAACCCTTTTCAAAAAACAAACATGAAGTTGAATTGTTTCAATTTGAGCAAACTAGTCTATACTTGTATGCTTCACATAGTAAATTTTAGGATTTACTAAAATAATCAGAACATGAACATATAAAAAAAATAAAAGTCATATCATGGTTTAGTAAAGGCCGATCTTTTGATCGGGTGAGTGGGGGTGCTCATTATTGACCTTCCCCTCTTATACCTAAGGTTCCGAGCCAAGCATCCTTGGTTACGACGAACAGTGCCTTGGCACGAGTCATGGGTTTCCTAATTTCTCAAAATATTAGGTGGTGACTCTGAAATCTGATGACGCAGTCCATTTTTGACAAAATTGCAATAAAATGGATTTTCAATAAAAGTTGCCAAATCTGGACTCTCGTCTACGTTTCACATTGTACTCGTGAGACTAGATCAAAGAGATCTCGGGAGTCTGAACTGTTTAACGCACGCGGGTACCCCCCGGGCATGTTACAGTATACTGACCACAAAAGCCTCAAATGCTTCTTTACTCAAAAGGAGTTAAACATGAGACAAAGACGATGACTTGAGTTAATCAAAGATTATGACTTGCAAATTCTGTACTATCTGAGAAAAGCCAATACTGTTGTAGATGCTTTGAGCTGAAAATCAATTGGGAATTTGTCTTGTTTGCTCACTGACCATAAGGAATTATTGAGTGACTTGGAGAAGAATGAGATTGAAATTGTGCTGGGGAAACCTGCGGGATCTTAGCTGCCGTTTTTGCTCAGCCAGCAATCATTGAAGAAATTAGAGAGAAATAACTTGAAGATGTGTTCTTGAAGAAAATTCTTGATGAGATTGACTCAAAACTGAGGCTGGGATTTGTGCTTTATAATAATGTGTTGAAATTTCAAAATAGACTTTGTGTACCGGATTGTTCAGACTTAAGGAAACGTGTTATGACTGAAGCTCATAATTCTAAATTTGCTATGCATCCGGGCAATACGAAGATGTACCATGACTTGAAACAAAACTTTTCGTGGCCGGGAATGGAGAAGAGCATTGTCGATTTTGTGGCTAGATGCTTGCATTGTCAACAAGTTAAAGCTAAACATCAACGACACGCTGGATTACTTCAACCGCTTCCAATATCGGAATGGAAATGGGAGCATATTACGATGGACTTCATTGTTGGTCTACCTCGCTCCTCTCGAGGTATGGATTCTATTTTGGTCATTGTTGATCGTTTAACTAAATCTATCCACTTTTTGCTTATCAAATCTTTGTATAATGCGGATAAGTTGGCTAATTTGTATGTCAATGAGATTGTGAAATTGCATGGAGTTCCAGTTTCCATAGTATTCGACAGAGATCCCAAGTTTACTTCAAGATTCTGGCAGAGTTTGCAACAAGCTTTGGGGATCGAATTGAGATTGAGTAGTGCTTACCACCCATAGATAGATGGCCAAACAGAAAGAATGATACAGACGTTGGAAAATATGCTCAGAATGTGTGCCCTAGATTTTCAAGGCAATTGGGAGACCTACTTACCATTGGCCGAGTTTGTGTATAACAACGGTTACCATTCAAGTATTGATATAGCTCTTTATGAAGCCTTGTATGGTAGAAAATGTCGTTCTCCAATCTGTTAGGCCGAGGTAGGTGACAGACCTTTGTTGGGACTGGAACTTGTGCAAAAAACGACAAAAAATGTGAAATTGATTCAACAAATATTGAAGACTGCACAAAACCGCCAAAAAAGTTATGCAAATGTCTGAAGAAGAGATAGAGAATATGAAGTCGGGGATTACGTGTTTATCAAAGTGACTCCAATGAAAAGGCAAACTTGATTTGGTGTGAAAGGGATGGCACCGAGATATGTTGGGCCCTATGAAATCCTTGAGAAGATCAATCCAGTGACGTATCGGGTAGCTTTACCTCTAGTTATGGAACATATGCATAATGTTTTTCATGTTTTGATGCTCCAGGAATATTTATGAGATCCATTTCATGTGATTGAATTGACCTATGTGCTTCTGAAGGATGACTATACGTATAAACAGAAGCCAATTCAAATTGTGAATCGTAGAATCAAAAGATTGAAGAACAAAGAAATACCATTAGTGAAAGTTGATTGGCAAAACCACGGTGGTACTTATGCAACTTGGGAGACAGAAGAAGATATGATGAAGAGATACCCTAATTTATTTTCTTTGGATCCAGTATTCTACCAAAAAGAAGGTAATTCGAGTTTGGAGGACCAAACTTTCTAAAGGGGGAAGACTGTAACAATCTCAACCTATGATTAGCCGATAAATCATGATTGACTATGCCTAATAAGTAATTAAGATGAAATTCTGAATTAATTGCATGTGTATGGCATTCTTTGTGTTTATATCTATCTGCTGTAGGAATATCTGTTTGTGTTTCCATTTTGTTCTACAAATTGAAAGCCTTATCGGCATTCGAACATGAAATTGACTTGATTTATGTGTTATTCGGGATTTTTTAGAATTTTATGGTAGGTTTAATTGAAATTCGATTTGGAACGAATTAATTAGACTAAATAATACATATTTGCTTAGTTTAAGCCAAGTTTAATTAGTCCTTCTTAATTGAGCTTATATAAGGCATAAGTGGGCTCTGGAACATATTTTTACACTCTTATTTCATTCCTTTGAGAGAAAAAATGTGGGAGTGTGAGAGTGAAGCCTAGAGAGAGAGTTTAAGCTTAAAAGAAGGTAGAAGAATTGTAGAGAACTGAAGGCTTGGACTTAGAAGCTCAAGCAATTGAATTTCTAGAACACAATTAAGCATCTAAGGTAAGAAATCAAACCCTTAGTTGTATAATTGAGTTAGTTCATGTAAGAATTCAAGTGAAAGAGGTGGATTGACATGAGAATTAAGCTAGAATTAAGAATTGTAACTCAAACCATGCATGCATGCATGCATAGTTCATGGCATTGAGAAGTTGATTTCAAAGAATTTCCCTCTTGCATGTCCTTATTTTGGTCTTGGTCTAAGAATTCAACATATCTTTGAGTTAAACACCTCATTTGATCATGTTGTAGAAGGTTGGAGTTCATTCCATTACATATGTGTTGTGATTTTAAAATTTCAAGTTTGATTTTGAACAATTGACATACTTTTGGGCTTCGATTTTGCGAAATGATCTTCAATTCCTGATATTCTACAAGTTTCTAAATGTTTTCTTGAGTTTTGGCCCAAAAGGATGAGTTTTGATGTGTTAAATTCGAGTTTTGAGCTTGGGAGTGCAATCTGGAAATTCTAAAATTCTGTCTTGCCACTCGAGTGACAGAACCTGCGCTCGAGCAACCACCTTTGTTTTGCATTTCCACTCAAGCGACCAAAAGTTGGCTCAAGTGTAAAATGCATGCTCCCAGAAGTTTAACATTTTTGCAGGTCGCTCGAGCGACAAGAGTTGCGCTCGAGCGAGGACTTCGGTGTCATGCTCGAGCGACCGTCGACCGTGCGTCGAACGGAAAAATCAAGTAACTAGTACTTTTGCAAAGTTTACAAACCACTTGAGCGACGAAAGTTGCGCTCAAGCAACTACCCTTATTTTTGACCCTCCGCTCGAGCAAAGGAAGCTAAGCTCGAGCGAAGACCCTGTTTTCAGCAAATTTGACTAAGGGTTTTGAATTATATTTTGGCATCCTCATTGCATCTTAGGCATTCTTAAGCCCTAATTAAGACATAATAATGGAGATAAGACTTAGAAATACACTACGAATGAAATGAAATAAGTTAAATACTATCTGAGTATGTGTTTCAATATGTGTATTTGTTATGCTTGTGTAGGTCACGCGCCGTAAGCTAGTTGATTTGTCTGCTTAATCTGTTCTGCAAGTGGAGCCATCTGTGAGTAATAACTTCGTAAAGCTATGTTCAACTTTATTTATTTTTTGTATGATGAAATAAGATTTGTTTTTATGAAATGTTATATTATGTACAATGAATGATTGTCCAATTTCTGACAAGTACTCGTGGCATCTTTAGCACAAGGCCTTTGACCAGAGGTAATAATACCGTGGTTTCATGGCCTTTGCCTGGGGGTAACAATACCGTGGCTCATGTATGTTATGTGTTCCCGGTACTAGAGGTTCCTTTATGGAACTAGTCAAGTATGACCTTTAATGCTCTGTATATGATCTGTTAACGCTAATGGGTGTACCACGTATGATCCTCTGTGAAACTAAATATGTACATGTTTCTGAACTCTAAATAAGAATATGAATCTGTTTCTGCTTTCTGAATCTGATATGGGACATCATTCAAACCCTTTACTCTATTATTATTCACTGGGCTTTCGTTCACTATTTATATTATGTATGTAGGTGAGTAGGTGCGTGACCAGGCCTAAGCTGCTACCTGGAGAGTTTTGGGTCAGCCAAGCATCGTGCCTCCTCAGGAGTTTCCCATTTGAAGAAGTCAAGTTTTGTGAATCATGTTAAGGATGTTTACGTTTTGTTTTGTTTTTATTTATCCGTACACTAGGCTAAGTCCCTTTTGATAATACTTGTACGGTGTTGCATGACTTATGTGGATATGACCATATATGTATATTTTATATAAAGTTCTAAACTTTCTGTCTCACGTATGTCTGCACAGCTCAATGGGTGTTGTATTTTCTATATTTGCTTCCGCAGCCCCTCATTACGTGATAATCTGTTCAAAGGCCTTTAGTAATCCAAGGATTACTGGCTGGTTACGATGCTAAACCTATAGAGGCAAGTTTGGGTCGTGACAGAGTGGTATCAGAGCACGAGTTATACCGCACACACGAGTCCATATGAGCTATAGGATGTCTTCGTAAGAACTAGGGGCATTTCATCTGCATGTGTGGGTGTATGTACTATTTGAACATACTCGAACTAAAATGAAATGATGTGAACATATTTGAATATGAAACAAATTGAATTCGACTTGAACACAGAGAACGAGATTATTCTGCCATGTTTATTATTGTCCTGTTTACTTATAATAATGGAAAATGCAAGAGGTGATGATGCAGCGGGATCTTCTGAGGCTCGAATGAGCCGAATGGAACAAATGTTCGCAGCCCTAACTGAAACAATGATACAATAGCAAAGACAACAACCTTCGTCACCTCCGCCTTCTTCGGTCTAAGTTGAGCCGGATAACAATGATATTATAAATTTAACTCAGAAGTTCATGAAAATAAAACCGCCGACTTTCTTGAGAGGTATTGAACCATTAAAGGTAGAGACATGGTTACTAGAAATGGAAAAACTATTTGAAGTATTTCCCTGTTCCGAGATTCAGAAGGTTCTCTTGGCCACCTATACTTTGAAAGATGAAACCCGAAGATGGTGGTTGTTAATCTGAAATAGCAATGGGAATATGACATGGGCTCAATTCAATGAGATGTTCTACGACAAGTACTTTCTTCAGTGCTTTCGGGGCTGGAAGGTTTCTAAATTCCAAGAACTCAAGCAAGGCAACATGTCTCTAGCCGAGTATGAGGCTAAATTTACAGAATTAGCTTGATTTGCTCCTCATATGGTAGATACGAACTACAAGAAAGCTCAAAAATTTGAAGGGGGATTGGATCTGGACATATTTGATCGAGTAGGCGTTTTGAAGTTGTATACCTATGTGGAGGTACTTGACAGAGAATTGATGGTTGAGGCCACACTGGCAGCAAAGAAACAAGCTAAAGCACCAATAACAGAATGGAGAAGTAAAAGACCTGGATTAAATTTTCAGAAGGGTCGTTCATCTTTTTCACACAAAAAGCAAAATACGGGATCTTCAAGCTATTCGAGCCAAAACAGTGGCTCCATGCCAGTTTGTTTTTACTATGGAAGGAAGCGTAAAGACACGTGTTACCGTGCATCTGGTGCATCTTTTCAGTGTGGCAAGACTGGCCACATGATTTGGGATTGTCGGATGAGATCCGATGATACTAACCATCCTACGACAAGTTCAGCTAGATCCACCACTGCACCAAGAACAAAGGTGAAAACCAATACCGGGAGAGAAACTCTGAGGCAAGGCCAACTGTTTGCATTAGTACCTAGTGATGTATAGAATACTGAGTCAGTGGTGTCAGGTTTGATCTCTATTTGTGCTCAACGTACCTATATGTTGATAGATTCTGGTTCTAAGCACTCTTTTGTGTGGCATGCCTTTTCTTGGAAATTAACTAAACCCTTAGAACCTTTGAATTATTTGTTATCTGTATCTATACCATTTGAAGGCTCTATGTTATGTGCTTATGTGTATCCTGCATGTGACATCATGGTTGGGGATATGTTATTATATGCTGATTTGCTACCACTAGTTATTACTCATTTTGATTGTATTCTGGGTTTGGATTGGTTGACTAAATACTATGCAACCATTAACTGTATGAGTAAATCTGTCGTGTTTCGACCACCTGGTGTGCTTGAGTTTGTCTTTACCAGGAATGGGGTAGTCCCTCCGCCGTACTTGATTTCGTCTATGAAAGCCAAGTTGTTGAGAAAAGGGTGTCGGGGCTACTTGTGTTGTGTATTAATTGTATCTTCAATTAGTGCTAAGGTGGAAACTTTTCATGTGGTTAATGAATTTCTTGATGTCTTTCCAAATGAACTGCATGGGGATCTAATTGATAGGGAAATTGAGTTTACTATTGATGTAGTACCTGGAAAAAAACCTATTTCTAAAACCCTTTACAGAATGTCAACCTCAAACTGAAAGAATTGAAAATCCAACTTCAAGAACTGTTAGATAAGAAGTTCATCCAACTGAGTACTTCACCTTAGAGTGCTCCAGTTTTGTTTGTTAAAAAGAAAGATGGGTCCTTGAGGTTATGTATAGATTATCAGGGATTGAATAGAGTAACTATCAAAAATAAATATCCATTGCCCGAATAGATGATTTGTTTGACCAACTCCAGGGAGCCCAAGTGTTTTCTAAAATTGACCTTAGATCGGGCTATCATCAATTGAAAGTTAAGGTGGAAGACATTGAGAAAATTGCTTTCTGAACTAGATACAAACACTGTGAATTTTTAGTAATGTCGTTTAGGTTAACTAATGCACCTGCAGCATTCATGGACTTAATGAATAGGGTATTTAAACAATTTCATAATGAATTGATCATTGTGTTTATTGATGATATTTTGATTTACTCCAAAAGCAGGGAAGAACATAAGAATCATCTGAGAATTGCTTTACAGATTTTGAGAGAAAAGAAGTTATATGTAAAATTTTCCAAATGTGAATTCTGGCTTGACAGCATAGCATTTCTGGGACATGTGATCAACAAGGATGGTATATCAGTGGACCCACAAAAAATTGAAGCCATTGTAGACTGGCCAAGACCAACCAATGTGTCAGAAATCAGAAGCTTTCTAGGGCTTGCAGGTTACTATCGAAGATTTGTGAAAAAAATTTCAAAGCTTGCTATGCCATTAACATAATTGACTCAGAAAAGTACACTATTTGATTGGAACGACCAAAGGGAGTCTGTCTTCCAAGAGTTAAAGACCAGGTCAGTAACTGCACCAATTTTGACTTTGCCTAATGGTACTGATGGGTTTCAAATTTACAGCCACGCCTCATACAAAGGTTTGAGATGTGTATTAATGCAAAATGGGAAGGTGATTGCTTATGCTTCTTGGTAGCTCCGCCCACACGAAAAGAACTATTCGACCCATGACTTTGAACTTGCAGCTGTGGTTTTTTCTTTGAAAATCTAGCATCATTATCTGTATGGTACAACTTGTGAGGTGTATATTGACCACAAAAGCCTCAAATACTTCTTTACTCAAAAGGAGTTAAACATGAGATAGAGACGATGGCTTGAGTTAATCAAAGATTATGACTTGCAAATTCTGTACCATTCGGGGAAAGCCAATACCGTTGCAGATGCTTTGAGCTGAAAATCAATTGGGAATTTGTCTTGTTTGCTCACTAACCAGAAAGAATTATTGAGTGACTTAGAGAAGCATGAGATTGAAATTGTACTGCGAGAACATGCGAGATCATAGCTGCCATTTCTACTCAGCCAGTAATCATTGAAGAAATTAGAGAGAAATAACTTGAAGAAAATTGTTGATGAGACTGACTTAAAACCGAGGCCAGGATTTGTGCTTAATAATAATGTGTTTAAATTTCAGAATAGACTTTATGTACCAGATTGTTCTGACTTGAGGAAATGTGTTATGATTGAAGCTTACAATTCTAAATTTGCTATGCATCTAGGGAATACGAAGATGTACCATGACTTGAAACAAAACTTTTGGTAGCCGAGAATGAAGAAGAGCATTGTCGGTTTTGTGGTTAGATGCTTGCATTGTTAACAAGTTAAAGCTGAACACCAACAACCCGTTGGATTTCCAATACCGAAATGGAAATGGGAGCATGTTGCGATGGACTTTAATGTTGGACTGCCTTGTGTAGACACCCCATTTTTGACCGCCCATAAGACTCGGGCGCTTTGTCATGTGCACTCGATGATAAAAGTTACATTGTGTGTGATTCGAATGCTCAACGGAGGAATCTGGTTTCGAGTTCTAAACACATCATAACCTTCCATACCAAGTTGTTTCTATGCCTCTAGACCATGAAAATCCTTCTTATAGCATTGTGCCACCCTATACTGAGCCTGAAACAGAGGAACAAGGCAGCACATTGGGGCCCAGTCGTGCCTCATTGGGAGCCAGCCGTGGCCATTTGGGGTTGGCCGTGCATTGGTAGCGATAAACACTGTCCTGTGCGGGAGCCTGCCAACTGCCTTTTTTTTGAAGATATTTTTCGACCTATTCTGCTCAAATTCTATAAATACGAGGTTATATCTATGTTTTGAGGGTTGAACAATTTCCAAAGAGCTTATATACACACTTGAGAGCCCCTTCTTCTTGTGCAAGCCACCTTTGAGCAGACCTATCTCCCTTGAAACATCTCTATACACCACATACAACCTTAGAGCAAAGCCTTATAGCCTTGGTTGATCCTTGAGCATCACAATTCAGGCTTGAGAGTGTGCTTGGACCAAGTTTGATTCACAACAAGAGCTTGTCCTCTTTAAGAGGTATAAGCTTACCACCTTTTCTCTTTCTTTTATTTCTGTCCCTTACGATCAATTTCTAGTGTCTTTGTATGGTTTTGGATCTATTTCAAGTGTTGGAACTTGGGTTTGAATAGCTACCAAAGGTAGAAAGGTTTAACACCTCTTTCTTGCACCTTACTTCATAGCTCATACCCTTGTCTTTACACTTTTGGTTTAGTCTTCAAACTGAGTTTTTAGAGTTCAAAATAGGCTAGAAAACATGGTTTGAGGTTTCAAAAATGGAGGGGCTAGCCACATCTCCTTACTCTCATTCACTAGCCTTGTGATTCTTTTCTATTTTCTATCTTTTTTGAACTCTTTAAACATCATTTTAGTCATTGGTTTTTTACATATTAGGGGCTATTTAGACTTGTTTTAATTCATTTAATTGGTTCATGCTTTGAATACTTTGCTTGTCATGTTGTAAGTGCTCATGGCTTTGCTTGTTTAGGCCTTAGACATCAAGCCATTTGAATTGATAGCTTTTCCTTGCTTGGTTTTCATATTAGAAGTCTTATCCTTCAAATCAATCTCTCAATCATGTCTGCAACCTCCCTCTTTTCTTTTCTTCTTTTGTTTGAGAGTTGTCTCAAAGGATTGATGGTTATTCAAGGCATGGGAAAGAGACCTATGCTCAATGGCTTAACCTCTAAGAGGGTTCATTGTCAAGGCATAGTCCTCTTTCATGCTTTGGATCACTTCTCGTTTGACATTTCTTCTCATGTAGTGGACTTAACTATCATTTTGGGACAAATTGGTTAAAAAATGGAAAGGACTAATAAAATGAGCTTAAAACCAATGAAACCGACGTAAAGAAAATGAGTAAGATTGCTTGGATTCGGCCGGATGTTATGCCGGGTCCATAGTGTCAAGAGTCGTCATGCACCAATTCATGATGCGTTGATAAAATTTGAAGCGTCTTTACCTCCCTCTTTGAGCTCACTTCATGATAGGAGGGAGGAGTGGTTGTTCATAGCCTTTATTTATTTTTGTCTAATTGTTTCCGAAATCATCAAGTGATCAACTTGCTTATTGATGGTTTTGGAACCAACTTTATTCTTCTCTTGAGCCTTTCCATGACAGAGAAGAGCAGATGTGATAAACAAAGCTCAGAAAAGCTCTGTTTGCACTGTTTTCACCTCAGGGCACAGAAGCAGACTTTTGCATGAAATTAGGGCACGACCAGCCTTGTTTGGGCCCGATCGGGCCTCATTGGGGGCTGGCCAAGCTCCATTGTTTGGTCAACAGTGTGTTTTGTAGAAATAGAGGGCTAGTAGTTGAAGGTGAAACATGACAGATTTCAAGGAGGCAGACAGAGTTGCTTTTGAAAACAGTCACGTGCATGTAAACCTTGTGCATCTTTGCTTATATCAATGTTGTAAATTAATGTTCCCATTATTGTTGTAATTAATTAATTATCATTATAGTTATAGAATAGTTGTAAGTATTATGAATGTTCATTGTTGATTAACTTAAATAGTTAGTTTTATTGTCCATCCTTGTTGTAATAAATTAGATAACTAGTTAGTTATTTAGTATTCATTAGCTTAAATCCTTCATTTGGTTTTGTAATAGTTAGTTTATTTCGGACACTTGGACATTCAAACCCTCTTGCATGAGAGCAAAGCCATGTAATAAGTGTGTATGTTTTCCAACCCCACGTCTTTCTCCTTTTTATTTACTCACTTATGATGGATAATTTTGAGCATCACATTTCGTTTAGCATTTCTCATGATTTGCATCCATTGTCTTGCATGCATTAGGCTTGGCGCATCATTCTAACTCACATTTTTATTTATTACTTCTTTGAAAATGTGCTCAAACCGCATGCTATCAAATCGATTTACATGCCATGTTAGTAGCTGAGTCTATTTAAATTGCATATTGCATGTGTTGCATTAGTCAAGTTGCATTAGTTAGGAACATTCATGTTTTCTAATTCTTTTGCTTTATTTGGCTTACCTTGGCGTACTAGGTGAGCACTTATTACTTCAGCATACCGCATGCGTGTGATTGTTGCCATGTCATCAAAACATGATTCCATGAGGCTAAGTGCTTAAGTGATATATTTGTTTAAATGCTGGTGGATGAAGGCTAATTGCTTGAATTATAATAAATTGATTAATGTACATACAAATTCACTTTTTTAAGTGACGCGTATTCAAAATAATTTTCAAAAAAACATGAAATCAAAGTGTTCCAATTTTTGCAAATTAGTCTATACTTGTGTGCGTCACATAGTAATGTTAGCCTAATAATCAGAACAAGAGCATATAATGTAAATAAAAATCACATCATGATTAGTAGAGCCCCGATCTTTGATCGGGCGAGTGGGGTGCTCACTTCATGACCTTCCTCTCTCGTATCTAAGTTCCCGAGCTGAGACAATCTTGGTGATGACGGACACGTGGCCTTTGGCATGAGTCACGGGTTTCCTAAATTTCGTAAAAATATTTAGATGGCGACTTTGTATCTGGCAAAGCATTTTGATTCAAAATTTATTTTCCAAAAGAATTGTCGGATTTGGACTCATTTGTATTTATCTATTTTACATTGCACTTGTGGAATCAGATTCGGAACCACGGGAGTCCGAACTGTAGGGCCAGTTGTATCCGAAAGGAGCACGAAAAGCAAGCTACAGTTTTTGGTGACTCTGCTGGGGAAATTAGAGAACTTGACTCGAATTTCATGCTGTGAAATTTTATCTACACTTATATGTTATTTGCATTGCATTTGCATTTAGTCCGTTTAAGTCACTGTGTCTGCCATTTGCTATTCCTAGACGGTTTGCCAGAGGCTCGCCTAAAAGGCTTGCCTAAAGGCTGACCGGTCGTGGGCCCTGCCATTTTAGGAACACAACCCTTGGATCTGGATTACTGTTGTACCTATGAGACCCTTAACTTTAGTAAACCCTATTAGGTCCTTAAATTTTGAGCTATTATAATAAAGCTCTTAGTTCGTCGATTATTCGCAAATTAAACTCTAGAACCGAAAACGCATCACAGACGAACCCATACAAACCCTAATCGACCCTGGAAGCTTAGAAATCATTTCTAACACTCTAATATTAATTATATAACTCTTAAATTTTAGATTAATCTCTCCAAACCTTAACTTCCAGTTTTCACAGCTTTCGTTCAGTTATTCACCTTTAAATTCAAAGCAAGATAATACAAACTGAATTATTTTTCCTAACACTAATTTATTAACTCTACACTTGAAATAGATATTTTAATTGAACCCAAGCCCTCATATTTTTCTTGAATCACATTTTGACCCCAAACTAGTACCATTACACACATACACACACACATATATATATACACACTTGTACCTTTCTTAAATAAATAATTTTGTACACAAAATATCTTCATATATATATAAAATCAACAAAAATCTCCCAAAATTCCTTGCACAAGGCCAGCCACCCTAGGGAAAGAAAAATTGTACACTTTTTCAAACAAAATCCAAATCACATAGTCTGCTGTTGACGGTTCACATTCTTCCTAAGTGTTCAAGATTGATTCCAGTTTTCATTCGGTTAGTTCCTTTAGCAACACGGCCCTGTTATTCCATCGTAAGTAATTCACAATCCCCTATAATGTAATCAAATCAGATAGTAGCTCTCAATAAGGGTCTCCTCAGATCAATTCAATGAAAGTTCAACCAGGTCATTTTAAATAAAAGTTTAAAGCATGAATCATCAAATAGAAGTTCCATCAGTTAAGCAAGGGTCTCATCAAACCACGGTTCTATCAGGTTAGATCAGTATTCAAGTATCCCCAAATCATGGAACCATGCCTCCACCCTGAGTTCAATCCTAACCAAATCCTAACTAGAACATGTTTAAGAACCTAATTAAGGCCTATAATCATCCA
Source organism: Camellia japonica (assembly GCA_030407325.1). NCBI lineage: Eukaryota > Viridiplantae > Streptophyta > Magnoliopsida > Ericales > Theaceae > Camellia > Camellia japonica. The sequence continues at coordinate 98,041,572 of JAPPVO010000002.1, read as the reverse complement.
CTATTGTAACAATCCCGACCCATGATTAAGGTTAATCTATACTTAATTATGCCTAATAAGAAATTAAAGTGAAGTTTTGCATCATATGTTGCCTTATTTGTGTTCATATCTGTTTAGCGTAAAAAGATCTATTCATGTTTTCGTTTCGGTTTGTGAATTGAAGGCCTCTATCGGCATCCGATTTGAAATTGACTTGATTTATGTGTTAATTAGAATTTTAGAATTTTATGGTAGTCAATTGAATATCGATGAAATATTATAATAATTATAATTAAGCTTATTTGATTAGTGGTAAGCCTAATTAGTTAGTCCACTAACTAAGGCTATATAAGGCTTCTATATGCCTTAACTCACCTTTCTCCATCATTTTGTTGATACCAACCGTGAGAGAGAGTAGAAGAAAGAGACCAAGAGTGAGATTTTGATGTTCACACTTGAGTTTGGGAAGAATTTGCTAGAAATTGAAGGAATTGGACTTAGAGACACAAGAATCAAGCTTCTAGCTCTCACCTTGACAAGCCTAGGTAAGAATTCAACACTTAGATTGTACAATCATGATGTGTAGAACATGAACTCTAGAGAATTAAGTTGGTTGACACAAGAATTAAGTTAAAATTGATGAAATTGAGCCACATCTTGTATGCATGCATAATTCTCATGATTTTGTAGTTAATTCAAAGAAATCCCTCATACATGTCTTCATTTTAGTCTTGTCCTAAGAATTCAACAAGTTTTTCAGTTAAACACCTCATCTGATTAAGTTTTGAAAGCTTTAGAACCAATATACTTTGTGCATGTTATGTTTTCAAAGGTTTGAGTTTAGTTTTGCGCAATTGACATACTTTTGGGCCTTGATTTCATGAAATAATCTTCGAACCATGATATTTTACAAGTTCCTAGATGTTTTCCAGAATTTTGGCCCAAGAAAATGAGTTTTGATGTGTAGAATTCGAGTTTGGAGCTTGGGAGTGCAATCTGGACATTCCAGATTCTGTACTTCTGCTCGAGTGACATATTTTGCGCTCGAGCGGCCACCTTTGTTTTGCACATCCACTCGAGCGACCTTAAGTCTGCTCGAGAGACAATAGTTGTGCTCGAGCAGGGACGTGAGTCTCACGCTCGAGCGCGAGTGTAGACACCCCATTTTTGACCGTCCTCAAGACTTGGACGTCACCGTTTGAACACCCGGTGATCATCCTTGTTTGTGTTCGTTTGGAGTTCTCGGAGGTCTCGGCTACGCGCCTTGCCTCAGGATCTCCGAACCCGACTGTTTAGTGTCTGGTTTTGCACCAAACACTTGTTTGTTGCCTTGGAAGGGCAGGGAATGCCTTATGAGGCATCCCCACATATCACCGGCCGTGGCTAGAGGCCACCGGGTGGTGTTTTGTTGCCATCGGCAATGTATATTGCCGGTCGGCATTATTTGTTGCCGGTCGGCAGTTAATTTTGTCAAAATGGCAATTTTGAGCGGCCGACTACTGTTCATTTGCTTTTGCAGATATTTTAAGACAGCTGTCTTGCATTTTTGTTCCCCTCCATACACGTGTATGGAGGGATGGCTTCCTTGTTAGCTTCTTGAGTAAGCTTTACAAGATTGGCTTCTCTATAAGAGGAGCCCTCCTCTCTTGGCTTTAGGGTTAGAGAAAAAAAGGTGAGAAAAGTTGTGAGAGAAGCTCTGGTTTTAGGTTTAGGGTTTTGTATCTATCCTATATCTATATCTCTCATTCTCTTGTATTGTGTGTGTTTAGGCTTACTATTGCACACAAACACATAGTGTTCCACCTTTTCTTGGTTCTTGAAGGGCCAGAGGTCTGATATTGGAGCTTTGGAGCTGGTTTGAGCTCAAGGGAGGGGCTGGTCCATCATTTGTGAAGAGGTGCTTCAAGGGTAACAATCTTACCCCTTTTTTCCCCATTCTTGCATAGCTTGTTAGCCTATCTTAAAACTGTTTTTGAGCTTAGTGTATAACACAAAAAAGTTCTGTTTTTGGGCCCTCTAAATAGTTTGTTAAGAGTGTTTGTGGTTTGGAGGTGTTTGACCCCTCTTAAGCCTTGAGAGGCCCCTTTTTGTGCTATTTTGAGTGAGCTCCGGGACTTTGGTGTTTGGGCCTCCTCACCACTAAAATCTTAAGGGATTTCAGTGGTAAGGATGGTGCCTTGAAGTCCCAAGAAGGAGGGCCACCCCCTCTCCTTATTGTCCTTGAAAATGGCCATTTTTGCCTCTTTAAGGAGCACCTAGCTAAGCCTCATGTTGACCATGCCTTGGCTGTTATTTATGCTTATTTTGCCATGAAATAGCATTGTTGTATGTTGGTTTTGGTACACCATGCATGCTTAGCATACCTACCTTGTAATGCCATGTTTAGGCCTTAACATGCCTTAGGTTGTAAACCATTGTTCTAGCATGTTTTAGGCCTAGCTTTGTGAAGCTTTTGTGCTTATTTTGCCATGTTTGAGGTCTGTCCTTAGTCATTTTGGTCGGCCATGACATGCATTATATACCCCCTTTGCATTTTTGGTTTGTTGGCCTTAAGTGTGTGAGTGTGTAGCATGCATTACTTGCTTTATTTCAGTGGTTTGGCACCATTTGTAGCATCATTTCAGTCCCTTTGACATGCTTGTATGCTTGCCTTGGACACCTCTTTAATGCTTTGAAAGCTTGTGTTGTATGCTCCATGTTTTGGTCATTGTGCATGCTTTTGAATTCAAACCATTTAGATGCCATCTAAGTGGTCTTTTGGGCTTTGTTTTATGTGCTAAAACTCTGTTTTTGGTCATTTAAGTCTTGCCATGTGTGGTCATATCAAGTGTAGTTCAATACTTCATTAGCTTGCCTTGAATGCTTGGGCCATTTGTTGCATGTTTAGCCTATCTTGTTTGCTTGGTCTGGCACCATGTTCTTGCATGATTTTCAGAGCTTAATGCATGCCCCATGTCCATGATTATTCCCTTTTAAGTGTGTTTAAAAGATGCCCTTTGATGCTTAAGTGTTTAGGCCTTAACATGTGCATGTGTGCATGTGTGTTTGGTCCCATCTTCTTAAGCTTTGGCCACTGTTTTGGACCTAACTTAGAGCCGTCCAATTAGTGTAAGTCCATCCCTTGTATGCCATTCAAGTGCTATTACATTATCTCATGTTTGCATGCTTTGGTTACATGTGTTGCATGCTTGAAATCATTTGCATTTGGCATGCATTCCCTTGGTCAAATTACTAGCATGTTGCATGATTAGATTACATCTTGCATGCTCTAAGTAGTTTGCATAGTTGTGGCATGCTTGTTTGCCTTGTTGCTTAGGTTGTGCACCTAATGTGCATTGCATGTTTGCATGCTCCCTTTTATACCATGTTTCATGTTAGTTAACATGCTTAGGTTGCATTGAACATGCATGCCTTGTCCCTTGATTTAGTGATAGGGATTGGGCCCTTATGTGTTTGCGTGCATTACATTTGAAATCAAAGTGCACACTTGATTCTTTGGGCCATCACGCATTGAAATGCGCGATTGATGGTTCGAGAACCAAGGATCATGTCCCTTTGAGTCATACACATGATAAGGGGTGTGGTTAGGGCATACATTGCTTGAATTGCATTGCCATGCAAGGCTCTGTCCTTTGCTGCTGTCAAACAGGTTCTGCAGGCACTTTCTGCCGATCGACTGCACAGAGTGCCGACCGGCAATCAATTGGTGCCCGATAGCTTCATCAACAGCCGATGACCACATCCTACTGCCGGCGGCAATTCTACTCAGCCGGTGGTGTCTCCCAATGTCTAGGGAAGCAATTCTAAGACTTTGGTAGTCTCCAGAGGGGCAGAGCAGGGAAAACAGAGGCAGTCTATGCATGGCAGTGCACTTCCGAGCAGGACCCGAGTACGCGTGCATTCGAGCCTTCTCCTCGAGGCTGCTGTTTATTGTTTCTCTTAGATTAATTAATCTGCTTAATTAATTTAGTTGGTTTGTAATAATCAATTAGCTTGCGAGTTAGTTAATTTGTATTATTCTTTTGGTCCCTCTGGGCGAGGGCGAATCTGTAATAAGTGTGGGTGCGTGTGTGTGCATGTCTTCCAATTGTAGACACCCCATTTTTGACCGACCTTAAGACTCAGACGTCACCGATTAAGCGCTTGGTGATGTTGCATATTGTGCTCGTTCAGAAGCCTCAGAGTCTCGGCCGTGAGCCTTGCCTCCAGACTTCCGAACCCTCTTCTGTGCCTTGCCTCGGTTTGCGAACCAGACTCGGTTTTCTCTGTTTCTTTCCTGAGGGAGGGAGAGGTCCGTAGACCATCTCTCAGTGGCCGTGGGCTACATTTGTGGCTGTAGGCCATTTTGCCCATTTCAGAGCCCGGTTCCCGGTTTTCGGAGCCGTCAGGCCGTGTGCCTCGGTTCGGGACCGCCTAACTATCTCCGATTGCTCCGGTTTTTGGCATGCATCTTATTTACTCCCTTTTGAGGGACACTGAGGTCTGAGAGACCCACTTCGTGGTCGAATACCACTCCCGGTGCTTAACAGTCAGTTTTCAGGGCCCCGGACTGCGCGTTTCGGCCCCCGAACCTTCATTTTGCATCGGTTTTCGTTCATTTTTGGCAGGGACCTCTGGTTCATCACCAGGAAGGTCATAGAAGGGTGGGAGGCCAGTAATTGTTCCAGCAATCAGTTATATTCCATTTTCGCCCTCCGACGCCCGTTTTTTCTCACTTCCAAGCCAATGTTGACCACCCTAGGGTCACTTTCTTCAATCCTAACCCCCATATTTGTGTTGTAGACACCTGGGAGGACACAAATATCATGGCCGGCCAGTAATTCCACCTGAACTTTTGAACCCCTTTGAAAAATGGCTTGTTCTCTCTCCTGTTTACAGTTGCCAATTTTGACCACAGCTGTGTTGAGGGCACACTGGGAGGCCACCAATCTGTGGTGGCCGGCCATATTTTACTTGCACTTTTGACCCTTGGCCGGCCGGGGGGTGGCCGGCCGGCCACCTGCAACTCAAAGTTGGCCGGCCATATCCTTGCAATGTGTATATTCCAGCTGTATATCTTTTCCCCCAAAAACCTGTATCCGGGGGACAACTTTTGGGGGGAAACTTGATCCATTTTCCCCCCACTTTTTCCCTCCATTTCTCCCCCATTTTTGTCTACATAACAGAGCCTCCAGCTCTGGTCTGAGGGTTGGAAAATTGCTTGAGCTCATACATACATATCTCCCTCTATCTCTCATTTTCAAAATTCCTAAGTCCTACACCTCATTTCTTCATCACCACCAAGCACCACCACCACTACTCCATTTCCAGCAGCTTGGGAGCTTTCAGCAGCTAGGAGGCATTTTCTCAAGCCAAGAAGCATCCAAGGTAGTCTTCAAGGGTAAGCATCATTTCCCCTCTTTTGAGCTCATTTTGCAACATTTTTCTAGCCCTTTGCTTGTTGTTTTGAGCTCCGACCAAAACTGAAAAGGTCATTTTTTTGAGCTCATTTCTTGTTTCATTAAGGGCTCAACACTGTTTGAGCCCCCATGTTGCACTTGCTTCAATACCCTCTTGAATGCCATTTTCTTGCAGTATTTTTAGCTTGTGTGTGATCTGTTTTGGGCCTGATGTAAACTGTAAATAGGCCTATTTTGAGCCCCTCTTCAACATTGAAGAAGGGCTCAACACTTTGGGGACCTCCATATATCACTTGCCATTGTACCCCTCTTTGGTCCCCATTTTTGCATGATTTGTTAGCTTATCTTGCTTCTGTTTTTGGCCATGATCAGAACTGAAGTGGCCATATTTTGACCCCCTTCATGTTTCATTAAGGGTCTTTGGCTGTTTGATGAATATTTTGTGTACTTCATGTTATAGCCTTCTTGTGGCCTAATCTTGCATTGCATTTTGAGCATGTTTGTATACTGATTTGGGCTTGATCATCTACTGTAAAATGCCATATTTTGGGACCCTCTTCAACATTATTGAAGGTCCCTCACTTGTTTGAGACCCCATATATCAGTTACTTCTTTGCCCCTTTGTTGGCCCATTTCTTGCATGAATTTTGCCATATTTGTATACTGTTTTGGGGCTGCCATAAACTGTAATATTTTTGGCCCTATTCAGTGTTGTAGAAGGGTCTTTCTGTTTGGGCATTGCATCTACCACTTGCTTCATTGCCTCCCTTGCGGAGCCTTTTTGTATGCTTTTAGTCCCACTTTTGCTCACTGTTTGGCCATGCTTTGTAAACTGTAAAAATACTTATTTTGGGGCTGCCTTGCTTCTTTCTTTTCACTTCATTTCAAATTATGCATGCTTTGTATAGCTGTAAGCCATTTCATGTACCTAGTTTTGCATTTCGGGAGATTCCATGCATCGGGTGTCATTTGCCTTGTTTCGGGGCTGTTTTGCCCCTCATTTTGCTACTGATTTTGCATGTTTGCATATCATATTCCATGTCTTGCCATGTCTCATTAGAGTGGCATTTCGTGCCTAGGTCGGTCCTCGGTTTGCGTGCACGCGTGCACGTTCGAGTTGTCTCATTTTCATCTATGGCCTCTTATGTGAGTGTGGCTGAGGCTCTCTCATGTTGGTGTAAGCCCATATTGCATCGCATATGTCATTTTAGTCCTATCGCATTGCGTATGCCATTTCATCCATAGCATTGTGTATGCTCGGTTGTGTATCACCTCGTGTAGCGTGTATGCCATTTCATAGCATTGTGCATGCTAGGATTGTATTTTAGTTGCATTCATGCATATCATGCATATTGCATCGTTTTCGGGATAGGAGTTACCCCGGGCACGGGAAACGAGAAGCGTTTCGTACTCCGAGTGACGGAACGGGTCTCAATTCCCAAGTCACCGACACTCCGGATTATCCATGATGGAGTTAGGTTTTGTTGTAGTGTTCATATGCATTCATTCTATATTGAGTTGTGCAATTCGGCTCCTCGGCCATCATGCATCGAGATGCGTGATTGGTGGCACGAGGATCGAGACATGCATACATTTGTGAAAATACATTGCTATGCCCCTTTCCTGCTCTCTGTTGCAGCAATCAAGAATCAGCGTCTTCCGAGGCTTGGCGCGCTTTTCAAGAACATTGCAAACAGAGGCTAATTGGGGCATCCAGTGGATTTCCGCGCAAAGCAGCCCAAACATGCATCATTCATCATCCGGAGCAGAATCAAGGCAGTCCCTGGCTTGCATGCCAGTTTTATTTTTCTTAGTTAATTTGTAATTAATTAGGAATTTGTACATTATTTGGACTGTATTATTTGGACTGTACTATTCTTTCATTCGGGACTGTATATTTATTGGACCCTCTGCGCGAGGGCATAATTGTAATAAGTGTGGGTGAGTGTGATGTATGTCTTCCAACCCCACGTCTTTCTTCCCTTTTATTTACCTGCTTATGATGGTTAGATTAGGGCATATTTCAATTAGCATACAGTATGACAGCATGTTTGCATCATTCATCTGTTTTGCACGCACCGGGCTCGGCGCATCATACAAACTGCATTTGTATTTCAATTCCAAATTGAATACGTGTTAGCTGTAGCATTCCATATGCCATGTTTAGAATAGCCGAGCCTGCTATAGTTGCATCTTTGCATGTGTTGCATTAGGCATTCTGTGTATTTAGGATCATGCATGATTTCTAATGAGCTTCTGTTTTGGCTTGGAGTACTCGGTGAGTTTTATGCTTTAGCATCCTTGCATGCGTGTGAGTGACTGCCATGAATAGCATGCTTACCATGAGGCTAACTGCTTATGTGATATAACTGCCTTGAATGCCTGTGGGTGGAGGTTGGGTTATTTGGATTGGACAATTCATCAAATGTTTGTTTTAAGCCCACTAGATAGTGGCAAAATCATGTTTTCTAAGCCCACCGAGGGTGGCAAATCCACGTCTTAGCCTACCTGCGGGTAGCAAAACCATTTTCAAAAAACAAACATGAAATGTTTTGTTCCAATTCAGGCGACCAGTCTATACTTGTATGCTGTGCGCATCACATAGTAACCTAGGCTAATAACCGGAATAAGAACGCACAATGTTTTCAAAATAGATATCATGGTTAGTAGAGGCCGGTCTTTGACCGGGCGAGCGGGGGTGCTCACGAAGTGACCTTCCCCAATCGTACCCAAGTTCCCGAGCCGAGGCAACTTTGGTGATGACGGACACGTGGCCTTTGGCACCGAGTCAGGGTTTCCTAAATTTCCCATTAAAAAACATTTAGGTGGCGACTCTGTATCTGGCAAAGCAGTCCATGTTTGGCACTTCTTTTCAAAAAATCTGTTTTCAAAATCGATTTGCCGGATTTGGACTCTTTGGTTCAAGATTAAGAACCGTGACATTTGAGTCCTTGAACTGTAGTGACCCCAATATGAACGGAACGGGACTTAACCCTCCCGGGGCGTTCGGGGACGTCTACAGTTTCTGGCGACTCTGCTGGGGATTTGGAGAACTTGACTCGAACTCATGATATTTTGTTTTGACTACACTTGTGTGTCTCTTTGCATTGCATTTGCATTGGTGCGCCTAGGACACAGTGTTTGCCATCTGTCATTCCTGAACGATTTGCCGGAGGCTTGTCTTGTCAAGGCATGACCATAAGGCTGATCGGCTATGGGCTCTGACAGTATGGGAGCACAAACCCCGGTTTTACCGGGGCACCCTTTTTGACCATTCGACCTAGTGCATATTCGGATCCATAGTGACCATTCCAAACTAGGACAGGTTGCTTACCCGTTTATAGGTTGTTTGAAACCGCTGCGTGCATAGTGAAACCTTAGCTCCTGACAAAATAGGACAGGGAAACCCTACCCCAACATTGGGGTGTTTTGGCTCACTTATCTGTTATGTGCTTTTAGAGTGCGTCTTTACAGGAATGCATGTATCAGTGTATGAGTTTGGGCATCAGGCCTGCGGGCATCAGTCAGTATTTGAGAATCAGTTATCTGCGGGTATCGATTCATTTTGGGGAACAGTGATTCAGGGATTGATCAGTGTTTGAGGACAGTGTGTATTCAGCTTATCAACGTGTGTTGTATGCCCACGTGTGTTGTGTATTTAATTTAAGCTGTTATGCTGCCCGTTTATCTGGTTATTTATTTCCTTTTTGCTTTATTTATCTTTTGCTAGGGGCAGTTTTTAGCACAATTGCTTCCAACCCAGAAGATATTCCCCAAGCACTTGGACACGAGGTCGCCGACTCAATCGATCTGAGGATCTGGTTGACGGACATCCAGTGTTCCACTCTCTACCCCCAATTGTTAGAAGAAGGCCAAGAAGGCGTAGTGTGTCAGAGCAGGGATTACCAGGGCAGCGGGCTGCTTTAGCAGCAAACAGTCAGGTTGGGATTTCTGTTTCCGCCATAGAGATACACTTACCGGTCAGTCAGCTGGACCAACAGAATATGGCCGGGATAGAGGAAATGATGCGTCAAATGCAAGAGAGCATGAGACAGATGCAGGAGGATGCCATCCGCCAAGCGGAATTTTCTAAGCAACAGGCCACAGTCATGGCCCAGCAGGCCGAGCTCATTACTAGGCTGCAACAGCAGAATGCAGCATCAGCTTCACATCAGGTTCCTCCTCCACCAGGGCCCCCATTACCCGAGCAGGCACCTACTGTTCAGAACCTCTGCCAAACACCCAAAACACCGGGCCCAATGTCCAGAATATCCAGAGGACACGAACCTTCCAACGGGGCTGGCTCCGCCCCCACTTCCGCCTCAACTGTCCAAGACCCATACACCTAACCATCCGGACTCTCCCTTCGAGTTCGAGATAGACCATACAGCTCTGAAACTGAGCAAGCTTGAGAAGCTTTTCAAGAAATCACAAGGGGTAAAAGCCATTCCGGACATCGAAGATGGGTACACCGATGTAGCCGTAACATTGCCAGACAGATTCAAGATGCCACAAATTGACCGCTTTGACGGGTCCGGAGATCCCATGGTCCATCTTCGGCTATTCTCAGACATCCTGCGGCCAATGGGCCTAACCCGACCACAAAAGCTTTCCCTGTTTGGCCGAACTTTGTCGGGTGTGGCAGCCATCTGGTACGCGAAGTTAGAAGATGAGGTAAAAAGAAGCTGGGATGAAATGGCTGAGGCCTTTGTTGCACAGTACTCGTACAATACACAGATCGAGATTACAACCCGTGATCTCGAAACAACGAGGCAGGAACCCAAGGAGACTTTCTCAGACTTCGTAACTCGTTGGAGGGCAAAGGCATCGATGATGACTTGAGGCCTACAGACAAAGATCAAATCAGGATGATTGTGCGCAATCTCCAACCGAAATTGATGCAGAAGATGATTGTACTCCCTTTCCCACCTTCTCAGATTTACACGAGATGGGGGTACAGATCGAGGATGCCAAAACAAGGTCTGATCGACCAGGATAGGAGCAACCCAGAAGGACTTTCAACCGTAACAACGCAGGCCCGAGTGGCGCTGCAACTGCACGAGCTTCAGAGTGAGCATGGTCACCACCACTCCCCCTCCCCCAAGACCCACGACAGCCACGCCTTTCTCTGGCGCATCTGGAAGCAATACCCAAAACACCAAATATCAACCCAGAGGCCAAAGAACCTTCACCCCCCTATATATGCCCCTGTCCAAAGCTCTGGGGTGTTAATCAGGAAGAAGCATTTGACGCCCCTAGAGCCGAGGCCACTGCCAAATCCACTCCCTCCCTCTCATGACCCGGCAAAATACTGCGCGTATCACCAACAGCACGGTCATGACACCGACCGTTGTTTCAGATTGCGTCATGAGATCCAGGATCTTATTGACAAGCAGGTGATCGCGCCTCCCGACAAACCCAACGTCACAACAAATCCTCTCCCACCACATAACCAAGCCCCTCCTCCCAACAGAATCAACTTCATCCAAACTGGGGTCGTGTCTTACGATCCTAGTATCTATATCACCCCATCCCACCTACCTAAGCCGGAGGTGATCCTTCCTGTCTGCACTGACTTGTGCATGATGGACATCTCCACAACCCAATCTAAGCCGTGGTGGTGACCACCGAAGATGGGACAGGGCAGATTTCAGAGGAAAGGGTTGCTGAGTCTGAGATTGAACAGTCTGGGAATCTTGCTGAAGGAGCCTATGATCCAAGTGAATACATCCAGTCAGTGGGCCAGTCTGAGCTGAGTATAGGGCTGCCAGAAAGCAGAGTTATGTGTGATTCAGGGGGACAGATTTGAATGGGGAACAATGATCTAACAGCTGTGGGGAGGACTTTGCCAACCTCCAGTTCTTCAGTGACCAAGAATCAGGGATGCAGCAATCAACTGGTTCGAATATGAGGAGTCGGCAGAAGTCGGATGGTTAGATGATCAACCAGACGTTGTAGAATATCAACCAGAACAGGGCCCGGCAGGGGCGAGAGTATCAATGGTGGCCGGAAGGGCCGAGAGTCAGAATACACCGCCGGAGAGCGCCGGCACTAAGAATTTCGCTCAAATTTGGGGATTGTAAATGCAGGGAGTATTGAACCACCAGCTGTACTGACGCAGTTGGAACAACAAAGATTTGAGGATTCCGAGAGAATCAGAAAAGCTAAGGCCCATGTGGGGGTCGAGAGTGCTGTGTGCACGGAACAGAAAATGCTGCGGGCATAAAGACTGAAGGTGCTGCGAGTACGATCATACCGGAGCCGGACAGGTGCTTGTCAGCCGCCAACGGAATGTGGTGGGAAGACGATGACTTATGTCTTGCCCACACGGATGAGGACTGGGGAGGTAACCAACCAGATGATACCTGGTATATTGATGAGATCGCTCATATGACCAGAAGTGGGCGGTATTTCAAGCCCCAACACTTGGACCAACCTGAGGCGTTTGGGAAAGACAAAGAAGCTGAGAAACAAAAGGAGAAACAGATTGAAGAAGAAGCTGTGCTTAAGCAACTAAAGAAGATACAAGCAGACATCTCCATCTGGGGACTGCTTATGGCGTCGAGGGTGCACAGACAGGCCGTCCTATCTGCCATGGACAAGGCCAAACTCTCTATAGACACTACACCAGAGCAGCTGGTTGGGCTGGTTTTTCCGGGAGGAGGTTCCCCGGCATTAACCTTTTCAGACAAGGAACTACCGCCTGAGGGCACAAACCATAACAAACCCCTCTACGTTTCCGTGGAATGTAGAGACAAGTGGATACCGGTGGTACTTGTTGATACCGGGTCCGCCATCAATGTCTGCCCAGCCAGAACAGCGTATGCAATTGGGTTGAAGCCCGCGGACTTCACACCAACTACTCAGGTGATCAGAGCATATGATAATACTAGCAGGGAAGTGATGGGGACTGTCAAGATTCAAACCAAGGTTGGTCCAGGACAACACGACATCGAATTTCATGTCTTGGACGTTCCCGCAACCTTCAACCTACTCTTGGGGCGGCCGTGGCTGCACCAAGTGAAGGCAGTCTCTTCCACTCTACATCAGATGGTGAAATACCCCTATGGAAAGGGAGTAGCCATTGTGTTCGGGAACTCATCAATCCATCCGCCTCCGGAGGTATCTACGCCAGTCCTGGAAATTGAGCATGGCACAGAGGACGTATTCTTATCAGGATTCACTTTGGCCGAGGCCCGGGTAGTACAGAATATTATGGCTGTGAATGAGGGGGTGTACGTCAGTGCTCAATCCGTCTACCTCATGAACAAGCTACAACACATCCCCGGGATGGGATTAGGAAGGAGCGGCCGAAAAGGCGTCGCAGCATTGGCCGAAGTGCCACATAACCCTCATACATTTGGTTTGGGTTATCTGCCCACCAAAGAGGACTGGGTGAGGAAGGGAAAAGAAATGGCTGGAAGAGCCAGAGCAAAGCAAGCTGGGAAGCCTTTTAAGTTAATGCATAGGCCCATTCAGGGTACCCTGAACGGACGCTTTGTCCGGGAGGGGGAGGACTTTCCATTTTGCGGCTTCCCAGAGCCGTGGATAAACGTGGAGAAGAAGCGCGTGCCAGGCTTCGAGATCTTCTTCGACCTGCAACTATCCGGGGATGACGTTGCCATAGAGCAGACAGACCCGTCAGCTGAGGCTGAGCAGTGTAAAGCAGTGGATCCTGAGGGCATAGAATTTGAAACGGGGGTAGCTGTAACAAGCCCGCGGGGGACCTCGCTACAGCTCAGACTCCCTTTTTGTGTTACGGTTCGTAATCTGAACCAAAGAGTCCAAATCCGCCGGCAAATCGTTTTGAGAAAAAAATTTTTTGAAAAGTGCCAAACATGGACTGCTTTGCCAGATACAGAGTCGCCACCTAAATATTTTTTAATGGGAATTTAGGAAACCTGACTCGGTGCCAAAGCCACGTGTCCGTCATCACCAAAGTTGTCTTGGCTCGGGAGCTTGGGTACGATCGGGGAAGGTCAGCTATGAGCACCCCCTTTCGCCCGGTCCGAAGACCGGCCTCTACTAACCGTGATATCCGATTTTGAAAACGTTATTCTTATTCCGTTATTAGCCTAGAATTACTATGTTATGCGCACAGAAACAAGTATAGACTAGATTGCCTAATTTGGAATAAACATTGCATATCCGTTCGTTTTGAAAAGCTTTGGAATTTGCTACTCGCAAGTAGGCTAAAACACGGATTTCAACGAGTTTTTCCAACTCAAGCAATCCAACCTCCACCCACAGGCATTCAAACAGTTTATCTCATATAAGCATTTAGCCACATGGTAAGCCTACTGTCATGTTAACATTCACACGCATGCGAGATGCTAAAGCATAAAACTTACATCGTACTCCGTGCCAAAACAATAAACTAGTTAGCAACATGCATGACCTAGTTCATGTTAAGTGACTAATGCAACGCATACAGAGTGCAATTAGACAGGCTCGGCTATCCTAAAATGACATGTGAAATGCTACATTAACAAGTATTCAATTTGGAAATTGAAATACAATGCGGTTAGCGTGATGTACCGAGCCCGGTGCATGTAACAAATGCATGGATGCACGCATGCATTGCATAAGGTATGCTAAAATAAACGTGCCCTAATCTACCATCGTAAGCAGGTAAATAAAAGGGAAGAAAGAAGTGGGGTTGGAAGACATACACACCACTCACCCACACTTATTACAGATTTGCTCTCGCCGGAGGACCAAATAATAATACAATTAATAACTACGCAAGCTAATTAAATATTACAAATTAATTAATTAACAAATTAATTAATCTAAAAAAAACAGTAAACCGCCTCGGGAAGAGGGCTCAATGCATGCGCGCTCGGATTCCGCTCGGAATTGCACTGCCATGCCTAGCCTGCCTCTGTTTTCCCTGCTTTGCTCCTTCTGAAAATTGCCAAAGTCCCAAGGATGCCTTCTCAGGATACTGGGGAATCATCACCGGCCAAGTAGAATGATCACCGGCAGTGAATTTGTTGTCACCGGCACAAAATGAATCCACCGGCTGTCTATTGACTGCCGGTCGGCACTAAATACTGCCGGCCGGCAATAAGTTCCTGCAGAACCTGCAACTCACAGCAGCAGAGGGCAAAACTTGCATGGCAATACAATTCAAGCCATTTATGCACCAATCACACTCCCTATCATGTCAATGACTCAAGGGAGGACGTGCCTCGATTCTCGGGCCACCAATCACGCATTTCCATGCATGATGGCCCAAAGAGCCAAGTGTGCAACTTCTATTTCAAATGAAATGCAAACTAAGCAATCAAAGAGCCCAATCCCTATCACCAAATCAAGAGACAAGGCATGCATGCAAGATGCATTGCAACCTAATCATGTTAGCTAGGGATGCAATATGAGCGTGTGAACAAACAATGCAAGCATACAAGCAATCATGAGGTAAGCATGCAATCAAGTAAATGATGGTCTTAAACATGACTTAGGCAACTCCAAATAGGCCTAAAATCAGTGGCCAAAATGCAAAGGAAATGAGACCAAACACACATACACACATGCACACATGCAAGTAAGTTGGACCAACACTTAGACACTAAACAAGCAACTTCCAAGCACACTTGAAAGGGGATATCATGGACAACTAGCACGCAATATAAGCTCTAAAATTCATGCTAGAATGTGGTGCCAAACCAAGCCAAATGAAGCAAACATAAGCGTGCAAACATAGTCCAAGTACTTGAGGCAAGTCATGGAGCTTTGAAGCACATTTAATCACAACAAATATGGCATGCATTAAACAACTAAAAACAGATTTTTGGCATGTTAAAACAAGGCCAAAGGACTACTTAGATGGCATCTAAGTGGCTCAAATTCAAAGGTATGCACAAATGCACTTTCAAGGAGCATACAACACAAGCTCATAAGGCATTAAAGAGGCATGCAAGGCAAGCATACAAGCATGTTAAAGGGACTGAAATAGCATGGAAAATGGTTCCAAACCATTGAAATGATGCAAACAAAACATGCTATACACTTACAATATTTGAGGCCAACAAGCCCAAACTACAAAGAGGCTATACCAAACATGCCAAGATCGACCCAAACAATTATGGACAGACCTAAAACATGATGAAATAAGCACAAGAGCTTCACAAAGCTAAGCCTAAAACATGCTAGAATTAAAGGCACACAACCTAAGACATGTTAAGGGATCACAAGGCATTACATGGCAACTATGCTAAGCATGCATAAGGGACCAAAACCAACTCTTAGCAATGTTATATCATGGCATAATAAACATAAAATGCAGCCTAGACATGCTCAACACAACACTCAACGAAGGCTTCCTCAAGAGGCCAAAACTTGTCCTTTTCAAGGACAACAAGGAGAGGGGGTGGCCCCCTCCTTCTTGGGGCTTCAAGGCATCATCTACACCACTGAAATCCCTCAAGATTTCAGTGGTGAAGAGACCCAAACACCAAAATCCCGGAGCTCAACAAAATAGCACAAAAAATGAGGCCTTCAAGGCCTAAGAGGGGCCAAACTCCCCAAAGCACAAAGCACCCTTAATAAACTATCAAGAGGACTAAAAAACAGAACCTTTTTGTATTAAACACCAAGCGCAAAAACAGTTCAAAGATAGTTAAAATGGAGTGCAAGAATGGGGTAAAAAGAGGACTAGTGTCTTACCCTTGTAGACCTCTTCACCAAAGATGATGTTGTTGCTTCCTTAAGCTCTAATCTAGCCAAAAACTCTAAGGACAACCTCTTGGAACCTCAGTAGCCAAGGGAAGGTGAAACACTAGGTGCTTGTGTGCAATATGTGGACTAAAGCACCTAGTGTACAAACAAGAGAGCAAAAGAGAGATAGGATGATATAGAACTCAAACCCTAAAACCAGAGCTTCTCTGAGGTCTTTTCTCTCTAAAATGTCTAACTCTCCAACCCTTGAGCCAAGAGGAGGAAGGGTTCTCTTATAGGCAACCAAACTTACAAGTTAAGCCACCAAGAAGCTCATCCCTCCATACACGTATGTCGAGGGAAAGAAGATGCAAGACAGCTGCCTTAAAATATCTCAAAAAGCAACTGAACAGTAGTCGGCTGGGCAAAAATGTCATTTTGCCAAAAAGAGTGCCGACCGGCAACAAATAGTGCTGACCGGCAATATATATTGCCGGTGGCAACACAAAACCAGCCGGTGGCCTCTAGCCACTGCCGGTGGTGCAAGGGGATGTCTCACAAGGCATCCTCTGCCTTCCAAGGCAAAAACACAAGTGTTTGGTGTAAAACCAGACACAAACAGTCGAGTTCGGAGATCCTGAGACAAGGCGCGTAGCCGAGAACTCCGGGAACTCCAAACGAACACAAACATGGATGATCACCGGGTGTTCAAACGGTGACGTCCAAGTCTTGAGGACGTCAAAAATGGGGTGTCTACAGTTGCCCCTATTTGACGGAACTCGGAAGTCATAACAATGACGGGAGTGAACGTCAAAGCCCAGAGACGACCCATTATTGACAAGGCCGAAGACTTGGACAAACATACAAAGCGCAAACAAGGTATGCGCCCGAAGGCAGGGGCAAAATGCAAGACAATGCAAGAAGCCGAGCATAACTTATGATCATGCAAAGAAAGCTGTAATGAAGCACACATGCGACAGTTATAAGCTAGCATGCACCAAACTACACTATAATGCAGAAAGGATGTAAGAGAATTATACAATTCTCAATACGTCTCACTCGGAGGATACAATACCTGTGCGGCTCGTCCGGTTGCACCGGCCTCAAATGAGCCGTACATACAATATCGTGCCTGAAAAGAAAGCAAACTTAACAGGTGCAATATTGTTAGCAATATGCATGACAATGCGAAATGAATGCAAGATGATACGCAATATATACAAAACAATGTATGAATAATGCAAATGAAAATGCAATGCAATTGAAACTAATGTAATGCAAATGGTATGCAAAACTTCAAAACAAATATAAACAATGCAAATAATATGCAATGTAATATGCAATGCAATTGAATCACGATCCAATCATGAGCGGTTCAAAACCACACCTATGTCAAATAGATTGATGGAAGTAACAAGTCTGTCTACCATAGAACGATGTCTGAACTATGAGTGATGTAGACGGACACAAGAACAAGTATTGGGTGGAATGACATAAGTGGGGTAACGACCCGCTGAGGAAAGAATAGTGATCCTAGAGCCGGATGCAACAATTACACTACAATGCAATAAATACAATGGATAGGGCGTGTAGCCAAACCGTATCTCGCTTAGGAAGGGGATGCATGCATACAAGCCGCATCTAGTCACAGAACTGTACGCGTGCAAAACTGTGCTTTGACGTGAAAAGTATGGACACATACCAGACCAAGCTCAACAAGGAAAGGCGCAAGCCATAAATGGGGAAATGCAGTGGATGCATGCAACTAAAATGCGATATATACAACATGCAATGGAATGGATATTTACAATGGATAAGTGAAGGCGAAACATGCGTATCGACGCAAGTGAAGAATGCACGACAATGCGGGTGGAAGCGAAACGTGCACGTCAACGCAAGTGAAGAATGCACGACAGTGCGGGTGGAAGCGAAACGTGCGCGTCAACGCAAGTGAAGAATGCATGACAATGCGGGTGGATAATGCAGTGGGTGCATGCAAACTATAATGCAATATAGATGAATGTTTACAGAAAATGTATGACATCTGCACTATATTACAACGAAATGCATGACATATGCATGGTTTTTTTTTTTTTTTTGAAATGCATGACATATGCAATATTTACAATGATGCATGACATATGCGATATGATGCAATGACTGCGATTGCAGTTTTCCCTATTCTCCCAACAGGGCGATATACTAGGTTGGTTCAGTATCCAGAACTGAGGCGTAGACACGCCGCCTCAACCTATGGGGCTTCCATACAGATTTCAAGCCGAGGGTACACCCCCTGGGTATTTAAACCAGACTTTAGTCTCGGAAATCCTGAACCTTTGCGTTCTAGGCATGAGCCGTTCAAACTCTAGTTTTCACCGTCCCCATTGGTCTCCTAGGAACTCACCGCAAACACAGGCTGGTGGCTTTACCAGACCACCGGAAGTCGTTCGGCACGACAAACACCAAAGGAATTGCACCTTCAGAGGATTTAAGGTCTCCTAGACCGGGATGCAATGCATGACAATGCATGTTTTCTTTGAATGCAGATGATGCATGATGTTTTTGAAATGCGCGCCAACGCGCGGCTCTTGAGATGCATGCCAAATGCAATGAGGTGTGCACCTTAATGCACCGAAGGTCTTGCACCTCCCAAGAATTTAAGGTCTCCTAGACCGTGCGTGTTTAAGGTCTCGCCAGACCATGACGCAATGCACAAGCTAATGCGATGCGCTAAACAGCGCGATGCGCTAAACAGCGTGATGCGTTCAGACAACGCGAATGAAGGTCTTGCACCTCCTAAGGATTTAAGGTCTCCTAGACCGTGCGTGTTTAAGGTCTCGCCAGACCGGCGCGCAACAATTATACAACACTTTAAGTGAATGCGATGCAAGCGAATAAACTTGAACCAAACTACATCTCATGCAGCAAGGATTAAGAGAATTAAGCAATTCTCACGGCGCCTACGCGGAGAAGGCTAAAAGCGACTACCGAGAACACTCGGAGTCTCAAACACAACGTCTCTCTGCGTATCGTACACAGGAGAGGAAAGAGTGACACTTTTCAACGTAGTACACGCGAGAGAAGAAAGGGAAAAAGCAAAAAGAAACCTCTCAGCGTAGTACACGCGAGAAGGGAAAGACAAAAGGCCTCTCAACGTAGTACACGCGAGAGGGGGGAGAGTGCGAGACAACGCACATGGGACACGCATGCCGACGCAAATGGGGCAAATGAGACACGCGTGCCTCATAAGAATGGAAAATGGAGTGCAATGAGGTACGCGTGCCTCGAAGGATGCAAAATGAAGCCAATGAGGTACGCGTGCCTCGAAGGATGCAAAATGAAGCCAATGAGGTACGCGTGCCTCAAAGGGGATGCAGAACAATGCAAGTGTGACACGCATACCACACGAAATACAAAACAATGCAAGTGTGACACGCATGCCACACGAAATGTAAATCAAGGCATGATGTGCGAGGCAATGTATGCATTGAGGTACATGACAACGCGTGAAAACGCTTGTAATAAAATGCATGATAATGCATGACGGCGCAATGCAACGCACCGATCAGTGTGATGAATGTATGCAACGCACACGGGGCAACTTTTGAACCTTGTAAAAACCAAAAGGATACAAAAGGATACATCTTCGCATGAATTTGAATGCCGCGCGCGGAAGACACGATCCGAAGTCAAAACGGAGGCCGGTTGAGCATTGGAAACGCACCGTTTTGCACTGTTTTGAACAACAAAGGCCCTAAACCACACTTTCAACCCAGAAAAAGGTGTAGGAGTCTTGGAAATCACTGAGGAAGGGCACCAGAGGCCCACCGGTAGTCAGGGAACATCACCGGCCGTCCATCGGCACTAAAACAAATCCATCGGCAAACTATTGTGCCGACTGGCACAAAATTCCTGTGTCGGGGCAGTTTTGGTATTTCGCTACGGGTGTTTTAAAATAGGGCCTCCAACCTTATTCTTTTCACTTTTCCTTGCTCAAAAATTCCTCCCCCTTCTCTCTAGAATAATTTCGGCCTTCGATCCTCGCATTTTCTCGCGTTTTAGGCTCGATTTCGTCGTTCGATTCGCGAATACCTTCGCGTTTCGCACATTTTCGACCGATCAAAATTTCATTTCGGCACATCCTTTGCCATTTTCATCTTTTTGGGACTTGTTCCCCTCGATCTCTTCTAGATATCCGTGCCTTTTTCCGTCCCGACCCTTTCCGGCCATTTTCCACCCTCCCGGGGGTTGACTTTCGAGTTGACTCTTCGCATTCCGAGCCGATTTTCATTCTTCGACCATTTTCCCGTCATTCTCGACATGGCCGACGACGTTCCACGTGGCGGGACTCCCTCGGATCACGAGATGGATCCCGAGGTCGAGCTCCTCCCATTGAGCGAGCGCCCTTTCGATCCGGCGACCTACCGGCCGGCGATTCACGTTCTACCACCTGACGGACTACGCCAGTTTAGGAGCTTCGACATGGCGTTGGATCCCGAGCTTCTGCTGCGCGAGCCTACCTCTCACCTTTCCTTCGGCGCTTCCGAGGTAACATCTTTTCTCTGCTTTAATTTTCTGCACTGTAGAACCTTTTAACTGTCAACTGCCACAGCCGATTAGATCCTTTAATTGCTTTAGCTCTGATATTCTGATGCATTGTGTATTGTAGTTGATCACAAACAAACTTGCAACTGATATCTGTTTAAGAACAACACGCGCACACACTGCACTAGCCTTGAACCACTCAAACGACGGCACACACCGCATTTCACTGCAAACACCGACACCCGACAACTATTTGAATCTGAAAATATTGCACGCATGCCATATTTGCACCGAGCCACTCAAACACACTGACGCATCATATGTTGTTGTTCACTGTAAACACACTGGCACCCGATACCTGTCTGAATCTGAAAAACTTGCACGCATGCCACATTTGCACCGAGCCACTCAAACACACTGACGCATCATATGTTGTAGTTCACTGTAAGCACACCGGCACCCGGTATCTGTTTGAATCTGAAAAACTTGCACGCATGCCACTTTTGTACTGATTTTGACTGTTTCTTCAAAACTGTACGTTTTATATTGCTTCGCAATTTCTTATTTGAAAACAGGGAGATTCCCATACCATCCGCAGGTATGGGAATACCGTCGCTCGTGCGTGGTATGGTGAGCTTCCCGATGCAGTTTGCCGCATCGTAGACCAAGCTGGCTTCGGCGCATTCTGCAGGGGACTTTCCCAGCTCACGACATGCAGACCTCTTCTTGCCGCCCTGGTGGAGAGGTGGTGGGACACCACCGATTTGTTTCACTTCTCCGCAGCTGGGGACATGACGATGACCCCTTATGACTTCTCGATGCTCACAGGCATCGGGGTAGGGGGTGATCCGATCCCCTTCGACATTGATATGGATGAGTGGACCGCAGCTCAGGTCTACTTGCTTGGTGCGGCAACGCCTCTCGCGCCCCGGCTTTCCGGTACTCCTGGTTCGAGGTGCAGTTCGGGTCCAGCCCCTCCTCGTTGACGCAGCTCCGATGACCCCAGAGGCCTGGAGAGGTATGCCCGCGGCTTCCTCATGTTCCTTCGGGTGACTATCTTCGCCGACCGGGCGAACACAATGCCTCTCTGCCTTCTCAGTGCACTGGTGGATGTCAGAGACATTTTGCATTTGACTGGGGTGGTGCCGCTCTGGCCACCCTTTATGGATACTATGAGCTCAG
Organism: Camellia japonica; assembly: GCA_030407325.1. Taxonomy (NCBI): domain Eukaryota; kingdom Viridiplantae; phylum Streptophyta; class Magnoliopsida; order Ericales; family Theaceae; genus Camellia; species Camellia japonica. The sequence continues at coordinate 98,019,805 of JAPPVO010000002.1, read as the reverse complement.
CCTCCCGCGGCAGTGGACAGTTGCTCGGGGGTTACTTGGCGTGCTTGGGAGGTACATTTCTTTTTCTGCCTTCATTTCCGTTGCTTATTTTCTGTACTCTGCACACTGCACACACTGTAGTCTGCTTTACACTCGCTGTACCGTACACACGGCACACACATACTCTGCTTTACACTTTCTGTATACTATACACACGGCACACACTGCACAATATACTACACAGCACTGCTCTGCTATTTCTGACTTCTATTCTGCATTCTGTTTTATCTGATAAATGCACTGGTATTTATCTTGCAGTTGTGGGTTTACACCTACTTTCCCAGGCTCGCTCCTGTACCCGAGGCGGAGACCCCTCTGGTTGTCCCTTTTTCACGCCGCTTTGACGGGAGATGCACCCGGAGGCCCCGGGAGACCTTCAGCCTTCCGCCGCTACTTCGACACCATCACCCCTGCCGAGGTATGTTTTACTTGCAGTTCATTTAAGCTTCGTCTTCCACTGTATATTAGCCATAACAGTAGGTAACAAACTGTATTTCAATTTCAGATCACCTGGCAGCCATGGGCTCCACTGCCAGGCGATGCGGGGATCGGTTTGCCGGTGCCGATAGACCTCACGTTACCGGATTCTGCTCGAGGGCCCGGTCTGTCGGGCTTGGTACCTGGGTGAGCGTTTCCTGCGCAGACCCTAGGCTTACCTGAGCAGATAGTCCCGGTGCACCCTCCTGAGCACATGCGGGATACTGAGAGGTTCACTGCCGAGCAGATGGCAGACTACACCATTGGCTGGGAGGCTGACGATTTCCGAGGCGAGGGTGATTACTCAGAGTACGTCCGGACCTTCATCATGTGACCTCTGAGCGGCGGCCGCCGAGTGGAGAGAGAGAGACCTGCGGCACCAGCGGCTGGAGCAGGAGCTGGAGGGGGAGCGCCGAGGAGGGCTCGAGTCCGTGGCAGGGGTAGAGTTCAGCGAGGGCGAGGGACCGGTTGGCCTGCTCTGCCCGCTGCTTTGACTTTCCGAGGACAGGGTGGGGCGACCTATCAGATCCCTTTGCTCCTCCACCAGCTGACCACGAGTTTGTCGGTGTCCCCGACTTGCCTCCGGTATGTATTACTGCATTCTTCGTCTTGCACTGTTATTTCATTTCAGTTTATTTGATATTCCACAGAATATTGATGCATCTGATACTTTTGCAGGCGTCTTCTGAGTACACCCCAGTCATTGGAGATGAATGCCTCCATGATGGGGATGCTACAGCGGACCTTCGATCCTAGCCCTTTACAGCATTCCGGTATGTTCTTCTGACGCAACCTCAAACCATATACAAACTGCTTTACATAATCTGATGCATAACACAACATCTGATAAACTGCTCACGGCATCTGATACACTGTACTCACACTGCATCTGCACTGATTCACTGTTCACATACATACACTGTACTCATACACTGCATTCTGCACTGATTTACTGCTCACGGCATTCACACTGTACTCATACACTGCATTCTGCACTGATTTGCTCACGGCATTCACACTGTACTCATACACTGCATTCTGCACTGATTTACTGCTCACGGCATTCACACACTCATACACTGCATTCTGCACTGATTTACTGCTCACATTCTGATGATGTTGCCTTTCATGCTTTTTCAGCCTCCCTTCCAGATTCCTCCGGTGGGTGGCGCTCCAGCTGGACCTCCCATTTCTACTCGGGATGGCAGAGCATATCCCCGCACCAGAGGGGGCGCACTCATGTCGGGAGCAGCTCGCGGGCTCCGGTTCCGGATGATGAGTCTGAGGCAGAGACAGAGGCGGAGGAGACCGATGATGGCTCGGACTCGAGCTCAGACGGTGATGCCCCTAGGTGGTGCCCCTGTTGATGACGCTCCTGGACCTTCGTCCAGGAAGAGGACCAGGACAGATTGATGGCCCGGCCATTTTTGACATTTGATACAGATTTTGCTGTTTTCTTCTTTTTGCATTTTCCCCTTTTGTGTAGTTAGGGTACTTTGTACTGCCGCAGGCAGATTTTGTTTCCAAAACTTATGTACTTGAAAAGATGATATGAAATGAAACAAACTTTTTTCTGAAAAAGTGTTTACATTTGTGTATATTTCATACCTTGCACTGTATTGCATCATATTACACCTCAAATGTAAATGATATTGATCTGTTGTCTGAAAATTGAGCACTTGCACTATGATAATCGGATAACCAACCAACTAACAGCAAACAACTCATACAAACCACTACTCAAACTGATAACAGCCCACTCTACTGGGGATTGATCTGCATACAGCATAACACAGCTCGGTTCATTCTGCACACAGCAAACCCTGAACAAATAACCCAATCTGACAAGACGGATCACAAAACAAACTGACACGGTTGCAGTTGAAACACACTCGGATGTCCCAAATTTTCCTTTCTTCTCTTGCTTCGCACGAATGTAGAGAATGGCACAGCATTCTGAGCACAAACGATTTTGAAATAAGAAGGGTTTTCAACCGGGTATCGAGCCTACCACAGAACACAGCGAGACAGACTCAAACAAAGAAACAAAAGGCACACGACCTAAACAACGAGACACTCGGAAAAGACTCAAAGCCAAAATCCGAGACCGACAAATCAAAAGACACGACACACGGACATGTTTACAAAGAGAGACCTCAATCTCGAGGAGCCAATTCCTCCGGGTATTATTTCCCACCCTTTCTGATTTGTGATACTCACATCACTCGGCCCTCAGGCTCGGTTTTTCTCTCAAAACCCTTTTCTTACTTTTCTCTCCTGCTCCTCTCTATTCTTTATTCTCTCATTTTTCATCCCTCCCCAGGGTGATTGGATGAATAGGAAGTCAGGTTCACCCCAGCCTGTTAGCTCACGGCTATTTCTTCTGGTGAATAGAGTGCCTTTCGGCAAGTATGTTGCGGGGAAAGACAGAAGACCTGACTCAACTGTGCCCCTAGTTCGTCACTTTGACCATTTTTTGTTTTCTAAAACAGTTTTGATCAAAATGAGAGTTGGATTAACACACTTATTCGATTTTTGATTTGAAAATCATGCGAATCAGGCTGTGAGCACTGAAAATTCTCCTTTTGGGTCCAAACATGGTCCAATTTTGAAAAATGAAATAGTTTTCGAGAAAATAAGTCAACCTTCAGTAAAATTTTCAAAAACTATTTTTGCAAACAGTCAACGCTCAACGAGCGCGGAACTTACCCTCGAGATATGCAACCTCGGATCGGAGGCAATGGAAAATTGCCCCTGGCTTAAAGGGGGATAAGGCAACGGAAAGTTGCCCCTGGTTTGGACGGTAACTCAGGGCAACTTATGGCACTTATGCATGGCGGAACGGAAAGTTGCCCCTTGTTTGGATGATGCCGCGCATTGTAAGCCAGTCCTTGTTGACGACGATCGGACCCTCGGACGCGGAGGAGACGAAGACGGTTTGAATCAATATATGGACAGTCACCTGGAAGGTGTTGGTGGTTGGACTTCAAGAGAAGTTAATCACGTAGTTCCAGGTTGCTGTAATCGAGACATTGGATTCGGAGGAGGCAAAGTGATCAAAACCATGACATGGACTGAGACGCTATGGAAGCGTTGGGGGCTGGACTTCAAGATGAAGTTGCCTACGTATCCCAAACATGGGAATCAAGCCTTACGTAGTTCCGGTTAAGGTACACTCGGGTATTTTAACCTTCACTGTTTAGGCTCTAACTTTTGCCAAGGTGCCCAATGCGGGTTTTCGACCTTGCGAGCTATGTTTTTCTTTTCTTTTCTTTTTTTCTTTTCTTTTCTTTTCTTTTTTCATTTTTTTTTTTTCTTTTTTTTTCTTTTTTTTCTTTTCTTTTTTTTTTTTTTTTTTTTTTTTTTTTTTTTTTTTTTTTTTTTCTCTAACTTTTGCCTGGGCCGCCCTTCCGGGTTTTCGGCCCAGCGAGCCTCTCAAAGGGTAAAAGTGTAGCAAGCCCATGCCAAATGGTTTTGAGATTGAAGCCTTCTGTATCCAGGAGAACTGTTGTGTTGATTTGCAGAAAAGTCCATCACGGTTGCTTCACGAGCCTTGCCTGGTGGGATCTGATCTCCTTGATCTGACTTTGATGCCTCTTGCTCGAGGGCTGCCTCAAAATGGGCCACACAGGCGTTTCATGGCACTGTTGAATGTTTTGAACGGATTCCAGTTTGCAACAGATAAATTGAATCTTGAGGCTGAGAGCGATCCTGGGCTGCACAATCTCAAGAGCGATTCCACACAGGTCTTCGCAAGACCGCAAAACATTTTGTTTTTGAAAGTTTTTAAGAAAGCGACAAATCGCTCGCGCTGAAGATAGTGTGGAACCAGTCTGGATCAAACCAGGATCCTTCTCAGTACTCACGCCGACAAGCATGATTTCATTCATTAAAAGCTTAGCGCCTCTCTTTCTCTCAAAATGATCAAAATTTTAAAAACCCGAGGAATTCCTTCCTCTTCGTTTTCATCACCGCAGTGTTCGAAAAGGGTTTTATGAAAAGCTTAGGTCATTACACGATGTTTAAGGCACAAGAGAGTAGGCGATGTACTGTCGTTCCATTCACATCTCTGGCACGGCTGACTCAAATAGCAACAAATACGGAACGTGATAGCCACAGCTGTTTCATTCAGATTTGTGGTATAACTGGCTCCGGCAGCAACAGACTCAAAAAGCAAAAACAACTAATTACAAGACAAAACGGTGTTTGAGGCAACAACCCCGAAATCACCTGGTATTCTATACAAGAGGGACTGACTCATTACAACAAGACAGACCCTGTAAGCAAAAGGACTGACTCAAATGAGACAGACTCAAGACAAAACAAAAGACTGACTCGACACCCAAGTCAGAATTTACAAAATTACATTAACAGATGCCCAAAAATGCGTGCCAAACGCCACATCCAAAAATGCGCCAGGCACTGCCCACAGGCGGTTCACCTTCTGATTACATACTCGCAGTATCTGTGTCCTCAAAATCCAACAACTGGGTGGTGACGGACTTTGCTGAGGTGGGGGAGGATAACCTCGTTGTCAATCAAATCTTGCACCTCATGACGGAGGCGGAAACAATTGTCGTAGCATGGCCTGTCTGCTGGTGGTACGCACAGTACTGAGCAGGATCATGTGTAGCAGGGAGATTCTTCGGAGAGGCCGAGGCTCCAGGGGTTTAAGGTGTCCCCTCCAAAGGATTTGAAGTGCCTTGGACAATGGCATGTAGAGAGCATGGAAGACCCTGCGCCCTCGGGGCAGGTACTTTGGAGCCTGAGCACTCTTGCTAGATGCACTAGCGAACGGATCGGCGGGTGCGGCCTTGGATTTCTGATCCTTTCCGGATGCAAGGTTGGGAGCGGGAAGAACTGTTTTGGCATGACGGGGCCTATCCCGATTCTCTGATTGACTGGAACTGCCCTCAGGCGGAGTGGGGAAAGCATCCTCCACAGCTTTTGTCACAATGCAGATATCTGTTGCTTGTTCATCCCCCGGCTTTCAAAGCCTCTACTGCCCACAGCAGTTGTTCGATAGGGTCGGCATCTGCCTTCATCTTGCCTTTGTCTCTGGCCTCAGCCTGATCTAGATTTGGTTTGATGCGTCGTTGCCATAGCTGGAGGCCATCTCCGGTTGGCTGAGTTCAATTACAATTCGCCCAAGCGGGGGCTCCTGGGGTACAAAGCCTCCGGCATATGGTGCTGGTGGCGAAACAGACATTCCATAGGCGAGATCCGCCACGGATCTTTGAAGATCACCTATCATTCCCATTAGTTCAAATGTAGTAGGCTCGCGAGCCTGATATAGTGAGGGGCCCAAACTGGGTGCGGCAGGCGATCTGGGTGGATGCGGCATGTCAATAGTCTCACTGTGGGGTGATTCCTTGATCCAACGCGGCCGTCATGACCACGATCTCTTCTGAATTTTGCGTCATGCTAAGTCCTGCCTCAGCAAGGAGAAGACGCTAGCTGTTCTGGATCAATTCTCTGAATCTCTGAACTGAAACGGAAAACAAGCAGCATTTCAGCCCCAAACAGATCAAACACGGGTGTAGCCGAACAACCGCACTCTACTACTGATCACTGTTCCCCAGAATCACTGTTCAAAACTGAACTGATACCCGCAGACATAACTGATTCTCAACAACACTGATACTAGTGCCCTCGGGCCTGATGCTCAAACTTTGCAAACTGATATATGCGTTCCCTGCAGAGATACACTCTAAAAGCACATAGCAGGTAAAGAGAGCCAATACACCCCTATGTTGGGGTAGGGTTTCCCTGTCCTATTTTGTCAGGAGCTAGGGTTTCACTACGCACGCAGCGGTTTCAAACAACCTATATCGGGTAAGCAACCTGTCCTAGTTTGGAATGGTCACTATGGATTCGAATATGCACTAGGTCGAATGGTCAAAAAGGTGCCCGGTAAAATCGGGTTTGTGTTTCCATACTGGCAGAGCCCGCAACGCGGTCAGCCTTATGGTCATGCCTTGACAAGACAAGCCTCCAGCAAACCGCTCAGGAATAGCAGATGGCCAACACGGTGTCCTAGGCGCACCAATGCACATGGCAATGCAAGAAACACATAAGTGTAGTCAAAACAGGATATCACGAGTTCGAGTCAAGCTCTCTAAAATCCCCAGCAGAGTCGCCAGAAACTGTAACAAGCCCGCGGGGGACCTCGCTACAGTTCGGACTCCCTTTTTGTGTTACGGTTCGTAATCTGAACCAAAGAGTCCAAATCTGGCAAATCGTTTTGAGAAAAAAACTGATTTTTGAAAAGAAGTGCCAAACATGGACTGCTTTGCCAGATACAGAGTCGCCACCTAAATATTTTTTAATGGGGGAATTTAGGAAACCCTGACTCGGTGCCAAAGGCCACGTGTCCGTCATCACCAAAGTTGTCTTGGCTCGGGAGCTTGGGTACGATCGGGGAAGGTCAGCTATGAGCACCCCCTTTCGCCCGGTCTGAAGACCGGCCTCTACTAACCGTGATATCTGATTTTGAAAACGTTACATATTCTTATTCCGGTTATTAGCCTAGAATTACTATGTTATGCGCACAGCAAACAAGTATAGACTAGATTGCCTAATTTGGGAATAAACATTGCATATCCGTTCGTTTTGAAAAGGCTTTGGAATTTGCTACTCGCAAGTAGGCTAAAACACGGATTTCAACGAGTTTTTCCAACTCAAGCAATCCAACCTCCACCCACAGGCATTCAAACAGTTTATCTCATATAAGCATTTAGCCACATGGTAAGCCTACTGTCATGTTAACATTCACATGCATGCGAGATGCTAAAGCATAAAAAACTTACATCGTACTCCGTGCCAAAACAACAAACTAGTTAGCGAACATGCATGACCTAGCTCATGTTAAGATGACTAATGCAACGCATACAGAGTGCAATTAGACAGGCTCGGCTATCCTAAACATGACATGTGAAATGCTACATGTAACAAGTATTCAATTTGGAAATTGAAATACAATGCGGTTAGCGTGATGTACCGAGCCCGGTGCATATAAAACAAATGCATGGATGCACGCATGCATTGCATAAGGTATGCTAAAATAAACGTGCCCTGATCTACCATCGTAAGCAGGTAAATAAAAGGGAAGAAAGAAGTGGGGGTGGGAAGACATACACACCACTCACCCACACTTATTACAGATTTGCTCTTACACGGAGAGACCAAATAATAATACAATTTAACTAACTACGCAAGCTAATTAAATATTACAAATTAATTAAATTAACAAATTAATTAATCTAATTAAAAAAAACAGTAAACCGCCTCGGGAAGAGGGCCCAATGCATGCGCGCTCGGATTCCGCTCAGAATTGCACTGCCATGCCTAGCCTGCCTCTGTTTTCCCTGCTTTGCCCTTCTGAAAATTGCCAAAGTCCCAAGGATGCTTCTCAGGATACTGGGAATCATCACCGGCCAAGTAGAATGATCACCGGCAGTGAATTTGTTGTCACCGGCACAAAATGAATCCACCGGCTGTCTATTGACTGCCGGTCGCACTAATACTGCGGCCGGCAATAAGTTCCTGCAGAACCTGCAACTCACAGCAGCAGAGGGCAAAACTTGCATGGCAATACATTCAAGCCATTTATGCACCAATCACACTCCCTATCATGTCAGTGACTCAAGGGAGGACGTGCCTCGATTCTCGGGCCACCAATCACGCATTTCCATGCATGATGGCCCAAAGAGCCAAGTGTGCAATTTCTATTTCAAATGAAATGCAAACTAAGCAATCAAAGAGCCCAATCCCTATCACCAAATCAAGGGACAAGGCATGCATGCAAGATGCATTGCAACCTAATCATGTTAGCTAGGGATGCAATATGAGCGTGTGAACAAACAATGCAAGCATACAAGCAACCATGAGGTAAGCATGCAATCAAGTAAATGATGGTCTTAAACATGACTTAGGCAACTCCAAATAGGCCTAAAATCAGTGGCCAAAATGCAAAGGAAATGAGACCAAACACACACACACATGCACACATGCAAGTAAGTTGACCAACACTTAGACACTAAACAAGCAACTTCCAAGCACACTTGAAAGGGGATATCATGGACAACTAGCACGCAATATAAGCTCTGAAATTCATGCTAGAATGTGGGCCAAACCAAGCAAATGAAGCAAACATAAGCATGCAAACATAGTCCAAGTATTGAGGCAAGTCATGAAGCTTTGAAGCACATTTAATCACAACAAAATATGGCATGCATTAAACAATTAAAAAAGATTTTTGGCATGTTAAAACAAGGCCAAAGGACTACTTAGATGGCATCTAAGTGGCTCAAATTCAAAGGTATGCACAAATGCACTTTCAAGGAGCATACAACACAAGCTCATAAGGCATTAAAGAGGCATGCAAAGCAAGCATACAAGCATGTTAAAGGGACTGAAATAGCATGGAAAATGGTTCCAAACCATTGAAATGATGCAAACAAAACATGCTATACACTTACAATATTTGAGGCCAACAAGCCCAAACTAAAAAGAGGCTATACCAAACATGCCAAGATCGATCCAAACAATTATGGACAGACCTAAAACATGATGAAATAAGCACAAGAGCTTCACAAAGCTAAGCCTAAAACATGCTAGAATTAAAGGCACACAACCTAAGACATGTTAAGGGATCACAAGGCATTACATGGCAACTATGCTAAGCATGCATAAGGGACCAAAACCAACTCTTAGCAATGTTATATCATGGCATAATAAACATAAAATGCAGCCTAGACATGCTCAACACACACTCAAACGAAGGCTTCCTCAAGAGGCCAAAACTGTCCTTTCAAGGACAACAAAAGGAAAGGGGGTGGCCCCCTCCTTTGGGGCTTCAAGGCATCATCTACACCACTGAAATCCCTCAAGATTTCAGTGGTGAAGAGACCCAAACACCAAAATCCCGGAGCTCAACAAAATAGCACAAAAATGAGGCCTTTCAAGGCCTAAGAGGGGCCAAACTTCCCCAAAGCACAAAGCACCCTTAATAAACTATCAGAGGACTAAAAAACAGAACCTTTTTGTATTAAACACCAAGCGCAAAAACAGTTCAAAGATAGTTAAAAATGGAGTGCAAGAATGGGGTAAAAAGAGGACTAGTGTCTTACCCTTGTAGACCTTTTCACCAAAGATGATGTTGTTGCTTCCTTAAGCTAATCTAGCCCCAAAACTCTAAGGACAACCTCTTGGAACCTCAGTAGCCAAGGGAAGGTGAAACACTAGGTGCTTGTGTGCAATAATGTGGACTAAAGCACCTAGTGTACAAACAAGAGAGCAAAAGAGAGATAGGATAGATATAGAACTCAAACCTAAAACCAGAGCTTCTCTGAGGTCTTTCTCTCTAAAATGTCTAACTCTCCAACCTTGAGCCAAGAGGAGGAAGGGTCTCTTATAGGCAACCAAATACAAGTTAAGCACCAAGAAGCTCATCCCTCATACAGTGTGTCGAGGGAAAGAAGATGCAAGACAGCTGCCTTAAAATATCTCAAAAAGCAACTGAACAGTAGTCGGCTGGGCAAAAAGTCATTTTGCACAAAAGAGTGCCGACGGCAACAAATAGTGCGACCGGCAATATATATTGTCGGTGGCAACACAAAACCAGCCGGTGGCCTCTAGCCACTGCCGGTGGTGCAAGGTGATGTTCACAAGGCATCCTTGCCTTTCCAAGGCAAAACACAAGTGTTTGGTGTAAAACCAGACACAAACAGTCGAGTTCGGAGATCCTGAGACAAGGCGCGTAGCCAAGAGAACTCCGCGGAAACTCCAAACGAACACAAACATGGATGATCACCGGGTGTTCAAACGGTGACGTCCAAGTCTTGAGGACGGTCAAAAATGGGGTGTCTACAGTAGCGCTGGCATGTCTACTCTCTGATCCTCCGATCGACCATGAGTGCTTGGGGGATAACTTCGCGGTTTCCATGATTGGGGATGAAACGGCTGCGAGCCAACCAGCAGCTATCTTGGATGCATCTATCGCACCCTCTCTCACTTGGCAATACGAGGAGGGATTTTTGTCCAGCAGTACCGGGTCAGGTAGTGAGCCGGAATCTGATTCCACCGAGTCCTGTGAGTCGGAATCAGGTTCCAGCTCGACTGAGTCTGAGTCTGGTACTCCTGGGGATGTTAACCCGGATGCCACAGTCCTGTCTAGGTCGTCTTTTTCCTTTTCATTTGAGTCTTTGTAAATGAATCGGACGATTTGGATGACAATGAGAATCAGGTATCTGTGGTTCCGATACTTTTTGTGCCTTGATTTATTGCATTAATTCAGACTTTCAAAACTTTGATGAAAACGACGAGGACGAAGTTCCTCCGGTTTTACAACGTTTAATTGAGCAAGAGCAAGAGAGATTTGTTAAACCATTAATGGATGAAATCATTACCGTGAACATTGGTACTGAGGAGGACCCGCGGCTGGTCCAGATCGGGTCCACGTTGTCTTCGGAGGAACGCGAGCGCTTAGTCGCTTTATTAAAAGATTTCAAAGATGTTTTCGCGTGGTCCTACGAAGACATGCCTGGAATCGATCCTGAGATTGTACAGCATCTCCCCCTTGACCCGAGGCCCGACCTGTCAAGCAGAAACTCAGAAGGATCCGCCCGGACTGGCTCTCAAGATTAAGGAAGAGGTCACCAAGCAAATCGACGCAGGCTTCCTGCTGGTATCAGAATCCGACTTGGTTGGCCAACATTGTTCCGGTGCCGAAGAAAGATGGCAGGATCCGGTGTGTGGACTTCAGGGATTTGAACAGAGCTAGTCCGAAGGACGACTTTCCCTTACCGCACATCGATGAGTTGGTGGATTTCACAGCAGGGCATGCTTTGCTCTCATTCATGGATGGCTTCTCAGGCTACAACCAGATAGTGATGGCACCAGAAGACCGGGAAAAGACTGCATTCACCACCCCGTGGGGGACGTACTGCTACAGGGTAATGCCGTTTGGGTTGAAGAACGCTGGAGCTACTTATCAACGGGCCGCGACCACAATACTACATGATATGATCCACAAAGAGGTTGAGGTGTATGTGGACGACATGATTGTCAAGTCCAAGGAAAGAGAGGGCCACTACACCGCCTTGCATAAGTTTTTCCAAAGGATCAGGGAATTCCGGTTGCGGCTAAACCCTCAGAAATGTACATTTGGTGTTACAGCGGGAAAAATGCTGGGGTTTCTGATTACACAAAGGGGCATCGAGGTCGACCCTTCCAAAATCAAGGCCATCTTAGAAATGCCACCACCAAGGACTGAAAAGGAGGTGCGAGGCTTTCTGGGTAAAGTGCAATTCATAAGACGGTTTATCTCAAAATTAACCTTGACTTGTGAACCACTTTTTGGTCTCCTGAAGAAAGGCAAGAAATTCCAATGGGACGGCCGATGTCAAGCTGCATTTGAACAGATTAAAGAATATACAGAACCCGCCCGTTTTACGCCAGAACCAGGGAAACCGTTGATTTTGTATCTGTCAGTGACTGAACTACAATGGGCTGCATGCTTGCACAAGAATCAGAAGACAAGGTGGAGAGAGCCATCTACTATCTCAGCAAGAAGATGCTGGAGTATGAGACCCGATATACACCGCTGGAAAAGGCTTGCTTAGCTTTGGTATGGGCTACCAGGAAGCTGCGGCACTACCTGTTAGCTCACTCTGTAATGTTGGTTTCACGACTTGATCCCATCAAATATCTTTTCGAGAAACCAGCACTTACAGGTAGGCTAGCTCGTTGGTTGCTGTTGCTCTCCGAATTTGATCTCACGTACGTGACACGCAAGTCAGTGAAAGGAAGAGCAGTGGCAGAGTTCCTTGCCGACCACCCGGTTGAGGGGGATGAAGCAGTTGAGTACCTGTTCCCGGATGAATCAATTCTGCATATCGACGATGAAACTTGGACGATGTACTTTGACGGAGCGTCAAATCAACATGGGTATGGGATAGGAGTGTTGCTGATAGCACCCGACAATTCCCGTATCCCTCTCGCCTTCAAACTCCGATTCAAAGTCTCGAACAATGAAGCAGAATATGAGGCGTGCATCGCTGGTCTAGAAGCAGCCCTGGAACTAGGGGCAAGACGGTTGGACGTCATTGGGGACTCGAACCTTGTTGTGTCTCAAGCTAAAGGAGACTGGAAAGTGAAAGAGGAAAAGATGATGATGTATCACCAGACCTTGGATTTGCTGATTCCTCGGTTTGAGAAGCTAAGTTTTACTCATCTACTAAGAGAGAACAACAGGTTCGCAGATTCTTTAGCAACTCTATCTTCTATGATAGACATCCCGTGTGGAGTCCGAATGCGTCCAGTCATCATTGACCAGAAATTTGCACCTGCCTATGAGTCGATTGCAGCCATAGATGAAGTTCAGGACGAACACCCCTGGTATTACGACATCTGGAATTTCTTGGAGAAAGAAGCATACCCGCCAGGGGTAAATGCCAAAGACAAAAGGGCAATCAGGAGAATGGCAGTTCAGTTCATCATCTGCGGGGGTAAACTGTCTAAAATGGGTCATCTGGGAATGCATAAACTGTGTGTTGATGCAGAAGAGTCAAAGCGTCTGATGGAAGCCATCCACGGGGAGAATGTGGTGCGCACATGAATGGGGTAATGTTGGCACGGAAGATCCTCAGACAGGGTTATTACTGGTCCACCATGGAGGAGGATTGTATTGGTTTCGTCCGGCGATGCCACAAATGTCAGATTCATGCAAATCGCATGAACATTCCGCCGTCAAAGCTGTACAACATGACTTCGCCATGGCCATTTTCAGTCTGGGGAATTGATGTAATCGGAGCAGTTACGCCAAAGGGGTCGAATGGGCATGAGTTCATCTTGGTAGCGATAGATTATTTCACAAAGTGGGTTGAGGCCCAATCTTATGCGGTGTTGAAGGCTTCGCACGTCGCAAAATTTATCAGAAACAACATCATCTGTCGCTACGGGGTCCCAAACGAAATAATTTCAGACAATGGTTCCCACTTCAAGAAGGAGGTGATTGATTTGTTGGAGAAATACAATGTGGCTTTTCATAAGTCGTCTACCTATCGGCCGCAACCAATGGAGCGGTTGAGGCCGCCAACAAGAATATCAAGCACATACTACAGAAGATGGTGGAAACCTACCGGGACTGGCCAGATAAGCTGCCGTTCGCTCTGTGGGGCTACCGGACTTCAATCAGAACTTCTACTGGGGCGACTCCGTACTCATTGGTTTATGGGATGGAGGCCGTTCTACCTATTGAGATTGAGGTTCCGTCATTACGAGTATTGGCCGAGTGTCAAATAGCCGAGGCAGACTGGCAACAGAGCAGATTTGAGGAACTCATGCTTTTCGATGAAAGAAGACTGAAAGCACTGTACCACATTCAAGGCTATCAACGCAGAATTGCCCGGGCTTTCAACAAGAAGGTTAAGTCCAGGAATTTAAAGGAAGGAGATTTGGTGCTCAAAGACAACCGAGCTCCCATCCACGACCCAAGGGGCAAGTTCAGACCTAATTGGACTGGTCCCTACATCATCAAGTCAATCTGGTCAGGTGGAGCTGTGGTTCTGATGGATCTAGATGGCTTAGAGTTTTCCCAACCGATCAACATGGACAAGTTGAAGAAATACTACCCCTGAGAGGCTCGCTAGGCCGAAAACCCGAAAGGGCGACCTAGGCAAAACTCAGAGCATGAAAATTTGAAATTATAAAAACTGAGCTCGCAAGGTTGAAAACCCGCAAAGGGCGGCCTTGGCAAAAGTTAGAGCGCAAAAGGAGAGTGAAAATACCCGAGCGAACCTAAGCCTGAACTACGTAAGGCTTGATTCCCATCTTTGGGATACGTAGGCAGCTTCACTGAAGTTCAGCCACAATCTTTTCCCCGATCAACTTTGTCCATTTGATCATCTCAGTCATCTTTTCATCAGCATTTATCGTGATCTCCGGTACAGTGCTATTCAGACTAGGGGCAACTTTCCGTTGCCAATGAAGTGCGCGGTACTATTCACTAGGGGCAACTTTCCAGTTGCTAGGATCCGGGGTTGTGCATCTCAGTGACAGATCTCAGGCGTGTCCAGTTCTGATCCATATCGAAAATAGTTTTGAAAAGTTTTAATAAAAGTTGACTTTGTTCAAATTAATCTTTTCACAACTAAGACCATTTTTGGACCAAAGCGGAAAATTTTCAGTACCACAACCTTCAATTTCATTGATTTCAAAACAGAGTTCTCTTGCTCTTGCATACAATTGAAGTTGCTTTTTATTACACTCAGGAAGAAAACTTGAAAGTACTAGTAAAGCAATAAATCCGGGGCATAGTCAAGTCAGTGTCCCTGCGCCCCCTTCCAGAGCTGGTTGAAGCCTCCGATGCAACTAGGCCCAACCTGTGCTTCTTCGTTGAGCCAATCCCAGCACTCGTCAGACAAAGTGCAACTAAAAGTGGGAGCAGGGCCAGGAGTTCTCTAATTCTCCACGCTGCGGCCTGCCGAGCCAGCTGTGCGCCTCGAACCGGGAATGTAGCCGGATACTCTATCCCCTCTGGTGGGCAAGTCTGATCATGGCCAAACTGGCGCAGAATACGGAATGGGAAATAGAATACGCAGTGAGTCAAGCCGATCAATCGAATCCCGACCTGCCGAGACATGCTGTAGCTCATTGCCGGGAGATTGAGCCAAGGACAGCGCCACGCAATGCGATCTGCCGACAAATTGCACATCCATTCAAACCACCATCCCTCATCAAGGGCGTCGACTAGGCGTTGTCGAAAGAAGTAGCCGCGGGCTGAGTAAGCAGGGCAAGAGTCCACAACCTGCAATTTATCCATCAACCATACCTGGGGAGGGATGAAAAATGAGAGAATAAAGAATAGAGAGATGTACGATGAGAGAAAAGTAAGAAAAGGGTTTTGTGAGAAAAACCGAGCCTGAGGGCCGAGTGATGTGAGCAAATACATATGTGAGATCGGGTGGGAAATATTACCTGCAGCAGTAGTGGACTCCCTGCGAACCTGGTTGTCTCCCGACGGTAGAAAGCATCCAAGCCCATCAGTGTCTCAGCCAATGTCATGGCGATGCAACTCTTTCCTTCTTTCAAGCCTTGAGCCACTTCAATCAGACGGACGCTGGATCCTCCAAAGCTTGAGGCAAACAGAAAATGAGATAACATGCATAAACAGAGGGCGTGTCGCCGGAAGCCTTGCCAATGATGGTCGCTGCGGTCACCAGCATCGGAGAACCGGTAAATCAGGCTTGGGATATCCAACATTCCGTTACAAATCAGGGATCGAGCATCATGCGCGTTGAGTCCGCACATCCGCCCTAAGGTTTGGGCATAGCCAAAATTGAGTTGGGGCAAGATTTCCTCACCTCGCTCGGATTCCATCAAAACTTGAAAATCTTCAAAAGTGGGACATACCTCTTGCCCTCCGAAGCTAAAGACATGCGTTACCGGGTTCCAAAACCTCGCCGCGGCATGGAGGAAAGGAAGGTGTAGCGGAGTCCGGCTCAACGTGAACAGTGCATTCAAGCCGAAACCCCGGAAGTTCAACTTTTCCGAGCCATCTAAAGAGGAGATCCAAGATGTGAGATTTTCTACGAGAAACGCCTCCATTCTTTGTGTAAAGCAGTGATGAAATGAATGAGTCCCAAAGTTGGAGCTTTTATAGGGGGTGAAACACTATTCGAAGGACAAGTGTCAGAATTCTGTGGGTTGCAGGAAAAGTGGCCGGCCGGCCACCTATTCTAGCAGGCCGGCCACCTTTGACTCAAAAACTGGCCGGCCGGCCACCTATGGCTCTTCAAAATGCAAAAAGCTGGCCGGCCAACTCCAAAATGTAGCCGGCCATGCTCCAATGTGTGCCATTGGTCCTGTTTTGCCCTCCGGAAGGAAGTTCGAGGCATTTCGATGCATCGGGAATGTCGAAGGCCTCTATTTCTCTCAGTTTCGGATGCGTTCCATCACCCAGATCGTCTGAAGTACGCTTTGTTTTGTTTAACATTGTTGTATTTTGCTTATCGAGTTGTCGTTTTGTTTATCGAGTTGTAAGTTTTGTCGAGCTGTCGTATTTTGTGTTTTGAGTTGTTACTCTTTGTTTACGCAATTTTGTTAAGTCTTGTTTATCGAGTCGATTAACATTGTTGTATTTTGCTTATCGAGTTGTAAACTTGCTAAGATTCTGTTATTTCTTAGTGAGTCGAGTTTTGTTTGATGTGCGTCGGTTCATTACCTGACCCGGTAATACACAAGCACATTTCCATTCAATTTCATTTTTGTGCAAAATAAAATGCGATACGATGCTAAAAGTTTAAAATACAAACACCTTTTCAAAAGCTGTTTCATTCCATCATGTTTTACAACAAACAAAGGTACAAGTTTTACAGAAAATAAAACTGCCTAACAATATGCAAAGTGCTACAAACTACTAGCAAAAAGGAAAATAAAGCAGGAAACAGCAGCATCAATGCCCTCGGGGGCGGGAATGAGAGGCCCTCCTCATCCTCTTCTGCGGGACAACCTCTGCACCACCATCATCATCCGGGTCGGAGCTGTCATCCTCAGGATCCCCCTCAGCCTCGCCTCCACTCCCGGAACCAAGACCGGAGTCCCCCTCCTCAGCAGATGTCTCTGACTGACAGTCTGCAACCTCCTCCTCCTCCTCCTCCTCCCATCTGGGCTCCGCTCTATAACATGAGCCCTGCGTCTGCGAGAGGACCCTCCTCGAGCTCCTCGGAAAGGCCTGGATGGCCCAGCTCCCTGAAAAGGCCTGGATGGCCCAGCTCCTCGAAAGGGCCCAGATGGCCCAGCACCTCGAAAAGATCCAGACGATCGACCTCCCTGAGAAGGCCCGGGTGGCCCGGCCCGCGGCGGAGCATACACAGGAGGCATCTGAAAGTGAAGAGTTCAATACATCAGTTCAAATATGGAAATCAGATGCAAGTACGGTATGTGAGTGGGGTGTGTGTCAGATGTGTTCTAACAAACAGCCTATCAATGCAGTAGAATGTTCAAAACCAGCGTGTCATCAGGAAATATGATAAATGCAGGAAAGATGAACAGTACCTGCACACCCATAATGGCCAGCTGTGCCTCCCTCCGCAGGATCATGCCCTCAAATGTGGCCAGCATTCCAAGCATCTCATCCACATACTCAACTGGAGGCTGCAGATACAAATGCAAAACTATCAGTAAAGGAATGAATGTCCAAGTATCCGACTGATAAATCAAAGCTGTAAAACATACCGGTGGTGAATCAGGGTCTCTGACATATCTATGGTCAGGAAGAGGCTCCAGCGAGACCTGGTAAGGAGTCCCAAATCGCCAACTCGTCAACTCGGTCGGCATGTCTGGCCACCCAGGATGATGAAAAGTCGGAGGGATCGGGGGAATCGACCCACCCCCACCTCTAGACGTACCAGCCCTGCTGGAGGAAGGGATATCTGTAGCACGAGCCTGACTCGAAGATGGCACACCAGTGGGCCTCAGTGACGGGGTACACACTCCCGTCAAGGGAGGCATCAGATATACGTGGCGATAAGTGGCATAGTCTCCCTCCTCGAGATGTAGCAAAGCATCAGTGCCCAGCATAGCACTAACAACATCCTGGGTAGAGAGCCTATCAGCAGTCCGCATGCTGGCTGGAGGTGCTGCGGGAGGGTCCTGAGAAGTGTACCCCCATACCTGACGCAAAAAGCGTTCCCCCAAAAACCATGCTCTACCAACTGGTCCTTCGAGCAGGATCCTGTACTGGGAGGTGCCCGATCCTCCGGCATACTGAAATCGGAGACTATCACCCAAGGGCGCTCAAGGTTGCCATGTAATCTGCGGATAACCAGTGCATAAACCAATCAGAAATCGGGAATATACAGGGCAGATCAAAGATGAAAACGGAAGGGACTGAGAGTTCTGAAATACCTCCGTCGTCCGCACAGTATCGAAATACTGCCGTAGATAAAAGAGAGTCTCTCGGGGTCTCGGTCGCTGCTGGCCCTCGAATACCAGTGAGTACGGGGTCATGAGGGGCCCTGCCACCACCAACTCTGGGCCTAACGTCGGGAAATATACGTAGACCCACAACTGAGGAAAGCAGTGCAGAATGTAAATACAAAGTGCTGAGGGCAAAATACAGAGTGTAAAGTGCGTTGTGTATGCAATATACAAGCAATGAGGAACAGAAATGAAAATCAAGAGGGCAGAAAGTACCTCCCAGGCTCTCCAGTAACCACCAAGTAAGTATCCCTGCCCGCGGGAGGTCGCGCTCATGTAGCAGTAAAGGGTAGCCAAGCCGGCGCCACCCCAGTCGTACCGTCCGACCTGTGATAGGTCCACCAGAGCGCTCAACAAATACATCCCAACCGTGTTCCCTCTATCGGTGAACAGAGTAGTCCCGAAGAGGAACATAAGAAAACCACGGGCATACTGCTCTGCCTTCTCAGGAGTCCCGGACTCCATCCCCTCCCTCCGAAAATGGGAAGAGAACCAGGTGTATCGGACTCTCCCTGAAGCCCTATCAACAGGCGGGCGGGCCCCCAGCAAATGTATCCAAGCAGCCTCCCATTCGCCCATGTCCTCGTCGTAAGGAATGGGCCAACTCCTATGTCCAGGCCGGTCAATACAGCGAAATCCAGCGGGGTCATAGTCAAATCCCCAGTGGCGGAAAAATGAAAGGAGTTGGTGGTGTCCCACCACCTCTCAAAAGCTGCCATCAGCGTCTCCTGGCAGGACAGCGAGAAAGCCCCATACAAAAGACCCGAACCCCGCCAAATCTACTAAATCCGGACAGCCTCCGGGAGCTCAGCATACCAATCTCTGGCAGCGGTGGAGCCATATCCCCGCACAGTGCGAGAACCAACCTGCATTCAGAATGAATACATGTGTCAGTATAGAATGAATGAGCTGTGTGCAAATGAACTGAATAAGTTGTGTGCAAGTAAATAGGCTGTGTGCGAAGTAAAGTAAGCAAACTGTGTGTTCTACTCTACATCAGTGTGTGCTGCGTGTTGACCTTCAATTCGGGCTGTGTGTTCAGAAGATCTGAGTTAGGGCTGCGTGTTCTACTCTCAATCAATGTGTGCTGCGTGTTCACCTTTAATTTGGGCTGTGTGTTCAGAAGATCTGAGTTAGGGTTGCGTGTTCTACTCTACATCAATGTGTGCTGCGTGTTCACCTTCAACTTGGGCCGCGTGTTCAGAAAATCAAGGTTTGGGCTGTGTGTTCAAATCCCAATCAGTGTGGGCTGTGTGTTCACCTTCAACTTGGGCTGTGTGTTCAAAACTCTATCAGTGTGGGTTGTGTGTTCACCTTCAACTTGGGCTGCGTGTTCAGAAATCAAGGTTTGAGCTGTGTGTGTTCAAAACTCTATCAGTGTGGGCTGTGTGTTCGCCATCAATTTGGGCTGTGTGTTCAAAGAATTAATGTTTGGGCTGTGTGTTCAAATCCCAATCAGTGTGTGCCGTGTGTTCACCATCAATCCGAGCTGTGTGTTCAGAAAATCAGAGTTTGGGCTGTGTGTTCTACTCTTAGTCAGCGTGTGCCGTGTGTTCACTTTCAAATTCGGACCGTGTGTTCGACAAATCAGTGTTTGAGTCGTGTGTTCAATTCTTAACTAATGTGTGCCGTGCGTTCACAATCAATTAATGAGCCGAGTGTTCAGAAATTCAAGTGTTTAAGCCACATGTTCAGGATGCAAAAAAAGTACTATGTCATAGGCTAAACTGTGTGTTCAAGCATGGCAAAGGCACGAAATGCACGAAAAATACAGAAAATGAAGTAAAATACCTCTCGTGCCTCGTAGGAGAGGTGATGCTCTGGCTCCCGCAGAAGCAGATCTCCGGGTGCTCGATCATTAAAGTCGGTGAAGTGACGAAAAATGGCCCGCGGAAGAACGTGTGCCGGCGGGGCGTACCTCTCGGGAATGAAAGGTCGAACCCTCAGAGGCAGAGTCATGACATCAAAATCATCCCGGCACCCGGAGGGCCTCCACCATGAGGAAAATTACCCGCCATTTGGAAAATCTGCAAAAGGAGCAAAAATGAGCAAAAATGAGCCAAATTGAAAAAGTAAACAAAAGTCAACTCTCAGGAAATGAAAAAGTCAACAAAAGTCAACCCCCGAGAAAATCTTCCAAATATTGAGACAAACTTACCTCAAGTGGTGAAAATGAGAAAAGAAGCACCGAAATCAAATTTAATCGGTTCAAAGTGCTTGAAACTGAATGTTTTCGCGAAAACAACTTGCGTGGGGCGTTGGAAAACGTGTATAGAGCTCAGATTGAGGGAGAAAATGGTTTGGGAAGCAAGAGGAGAAAATTTCGTGGCTGAGGTTATGAGCTCAAACTGTTTGGGTGAGAGAATATAAAGAAAAGAAGGTGAAAAGACCAATTTGCCCGCGGATTTGGGCAGGTGGCCGGCCGGCCACCTTTTCTGGCTGGCCGGCCATTCTCTTTTTGAATACTGGCCGGTGGCCTCCAATGGGGAATAAAACTGGCCGGCGGTGATCCCTAGGTGGGTCCCAAGCTCTCTGCAAATTTTGAGGAAGATTGGAGTTCCCGGGACTTGAAAAAGTTCAAGAAAAGTGCACTTTCTGTCGCGAAATCGCTCCGCCGGAACTTCAGTTTCAAGTTCTGACATGTGTCTCATCATTATTCATCAAAATCAGAGTGTATCCTTTTTGAACATGTTGTAATCTCTCCGGGAGGTGAATCAGAGGCCACGATCGAGTCGCCTTCGCCGAAACGTGCGTTTCCTTGCTCGTTATTTTGTAACAAATGTGCACCCTGATTTATGCTCGTTCTGCATTGCCATGCACATAAATTGCATTCTCGTGAACATACTTGCATTGTTATGCACATTTCTTGATATTGCCATACCTCTGTGCTTGAGCATGCGTTGTCACGCACGTTCCTCTCTCGCATTGCGATGCATTCACCCACCGGCGCCGCGTGTGCCAAACTTTCGGAATCACATTGAATATATGTTGTTAGCATATTGTGCTTGTTGAATTTCTCTCTTTTGCAGGCACGATATTGTATGTACGGTTCATTTGAGGCTGGTGCGACCAGACGAATCGCGCAGGTATCGTATCTTCTCCGTATGAGACGCGACGAGAATTGAATACTTCTCCGCATTCCTAACTGCATGAAATGTAGTTGTTGCTTTACATTCTTGCCTTAAAACTGTTGCATCTATTTGCGAATACTTGCTTCATTACAGCTGCTGCATTTGCATGATCATTAAGTTACACATCTGGCTCCGTGCATATCGCTTTACATTTTGCCCCCTTCTGCGGGCATGCCTGCGGCATATGTCTCTGTTTATCTTGTATGATTGTCTAAGTCTTCGGTCTTGTCAAAAATGGGTCGTCTCTGGGCTTTGACATTCACTTCCCGTCACTTGTGACTTCCGAGTCTGTCAAAGAGGGGCAACTGTAGACACCCCATTTTTTGACTGACCTTAAGACTCAGACGTCACCGATTGAGCGCTTGGTGATGTTGCATATTGTGCTCGTTTCAGAAGCCTCAGAGTCTCGGCCGTGAGCCTTGCCTCCGGACTTCTGAACCCTCTTCTGTGCCTTGCCTCGGTTTGCGAACCAGACTCGGTTTTCTCTGTTTCTTTTCCTGAGGGGAAGGAGCAGGTCCCGTAGACCATCTCTCAGTGGCCGCGGCTACATTTTGTGGCTGTAGCCATTTTGCCCATTTCAGAGCCCGGTTCCCGGTTTTCGGAGCCGTCAGGCCGTGTGCCTGGTTCGGGACCGCCTAATATCTCCGATTGCTCCGGTTTTTGGCATGCATCTTTATTTACTCCCTTTTGAGGGACACTGAGGGTCTGAGAGACCCACTCGTTCGTGAACGTCAATACCACTCCCGGTGCTTAACAGTCGGTTTTCGGGCCCCAGACTGCGTTTCGGCCCGAACCTTCATTTTGCATCGGTTTTCGTTCATTTTTGGCAGGACCTCTGTTTCATCACCAGGAAGGTCATAGAAGGGTGGGAGGCCAGTAATTGCTCCAGCAATCAGTTATATTCCATTTTCGCCCTCTGACGCCCGTTTTTTCTCACTTCCAAGCCAATGTTGACCACCCTAGGGTCACTTTCTTCAATCCTAACCCCCATATTTGTGTTGTAGACACCTGGGAGGACACAAATATCATATGGCCGGCCAGTAATTCCACCTGAACATTTTGAACCCCTTTGAAAAATGGCTTGTTCTCTCTCCTGGTTTACAGTTGCCAATTTTTGACCACATAGCTGTGTTGAGCACACATGGGAGGCCACCAATCTGTGGTGGCCGGCCATTATTTTTGACTTGCCACTTTGACCCTTGGCCGGCCGGCCATGGGGGGTGGCCGGCCGGCCACCTGCAACTCTGAAAGTTGGCCGGCCATGATCCTTGCAATGTGTATATTCCAGCTGTATATCTGTTTTCCCCCAAAAAACCTGTATCCGGGGGACAACTTTTGGGGGGAAACTTGATCCATTTTCCCCCCACTTTTTCCCTCCATTTCTCCCCCATTTTTGTCTACATAACAGAGCCTCCAGCTCTGTCTTAAGGGTGGGAAAATTTGCTTGGAGCTCATACATACATATCTCCCTCTATCTCTCTCATTTCCTTCAAAATTTCTAAGTCCTACACCTCATTTCTTCATCACCACCAAGCACCACCACCACTACTCCATTTCCAGCAGCTTGGGGGAGCTTTCAGCAGCTAGGAGGAGCTTTCAGCAGCTAGGAGGCATTACTTCTCAAGCCAAGAAGCATCCAAGGGGTAGTCTTCAAGGGTAAGCATCATTTTCCCTCTTTTGAGCTCAATTTTGCAACATTTTTCTAGCCCCTTTTCTTGTTGTTTTGAGCTCCGACCAAAACTGAAAAGGTCATTTTTTTGAGCTCATTTTCTTGTTTCATTAAGGGCTCAACACTGTTTGAGCCCCCCATGTTGCACTTGTTTCAATACCCTCTTGAATGCCATTTTCTTGCATGGTATTTTTAGCTTGTGTGTGATCTGTTTTGGGGCCTGATGTAAACTGTAAATAGGCCTATTTTGAGCCCCTCTTCAACATTGAAGAAGGGCTCAACACTTTTGGGGACCTCTATATATCACTTGCCATTGTACCCCCCTTTGGTCCCCATTTTTGCATGATTTGTTAGCTTATCTTGCTTCTGTTTTTCGGACCATGATCAGAACTGAGAGTGGCCATATTTTGACCCCCTTGTCATGTTTCATTAAGAGTCTTTGGCTGTTTGATGAATATTTTGTGTACTTCATGTTATAGCCTTCTTGTGGCCTAAATCTTGCACTGCATTTTGAGCATGTTTGTATACTGATTTGGGCTTGATCATCACTGTAAAATGCCATATTTTGGGACCCCTTCAACATTATTGAAGGTCCCTCACTTGGTTTGAGACCCCCATATATCAGTTACTTCTTTGCCCCTTTGTTGGCCCATTTCTTGCATGAATCGTTTGCCATATTTTTATACTGTTTGGGGGCTACCAAAGCTGTAAGTGGTCATATATTTTGGTCCATCTTCAGTGTTTAAAGAAGGTCATTTTCTGTTTTGGGCATTGCATCTACCACTTGCTTCATTGCCTCCCTTGCAGAGCCCTTTTTGTATGCCATTTTAGTCCCACTTTTACTCACTGTTTGGCCATGCTTTGTACTGTAAAAATACTTATTTTGGGGCTACCTTGCTTCTTCTTTTGCACTTCATGTTCAAATTATGCATGCTTTGTATAGCTGTAAGCCATTTCATGTACCTAGTTTTGCATTTCGGGAGAGATTCCATGCATCGGGTGTCATTTCGCCTTGTTTCGGGGCTGTTTTGCCCCTCATTTTGCTACTGATATTTGCATGTTTGCATATCATATTCCATGTCTTGCCATGTCTCATTAGAGTGGCATTCCGTGCCGTAGGTTTGGTCCTCGGTTTGCGTGCACGCGTGCACGTATTTCGAGTTGTCTCATTTTCATCTAATGACCTCTTATGTGAGTGTGGATGAGGCTCTCTCATGTTGGTGTAAGCCCATATTGCATTGCGTATGCCATTTCATCCATAGCATTGTGTATGCTCGGTTGTGTATCACCTCGTGTAGCGTGTATGCCATTCCATAACATTGTGTATGTTAGGATTGTATCTTAGTTGCATTTCACGCATATCATGCATATTGCATCGTGTTCGGGATAGGAGTTAGCCGGGCACGGGAAACGAGGTACGTTCCGTACTGAGTGACGGAATGTGCTCAATTCCCAAGTCACCGACACCCGGATTATCCATGTGGAGTTAGGTTTTGTTGTAGGTTCATATGCATTCATTCTATATGAGTATGCAATTCAGCTCCTCGGCCATCATGCATCGAGATGCGTGATTGGTGGTACGAGGATCAGACATGCATACATTTGTGAAATAAATTGCTATGCCCCTTTCCTGCTCTCTGTTGCAGCATATCAAGAATCAGCGGTCTTCCGAGGCTTGGCGCGCTTTTCAAGAATCATTGCAAAACAGAGGCTAATTGGGGCATTCCAGTGGATTTCCGCGCAAAGCAGCCTAAACATGCATCATTCCATCATCTGGAGCAGAATCAAGGTAGTCCCTGGCTTGCATACCAGTTTTATTATTTTCTTAGTTAATTTGTAAATTAATTAGGAATTTGTACATTATTTGGACTGTATTATTTGGACTGTACTATTCTTTCATTCAGGACTGTATATTTATTTGGACCCTCTGCGCGAGGGCATAATTGTAATAAGTGTGGGTGAGTGTGATGTATGTCTTCCAACCCCACATCTTTCTTCCCTTTTATTTACCTGCTTATGATGGTTAGATTAGGGCATATTTCAATTAGCATACAGTATGACAGCATGTTGCATCATTCATCTGTTTGCACGCACCGGGCTCGGCGCATCATACAAACTGCATTTGTATTCAATTCCAAGTTGAATACATGATAGCTGTAGCATTCCATATGCCATGTTTAGAATAGCCGAGCCTGCTATAGTTTGCATCTTTGCATGTGTTGCATTAGGCAATTCTGTGTATCTAGGATCATGCATGGATTCTAATGAGCTGTTTTTGGCTTGAGTACTCGGTGAGTTTTATGCTTTAGCATCCTTGCATGCTGTGAGTGACTGCCGTGAATAGCATGCTTACCATGAGGCTAACTGCTTATGTGATATAACTGCCTTGAATGCCTGTGGGTGGAGGTTGGGTTATTTGGATTGGGACAAATCATCAACTATGAGTTTTAAGCCCACTAGATAGTGGCAAAACCATCTTTTCTAAGCCCACCTGAGAGTGGCAAAATCTGCATTTTAAGCCTACCTGAGGGTAGCAAACCATCTTTCAAAAACAAACATGAAATGTTTTGTTCCAATTCAGGTGACCCGGTCTATACTTGTATGCTGTGCGCATCACATAGTAACCTAGGCTAATAACCGGATTAAGAACGCACAATGTTTTCAAAATAAGATATCATGATTAGTAGAGGCCGGTCTTGACCGGCGCGAGGGGTGCTCACGAAGTGACCTTCCCCAATCGTACCCAAGTTCCCGAGCGAGGCAACTTTGGTGATGACGGACACGTGGCCTTTGGCACCGAGTCAGGGTTTCCTAAATTTCCCATTAAAAAACATTTAGGTGGCGACTCTGTATCTGGCAAAGCAGTCCATGTTGGCACTTCTTTTCAACAAAATCTGTTTTCAAAATCGATTTGCCGGATTTGGACTCTTTGGTTCAAGATTAAGAACCGTGACATTTGAGTCCTTGAACTGTAGTGACCCCAATATGAACGGAACGGGACTTAACCCTCCCGGGGCGTTCGGGGACGTCTACACCAATCTCTACTACTTTCTTCCCTTTTATTTACCCGCTTATGATGGTAGATTAGGGCACGTTTAAATTAGCATACAGTATGACTGCATGCGTGCATCCATACATTTGTCTTGCATGCACCGGGCTCAGTACATCATGCTAACTGCATTTGTACTTCAATTCCAAATTGAATACGTGCATCAATTGATTGCATTTCACACGTCATGTTTAGGTTAGCCGAGCCTACCCTAATTGCATCCTTATGTGTTGCATTAGTCAATTGACATGAACTAGGACCATGCATGTTTGCTAACTAGTTTATTGTTTTGGCACGGAGTACGATGTAAGTATTTTCATGCTTTAGCATATCGCATGTGTGTGAATGCTATCATGACAGCATGCTTACCATGTGGCTAGATGCTTATGTGATAAACTGTTTGAATGCCTATGGGTGGAGGTTGGATTGTTTGAGTTGAAAAAAGTCGTTGAAATCCGTATTTTAGCCTACTTGTGAGTAGCAAATTTCAAAGTGTATTTCAAGACAAACGGATATGCAATGCTTATTTCCAAATTAGGCAATCTAGTCTATACTTGTTTGCTGTGCGCATAACATAGTAATTCTAGGCTAATAACTGGAATAAGAGCACATAACGTTTTCAAAAACGGATATCACGGTTAGTAGAGGCCGGTCTTCGGACCGGGCGAGAGGGGGTGCTCATAGTTGACCTTCCCCATATGTACCCAAGTTCCCGAGCCGAGGCAACTTGGTGATGACGGGCACGTGGCCTTTGACACCGAGTCAGGGTTTCCTAAATTTCCCCATTAAAAAATATTTAGGTGGCGACTCTGTATCTGGCAAAGCAGTCCATGTTGGCACTTCTTTTCAAAAATCTGTTTCTCAAAACGATTTGCCGGATTTGGACTCTTTGGTTCAGATTAAGAACCGTGACACAAATCGAGTCCGAACTGTAACGTGTAGCGGGGTCCCTCGCGGGCGTGTTACAGCGAGTCGAGCGACCATCGAGCGGAGATTTCTCACAACCAGTACTTTTGCAAAGTTTACAAACCGCTCGAGTAGGGGAAGTTGCGCTTGAGCGTCCCCTCACATGTTTGCATGGTCGCTCGAGCGAGGGAAGTCACGCTTGAGCGGGACCCCTGTTTTCAGCAAGTTTTGTTAAATGTGTTCAAGTGCATTTTGGCATCCTCATTGCATCCTAGGCATTCCTAGGCCAATATTAAAACAAAATAATGAGGGTAAAATGTAGAAACACACCTAGAACAGAACGTAATGAGTTAAGTATATTCCAACATGTGTTTCAAATGTGTATTTGTTATGTGTTGATGTAGGTCACATGCCGTAAACTATTTGATTAGTCTGCTCTGTCTATCTGCACCTAGAGCCATCTGTGAGTAATAACTTAGTAAAGTTATGTTCCACTTTATTTATTTTCTGTATGATGAAATAAGATATGTTTTCTGAAAGGTTATGTTCTGTATAATGAATGATTGTCCAAATTCTGATGTGTATTCGTGGTATCCTTAGCATCATGTGATATCTGTTAGCTGTTACCCAGTATCGGAGGTTCCATTATGGAACTTATTATGTCTGTCATCTGTTACCCGTATCGAAGGCTCCATCATAGAGCTATGGCGCTCAACATATCTGTTATCTGTTACCCAGATCCGGAGGTTTCTTTATGGAACTGGTTACTCATAACCACCATCTGTTCTGCATCTGTTCTGTATCTACTCTGTTAATGCTAATGGATATACCACGTATGATCAAACATGAACTTTGTTTTCTGTAAGTAATATGAACAAGAATATGAATATGAATATGTATATGAATCTGTTCATGAATCTGAATTCTGATTTCTGAATCTGGTATGGACTTCATTCATTCAAACTCTTTACTCTGTTATTATCCACTGGGCTCCCGCTCACTATTTATATTATGTATGTAGGTGATTAGGCACGCGACTAGGCTCAGAGTTGAGGATCTGGCGTCTCAGTTTTTGTCAGCCAGCCTTCGTGCCTCCCGAGAAGGTTCCAGATTAAGTCAAGTTTAGTGGCTATGTTTTTGTGAATGCATAAGACTTTGTTTCTTTTGATTTACGGATAAGTTTTCTACATATATGTATATAAAGTGACGTGCAAATACTGTATCTTTTGACGTCACTCGTATGTTTATAAAAGTGTAAGATTATATGTCCCATGTATGTTTTCACAGCTCGATGGACTATGTATATTTTATATATTTGCTTCTGCAGCCCCTAATTATATGTTATTCTGTTAAGAGGCCTTTGGTAATCCAAGGATTTCTGGCCGATTACGACGCTAAACCTATAGGGGCGGGTTTGGGTCATGACAACTATTTCATTGGATTCCAAGTAAATCCAAAATATCCAATTCATTTCCAACCAATGGGCAAAATGGACCTTTTGCACAAATTTTCCTATAAAAGAAACCTCTCCCTTAACATTTTGCATACAAGAACTTTTATACAAACACTTCATTCAGCTGAGAGAGAAGAGAGGGAGGAGGGTGAGATTGGTGGAAGAGAGGAGAGGAAGAAAAAGTTTGCTAGCAATTCCAACAACCCTAAAGTAAGCCACAACACAACTCTATCTTCTTTTTCCTTTCAAATGCATGTTCTTAGAAGTTTTGAACATTCATTTCAGATGTGTTTTGATAGTACTTTTGTGTTAAAAATGAAAGGAGGCTAAACATTCATTTCAAATGTGTTTTGATAGTACTTTTGTGTTAAAAATGAAAGGAGTTGAATCTTGATTCTACCTTTCTTGTATTTCTCTTAATCGGTAAACTCTCAAAATTTCCAAAGGAACACCTTTACCTTAAATTTCTGAGTTTAATATATATTATTTAGCATGTTTTCATCACAAGAGATGTGGAAAATCGCCCCTAGCTGACCTCTTTTCTCATCAACTTTTTATTTTCAAGAATTGTGCCTGAGAAATCTGTTTTATAGCCAACTTTCAAAATTTCTAGAAAAATGTAGAAAAATATTCTGGATCTTGTTTTTATGCTAAGATTTTCTTTAAGGAGCTAGATTTCAAGGAAAATTGAAAAAGAGTGAGCGGTTTGTAAGAAAATCCGATTTTTGTAACGGTCGACGAATCTGGACAACGGTGGAGTGTTTCTTAAATAACTAAAAATGTAGGAAAGCTATTCCATTTCTGAAAAATGTTATGAAAACTAGATAAAATTCTCTACGA
Organism: Camellia japonica; assembly: GCA_030407325.1. NCBI lineage: Eukaryota > Viridiplantae > Streptophyta > Magnoliopsida > Ericales > Theaceae > Camellia > Camellia japonica. The sequence goes on along the minus strand of JAPPVO010000002.1, from coordinate 97,990,259 downwards.
ACCATAGGAAGGTCGGGCTTGGAAAAAAAATTGAAATGGCCCTTTTCATTTCAATCGTTAAGTGGTTTTGAATCTGGAAATTCTGTTTCACCTTGGTGATATAGCAGATGAGAGTTGTAGATTTTATCGAAGTAAGATCAGAGCTATTTTTGGAGATCCATGGAGAAATATCGAGATTAGAGTGTTGGCGACAAAGGAGATTGTTTTGAGTTAATTTGGGTGTTATACAATATGGTTCCTTTAAATCTCTTTGCAAACAGTGTTATTTTAGTCACCTTCAATTTGTACTCGTCTTGATGATTTTGATAATTTGATAAATTCTATGGAATTATTCGTTGTTGATTCGTTTGATTACTCTAGTCATTTGATGAACTCTGTGTAGTTATTTTGTGTTGGAAATGTTGATTTGTCTGGCTAAATGATGTGGAAATGCTCCGTACATGGATCAAGTGGACTTTGCCAATATGCTCTGTACCAATAGCCCGAATAAGCGGTTGTGCTTGGATGAGGGGGGTGAGGCCAGTCACTGGTCATGTACTGAGTAGGACCGGGTATTTGTTCCTGGATAAATTATCATATGTCGAGTTGACTTGTTTGTCAAATTTGGTAAATTGCTTGTTATCTCGAATTGAATCGTTTGTATAATTATTGGATCCCTATGAATTTATTCTTTATCCTAGCTTTGTTATTCCTGTCGTATTGTATACTTCCCGAATTAATTTATTTTTCAGGTGTGGAGCAAATTTAGTGGTGGTTGGAGTTGAAGAATTTAAAGGATTATTGAGTTAGAGATTTTTGGGCTCACTACTATATATTGTTTTTTAGAGATTTATATAAGTTATATTTTGGAGACATTTGTGTAATTATTTTAGAGACAATTTTGTATTTTTGAGGTTATTAATTAGTTAGAGGTTTAAATTTGATGCTGAGTTGATTTGTTAACGGCCCGAAAGTTGGGGCGTTACAATACCGCTTGATCCTCCTTTCACTTCTCGGTGTTAGGTATGAGAGGTATATTAGGTAGTCTTGTTGAGATACCCTTTTGACAGTTTGGCCTTACTGCATATAGTAAGCCATAGTGACTATTCTAAACTAGCACAAAGCACTCACCCGAATGCAGGATTGCATGAAACTGCTTGATTGAAATAGCGAACCCTAGTTCATGACAAAACTAGGACAGGGGTAACCCTACCTCCTTATAGGGGTGTTTTGGCTCCCTCTTAACTGGTATGTGATTTATAGTGAAACTGTATAGGAATGCATATTAGTTATACGGTTGTATCTATTTTGGGACAGGATTCAGTGTGGAGTACAGTTTTACAACTTTGAGCAAGTCTGTTGATAACATCCAGCTGAGGTGCTGTATGGTTTCTGATTACTGTACTTTTCTTTATTTTCTTTTGCTAGGTAGTTAAAAACATAGCTTTAGAAAGTTCGAATATCCCCCAAGTACTCTGGACCCGAGTCGGAAGGCTTTGCAAGGTTGGGGATCTTGTTCAGGGACAACCCGTGTTTACCTCACTCTCACCGGTTACAAGACGGAGAGAATCAGACAAAGTTCGCCAGTCCAATTTTTACAGCAATCACCTCTTAGCTTACTTGTGTTCAGTTCGGTTCAAGAGCAGTCGCCTACTCCTAGTCCGATTCAAAACCAGTCACCTATTCCAATGGGACAGTATCCCCCGGCCAATATGAAGGAACTGATACTCTATCTACAACAAATAGTTGAGACCCTACAGCATGATATGGCTCATCAGTCGAGGTCATAACTAGGCTACAACAATAGCAACCACAGCCGGCTGCGGCCTCTGCATCCCATGCACCCACCATGGCTATTCTTGTGCCCAGTGCCACTACTAATATTGCCAATGCTTAAGATCTGCAAGACTAGGGTAATCCGGTTTTTCCAATCCAATTGAAGCTAATCCCAACACAAGCTTCCAAAGTCCCGCTTTATCAGATCGAGGCTCTGTTCGAGTTTGAGGTTAACCCAACTGCACTCAAGGTCAACAAACTGGAGAAACTATTCATAAGAGCGCAAGGGGTTAATTCCATTCCAGACATAGATGATGGACACATTGATTTTGTGGTTACATTGCCGGATTAGTTTAAGATGTCGTACATTAATCATTTTGACGGTTCCAGGGATCCGATGGTTCACTTGCGACTGTTTTCAGATATCTTGCGGCCGATGGGCTTAACTAGACTACAGAAGCTGTCTCTCTTTAGTCGCACCATGTCTGGTATAGCGGCCATTTGGTATGCTAAGTTGGAAGATTCCATCAAACAGAATTGGGAGGAGATGGCTGAAACCTTCATTTCTCAATACTCTTACAATACGCAGATTAAGGCCACAACTCGTGATCTCGAGACAACATGCCAAGAGCCGAAGGAGGGTTTCTCGAATTTTGTGACAAGATGGAGAGCTAAAGCCTCGATGATGACCACGAGGCCTTCCGAGAAGGACCAGATCAGAATGGTCGTCCAGAATCTGTATGGCAAGTTGTTGTAGAAAATGATTGTGCTTTCGTTGTTTACATTTACAAAACTTCATGAAATGAAAGTGCAAATCGAAGATGCCATGAAGCAGGGGCTTATTGTAGATGAAAAGGAGCCAGCAAAAAGGCCATTTGTTCGCAGTTCCAATGCTGCCAGTGGTAGCACAGCTGTGAGGCCGTCGGATATAAGTGTTGTTAGCACGACAAAAACTGCTGACCCCTTTGCCAATACAGGACCACAAACATCATCCAACCCTACCCGACCCCAAAGGACTTTTAACTAGCTATACATGACCCTTTCCAAAGCCATGCAAGTGTTAATCAAAAAATGACACCTCAAACCCTTAAAACCTCGCCCGCTTCCCGACCCTCTTCTATCCAAGCACAATCCTGCAAAGTACTGTGCTTTTCACCAGCAACGTGGTCATGATATTGGCCAGTGCTACCATTTGCGTCATGAGATTCAGGATCTCATTGACAACAAGGTTACCGCTCTAACTCAGAAACCAAATGTAAACACAAATCCACTCCCAGCCCATAATCAAGTCCCCTCCCCCCCGGGCGGGAAACCTTAACCTTATCCATACACTGGCCACCTCTTATGACCCCAACGTATATATTACCCCCTCCTACCTACCGAAACCAATACTGTTCATTCCTAAGGGCACATATTTATGTATGATGGGTGCATTTAAACCATAACCTGAGCCGCACAATGTGGTTGCCATACCCGTGGTAAAGGAGGGTCTAGCCCCTGAAGGAGGTATTGGCATATCGTAGGAGTGTCCCGGGCACTTGGTTGAAAAGGCATATGATCTGAGTTGCTATATTGCGCCAACCAGTCAAACCAAGCTTGAATTGGTGCTACCAATCTCGGCAGACATCAATGTGGTCAGGGAAGATGGCCTGAGCCAAGAGTTGGATAATTTGACAGATCTCAAAGAAGATTTGGACAATCTGCAGTTCTTTGATGAATATGATCAGGGAGATGAATAGATCGGGTGGTTCGACTTGAACGGATCGACTGACAACACCGGATGGCTGAGTGATGAGCCAACAAGGAAGAAGAAGCTGGGATGAAACCGGAGAGAAAGGAAGCAGAGGTAGCTGCAGTGGCCGAGAAGGTTGATGAGAAAGGAAAACAGTCGGAGGGCACATGTGTGGGAAACCCAAGTCAAGAAGTGGGAGTTATGAACACTGTAGATACTGAATAGAAAGCTGCATTGAGGCAGTTTGAGAGAAAAAGAGTGGAGGACGGCCAGAAAACTACAACCACGTGTCGCCCTAAGGAGGGGACTTATATTGTGAAGATGATTCAAGTGGAGCCGAACAACTGTTTGTCAACAGCTGACGGCGAGTGGTAGGACGACAATGATTTGCATTTGGCCCATACCGACGAAGATTGAGGAGGCTGTCTCCCAGATAATACCTGGTATGTGAAGGAAATAAACCATCTTACCCGTAGTGGACGGTATTTTAAGCCGCCGCACCTGGATCAAGTAGAGGCGTCTAGAAGGGACAAGGAGGCCGATAAACAGAAGGAGAAGCAACTAGAAAAGGAGTCCGTGCTAAAGTAGCTCAAGAAAATCCAAGCTGATATCTTTATCTGGGGGCTCCTTATGGCCTCACGGGTGCACTGATAGGCAGTATTGTCGGCAATGGACAAGGCGAAATTGTCCATTAATACTACGCCTGAGCAACTTGTGGGCCTAGTTTTTCCAGGTGGTGCCAAGCTAACGCTTACTTTCTCGGGCAAAGAGCTGCTGCCGAAAGGCTCGGCGCACAACAAGCCATTATATATTTCTGTGGAATGTAGGGAGAAGTTGGTGCTGGTAGATACCGGTTCTGCCATTAATGTTTCTCCGTCTCGTACTGCCTATGTAATTAGCCTTAAATCGGCGAATTTTATCCCTACAGCCCAAGTGATACGGGCATATGACAATACAAGTAGAGAAGTCATGGGTACAGTTAAAGTATGAGTCCAGGTGGGCCCAGTTGAGCAAAAGATTGAGTTTCATGTCCTGGATGTACCGGCTACCTTTAACCTGCTGCTGGAGAGGCCTTGGTTGCATCACGTGAAGGCTGTGTTCTGCACTCTCCATCAAATGTTAAAGTACCCTCATGGGAGAGGAGTAGCAATTGTTTTTGAGAACTCATCCATCCATCTGGCTCCGAAGGTGACTACGCCAGTGCTAGAGATCAATCGTGGTGACGGGGATGTATTCCTCTCAGGATTCACTCTGGCTGAAGCCCAGGTAATGCAGACAATTCTGGCCGCGGACGAAGGCATGTACATCAGTGCCCAGTCCATATACTTCATGAACAAACTGCGGCATGTTTCGGGAATGGGGCTTGGAAAAAACGGGTGGAACGGTGTTACAGCATCGGCAGAGGTACCATACAACCCACATACCTTTGGACTGGGCTATGTGCCCACCAAAGAGGACTGGATAAGGAAGGGAAGAAGAGATGAGGGGTAGAGCCAAGGCCAAGAGAGCTGGGAAGCATTATGAGCTCGTCCATAGGCCAATCTAAGGGATGCTGAATGGCCGTTTTGTTCGAGAATGAGAGGACTTCCCTTTTTGTGGCTTTCTTGAGCCTTAGGTAAATTCCTCAAACGAACGTGTCCCCGAGTTTGAGATCTTCTTTTACCATCAGCTGCAAGACAATGATGAGAAAAAGGGATGAACTAAACATCAAAGCCAACCAAAGCGCAGAAGATCACTCAAATAACAGCGAGGTTGAAGTGGGGGCAGCACTGGCCAATCTTCTAACAGATCCTACGACCGACCTAGAGAATTTGGGGGATAACTTTACTGTCTCCATGGTCAGAGAAGAACCAAGCGTGGACCCAATCTCTGGAATTTTGGATGTATCGAGGGCACTGCGTCTTACTTGGTAGTTGGAGGAAGGCTAACTTTCCAGTTTTGAGTCAGGTGATGAGCTAGAATCTGATTCTACTGGGTCTGCGGAGTCGAGACCAGATTCGAGTTCTTCGGGATCTGAGTCTGGTATTTCTGGGGGTGGTAACCTAGATACCAAAGTCTTGTCTAGGTCTTCATTTAACTTTTCTTTTGAGCTTGTAACCGAAGATCTGGACCTTTTGAATGAGAACTGTGTACTTCTTTGTGCCATTTATTTATTACATTGACCAAGATTTTCAGAATTTTAACAAAAATGAAGAGGAAGAAATTCCTCTAGCTTTGAAAAACTTGATTAATCGAGAGGATGAGAGGTTTGCTAAGTCTTGATTTGATGAAATCATTGCCATTAATGTAGGTACTGAGAAGGATCCACGCTTGGTCCAGATCAGGTCCACGTTGTCTTCGGAGGAACGCGAGCGTTTAATCGTTTTATTAAAAAATTTCAAAGATGTTTTCGTGTAGTCTTACGAAGGCATGCCTGGAATCGATCCTAAGATCAGACAACACCGGATCCCTCTCGACCCTAAGACCTAACCAGTCAAGCAGAAGCTACACAGAATTCATCCAGATTGGGCACTGAAAATCAAAAAAGAGGTCACCAAGCAAATTGATGCAGGATTCTTGTTAGTATCCGAGTATCCAACTTAGTTGACTAATATCGTCTCAGTGCCGAAAAAGGGTGGCAGAATTCGGGTTTTCGTCGACTTCAGAGACCTAAACAAGGCGAGTCCGAAGGATGACTTTCCACTACCGCATATTGATAAGTTGGTAGATTTGACCGCGGGCCATGCGTTGCTTTTTTTTATGGATGGGTTTTTCGGGTATAACCAAATTCTGATGATGCCGAAAGACCCGGAAAAGATTGCTTTCACCACGCCATAGGATACCTACTACTACCGAGTCATACCATTTAGGTTGAAAAATGTTAGGGCTACTTATCAAAGGGCTGCGACCACCATTTTGCACAATATGATCCACAAAGAGGTTAAGGTGTATGTAGACGATATGATTGTCAAGTCCAAAGAGTGAGAAGGCCACTACACTGCACTAGAGAAATTCTTTCAATGGATGAGTGAGTATAGACTGAGGCTGAACCCCCAAAAATGCACCTTTGGGGTAACAACAGGAAAGATGATGGGTTTCCTAATCATACAGAGGGGAATTGAAATGGTTCCATCCAAAATCAAGACCATCTTAGAAATGCCACCACCAAGGACTGAAAATGAGGTACGCGGCTTTTTGGGCAAAGTGCAATTCATAAGACGGTTTATTTCCAAATTAATCTTGGCTTGTGAACCACTGTTTGGTCTCCTGAAGAAAGAGAAGAAGTTTCAATAGGATGATCGCTGTTAGTTCACTTTTGAATAGGTTAAGCAGTACCTGCAGAATCCGCCTGTGTTATCACCACCAGAATCGAGGAAGCCGCTGATTTTCTACCTATCAGTGACAAATTTTACCATGGGGTGTATGCTCACTCAAGAATCTGAAACCAAAGTGGAGAAGGCTATCTACTTCTTGAGCAAGAACATGCTAGACTACGAGACCCGCTATACTCCCTTGGAGAAAGCTTCCTTAGCCTTAGTATGGGCTACCAGGAAGTTGAGGCGTTACCCGTTAACTCACTCTGTAATTCTAGTTTTGAGATTAGATCCCATCAAATATCTCTTTGAGAAACCAGCACTTACAGATGGGCTAGCTCGTTGGCTACTTCTTCTCTCCAAAATTGATCCCAAATATGTTATGCGCAAGTCCGTTAAAGGAAGAGTTGTAGCGGAATTCCTGGCAGACCACCCGGTAGAAGGAGATGAGGCAGTGGAATACTTGTTCCCAAGTGAAGACATTCTGTAATTCAAAGAGGAAACTTGGACGATGTACTTTAACGGAGCGTCCAATTAGTATGGTTATGGGATAGGTGTGTTGCTAATAGCACCCGATGATTCCCATATACTTTTAGCCTTCAAACTCCAGTTCAAGGTGTCTAACAACGAAGCAGAATAAGAAGCGTGTATTGCTGGTTTGGAAGCTGCCCTAGGATTAGGGGCGATAAGATTGGATGTCATTGGGGACTCAAACTTGGTTGTTTCTCAAGTAAATGGAGACTGAAAAGTCAAAGAGGAGAAAATGAAGGTTTACCATCAGGCCCTGGATATTCTAATTCTGAGGTTTGAAAAGTTGACATTCACACATCTACTGAGAGAGAACAACAGGTTCGCTGATGCTTTCGCAACTTCATCTTTTATGGCAGACATCCCGGTGGGAGTAAAGATGCGTCCAATCATTATCGAACAGAAATACACGTCGACCTATGACACTATTGCCGCAATAGATAAAGTGCAAGACAAAATCCCCTAGTATTATGACACTTGGAATTTTTTGGAAAATGAGACGTATCCACCAGGGGCAAACGCCAAGGACAAACAGGAAATATGACGTTTGGCCGTCTAATTTATCATCTGCGGGGGTAAGCTATATAAAAGAGGTCATTTGAGAATGCATAAGCTATGTGTGGAGGAAAAGGAATCGAAGCGTCTTATGGAGGCTATCCACGGAGGAGAGTGTGGGGCACACATGAATGGTGTGATGCTAGCCCGGAAGATCCTCAGACAAGGTTATTACTGGTCAACTACGGAGACTGATTGTATTGGTTTTGTACGGCGATGCTACAAATGTCAAATTCATGCCAATCGCATGAACACACTACCGTCTAAGCTTTACAACATGATTTCACCATGGCCTTTCTTAATCTGGGGAATCGATGTTATCGGTGTCGTCTCGCCAAAGGGGTCAAATGGGCACGAGTTCATTCTGGTGGCAATTGACTATTTTACAAAGTGGATGGAAGCTCAGTCCTATGTGGTGTTAAAAGTGTCGCATGTAGCCAAATTCATTAGAAATAACATCATCTACCGGTACGGTGTTCCGAACGAGATCATATTAGATAACGGCTCATACTTCAAGAAAGATGTGGTGGATCTGCTTAAGAAATATAACGTGGCTTTTCACAAGTCATTGACATATAGACCACAGACTAACGGAGCTATTGAGGCCGCTAACAAGAATATCAAGAACATCTTGCAAAGATGGTGGAAACATACAGGGATTGGCCGGATAAACTGCCATTCGCGCTCTGGGGCTACAGAACCTCAATCCGAACATCTACGGGGGCAACCCTCTATTCTCTCATCTATGGGATGGAGGTTGTTCTACCAATTGAAATCGAAGTTCCGTCGCTGCAAGTTATGGCCGAGTGTCAGATAGCGGAGGCGGACTAGCAACAGAGTAGATTTAAGGAGTTAATGTTGTTTGATGAGAGAAGACTAAGGGCATTGTATCATGTCCAGGGCTACCAATGTTGAATTGCTAGGGCTTTTAACAGGAAAGTTAAGTCCAAGAATTTCAAGGAGGGAGACATGGTACTGAAAGACAACCGGGCTCTCATCCATGACCCTAGAGGCAAGTTTAGACCTAATTGGATTGGTCTTTACATCATCAAATCTATCTGGTTAGAAGGGACGATTGTTCTCATGGACCTAGATGGCTTGGAGTTTTCACAACCGATCAATATGGATGAGTTAAAGAAATACTATCCTTGAGAGGCTTGCTAGGCCAAAAATCCGGAAGGGCGACCTAGGCAAAAGTTAGAGCATGAAAAATTAGAAATAAAGAAAAGCTGAGCTCGCAAATTTGAAAACCCTAAAGAGCAACTTTAGCAAAAGTTGGAGCGCAAAAAGAGAGAGTTAATACTCGAGGGAACCCGAACCGAACTACGTAAGGCCTGATTCCCATCTTTGGGATACGTAGGCAACTTCCTTCCGAAGTTCGGCCATAACCATCTCTCACTCAACTGTCCTGTCCATTTGTCTGATCAGGTCATCTTTGTCTATCATTATTTATCTCGGTTGTGTTACTCCTATTTTTGGTAAAAGGGCCAGTTGCAAGACAGAGCAATGATGATACATGCAGTTGCGGGCAGTTATGATCTTCGGATTTGGGATTGTACATCTTGAGGATTAATTCTGTGATCATTCCTGAAAACGGTTTTGAACAGTTTTGATAAAAGTTGATTTTGTTCAAAATTTTACATTTTTACAACTTGGACCATTTTAGGACCAAAAGGAAATTTTTTAGTGCTCGTAACTTTAATTCCATTAATTTTAACACAAGTACATTCTCCAACTCCTCGATATAATCAAAGTTGCTTTTACATCATAAAACTTGAAAAGAAACGTCAAAGCAATAAACTAGGGGCATAGATAAGTTAGGTGGTTCTTCGTCCTCTGCTCGTGCTTGCGGAAGTCTTTGCAGCCAAAGTTGGCCTAACCCATGTTTTGTCCTCAAGCCAAGCCAAGCACTCGCCAGAAAGGGCATAGCTGAAGCTAGGGGCAGGGGCCAGAAGCTCTCTCATTCTCCAAGCAATGAGGTACCGAGGCAAATGTGTACCACGAATGGGAAATGAAGCCGGGTATTCCACCTCTTCTTCTGGACAAGTTTGATCATGTTCAAATTGGCGTCTGAACCGAAAAGGAAAATAGAACATGCAGTACGTAAGGCCAATCAACAATATACCCAGCTGGTGGGACATGTTGTAGCTCATCTTAGTCAAATTAAGCCAGGTCCAACGCTAAGTTATGTCAGCTACAGATCTGCTGCACATCCAGTCGCACCACCATTCCTCCGAAGGGAAGTCCACTAGCCTTTGGCGGAAAAAGTAAGCTCTGGCCGAGTACTCGGGGTAAGGGTCCACTACTTTCAGTTTATCCATGAGCCATACCTGGGAAGGATGAAAAATAATAGAGATTAAAGAATAGAGAGATGTATGTTGAGAGAAAAGTAAGAAAAGGGGTTTAGAGATGAAAATAGAGAGTGAGTGCCTAATGATACGAGGAATCATAAATAAGAAATGATAGGAAACAATACTTAAAGAAGTAGTGGACTCGCTGCAAATCGGGTAGTCTCTCGCCGATGAAAGGCATCCAAACCCATTAGGGTCTTAACTAGTGCTAGACCAATGTAGTTGTTGCCCTATTTCAAGCATTGAGCCACCTTAATCAACCTGATGCTGGCTCTACCGCAACTAGGGTGTAGACGTCCCCGAACGTCCCGGGAGGATGAGTCCCGTTTTGTTCATTTGGGTCTACTACAGTTCAGGACTCAAATTGTCACGGTTCTTAATCTGAACCAAAGAGTCCAAATCCGGCAAATTGTTTTGAGAAAACAGATTTTTGAAAGAAGTTCCAAACATGGACTGCTTTGCTAGATACAGAGTCGCCACCTAAATATTTTTTATGGGGGAATTTAGGAAACCCTGACTCGGTGCCAAAGGCCACGTATCCGTCATCACCAAAGTTGCCTCGGCTCGGGAACTTGGGTACGATTGGGGAAGGTCAGCTATGAGCACCCCCTCTCGCCCGATCCAAAGATCGGCCTCTACTAACCATGATATCCTTTTTTGAAAACTTTATGTGTTCTTATTCCGGTTATTAGCCTAGAATTACTATGTTATGCGCACAGCAAACAAGTATAGACTAGATCGCCTAATTTGGAACAAAACATTGCATGTCCGTTTGTTTGGAAAACGCTTTGGAAATTGCTACTCGCAAGTAGACTAAAAACACGGATTTCAACGAGTTGTGCCAACTCAAACAATCCAACCTTCACCCATAGGCATTCAGGCAGTTAATCAAATAAGCATCTAGCCTTATGGTAATCATGCTATCATGTTAACATCCACACTCATATGAGATGCTAAAGTATAAAAAGCTCACCTAGTACTCCGCGCCAAAACAATAACAAATTAGTGATCATGCGTGACCCTAGTTCATGTTAAGTGGCTAATGTATCGCATACAAAATGTCGCTAGAGTAGGTTCAGCTAATCTAGGGATGACATGTGAAAATGCACAGATAGCATATATTCAAGTTAGATTTGAAATATTTATGCAGTTAGCATGATGTGCCAAGCCCGATACATGCAATACTGATGAATGATGCACGCATGCGTAGCATAAGGTATGCTAAATTAAATATGCCCTAATACTAACCATCAAAGCAGGTAAGTAAAAGGGAGAAAGAAGTGGGGGTTGGAAAACATGCACACACGCACCCACACTTATTACAAATACGCCCTCACTCGGAGGGACCAAAAGAATAATACAATTTAATTAACCGACAAGCTAATTAAATATTACAGACCATTAAATTAATTAAGCAAATTAATTAATCTAAGAAAGCAGTAAACAGCAGCCTCGGGGAGAGGGCTCAATGCATACGCGCTCGGTTTCGCCCGGAAATCTACTGCCATGCTCAAGATGCCTCTGTTTTCCTTGCTCTGCTCCCCTGATGACTGCCAAAGTCTCAGGGTTTGCTCTCTGGATACTAGGGAACACCACCGGCTGGAGGAGAACACCACCGGCCATATAGAATGGTCACCGGCCACAAATTTGATCCATCGGCCAACAATGATGGCCGGTCGGCAATGAAGATAGCCGGCCGGCCAAATCTTCCTACAGAATCTGTGTTTGACAGCAGCAGAGGACAAGACTTGGCATGGCAATGCATTTCAAGCAATGTATGCACCAATCACATCCCTTATCATGTTTATGACTCAAAGGGACATGGGCCTTGATTCTCGGACCACCAATCACGCATTTCCATGCATGATGGCCCAAAGAATCAAGTGTGCATTTTAATATGGAATGCAATGCACATAATCAAACAATGGGGCTTGAACTCTATCACAAGCAATTCAAGAGGCCAAGCATGCATGCAAATGGAATGCAACCTAGACATGTTGGCTAATATGCAACATGGCAATACGAGGAAGCATACAAAGCATGCAACAAGCAAAGGGATGGACTTAAACTAAATTAGGCAGCCCTCAAACAAGCCTAAAACAGTGGCCAATGCTATGGAAGTGAGGTCCAAAACACACATACACATGCATGCGAATATGGTCCAATTCCTAAGCATAAAGGGACAACTTCTAAGCACACTTAAAAGAAGGTAAACATGGACAATTAGCATGCATAGAAAGCTCTGAAATCATGCTAAAATGGTGCCAAACCAAATGAACAAGACAAGCATGGCATGCAATTAGAGGTCCAAAACATGGAGCAAACCAAGAAGACTTAAACCATGACTAAGTCAACCAAGCCTCACAAGGCCAAGGGGACTTAAAATAGGTTCAAGGCAGACCTAGACAATACCAAAGGAACACCTAGATGGCGTCTAAGTGACTCAAATCTAAAAGTATGCATAATTGCCCAAAACATGGAGCATACAACACAAGCTTCCAAAGCATCAAAGAGGCATTAAAGGCAAGCATGCAAGCATGTTAAATGGACTGAAATGGCATGTTAAGTGGTTCCAAACCACTGAAATGATGCAAGCAATGCATGCTACACACTCACATACTTGGGGCTACAAGCTAGCAATGCAAAGGAGCTATGCAATACATGTTATGATTGACCAAAACAGCCAAGGACAGACCTTAACCATGGCAAAATAAATATAAAGGCTTCACAAAGCTAGGCCTAAACATGCTTGAATAAGGACTCAAAACATAAGACATGTTAAGGCTAAGACAAGGCATGTATGCTAAGCAAGCATGGGGTACCAAAACCAACTAAAAACAGAGGCATATTATGACATAATAAGCATGAAAATCAGCTAAGGCATGGCTAACACACACTTAAATATGGTGCTCTCTCAAGAGGCAAAAATGGTCCTTTTCAAGGACAACAAGGAGAGGGGGTGGCCCTCTCCTTCCTAGGGCCTCAAGGCACCATCCTCACCTCTGAAATCCCTCAAGATTTCAGTGGTGAGGAGGCCTAAACTCAATGGTCCCGGAGCTCACTCAAAATGGCACAAAATGGGGGCCTTTCAAGGCTTAAGAGGGGTCAAACAACCCCCAATGCCAAAGCACCTTAACCAACTATTTAGAGGGTTAAAAACAGAACTTTTTTATGTTATACACTAAGCCCAAAAACAGTTGTAAGGTAGGCAAAAATACAATGCAAAAATGGGGAATAAAGGGACAAGTTTCTTACCCTTGAAGACCTTCTTCACCAATGGAGCTCCAGCAGCTTCTTTAGGTTGAAATCAGTCTAAAACCTCCAAAAATAACCTTCAAGGGCCTCAGCTCCAAGGGATGGTGTAATGGTGGGTGTTTGTGAGCAATACTAAGCCTAAACACACACAAGAGAGAGATATAGAGGGAGGATATGAACAAACCCTAACCCTAGAACTCAAACCCTAAAAAAAGTTGTCTAAAATGTCTCACCCCTCTAAAAGGGAGAGAAGGCTCCTCTTTATAGAGCTTTTAGTCTTGTAAGCTTACAAGACAAGCTTCTAAAGAGAGAGATCCCTCCATACACGTGTATGGAGGGGAGACAAGTGCATGCCAGCTACACCAAAATATCTGCAAAAGCAGATGCACAGTAGTCGGCCGGCCAAAGATGCAATTGACCAAAAAAAGATAGCCGGCCGGCCAAACATTTGGCCGGTGGCAACAAAACACAGCCGGTGGCCTCAAGCCATGGCCGGTGGAGTGTGGGGATGGCCCACAAGCCATTCCCTGCCCCTCCAAGGCAAAGCACAAGTGTTTGGTGCAAAATCAAACACAAAACAGTCGAGTCGAGAGATCCTGAGGCAAGGCGCGTAGCCAAGACCTCCGGGAACTCAAGATGAACACAAAAACATGGATAATCACCGAGTGTTCAAGCGGTGACGTCCAAGTCTTGAGAACGGTCAAAAATGGGGTGTCTACATAGGGGCAAGAAGAAAGTGTGCGAGTAAGCATAAGCAGAGGGCATATTGCCGATAACCCCACCAAAGGAAGTCGCCTCTGTCTCCAATGGTGGAAAACCCACGAATCAAACCTGGGATGTCCAACTCCCTATCATAAGCCACGGATCGAGCCTCGTGCAAAGTGAGCCCACACATCTGTCCTAAAGCCTAGGCATGGCCAAAACGGGACTGAGGCATGATTTTTGCGTTGCGTCAGGATTCCATCAATGCTTGAAATTCTTCGAGCGTCGGACACATTTCTTGTGATCTAAAGTGAAATACATGTGTGATCGGGTTTTAGCATTGAGCAACGTCATGGAGAAACAAAAAATAAAGCGAAGTGTGGCTCAAAGGAAAAAGGGCATTTAGGCCGAAACAGTGAAAGTTCACATTTTCTGAGCCGTCTAGGGTGGCTACCCAATCTCGGAGCCTATTATTGAGCAACATCTCCATCTTGAGAGCAAAATACCAAAGACTTGCTATTCTGCTAGAAAAACAGCATGGAAGCACCATTTACAGAGTTTGAAAAGAGGCAGTGTATGACAGTTGGATCCCACTGACCGACCTCATTTTTGGACCTAGCCGTGCCTGTATGGACCCAGCTAGGTCTAAATATTGGCCCAGGCTAAGCACATTGCGGAAAGGCAGGTTCTGGCCTTGCAGTGTTATGGCTGTGTTTTGAGTCTTGTTTTATTTGTATCAAGTGTTCTTTAGTGTTTTCGAGTTGTTTTCATTGTGCTTTTCTGTTATCGAGTTGTATTTTACATTTTGTCTGGTTGTAGGTTGTTATGCAATTCAAGAATGAATGCAAGAGCAAGAATTCACAATTGTAAAGTCTTGTTCAAAATTACCATGCAAAGGTTGTGCCATTCATCACATATTATGCAAGAGGAGATCATCCAAAAAATTTCTTTTCATTAACTAGTGGGTCCAACCCCGATCATTATTTACAAAGACCAAAAACAAAAGAAAAGTCTTCAAAAACAAAATACATAGGTCTATCTAAAGCTACATAGTTCCTAACTACAAAACAAAAGAAAAGCAAAGAAAATCAGCAACCCATCCTCGCTCTCTTCCTCATCGGCTACGGAAGAGGTGTATCACTGTCATCACTAGGGTTGCTAGACTGCAGGTCGACCTCCTCTCCCTCCTCCTCGGGGGTCGTGTACTCATCAAAGGACTCCTCGGAGGGTGAGCGCTGTCTCACTCGGCCTCTCCCTTGATCAGCCCTTCCTCTGCCTCTCACTGGGCCCCGTCTCCGTCTCCTAGCAGGAGGAGGTCCTGCAGGTGTTATTGGCGCTGGCTCAAGCTGAAAAAGAGTACAGATATCAGAAGAGACCAAAAAAATTATGGACGAGATTGTAATGACCCTAAACTAGGGGCAAAGTTTACCTCGATCCCATGGCTGGCTAAAGCAGTCTGCCTCCTCGACACCATTAGAAGCAGTCTGTCAACTGTCTGGAGAAGGTCATCCACATACCCCACAAGTACCTGCAAAAGAGGAAAATTTTGAGAATATGAAAACAAGATAATGGTGCACAGTGGGCAGAAAGTAAGCACAGTGGACAGCAAGTAATAAAGCACAGTGGACAACAAGTAATAAAGCGCAGTGGGCAGAAAATGAGAAAGCACAGTGGGCAGAAAGTGAGAAAGTACAATGGGCAGACATATAGAGAGGTGTGTACCTACTTGACGCCAGGAGCAATCACCAATCACCAATCCCTCTCCTCAATGTGTTCAAGGGGGATCTGCTTAATCACCCTGTCTAGTCACATATATACAACCTCAGTAGGAATCACCGGAAGCCTAGGGACTGGAGCTGTAGCAGGAGCCCCTCCAGCGGCAGGGGCAACAACCTCAGGAACGGCACGAATCACACTCTGGGTAAGAGGCGCCATCACCAGAGGCTGTAAGAAGGCAATGAAGTCACCAAGCTCATGGTACCGATCAACGTCCTCTCCCTTCATGAGGTGATCGATCTAGGGCCTATCGTGGAGATCATCAACTATCCTCAGATCGGAAGGAGAAGGATGTGGGATGTCAGGATCGGCCTGGCCCCCGAGTCTGGCGAATGAATCGCTCCCCCAAATAGTATGCCTTGCCAAAAGAGCCCTCAAATAGGATCCATATGGTAGAGGCCTCCCATACAGCAGCATAAGTCACCTTTGCTGCCTGAGGAATGCCCGCCTAAGGGGCCAGTCAACCTGTGAGCAGAAAATGTAAGCTAAGTGTCAGATATGAGAGGTATGGAAACAACAATATGGAAATAGCAGTGTGGAAACAGTAAATGTAAAGACTAATATTTTGTTACCTAATCTGCGGTGATGGTGTCAAAGAAACAGCGGAAGTAAAGGAAGTTTCAGGCTACGCGGCGGCGCCGTTCGAATCGGGAGTTGTAGTATCGGGAGTGGGGTACTGACAATTCAATCGACCTCATTGGGTCGGAGCCAGAGAAATGAAATACGTGTAAACCCATAGCTGCAAACAGAGAAAGAAATGCAAAGTTAAACAGAATGCAAAGTTGAACAGAATGCGAAGTTAAACACCACAGTAAATATGAGATGTACCTCACAAACCCTCCAGTAGCCACCAAGTGAATCCACCTTGCGGCAGGATACGGAACTCATGTAGCAGTACAGGGTGGCCAGGCCGGCGCCACCCTAATCATACTCCGCCAGGTAGGTGCACCAATGCTCCTAAGAGATATAGCTCCACGGTATTTTCCCTATTTGCAAACAGGGTAGTATCAAGGAGATACATGAGGAAGCCGAGGGTGTACTGGGCGACCTCATCTGCAGTAGCTGGCTGAAGGTCGGTGAAGCGTTCTAGGAACCAACTGTACCGCACCATCCCGTGGCTAGTAGTGTCTGGGATCGCCCCGAGAAGCTAATGCTGTGCAGCTCTCCACTGCGTCATATCAGGATCAAATGGGATCGTGCCGCCAACCCCTACCCGCAGGCCCGTGAGCTTTGAGATATAGTACAGGGTTAGAGTCAACTCCCCGATCAATGAGAAGTGGAACGAGTCTGTGGTGTTCCACTATCTCTCCACTAAGGCCCTATAGAGTAGTGGCTCAACCCTTATCTGTATGAGCCTTGAACAGAAAGGCCTGAAGCCAGCAACATTGACCAGTTTGCGAACCTCCACAAGAAGCCTCACATACTAGTGTCGGGGGCCGGATATAGATCCATAGCAGCCAATCCTCCTGGCTATGTGTTATCAGTATGTGCATAGCATTAACAGATAGTTTGCTTACGAGATTCAACATATGTGCAAAACAAAGGAAAGATTGCTTACTGTAGAGGCATCGGCGGACAAGTACTCCACGAGTTCTCACAACAAGATGTCCTCGTCTATCCCTGGGATGAGGCCCTCGAATCTCAAAATACCGTCTGGGGTCGGAGCGTGTGTACGTGGCTGGTAGGTGGCTGCATCAAATGGTCTGTCTGCAAGAGGTGGCAATGCAGTCTTAACAACACCCTCGACCTCTATATCCGCACCTAGGATGGCGTCAATACCTATAGTCGGGTCAGGAATAGGAACCTCATCACTAGCCATGGAGAAATATATGAGAAATATGAGGGAAAATGAGAAAATATGAAAAAAAAAAAAAGAAAAAGAAATGAGTGGGTGAGTGAAACTGAGTGAAAACCCCAAAAAAAACCAAAACCCTAGGAGAGAGAAAATAAAGAGAAAATGAAAACTCAAAGGGGGAGAAAGAAAAGTGTGGGTAGATGTGTGAAAATCTAAGAAAGAACAAGAAAAATTCTAAAACTCAACCAAATCAAGTTTTGTTCGGTTCAAAATGTAGAGGAATGAATGAGTTTTACGAAAAAAATTCGCAAGGGTTTGTGGGTTTTGTTAAAAGAGGAAGAATCTAGAGACAGAGAAACGTTAGAGAGAGAGGAGAAGGAGTTTCGGATAGGGGTGTGTGTGTGGAAATGAAGGTTGGAACCCTTTGATTTCATGTTTGTTTGAAAATTGTTTTGAATACACGTCACTTAAAAAAGTGAGTTTGTATGTACATTAATCAATTTATTCTAATTCAAGCAATTAGCCTTCATCTACCGGCATTTAAACAGATAGATCACTTAAGCACTTAGCCTCATGGAATCATGTTTTGATGACATGGCAACAATCACATGCATGCGGTATGCTAAAGATATAAGTGCTCGCCTAGTATTCCAAGGCAAGCCAAATAAAGTAAAAAAATTAGAAAACATGCATGTTCCTAACTAATACAACTTGACTAATGCAACATGCAATATCCAATTTAAATAGACTCGGCTACTAACATGACATGTGAATCGATTTGATAGCATGCGGTTTACGCACATTTTCAAAAAAGTAATAAATAACAATGTGTGTTAGAATGATGCGCTGAGCCTAATGCATACAAGACAATGGATGCAAATCATGAGAAATGCTAAATGAAATGTGATGCTCCAAACTATCTATCATAAGTGAGTGAATAAAATGGAGAAAGACGTGAGATTGGAAGACATACACACTTATTACATGGCTTTGCCCTCATGCAAGAGGGTCTGAATGTCCAAGTGTCTGAAATAAACTAACTATTACAAAACCAAATGAAAGATTTAAGCTAATGAATACTAAATAACTAACTAGTTATCTAATTTATTACAACAAGGATGAACAATAAAACTAACTATCTAAGTTAATCAACAATGAACATTCATAAAACTTACAACAATGCTAACTATAATGATAATTAATTACAACAATAATGGGAACATGAATTTACAATATTGATATAAGCAAAGATGCACAAGGTTTGCATGCACGTGACTGTTTTCAGAAGCAGCTCTGTCTACCTCCCTTGGAATCTGTCATGTTTCACCTTTAACCACTGCCCTTTGTTTCTACAAAACACACTGTTGACCAAACATTGGAGCCCGGCCGGCCCCCAATGAGGCTTGGCCGGGCCCAAACAAGGTCAGCCGTGCCCTAATTTCATGCAAAAGTCTACTTCTGAGCTCTGAGGTGAAAACAGTGTAGACAGAGCTTTTCTAAGCTCTATTTGTCCCCTCTGCTCTTCTTTGTCATGAAGAGGCTCAAGAGAAGAATGAGGTTGGTTCCAAAACCATCAATAAGCAAGTTGATCGCTTGATGATTTCGGAGACAATTGGACAAAAATCAATAAATGCAATGAACAACCACTCTTCCCTCCTATCATAAAGTGAGCTCAAAGAGGGAGGTAGAGACGCTTCAAATTTCATCAACGCATCATGAATTGATGTATGACGACTCTTGACACTGTGGACCTGGCATAACGTCCGGCTGAATCCAAGCAATCTTACTCATTTTCTTTACATTGGTTTCATTGGTTTTAAGCTCATTTTATTAGTCTTTTCCAATCTTTAATCAATTTGTTCCAAAATGATGGTTAAGTCCACTACATGAGAAGAAACGTCAAACGAGAAGTGATCCGAATCATGAAAGAGGGACTATGCCTTGACGATGAACCCCTGTAGAGGTTAAGCCATTAAGCATAGGTCTCTTTGCCATGCCTTGATAACCATCAATCCTTTGAGACAACTCTCAAACAAAAGAAAAGAAGAAAAGAGGGTGGTTGCAAACATGATTGTGAGATTGATTTGAAGAAGGAGACTCAAATGGCTATCAACTCAAATGGCTTGATGTCTAAGGCCTAAACAAGCAAAGCCATGAGGACTTACAACATGATAGGCAAAGTATTCAAAGCATGAACCAATTAAATGAATTAAAACAAGTCTAAATAGCCCCTAATATGTAAAAAACCAATGACTAAAATGATGTTTAAAGAATTTGAAAAAGATAGGAAATAACAAAGAATCACAAGGCTAGTGAACAAGAGTAAGGAGAAGTGGCTAGCCCCTCCATTTTTTAAACCTCAAACCATGTTTTCTAGCCTATTTTGAACTCTGAAAACTCAGTTTGAAGACTAAACAAGAAGTGTAAAGACAAGGGTATGAGCTATGAAGTAAGGTGCAAGAAAGGGGTGTTAAACCTTTCTACCTTTGTGTAATAACCCTCGTCACTGTTTACTGATTACCTACTGATTACTGTTAAACTAAGACTGATTATGATCGATAATTGAATTGATTGAGATACTGAACTGACTGACTGAGAACTGAGACTGATTGATTGACTGTAACTGTTTAAATGCATAATCTATCTGTTCGACTGCCAAATTATCTGTTCTCGTCTTATGCATTTAACTGCAAATTAAAGGCCTTATCAGCGGCCAAATCTGAAATTGATTGATGTTCTGTGTTCCTCATGATTAAGGTGATTTTATGGCATATTTATCTGAAAATTGTTTTGGTATGATTAAATTAGATTAAAATAAACTAAATCAAAGAGTTGCCTTATTTACGGAATTGCCACTTAGTGGCCCACTTCATACCATATTTGAGGCTTGGCTTATGCACTTCATTCAAAACATTTCCTCAGCCCATTTTGAGAGCATAGCCGGCTAGAGAGAGAGAGATTGGGAGAGTGAGTTTGGTTTCATCTTGAAATCGACTTGTATACTTGAAGAATTGAAGTATGGATTGCTAAATTGAGCTTCTAGTCTTGTGATTGAGGATCTAAGGTAGAGTAATTACCCTCTTGTTTATGAATTGAATTACTCCTTTCATGGTTTAGAGGATTATTAAAGATTAGAGCCAAGATATGGCTTATAATGTTGAATTGAAGCTCATCTCTTGCATGCATGCTTGTATTGAGGAATTTAAAGTTGTTTTCATGGCAAATGTTACATGAATGCTCATATTTATGTTTAAGCCCATGATTTCACCATGTTTTAAGAAGAATTGACTCATCAAAGACATGTAATAGCTTCATATGTTGAGTTGAGTTAGAATTCATGCATGCATATGTTTATCCTTGCATTGTGAGGTTTGATTTCATGGAAATCTTGCATGCATGTTCATATTCATGATAAAGACCATGATTTCATCTTGTTCTTGAAGAAATGAGCTCAGTTGAGCTAACATTTGAGGCTTTGAATTGATTGAATTCATGGATATTGCATTTCATCATGTTTATGAAAATTGTTTTGAAAATGAGTTTAATTGAACTACCCTTGGGCTTTGATTTTATAAATTGAACTTGGAATCATGTAATATTATGAGTTTACAAGAGTTTTCCAGAAATTCAGCCCAAGAGGATCGATTTTGATGCTTTGAAACTTGGTTTTGAACTTGGAGTCCAAATCTGGATTTTCCAGATTTTGGTCGTCCGCTCGAGCGGGGAAGTGCCGCTCGAGCGGGGAAATCGAGCTCCCAGCATCTCTCACTGTTTTACAGTCCGCTCGAGCAGGGGTATTGTACGCTCGAGCGGAGGCTTGTGTCACACGCTCGAGCGAGAGAGTTGACGCTCGAGCGGGGACCTTTGTTTCATGTCCGCTCGAGCGGGGAAACCTGAGTTCGAGCAGGGAACTGTTTTTCTGAAAATTCTGAAACTGTTTTCTGGGTACATCTTTGCATCCTCATCCCATTCTAGGCATTCTTAGGCCTAGTTTAAGACATCTTAATGAGGATATAGATGTAGAACACACCGAGGCAAATTAGGGATTAAGTTATTATCTTTCCCAACTGTGTAGTTTAGTGTGTGTTCAATCTGTTAACTGTGTAGGGTTGGCTTTCCGAGGAGACGCTCTAGCTTACTGTAGCCCAGAACTCTGTGAGTAACAACTGTGTAAAGATATGTTCAAAAATGATTATTTACTGAACTGATACTGTTTACTGAATAAATGTATGTCCCTTATGTTGAAATGTATTGTGGCATCCTTAGCACCTACTGTTCACTGTTACTACCACTGTTACAGAGATCTCTGTCGGTTCCCAAGTTTGGAACCACTACTGTTTACTGTTGTGATGGCCATTCTGTATTTCTGATATGGAACAACGTGCTGCACGGAGCTAAGTGCTACAAAGTGAGCCACCTCTAGAGTCTGTGCGAGACACCTCTTGAATCCATAAGTACTGTACTGTTTTCTGAAATGGTACTATTACTATTGTTGTACTGCTACTGATGACCATCATTCACTGTTTGGTCTGTTAAGACCCGGTCTTTTAAGACCTACTGTTTACTGTACTGTTATGCTAATGGATGTACCACATATTACTGTTTTGCCTGAATGACTGTTATGGCCTGAAATATGAGCCACAAACTGAATGACTGATAAACTGATTGAAATGACTGTTTTCAATACTGAAAGGATATTCACTCTTAACCTCTTTACGCATTGTGTTATTCACTGGGCTTTAGCTCACTGCTCATATATATATGTAGGTGTACAGGCACCGGACCGTTGCTAGAAGCGTCAGGGTAAACCCCAGTTTTGTCAAGCCAACCACTGTGCCTCACTGCGAGGTTCCGAGCCTATCAAGCTATGGCTTAGGGGCTTAGGGGTGTTTTATTTCCCCGTCTGTCTCTGTAACTGTTTTGTTTACTGTATAGACTGATAGCACTGTACTGTACTGTTTTAGGGATTAAGTCGCTATTTTTGAACTGATTGATATATTGTGCATACTGTTCTGTACTGAAAGTATAAATGCATGAAAAATCTTTTTGCATACAGACTGCCACAGTTCATTGGACCTTGTTTATTTACTGTATTGGCTTCCGCCATGCCCCTGTACTCTGTATTACTGTTCTATTGTTAAGCAGGCCTTCGGTAATCTTGGATTACTGGCCGGTTACGGTGCTAAACCTATAGGGGCGGGTTTGGGTCGTGACACTTTGGTAGCTATTCAAACCCAAGTTCCAACACTTGAAATAGTTCCAAAACAATACAAAGACACCAGAAATTGATGGTAAGGGACAGAAATAAGAGCCAGAGAAAATATGGTAAGCTTATACCTCTTAAAGAGACCAAGCTCTTGTTGTGAATCAAACTTGGTGCAAGCACACTCTCAAGCCTGAATTGTGATGCTCAAGGATCAACCATGGCTCTAATTCTTTTCTCTAAGGTTGTATGTGGTGTATAGAGATGTTTCAAGGGGGATAGGTTTGCTCAAAGGTGGCTTACACAAGAAGAAGGGGCTCTCAAGTGTGTATATAAGCTCTTTGGAAATTGTTCAACCCTCAAAATAGATTATGACCTCGTATTTATAGAATTTGAGCAAAAGAGGTCGAAAATATCTTCAAAAAAAAGGCAGTTGACGGGGCTCCCGCCCAGAAAAGTGTTTATCACTACCAAGGCATGGCCGGCCCCAAATGGCCACGGCTGGCTCTCAATGAGGCACGGTCGGGCCCCAATGTGCTGCCCTGTTCCTCTGTTTCAGGCTCAGTGTAGGGTGGCACAGTGCTATAAGATGAATTTTTATGGTCTAGAGGCATAGAAACAACTTGGTATGGAAGGTTGTGATGTGTTTAGAACTCGAAACTGGATTCCTTTGTTCAACATTCGAATCACACAAAATATAACTTTCATCATCTAGTGCATAGGACAAAGCGCCCGAGATTTACGTGCGGTCAAAAATGGGGTGTCTACAGTTGCCTCCCTTTGACAGAGCTCAAAGTCATAAAATGACGCGAGTGAATGTCAAAACCCAAAAATGATACATTTGACGCGGCTGTAAGACTTGGGCAAGAAAATAGATCAAAATACAATTGGTTGAACCCGAGGGTTGCCTACATATCCCTTTGCGATGAATCAAACCTGCGTAGTTCAGGGCAAAATCCAAGATGATATGCAGAACATAACTTATGATCATGCAATGAATACACATAACAAGCAATAAAACAATGCAATCAAAACAAGAATGTGATGTTGAACGAAAACGTAAATCAAAGCAAAACAAATCCATCCATGTCTCACACGGAAAGAAGTGAGTCAAATAAACACGTCCCACGCAAAAGGGACAAAGTAAGTACAAACCAAACTATGCCCCACATAGAAAGGATGTAAGAAAATGCAGGCCCAACTACGTCTCACGTAAGAAGAGTGAAAAGATCCATGCCAAACTGTGTCTCACGCAGAGGGGGTGGAGGATGGTGTGAATACGAGACGCGCCTAATGTTTTGAACTGAGTAAATCAACTCCAAACGCATTTCACGCGAAAGGAGGAAAGATGGTGTGAACACCAGGCGCATCCTGATATTTTTAACCAAAGAGGAAAAGTGGTGTGAACAACAGGAACACCTGTTGTTTTTAACCGATTGAAAATTACAACCTAACGCGTCCCACGCGAAAGGAGGAAAGGGTGGTGTGAAAAATAACAACACCTAACAACAGCCTAACATGTCTCACACGAAAGGACGAAATGTGGTGTGAACACTAGGCGCACTTGATATTTTTAACCGAAAAAAATAACAACCTAACGTGTCTCACACAAAATGGGGAAAGGGTGGTGTGAACACCAGACGCACTTGATGTTTTTAACCGAAGAAACAACAACCTAACGTGTCTCACATGGAAGGAGAAAAAGTGGAATCAATGAAGAGTAAAGCCTGCGAAGCTAAGTCAAGGTACAAAGCGTAAACACAAATCGAGGTACAAAGTGTCAACACAAATTAACGAAGCTTTCAATACAAATTTCACCAAACTAAACCAAGGTAGAATCAAAACAAACAAAACGATGCTCGAATTAACCATTTCAAAATCTATTTTGCTGATTTTTTGAAAATGGGCTCTATCATATAAAAACAACAAAACAAAAAGAACAAATTCTTCTTCTCTCTTTCTATTTTTCTTTTCC
The DNA here is from genome assembly GCA_030407325.1 of Camellia japonica. NCBI lineage: Eukaryota > Viridiplantae > Streptophyta > Magnoliopsida > Ericales > Theaceae > Camellia > Camellia japonica. Next base: position 97,965,339 of record JAPPVO010000002.1, on the reverse strand, counting down.
TTTTCCTTTTCTTCTTCTTCTTCTTCTTCTTCTTCTTCTTCTTTTTACTATTTTTCTTCTCTACCTCTTTTCCTGTTTTTCCTCATTTTTCTTTTTCCTTCATCTCTATCTTTTGTTTTTGTTTGTCTTCTGTTTTCTCTATTTTTGCTGTGGTTCTACAATGTGAAACACTTGGGGCCGGCCGAGCCTAAATGAAGCACAGTCGAACCCCAATGGAGCCGGCCGGGTCGCGATGGCAGTAGTAGGGTAGATCGGTCTTTCTGCGAGCCACGGTTGTTTTGTGTGCGTCATATAGTAATGTTAGCCTAATAATCAGAACAAGAGCATATAATGCAAATAAAAATCACATCATGATTAGTAGAGGCCGATCTTTGATCGAGCGAGTGGGGTGCTCACTTGATGACTTTCTCCTCTCGTACTTAAGTTCTCAAGCTGAAACAATCTTGGTGATGACGGACACGTGGCCTTTGGCACGAGTCATGAGTTTCCTAAATTTTTCAAAAATATTTAGGTGGCGACTCTGTATTTGGCAAGCAGTCCATTTTTTGGCATTTTGATCCAAAATCGATTTTCCAAAAAAATTGCCAGATTTGGACTCATTTATGTTTATCTATTTCACATTGCACTTGTGGAATCAGATTCAGAACCACAAGAGTCCGAACTGTAGGGCTAGTCATATCCAAAAGGAGCACGAAAAACAAGTTACACCTCGCTCCTCTCAAGGTATGGATTCTATTTTGGTCATTGTTGATCGTTTAACTAAATCTGCCTACTTTTTGCCTATCAAATCTTTGTATAATACGGATAAGTTGGCTAATTTGTATGTCAATGAGATTATAAAATTACATGGAGTTCCAGTTTCCATAGTATCCGACAGAGATCCAAAGTTTACTTCAAGATTCTGGAAGAGTTTGCAACAAGCTTTGGGGACTGAATTGAGATTGAGTAGTGCTTACCACCCACAGACAAACGGCCAAACAGAGAGAAGGATACAGATGTTGGAAGATATGCTCAGAATGTGTGCCCTAGATTTCCAAGGCAATTGGGAGACCTGCTTACCATAGGTCGAGTTTGTGTATAACAACAGTTACCATTTAAGTATCGATATGGCTCCTTATGAAGCCTTGTATGGTAGAAAATGTCGTTCTCCAATCTGTTGGGTTGAGATAGGTGACAAACCTTTGTTGGGACCGGAACTTGTGCAAGAAACGACCAAAAATATGAAATTGATTCAACAAAGATTGAAGACTACACAAAGCCGCCAAAAGAGTTATGCAGATGTCCGAAGAAAAGACAGAGAATATGAAGTCGGGGATCACATGTTTATCAAAGTGAATCCAATGAAAGGGCAAACTCGGTTTGGTGTGAAAGGAAAACTAGCACCGAGATATGTTGGGCCCTATGAAATCCTTGAGAAGATCAATCTAATGACGTATCGGGTAGCTTTACCTCTGGTTATGGAACATATGCATAATGTTTTTCATGTTTCATACTCCAGGAATATTTACGAGATCCATTCCATGTGATTGAGCCGACCCATGTGCTTCTGAAGGATGACTATACATACGAAGAGAGGCCAATTTAGATTGTGAATCGCAGAATCAAAAAATTAAGGAACAAATAAATACCATTAGTGAAAGTTGATTGGCAAAACCACAGTGGGACTTATGCAACTTGGGAGACTAAAGAAGATATGATGAAGAGATATCCAGATTTATTTCTTTTGGATCTGGTATTCTACCAAAAAGAAGGTAATTCAAGTTTGGAGGACCAAACTTTTTAAGGGGGAAGACTGTAACAACCCCGACCTATGATTAGCCGATAAATCATGATTAACTACGCATAATAAGTAACTAAGATGAAATTCTGAATTAATTGCATGTGTATGGCATTCTTTGTGTTTATATCTGTCTGCTGTAGGAATATCTGTTTGTGTTTCCATTTTGTTCTGTGAACTAAAGCCTTATCGACATCCGAACACGAAATTAACTTGATTTATGTGTTATTTGGGATTTTTTAGAATTCTATGGTAGGTTAAATTGAAATTTGATTTGGAACGAATAAATTAGACTAAATAATACCTATTTGCCTAGTTTAAGCCAAGTTTAATAAGGCCTTTTTAATTGAGCCTATATAAGGCATAAGTGGGCTCTGGAACATATTTTTACACTCTCATTTCATTCCCTTGAGAGCAAAAATGTGGAAGTGGGAGAGTGAAGCCTAGAGAGAGAGATAAGCTCAAGAGAGGGTAGAAGAATTGTAGAGAATTGAAGCGTGGACTAGGAAGCTCAAGCAATTGAACCTCTAGGACACAATTAAGCATCTAAGGTAAGAAATCAAACCCTTGTTTGTGTAACTGAGTTAGTTCATGTAAGAATTCAAGTGAAAGAGGTAGATTGACGTGAGAATTAAGAATTGTAACTCAAACCATGCATGCATGCATAGTTCATGGCATTGAGAAGTTGATTTCAAAGAATTTCCCTCTTGCATGTCCTTATTTTGGTCTTGGTCTAAGAATTCAACATATGATCCTCTGTGAAATTGAACATGTACATGTTTCTGAACTCTAAATAAGAATATGAATCTGTTTTTGCTTTCTGAATCTAATATGGGACATCATTCATTAAACCCTTTACTCTATTATTATTCACTGGGCTTTTGCTCACTATTTATATTATGTATGTAGGTGAGCAAGTACGTGACCAAGCCTAAATTGCTGCCTGGAGAGTTTTAGGTCAACCAGCCACCGTGCCTCCCGGGGAGGTTCCCGTTTGAAGAAGTCAAGTTTTGTAAATCATGTTAAGGATGTTTGCGTTTTGTTTTGTTTTTGTTTATCTGTACACTGGGCTAAGTCCCTATTGATAATACTTGTACGGTGTTGCATGACTTTTGTGGATGTGATGTCATATATGTATATTTTATATAAAGTTCTAAACTTTCTGTCTCATGTATGTCTGCACAGCTCATTGGACATTGTATTTTCTATATTTGCTTCTGTAGCCCCTCATTACGTGATAATCTATTCAGAGGCCTTTGGTAATCCAAGGATTATTGACCGGTTATGACGCTAAACCTATAGGGCAGATTTGGGTCGTGACAATTTCTGTCATATCTATGGATGCAACGGTAGGCTCAAGTGACAAAAACACTAACTCCATATCAGTTATTGGATCACTGGAGAGATGTGTGGTGGCTTCACTAGGTTCAATTTGCAACTCTTTTTCAAAAATCTCATAGCATGTACTCTATGAAAGTCTTGAATGAGTTGGTCAACAGAAATCCACACCTCACTTGGGAACATCTCAAAATTTTTAGTTGACCACATTATGTCTACAATTTGACTTGTTTAAGAGTTCAACCCATTGTAAAAGAAAACAATGAGTTGAGTCATTTTGTAGCCATGTTGTGGACAAGCATCTATATAGCTCTTGTATCGTTCCCAACAATGACAAAATAACTCATCCGCATCCTAAGTAAATTTAATATTTTTCTTTTGAGAAGAGTGAGATCAAATAGAGCTTGTGCTTCTTTCCATTTAAAATAAACCAACATATTTACACAATTCAGGGAGGCAAGAACGGCGCCCGTGCATACACCATTCACACATACTCTAAGTCCTGACTCTTGTGCACTAAGTTATGAAAGCAAAATACCAAAAAGGGAAAATACTCACAGCGGTTTAACGAAAACTCGTCTTGCGGGTGCTTGATGTGTAGACCGTTGTCTCTAGTTTCCACTTAAGCTATTTCTTTCTTTTTAGCACTTTGGTGCTTTGCTTGCAAGTATTTACGTTTTTTTTTTCTTTTAACACTTTAGTGCTGCGGTTTGTTTTTAAAGCTCGGTTGCCCTCCGCTTACACTTCGGTGATAGCTTCACATGCAAAAACTCTGCACACTTAGCAACACGAAAACATAAAATCCTAAACAAAAAATTAAAATAAGAATCTAACTTTAAATTAATTAATTTTGCCAGAAGTACTTGGCAACGGTGTCAAAATTTGATGGGTCGTTTCACACATCAAAAATAAATACTAAACTATACCAAATTCCTTAGAATAACGGTAAGTCCAGGTATCAATCCACAGGGACAAATGGGAAATTAAACTAATTTAATTGTTAAATTTCTAAATTAATTTTGATGAAAAATATGGTTATTCATAACCTAATGATAATTAAATTAAACAAAGCGAATAAACTAACAATTATAAATAAAGATGAATTTACTGATTTTGTGAAAAAACCTAGGGTAATGAATTCACCACTAGTTACATAAATACGGTTTTAATTTGAAAATCAATTATGTTATGGTTCGAACGAAATAATACTTCGCAACTACAAGCTCGAAGCATTTATCAAGACAATTAACACGTTCAATGTATAGGCATGAACCATCTTAAGTAGTACGAGTCGTTCGCTCTAAACTAAGGCAGCAACACGACTCGTCCCTCGTAGTATGGCTCATCTTATACGTTGAACATGAAAGAATAGAAAACCATTATATGGAAAGCATTCAACAATCACAGAAAGCAGAATACTCGAAGAAATAATGGAAAATTATATTAGAAAACTTCTTGAGAAACATACAATTGTTCAAACCATTACATAAAAGAAAACCTGTTTACTTGGCTAGGGTTTCATCAAAACCCCAGAAAAGAAGAGCCTAGCCACTCATGGAGGCGTGGGAAGAAGTAGAAGAAGAAGAAGCCTCCATAAAACTATCCTTGAAGCTTAAGAATTCCCTTTCTTCAAACCCTAGCCTCTTATTTTCTCTGAAATCTTTTTCGAACCCTAAGAGTAGCCTCTTTTCTTCCTTTTATTCCCAGTAGAATAGACTGAAATTTCCGCACACGTAACCTTGGTGGACCGCTCAAGCGCCCATGTGGACCACTAAAGCGGTGGTGGGCCACACGTGCGATGAAGGTGGCCGGCCGGGAATTTCACTCCTCGCACGAAGAATCTGCTTTTGCGCCACTTTTTGCTTGAATTTGCGTATTGCCTGCCAAATTTGTACAAATGCACAAAGCACATCATCTCTACCAAAGAAACAAAATTCAAAGACTATAAATGTAAATTAAGTGGCTTCAATGTGGTACCTTTCAGCCTACATAAAAAAGATAGGGATATTAGGCCACACCAAAACCGTGGAACTATTAAGGAAATTATTAGCCAACCGTGAAAAGGAAATATGAAAGAAAAAGTGGTGGCAGGGGAAGATGAGAGAAAAAAACGGTGGCATTAGTAGGGGAAACTAAGAAAAAGGGTGGCAGTGCTAGGGATGATCATGGATCCATCCAACCTGCTCAACCAAACCGATCCAATCCAACCCGATTATTTTTTAGCGGATGCATGTCTTTTGGCAAATAGATGCATATCAAATATTTCAAAATCTACTAATACAATTCGGATGGCAGATCAACCATCTTGCACTTGCATGAATCCAATCCGTCCGTTGATGAAATTCAAAACAAAAATAAAAAAGAATTGCTAACAAGTAACAATATAGAGTATAAATAATAAAATATATATTTTTGTGAAAATGGAAAACAATACCTTAAAAATATGCATGCGTGGTGCCATAGCCTATTAGAGACAAATAATACATATTTTTTCAAATTACTAGTTATCAAAATGAATTATAATTCGAAAAAGTGTCCAAAATTTGTAAAGTTCAAATAGCGAAACCGATCGCATTCATCCACCAACCTGCATGACCCGTTTAATCCGCACCTGCCAAACCAGTGGACGGAAGCAAATTGATTTTTTTCCAAGCCGCCTAATTTTGGATAGATGGCAGATGAGATGCCCCCCGACCCAACTCAGTTCGCGATAACCCCTAGCAGCGTTACATAAGAATGACAAAGGGCCTTGATTGTTTCCAATCTGCCTAATTTTGGACAGATGGTAGATGAGATACCTCCTTACCCAACTCAGTCCGCGATCACCCCTAGCAGCGCTGCATAAGAATGACAAGGGGCCATAAATATCCAACTTGAACCCATGGTGAAAAAGCGTGTTGTAAAGAAAGAAAGTGTTGTAAAGAAAGAAAGGTAAACACCTATATTGTTGGTTATCAATCCAAATAAAGAAAATAAGAAAATACAATCCAGTGTAGATTTAGAAAGAAAAAAAAAAGTACACATAAGTGATAGAATTTATAAATATTAATAATTAAAATTTTAAACATTTTCATATAATTGTACATATTTTTTTTAAAAAATCCACTAAATTGTAATTCCCCTAATGGAAAAAAGTGATAATCAGCTCTGATTTTATGTGATCAACTCGATAAATAAAAATTTTGATATGGAGTGATGAAATGTAAAATTAAGTTACAAAGAATAAGCAAGAGGATGCCAATTATATTGTAAAAAAATTATTAGTCAAATAAATCAATCCGGACACCTAGTTTATCAAAATTAAAATTAATAAGATAAACAATGGGTTAAAATTACTATTATGAAGTTAAAACATCAAACTAAATCATCAAAATTCTGGAACCAAATAAAACCGAACTAATAATAAAGCACGATTCGGTTAGATTTGGAACCACGGTTTGTAGAAATTTTATCATCATTCACAAAAAAATGATCATAAAATATTGTTGACAATTTGCTCAAATATCAAACAATGTGTCATCATTTTAACTTATCTATAAAAATATCGTATTAATAAGTTACTTGAGTGTCTATAATAAATAACAATATATATACATGTCTAAACGATCCAATTTGATTTCGAAATAAGAATCATAACTATAAAACCATAGATTGAAATGTGAAATACGGTATCTATGTTAAGAATTAGAACTGAACCGTGCATTAATAAAACCAAACAAATCGCGTGGTTTGATTTGGATAAAACCGGTTTGTAATTTTTCAATTTTTTTTTTTTTTTTTTTTGTATATTTCTTTTCAACCTATATATATATATATATATATATATGTATCAAATAACTTAAAACCTGATTTTAAATGTTGTCATGTATTTTCTCGTACCCAATTGTTATCCTAGGTTCACACAACTCCGAACATGATTTAAAATTATGACATGCATTTTCACATACCCAAATTATCCAATGTATTTGCTCAATTTTTTTAGTTCAAGAATTATTTTTTTTATCATTTTTCCCCTTTTACCTACATTATTATTATTATTATTATTATTATTATTATTATTATTATTATTATTATTATTGTGGTTAATTACTATTTTTAGTCATAAAGAATAGCATTTGTGTCATTTTGGTTCCCAACATTTAAATTATATCAATTTAGTTCAATATATAATTTTTTTTATTTTATTTGCTCATCCACCCCAACTCTGTTTGTAAATAAAGTTAGAAGTAAATATAAAAATTCAATTAAAAAATAAATCTTTTAGTTCTCAAAGTAAAATATTTTTGTAAATTGATTCTCAATGTTTAAATTGTGCCAATTTAATCACCAAAATATACAAAGTATTTAAATTTGATTCTCGAATCTAATTCTGGCTTTGTTCATTTGAACTAAGGGTAAATTAAAAATTATAAATACAATCACTAAACAGTGAAACATGCATGTAAAATATTTTGTTCGTAATATGTATATATGTAGGCAAAATATGAAATAATACACAGCGAAAATAAACAAATTCGAGCATACCTTTTACGCTCAAACTGAATCCATGGATCATGGATCACGTGCTTCCATTGATGTATTCGAATAATTCCCAACAATGTGGTAAAACTACTAGAGAATTACTTATACTCTTCACAGTGCAAAGGCATGGTTTTGTGTTTCCATAGAGAGAGACTAGCAGATTAGCTATATGGTTAAATTAGTCTTAACTATATAATACGTTTATTATAATGGGAGTGTTATAACCACCCACAACTCTATCTCTTAAAGAGATGAGATAATGGGTTTATTCACACTTATCCCCAAGATAAGTTAATCTAAAGCTACTTTGACTAGGACTTTCCTTATGTGCCACGACCGAAACCTGCCCCTATAGGTTTAACGTCATAACCGGCCAGTAATCATTAGATTACCAAAGGCCTCTGAACAGAATAACATATAATTAGGGGCTGCGGAAGCAAATATATAATATACGTAGTCCATTGAGCCGTGCTGACATGCATGGGATAGAAATTTAAAACTTATATACATACACATATGACGTCAACATTAAATAAGGCTTATGGCAACATGCAGACACAACCAAAAAGGGACTTAGCCCAGTGTACGAACAACAAAACAAAGCAAAATAGACATCTTTAACATGGTTCACAAGCTTGACTTCAATAAAATGGGAACCTCCTCGAAAGGCACTGTAGTTGGCTGACTCAAAACTCTCCAGGCAGCAGCTTAGGCTTGGTCACGCTCCTGCTCACCTACATATATAATATAAATAGTGAGCGAAAGTGTCATGACCCGAACCCGCCCCTATGGATTAAGGTCATAACCGGCCAGTAATCAAGGGATTACCTACGGCCTCAAACCAAATAAATCATATTTCATTAGAGTTGAGGGGCCAAAACGGAAGCAAACTTACAAATTGTCCATAGAGCTGTGCTTACATGGTACATCAAAACATTCCAAAGATATATTCATTAATAACCCACACCGAAAAGGAAATAGCTTAAGGTTCCATACACACAAGATCATTCAAGTCTTAGTTAGCAAACCTAAAGCTTGTATATACAAAGGTGGTCCAACGTTTTCGCCAATCGTAGCAAAATTATCACAAAATAACAAAAGGGCGAAAACAAGTCTCATGCGTGAGACGTTCGGGCTGACTTTCCAAAACTTCGACTGTTCTCACATACTTTACTGAGGCTGGGTTTGGACATCTCTTGGCTCACCTACAGACACATGAATAAGAGTGAGCGAAAGCCTAGTGAATAATATCAAATAAAGAAGCTACATGAACGGAATTTGAAACAAATACATCAGACGGCCTTGGGCCCAATTCATGCTTCTATCTAGTGCATCAAGCGACTACAGATCCAGACGTATCAAACGGTCTCAGGCCCAATTCATTAATATCCGACGGCCTTTGGCCCAATCATTCATGTCTGATGGCCTTTGGCCCAATCATTCATGTCAAACGGCCTTTGGCCTAATCATTCATGTCAAACGGCCTTTGGCCCAATTATTCATGTCAAATGGCTTTCGGCCCAATCATTTAGCATAACGAATATTTGTCCATAATTCAAATTAACAAATTTATGAAACTCAAATAGGAGTAAGCAATTGGACAAATAGCGTACTTCAAAATATCTTTACTAAGATATTACTCACAGTGTTCTACCGGTGGATTTGCCCTCGTGCTTGACCTTACACAATACATAACACAAATTGGGTCACAAGCTATTCCATCCGTTCCTAACTTATACATTCCTCTTAGGCCTCTTTCTTATCTTCTTGATTCATTTACAATGCTCAATGTATGCCCAAGAGTGCTTAGAAATAAAAGGGAACGGAAAATGAAGCACAAAACAACTTCTCAAAATTTCTGAAACAGGGCTACCAGCTCGAGCGCGGTTTCCGCCGCTCGAGCGAACCTCTCTGGTCTGCAAAAGTACTGGTTGCCTCATTTTTGCGCTCGAGCGTGACCTCGGATGCTCGAGCTAAGAGTCAAAATACGTGGTTGGGCGCTTAAGCGTGACTCTCTGCGCTCGAGCATACATCAATGTTTGCAAAAGTTCTGGGAACTAACATTTCACGCTCGAGCAGCGCTTTCCCCACTCGAGCGGACATGCCAAATTCTGGAATTTCCAGAATTGTTCTTGAAGCTCAAACTTAGCATTCAAAGGCCCAAAGCTCGAATTTTAGGTATCAAAAACATGGAAAATCACTACATAACATGAGAGCATAGGAGACTTGAGACCAATTCTTCAAAATCATGATCCAATTCTCAAATCATCTCAACAAAACACATAGCTTCATGATTAAACTTCAATATACATATAACTAAACTCCATAACTTCATGAATTATACATGCATATGTAATATAGACTTCAATACCATTTCAAATGGCACAAGTGATGTTTATACTCATGAAGCTCAACAAAACCATGCTTGCATGTATGATTCAACACTCAATTTCTCATAATTAACATGCTACATGTTAGATTATACAAATTCATGGTAATTCTCTACATGCATATACACACCAACTTCATATTCAACTCAATTCACACTTTTGATTTCAATTCATCTTTGAGCTCACATAATTACAACTCAAACTCATGAATTCATGTCGAATTACTCACCTATGAGCTCTAATCTTGTAAATTATAGTTGATTCTTGAGTTAATCTTCAAGATCTTTAAGCTTCTTGATCAATTCTCCAACTTGAGCTCCCTCTCTCTCTATAATTGGCACTCTCTCTCTCTCTCTCTCTAGAGTGTAATCTCAGCCAATTTAGAAGACAATGAGCTCCCCAAGAAATAACATGAAGCTATATAGGCCTTTATATAGGATTGCCTAATCAAATTTGATTATGGCTAGGTAATTGAGTCTAGTTTAATCGTTCTGAATCTAATTATTTTGATCCAAATAATTTTTCAATTAAATTTCACTATAGGCTCTAAAAATTATGCTAATCACAATGGCGTGGTCAATTTCAGTTTCTGTGGCCGATAAGGCCTTCAATTTTCAGTTTACAATGGTAGGTTTAACAGATTTTCCTACGATGAACAAATATAAATTCAAAACCACATATAATCATATAAATGGCACTCAAAATCACATTAAACATATAATCACATCATAATTAAGATCAATTAGCATAATACGAAATAGGGTTATCACAAAAAGCCCAGTGAATAATAATAGAGTAAATGGTTAAATGAATGATGTCCCACCAGATTCAGGAAATAGAAACATATTCATATTCATATTCTTGTTTGGATCATATACAGAAATCAGAATTCATGCTTGTTCATATATGGCACATCCATTAGCACTAACAAATCAAATACAGGGCATTAAGGGTCATATTTGTTAGTTCCATAAAGGAACCTCCGGTACTGGGAACAGATTACATGCTTGCCAATTCCACTAAGGAACCTCCAGTACTGGGAACAGATAACATACTTGCCAGTTCCACATAGGAACCTCCAGTACTAAGAACAGATCACATACTTGCCAGTTCCACAAAGGAACCTCCAGTACCAGGAATAGATCCTATACACGAACCACGAAATTATTGCCACTAGCGCTTGTCAGAAACTGGACAATCATTCATTGTACAGAGCATAACATTTCATAAAATAGATCTTATTCCACGTACAAAAAATAAATAAAGTTGAACGTAGTTTTACTAAGTTATTACTCACAAATGTCTCCAAAGCACAACAGAGCAAACAAATCAGGTAACTTGTGGCACGTGACCTACACAGATACAGAACGAATACATACTGAATTACACACCCAGAATTATTAATTGAGTTCTTTCTTATCTTGGTGTGTTTCTACTTCTTATCCTCATTATTATGTCTTCACTAGGGCTTAGGAATGCCTAAGATGCAATGAGGATGCTAAAATGCACTTGAAAACACTTAGGCAAATATGCTGAAAACAGGGGCCTCGCTCAAGCACAACTTCCTTCACTCGAGCGAACGTTCAAACATGTAAGTGGTTGGTCGAGCGCAACTTCCTTCACTCGAGCGGTCTGTAAACTCTGCAAAAGTACTGGTTGTGTGAATTTTTCACTCGACGGCTGCTCGATGGTCGCTCGAGCGTGAGACTAAGGTCTTCACTCGAGCACAACTCTCAATCACTCAAGCGATCTGAAAAAATGTTAAACTTCTAGGAGCATGCATTTTACGCTCGAGCCAACTTTTGGTCGCTTGAGTGGAAGTGCGAAAATAAAAGTGGTCACTCTAGCGAAGAAGCAGAATCTGGAATTTCTAGATTTGTTTCTAAGCTTCAAAATTCATTTTTAAACCAACAAAACACATTCTCTTAGGCCCAAAACTTGAGGAAACACTTGGAAACTTGTAAAACATTGAGAATTCAAAATCATTTCGCAAAATTAAGGCCCAAAAGCTTGCCAATTGTACAAATTCAAACTCAAACTTTAAAAATATGATATGAACATGACATGTATGACTTGTTATGAACTTGAACTTTCCAAAACATGATCAATTAAGGTCAAATGGTAAGAAATGTGATGAATTCTCAAAACAAAGTCAAGATAGACACATGCATAGGGGTTTTGTTTGAAATTCAAACTCAAAATGCTATGACATATGCATGCATGCATGATTTAATGCAAATTCCTTCATTTCTAGTTCTTAAGCTCAATTCTCATGTTAAACACTTAAACCTCTTATATTCATACACTCACCAACACAAAAGCAAGACCAAAGGCTTGATTCCTTACGTTAAACCTTGAATTCACAAGTGTAGAGGCTTAAACTTCTAAATGCTCTTCAATTCTCCAACAATTCCTAGCAATCCCCCTTTTCTCTAGCTTTTGACCCCAATTTCTCTCATTTTCTCTCTCTCACACATTTTGGAGCTTGAAGATGAGGAAATAATGGTGCAACAATGAACTAGGGGGGTCATATTAGCTTTATATAGGCTTAATTAAAAGTTGGTTAATTAATTGACATTAATTATTCTAAGTTAATCGTTCCGAATTGAATTTTAATTAAACCTACCATAAAATGCTAAAACTCCCATATAACACATAAATCAAGTCAATTTCGTGTTCGGATGCTGATAAGGCCTTCAATTCTCATAACAAAATAGAAACATGAACATATATTCCTACGATAGACATATATAAACATATATAATGCAATGCACATGAAATTAACTCAAGATTTCTTCTTAATTACTTATTAGGCATACTTAATTATGGCTTAATAGTTGATCATGGATTGGGGTTATTACATTATCGGTCTTGGGTTATGCCACCATGGACGACTCAATCGGGCATGAGTTATAAACCTAACCCAATTTCCAACATCTCCCACTCGAACATACATTGGCATGACACCACGCTTCCTTTATATCAATCTATCCATTAAACATGATCATACTAGATAATGGACCGTGAACCATTAAGAACACCTACATATGGAAGCTTTACACTAGAACTCAAAAAACCAGTATAGAGATATCAACCCAAAGATAAAAAATAGTGTCTCATATACCCTTATAGCTCGACTTTTCGTGCCCCCTTTCGGAAGATGAACAAGCCCTACAATATCGAACTCCCGTAATGTGAAATAAATAAACACCAAAGAGTACAAATCCGGCAAATCTTTTGGAAAATTGATTTTGAATCAAATTGCCAAAAATGGACTGTGTTGCCAGATACAGAGTCGCCACCTAAATATTTTTGGGAAATTTAGGAAACCTATGACTCGTGCCAAAGGCCACGTGTCCGTCATCACTAAGATTGTCTCGACTTGGGAACTTAGGTATGAGAGGAAAAGGTCATGAATTGAGCACCCCTACTCGTCCAATTAAAGATCAACCTCTACTATTCATGATATGAATTTTATGTACATTATATGCTCTTGTTCCAATTGTTAGCTAACATTACTATGTGATGCGCACACACACAAGTGTAGACTAATTTGCAAGAATTGGAACGCTTGATTCATGTTTGTTTCAAAAATTGTTTTGAATATATACCACTTAAAAAAGTGATCGCATATAAACATTACTTAAATTATTCCAATTCAAGCAATTAGCCTTCATCCACAGGCATTCAAAGAAATATATCAATTAAGCAATTAGCCTCATGGAAAGCATACTAGACATGGCAACAATCACACGCATGCAATTATGCTAAAGCAAAATGAAAGCTCACCTAGTACTCCAAGCCAAAAAAAGATGAAAAAGTTAGAATAATGCATGATTCTAACTATGCAATATGACTAATGCAACACATGCGATATGCAATTACTAGGTTCGGTTACTAATATGGCATATGAATCAGTTTGATAGCATGCGATTTAAACACGTATTCAAATAATGGTTAACTAACAATGCAAGTTAGAATGATGAACCTAGCCTTGGTGCAAACAAAACGAGTGGATGTAAACATGGAGAATGCTAAACAAAACATGATACCCTAATCTAACCATCATAAGCATGAAAATAAAAAGGAGAAAGACGTGGGTTTGGAAGACATACACATTATTACAACATCGCGCCCTCACACAGGAGGGTCCGAATGAATAAACTAGCTAACTAATTAAAGCTAAGCTAATTAATTAACTATTACAAACACAAATGAATAATTTAGCTAAACTACTTAACTAATTATTACAAACCGAATAAAATGATTAGTTAACTACTCTAGCTAATTAACTAATTACAATACGAAACGAATTAGCTATTATAAAGCCACTACTTCAAGCACAACATTAATATTAACATCACTTCATGGATCCCAAGGATCGAGGGAGGGTTCATGCATGAATGCGTTTCTACCCAAAGAAGGCCATTATTCTGCTGCCAGATACCTCTGTTGCACAGTAGAACACTTACACTATTTTCCACCTCAAGACCAATTCTGTTCTGCTTCAAGAGTACACTATTGGATTTTGCACAGGTGGCCGGCAGGCTAAAAGTGATGGCCTGCCGGCCACTGATGACTGGATTTTTCTGTTGCAACAGAGAGCAAACAGAGCAGGAACAGGGTATTCTCAAGGCTTTATTTGCACAACTTACCTCTCCTTATCATTTGAACAGCTCAAAGGAGTAGTAAACTTGGTTCACAAACCATCAATAGATGCAATTTCATTGCATGATGGCCTATGAACCAAAGTGTGCAAGTTCAATAAATGCAACAAATAAGACTTTCAAACCCCCTCCCCATCATGGATTGATCAAGGGAAGTGGTTGACAATGACTCTTAAACCATTTTCATCACGAACAAGTATGAAACGATTCAAGACTCAAGGGTTCAATTAACGTTCGATTGAACCCAACTAAGTTATTATCTTGCATCACTTTTCAGTCCTCATTTTATTACTCCATTTTAATTACTAACCATTCCTTAGTAAATTAAGTCCAAAAGTGAGTTTAAGTTCTCTAAAGGAGAGAAGTGTCAAACCAAGAGTTGGCTTAAGGCATGAGATAGATGTCATGCCGTTGATAATGAACCCCTAAAAGGGATTAAACCATTAAGCATAACAACCTCAATCTCAAACTTAAAAGAACAATAGGTTTGAAACAACTCTCAAAGCAAAACAAAAGCCAAGAAATAAGTGAGGTTACAGAGGTGATTAAAGGTGATCACAAGTAAGGAAACCATGAAATAAATGCTATCAACTCAAATAGGATGGTGGCTAAGGCCTAAACCACCAAACCTATGAAGACAATTGCACTACAAGCATGTAATACAAGGCTCAAATGCAACAAGCAGCTAAAAAAAGTCCTAAAATAGTGCTAAATTTGTCCTAAAACATGCTGGAATTAAGCTAAACATAGCTAGAACAATAAGCTAAAACATAGAGTATGCTAGGCTAGTAAACAAACACAAGGAGGAGAGGCTAACCCCTCCAATTTTGGGACTTCAAAACAACATTTTAGCCACTAAAAAAGCTCTAAAAATCAGTGTTTAAAAGCTCAAAAAGAGATGGTGTAAAGATGGGAAACACAAGGGTAAAGGCCTTGAAAGCAAGGTGTAAAGAATGGTGAACCACCCCTCAACCCTTATTGGCCTTAAACCACAAGTTTCAGCCCAAAAATACAGAGTTTATACAGCCCAAAAACAAAGGAAAAAACAACAGTAAAAGAGTAAATAAAGTAAGAAGAGAAGCAAAACTTTATACCTCTTGAAGAGGAGAACCAATTCTAGGCAACAAATCAAGGCAAACATACCCTCAAGAGCTCAAACAAGGCTCAAAGGTACCTTAGCTCAAAGATGGAGAGGTTTGGTTAAGAATGTATAGGCAAAAGCTTGCAAAAAACTAAGAAATTGCAAGAGAGAGAGAATTGTAGAGAGAGAAAGAGAATTTTTGCTCTAAAAATTCCAACCTTCAAAATGGAAAGAGGCCTCCTATATATAGAAAACCATGCAACTCCCTCAGAAATATCAATACATACATGTGTAAGAAGGTGCATGCATCTGTGCCAACAGCTGGCATAGCTGGCAGAAAAATATATGCAAAACACACTTGTGGCCGGCAACCAGAAGTAGTGGCCGACAGCCAATAGAAGGGGCTGGCAGGCCACAAGAGATTGCAGGCTTGAAAAACTCTGGTTTTGGTCCCCAAAAAAAAAGGCAACGAGTGCGTAGGGTTTGAAGGCTCAAAGCTGTGGCATTCCACTGAGGACTTCGAGCACTTGACAAGCATATGCATTCATCATTGGGTGTGCAAGCGATCACGTCCAAGTCGTAAGGGTGGTCAAAAATGGGGTGCCTACAACCCCAGACTCATCTAATTGCACTAGTCCAAAAACATCTCTAATCCCTTAAAAGAGCATGTTTGACCTTCTCAAATATTGCAATATATTCACACTCAATCTGCCTCTCATACAAGCAATGTGAATTGCCAACAGTGAATAAACAATAGATGTGTAATATTAGATGATCTTCCCTTTGCCCTCATACCATTCAGTTTAGAATTAACTACTTTCCCAGTGATGCCCCTTAAGGCTAAATCATTCATGACCACAGGCATAGTCAAAGGTCACAAAAAGGTATAAAAGTGAAAGTCATATCAATAATGACTTGTAAGACTCACACA
Source organism: Camellia japonica (assembly GCA_030407325.1). NCBI lineage: Eukaryota > Viridiplantae > Streptophyta > Magnoliopsida > Ericales > Theaceae > Camellia > Camellia japonica. Next base: position 97,948,634 of record JAPPVO010000002.1, on the reverse strand, counting down.
ATAAGGAAGCAGGGATCCATTCTCTCACCTTATTACTTAATTGCCAAGCACATGTAGTATGAATATATGCTACGGTAGAGTAACTCTTCCAAAGAGTGACGTCATACTCGATATACCGTATAGATCTTAGTCTAGTTGCTTTTAAGCGGATAAGTCGTTTTCTAGCGCCTAACCTGAATTCTTTATTTACCCACCTTCCAAGTGCCAAATGAGATCTCACATTTGGCTAATCATAACAAGTAATACACAAGAAGTAGGTACCATCATCTAGGTTTGGTCTTTAATCTGACCTCATCTTGGCTTCAACCAAGGTGCCATATGTGACACTCTAAATGTTTAATTAATTTAATAAAAATAAAAGAATAAAATTAAAATTAAATTAAATTAAATATTTGATTTTATAATTATACTCGTTAAAATGTAATCTAATTTTAAAAGTATTGTTACGACAAAAACATAACAATGTGGTTAATATATTGTTTGGGGCCAAATCAAAACAACCATGAAATTATCAAAATGTTTGGGGTCATGATGAAATTAAAGGAAAGGTAAGCCCAATAGTGGCATTCCCAACGTAAGCCACTTGTAGGAGAATTAATGCATGGATGGTAAATCACCTTGGTGCTTAAAGGATGAATCACCTCCTTAGGCTTGAGTATAAAATGGGGGACCGGAGTAGTAACTAGGCAATAGGAAAAAAAACAAAACAAAACAACAATAAGCCAGTCAGTCAATACGGAGAAAAGTCGCAGAAATCAGAGAAAATAGGAAGAAAATAGTAGGAGTCAAAATTAAGGTGAGTTCTGTTATGCCTTGAGTAGCCATAAATTGTTTTATTATTTTTATGATTATCTTATGCAAATCATGTTTTTATTAATTTTATGAGCCCTATTTTCTTAAAATTAAACCCATGGATATGTTTGTTTAAATTTTGGAATTTACTTGACAATAAGTATATAAACGTTTATTTTTATAAATACCACCATGGAGGTCCCATGCCTTGGGGGACTTAAATAACCATTGGCCATTTGAATTGTCACTTTAGTGACCCTCTGGCAATCCCATTGCTTGGGGGACTTAAATAACCATTGACCCTCTGATTAGTCATGTTGTGACCCTCTATCTGTCATGGATCCATTGACCCTCTGTTCTGTTTTGTTCTGTATCGTGGTTATGATTATTTTGCATATACGATTTTTGTATTATATGTCTATTTTTTAAAATAATTTATTCGAACCAAACTATTCATTGTTTAGCCTAAATAATTATCCATTGTGATTTGTATACCCTTATGCTCATAGTCTAATATTCTTCACTCTGCCATGTACTTATAGCTGTTAAAACCCCTTTCAGGTGAAGAAACTTAAAGAAGAATGGTTTTACCCTACTAATCAAGACCCAGATTTGAGATGAACACCATGTTTCTTTTTTCATTTTTTTATGTTTACTTGTAATCATTATCTAACTTACATTATATAAATAATAATTCTCATGTACACTTCAGATAATTATCTATATCTTTTATTTTATTCCGCTGCATTATTTAATTTAATCAATCTTGGAAATTTTAGAAATTAACTAGTTGCGAATCCAGCCCTAGGCACCGGGGTGGGTCATGACAAAAGTGGTATTAGAGCAATGGTTAAAAAAAATAAAAATAAAAAAACCATTAAGCTAGAAGATATGTGTGCCATTAGAAAACAAAATAAGAAAAATTTTACCTTAGACCTTGTGGATATAGTCTTTTATTAGTTCTATAGCTGAGTTGGGCATCCTGTGGTGCAGGCAATGTCAGGACTCAACTTTGGCGACTCTTTTTAGTACGGGCCTGATCCCCCGGACTTTGAAAGAATTTTTGAAAATAACAGCTACGTTCCAGAATTACCAGAGGAAATAGGAGATTCGGAGGAAATCGTTAGGCATGCGGACCCAACCCTCAACCGACTAATGGGCCGACCAGTATACTTAAGGGTAGTCCCCACAGAGCTAGATACATGGTGGTGGAGGATTGATGCTATGAGTACACTAAATACGTTTTTGGGGCCAACAAGGGTAGTAGGCATGGCCCCGATTCAGGGATATCCTCGCTACTTAGTGGCACCTTTACCTTCAGAGTTTATGGCTCGGCGAAGGAATGCCTTCTTAAGTGACCGTATCCAAGTAAGAGTCCATCTCCCTTGAAACCTGATTGATACTCAGACGGTTGATTTTGGTGATATTATGAGACATGTGGAGGTGCATGTGCGTATCACGGGACGACAGTTATGGGGTTACGCGGAAAACATCTCCATTTACCGAGTGAAGGTGGTGTGGAGATGCTTTGGTATCGAGCTGAGTGGTTGGGAGTTTGAACATCATCTGTAACTGCAGTACCCATGGTCAATTTTAGTCTAAAATCCCGAGAACAATATCCTTCTTTTTGTTTTGTGTTTTTCTTTTTTTTTCTTTTTCGTTTGTTGTACAAGTGAGCTGACCATGACCTAGTTCTAACCTGTTTTGTCATGGAGGGTTAGGCACTAAGTTGACATAACTACAAGTAATGTATCAACACCATTATACATAAATAAAACCGGTGTTTGTGAATAATGCATATATTGTCTTGTGAACTATGTTTTGTAAATTATGTGAACATATTTTAAATTAGGTAATTAATAGGAAATCATGCACCACGTTTATTAAAACTGTTAATTTATAGCTATGGCTAACGATGGAAATGGTACTAGATCATCATCCAATGGAGCCGATCTAATGGAAAAGATTATGGAAAGAGTTGTTACTACTTTCTTACAAGCCTTGCAGAATAATGGGTTACCAAAACATTGTGAATGGACAACTACGATTAAACAGTTCCAAGACCTAAAACCTTCTACGTTCACAGGAGGCTCAAACCCATTACTAGCTAAAGCCTGGGTTAAAGAAATTGAGAAGATTTTTCATGCCTTACCCTGCACAGAAGAACAGAAAGTGTCCTTCGCCACTTTTACTCTCAAGGAAGATGAATGGTGGCTTTGTACCTTAGAAAAGGAAGAGATCATGACTTGGGTGAGATTCATAGATGTGTTCTATGAAAAGTATTTTCCAGAATCACTACAGGAGCAGAAGACGTCAGAGTTCCTATATTTGAGGCAAGGAACAATGTCAGTAGTGGAATTACGAAAGTAAGTTCACCCCGACTAGCACGATTTGCACCGTATGTTATTTCAACAGAAGCTCGAAAAGTAAGGAAATTCGAAGAAGGATTGGATGCTAAAATCAAAGATAGGCTTGAGATTTTGAAACTACCAACCTGTGCAGAGGTGGTGGATCGAGCATACATCGCCGAGAAAGGAATTAAAACCGCACGTTCAAGTGGAATGGGTCAAAAGAAGCGGTTTTGGGAACCATTCGGAGGATCTAGGGCAGCTCCATCAAAGAAAGTAAATGTTGGACCTACTAGCTCAACTGGTTCGACCAACCAAAGTTTTACTATTCCCAGTTGTAGCACCATTTCGAATTGTCCGAGTTGTGGAAAGGCTCATAGGGGACAGTGCTATCGGGCAATACGAGCATGTTATCAATATGGCCAGGTTCGCCATTTGATGAAAGATTGCCCAAAATTCACCAACTCCGTGATGGGTACCTCTGAACTAGTTTAGAAACCAGAACAACCATAGGAGGGAAGAAGGAACAGAAGCGCCAATGAAGAGCTTTTGCTTTAGTACCCAGAAATTCCAATGCTACGGAAAACGTTGTGACAGGTACACTTTCTATCTATGGTCACTTAACCCATGTTCTCTTTGACTCTGGTTCCACACATTCATTTGTTGCACTACACCTTGCCTCCAAGTTAACATCAACACCTGAACCGTTGGGATATCCATTATCTGTGGCTTTCCCACACTAAGTACGAAGGCATACAAGTCTTGTGCTATATCCCTAAAAGATGAAAATTTATATGTGGATCTGATTCCACTCCGCATTAGTAGTTTCGACACAATCTTAGGAATGGATTAGCTTGCTGCCAACCATGCCTCTATTGACTGTACGACCAAAAAGGTCTTTCTTTGATTACCCGACCAACGCAAGCTGGTCTTCGAAGGAACTAGAGTTTCTACCACTCCGTATTTGATATCCTCCGTGATAGCCTAACGACTTTTGAGAAAAGGTGATGGTGGTTGTATTTGTTATGTGGTCGACATTCAATAAATTGACCCAACACTCGATTCAATACCTGTCGTTCGAGAATTTTCTAACATTTTTCCTGAAGACTTACCTGGTACTTTAGTTGATCGAGAAGTCGAATTCACCATTAAAACTCAATCCAGTATACAACCGATCTCCAAAACCCCTTACCGCATGTCAATGACGGAATTGAAAAAACTGAAGGACCAACTCCATGAATTACTGGACAAAGGTTTCATTCGACCAAGTACCTCGCCCAGGAGAGCTCCAGTATTGTTCGTGAAGAAGAAAGACGGTATTTGTAGACGTCCCCGAACGTCCCGGGAGGGAAATCCCGTTCTGTTCGCTTTGCGGGTCTACTACAGTTCGGACTCAAATGTCACGATTCTTAATCTTGAACCAAAGAGTCCAAATCCGGCAAATCGTTTTGAGAAAACAGATTTTTGAAAGAAGTGCCAAACATGGACTGCTTTGCCAGATACAGAGTCGCCACCTAAATATTTTATTTTGGGAAATTTAGGAAACCCTGACTCGTTTGCCTAAGGCCACGTGTCCGTCATCACCAAAGTTGCCTCGGCTCGGGAACTTGGGTACGATTGGGGAAGGTCACTTCGTGAGCACCCCCGCTCGCCCGATCAAAGATCGGCCTCTACTAACCATGATATCTAGTTTTGAAAACTTTGTGTGCTCTTATTCCGGTTATTAGCCTAGATTTACTATGTGATGCGCACAGCATACAAGTATAGACTGAGTCGTCTGAATTGGAACAAAACATTTCATGTTTGTTTGTGAAAATGGTTTGCTACTCGCGAGTAGGCTTAAAATGCGGATTTTGCCACCCTCAAGTGGGCTTTAGAAAAGGTGGTTTTGCCACTATCTAGTGGGCTTAAAACTCATAGTTTTAATGCATTATTCCAATTTAGGTAATTCAACCTCCATCCACAGGCATTCAAGTAGTTATATCACATAAGCAGCTAGCCTCATGGCAATCACGCTATTATGGCAACACTCACACGCATGCGGTATGCTAAAGCATAAAAGCTTACCTAGTACTCCATGCCAAAACAGAAACTAGTTAGTAATCATGCATGATCCTAGTTCATGTTAAAAATGGCTAATGCATCACATACAGGATGCAGCTAGAATAGGCTCGGCTATCCTAAAGATGGCATGTGAAATGCTGCAACTAACAAGTACTCAACTTGGAATTGAAATACAAGTGCAGTTAGCATGATGTGTCGAGCCCGATGCATGTAAGACAAATGTATGGATGCACGCATGCATAGCATAAGGTATGCTAATTTAAATATGCCCTAGTCTAACCAACATAAGCGGGTAAATAAAAGGGAAGAGAGACGTGAGGTTGGAAGACATACACACACTCACGCACACTTATTACAAATACGCCCTCACTCGGAGGGACCAAAAGAATATACAAATTTAATTAACCTACAAGCTAATTAAATGTTACGACCACCTCATTAATTAACAAATTAATTAAACTACTGAAAGCAGTAAAAGGTCTCGAGAAGAGGATGCACGCATGCTCGGATTGGCTTCACCCGGAAAACTCGCTGCCATAGCACTGTTGCCTCTGTTTCACTGCCCTACCCCTCTGAAAATTGCCAAAGTCTCAGGATTGCTTCTTTTGACATTGGGAAGCATCACCGGCCAAGTAAAAACACCACCGGCCGAATGGGATGATCACCGGCCATCTTTGGAGATATCGGCCACAAATTTGCCGGTCAGCACTGTACTTAGCCGACCGACCAAAACTTCCTGCAGAACCTGTAATTGACAGCAGCAGAGGGCAAGCAGTGTATGGCATGGAATTTTCAGACAAATGTATGCACGGACACACTCCCTATCATGCAATGGACTCAAGGGAGTATGGCCCTCGACCCTCGGGCCATCAATCACGCATTTCAATGCATGATGGCCCAAAAGCCAAGTTAGCAACTTTGATATCAAATGAAATGCAAGCACAAAACACATCAAAGGCCCCAACCTCTATCATGCTTGATCAAGAGGCAAGGGATGCATGCCAAATGCAACCTAAGCATGCGAGCTAAGTATGCAATATGAGTATGCGAACAAGCATGCAAGGCATGACGCAATGCAACAACATAACATGCACAACGCATTGTAACATGGCATACACAATACAAGATGGGCTTACACCAATACAAGTTGACCTCAGCCACACTCACATAGGAGGCCATAAGATGAAAATGGGACAACTCGAGATGCGTGCACGCATTACGCAAACCGAGAACCGAACCTACGGCACGGAATGCCACTCTAACAAGACATGGCAAGGACATGGAATATGGCATACTAGCATATAAATTTCAGAGGCAAAATGAGATGCAAAACAGCCCCGAAAGATGGCAAAATGACACCCGATGCATGGACGAGTCCCGAAACATGAAATTAGGCATACGGAATGACCTATAGCTATGCAATGCATGCATAATTTGAACATGAAGTGTAAATACAGAAGTAAGGAAGCCCTGAAACAAGCATATTTACAGTTTAAAGCAAGGCCAAACAGTGGGCACAAATAGGGCTAAATTAGCATGCAAAAACGGCCCCGAAAGCGAGATAATGAAGCAACTAACAAATGCTGGCCCAAACAGAGAAGAGCTATTCTACAATGTTGAAGAGGGGCCAAAAATATGATGTTTTACAGTTTATGAAAAACCACAAAAACAAACACAAGTATGGCAAAATTCTCATGCAAGAAAGGGGCCAAAAGATAGATATCAAAGCAAGTAGCACATGGAGGGTTCAAACAGTGATGAGCCCTTATACAATGTTGAATAAGGGCTCAAAATAAGCCTATTTACAGTTTACAACATGCTGCAAAAAAGATTACAAATAGGCCTAAAATGCTACACAAGAAATAGGCATATAAGAGGGATAATGAAGCAAGTGCAAAATGGAGGCCTCAAACAGTGAGAGGCCCTTAATGAAAGATGAAATAGAGCTCAAAAAAATGCTACTTTCAGTTATGGCCGGAGCTAAAATATACAAGCAAGAATGGCTAAGATAGGATACAAAAATGGGCTCAAAATAAGGGAAAAGATACTCACCCTTGTAGACCAACCCTTAGCTGCCTTTTGGCTTGAGAAGTGGTGCCTCCTTGCCTCTAAGAAGACCCTCCAAGCTGCTGGAATGGAGGTGGTGGGTGGTGCTAGGTGTTGTAGTGCAAAGGGCCAAGAGTAATGGACTTTTGAGCTTTGGAGAAGGGAGCTATGGAGGATATGGAGGAGAGTGTGTATATATATAGATATATATCTATATATCTCTGGTTTTTTGCTCCAACCAATGGAGGAGGAGAGCTCCTTATATAGGCAACACTAAGCTTCTAAGACAAGCTACAAAGGGTCAAAGGGGTCCAAGCTTCTAAGAGAAGCTATCCCAAGGGTGCAAGCTTCTTGAGGAAGCTTGACCCTTTGTCAAAGCTTCCTCAAGAAGCTTGATCAAAAGGGTGCAAAAGGTTGGATCAAAAGGGGTGCAAAGGCTCAAAATGGCCACACATGTGTATGGGGGGTCGGGTCTGTGCATTCCAGCTGGCACAGCTGGCATCCATTCAATCTGTAGAATACTCCGGAAGGTCGTCAGCTAGCAAACTTGGTCAGTCGGCCATCTTTTCTGGCCGGTCGGCCATCTATTTGGCCGGTCGGCAGGAAAAATCTACTCTGCAGGTCCAACTTCAAACAGGCATAACTTCTTCATATGAACTCCTTTTCAGGTCATTCTTGTGTCAAAATTGAAGCCCCGGAAGTAAGCTTTCCAATGGCACCAGCCTTGCATCAAAATTCCAACTGTGCAAAAAGTTATGCTTGTTTTGGTGAAGGATGCTCAGTTTCGGTCCAACCGGGATGATGCCCAACTTCAACCAATCATATCTCCGCCCTCCGGACTCGGATTTAAGAGATTCTTGAATGAAAAATGAAGCCCCGGAAGTCTTATTTCCAATGGTGGTGGCCTCATAGATTAACTCCAAGTGTATAGACAAATAAGCTTGATTTAGCGAGGACTGCTCGTCCCTCTCTTGGCGATCCTTGCCGAACTTCTTCTCCAACCTATTTTCTCCCCTCCTCTCCTCTTTTCTTCAACTTCAAACCCCTAAGTAAGGTGTTTTGAAAGATTTTTCAAAGATTTCATCTCTCTTTCATTCATTTCCACTTTGTCCTTGCTCGGTTTACCGAAAAGCGCATCATTTGACAAAAATGTGAGCCTCGGAACATTGCAGAAACTTTATTTCAAAAATGTTTTGAAAGAGAGGGTTTTAAAGTCTAACAAACCATTCAAAATAGCTTTGGTCCAAAATGGGGTGTGAAGTTGAGATTTGTCTCTCTTCTTGCCGAAGAAAATGAACCTGCGCCCTGCACATCTTTCTCCACCAAGTAACCCATCAGTAGCACCCAAGTCTTAAGGGCGGTCAAAAATGGGGTGTCTACAGTACTATGAGATTGTGTATAGATTATCAAGAATTGAACAAGGTCACGATCAAGAATTAGTACCCCCTACCACGAATCGATGACTTGTTTAATTAACTTCAAGGCGCCTAGGTATTCTCGAAAATCGACTTGCATTCTGGCTACCATCAACTAAAAATTAAAACGGAAAGCATCGAGAAGACTGCCTTCAGAACATATTACAGGCACTACGAGTTTCTCATCATGCCATTTAGCGTCACAAATGCTCCAACAGCCTTCATGGACCGCATGAACCAAGTGTTCAAACCCTATCTTGATAAGTACGTCATCGTCTTCATTGACGATATTCTCATACACTCCAAGTCACCCGTGGACCATGAGCAACACTTGTGAACAGTTCTGCAAACACTACACGATCACAAACTTTATGCCAAATTGAAGAAATATGAATTCTGGATCACTAGTGTATACTTTCTCGGTCACGTCATTAACAAGGATGACATTTCAATCGACCCTCAAAAAGTTACAGTAATCATAGATTGGCCACGACTTGCTAACATATCTGAAATTCGAAGCTTCTTGGGTCTAGCCGGCTATTACTAGAGCTTCATTCAAAATTTCTTAAAGATAGCATCACCCTTGACTCAGCTAACTCAGAAGAACACACCCTTTAAATGGACTGATAAACAGGAACGTTGCTTCCAAGAGTTAAAAAACAGACTTGTAATAGCTCCTATACTAGCACTCCCTACGAGAACAAATAGGTTCGTAATTTATAGTGATGCCTCATACACTGGTTTAGGTTGCATTCTTATGCAAAATGGAAACATCATTGCGTATGCCTCGCGTCAACTAGAAACTCACGAAAAGAACTACCCAACCCACTGTAGCTTGGTTTTCATGCTCCTCTCGGATACGATTAGCCCTACAGTTCGGACTCTTGTGGTTCTGAGCCTGATTTCACAAGTGCAATGTGAAATAGATAAACACAAATGAGTCCAAATCTGACAAATCTTTTGGAAAATCGATTTTGCATCAAAATGTCAAAAATGGAATACTTTGCCAAATTTCAGAGTCACAACCTAAATATTTTTAAGAAATTTAGGAAACCCGTGACTTATGCCAAGGCCACTTATCCGTCATCACCAAAGTATCTCAACTCGAGAACTTAGGTATGAGAGGGGAAGATCATAAATTGAGCACCCCACTCACCCGATCAAAGATCGGCCTCTACTAATCATGATATGATTTTTATTAACAATATATACTCTTGTTTCGATTATTATGCTATATTTACTACAGTGATGCACACAAGTATAGACTATTTCACAAAATTTAGAAAGCTTTGATTTCATGTTTGTTTTTCTAAAAAGTGTTTTGAATATGTGCTTCTTGAAAAAGTGAGCTCATATTTACATTAATCAAATCATCTCAATTTAAGCAAATTAGCCTTCATCCACAAACATTCAAGAGATAGATCAAATAAGCATTTAGCCTCATGGAAAGAAAGCTCGATATGACAACACTGACACTCATGCAATATGCTAAAGCAATGAATGCTCACCTAGTACTCAACTGAGGCAAGCCAAAAGAAATAAAATAGTTAGAAAAATACATGCTCTACTATGCAAGATGACTAATGCAACACATACAACATGCAATTAATAGGCTTGGCTACTAGTATGGCGTGTGAGTCAATTTGATAGCATGCAGTTAAGCACGTATTCGAGTAAGAATTTGAATTTTGGCATTGATTAGTATGATGAGCCAAACCCTTATGTATGCAAGACGAACGGGTGCAAGTCATGGAAAATGCTAAAAAAAATATGATGCTCTATGATATCCGTCATAAGCGAGTAAATCAAAGGAAGAAAGAAATAGGGGTTGAAAGACATATACGATATTACAATTTTGCCTTGCACGAGAGGGTTCGAATAAATGTCCTAGTTAATTACCAAATTAACTAACTATTACATTACCAAGGAAATAAATTAACTACACTAGCTAATTATTACAAATAAAGATTAAACTAACTAATTAATTACAACACGGAATCAATTAACTAAGTTATTACAAGTTCAAGGGAATTAACTAGTTAATTAAAATTGAGCGGGGATCAAGGAACCACACGGGCCAATGCGAACATCCTTCTAGAAAACCCTCTATTTTGCTACTAGAACTATTCTGTTTGCAGAAAATACTTCTGTCTTTGCCTCTTCTTCTGCTCTGTTTTGCAGAAAAATGACACTGCCTGGCTAAAAATAGGTGGTCGGCTGGCCTAAAAAAATGGTCGGCCGGATTCAAATGGTGGCCGATCAGCCGGCTACTATTTTTAATATTGCCCTACTGCAACAAAAAAGGAACAGAGCAGAAACAGAGTGTTTCCAGGGGATGTTTATCCTCTCTGCCTCTCCCTATCATGAGATTGATCAAAGGAGGGGTATAATCGATTCACAAATCATCAATGGTTGCAAAGTTGTTGCATGATGATCCATGACTCGATTGGACAAAGGCTCAATAAGTGAAACAAAAAAGACTAACAAAACAAACCCCTCTCTATCATGGAATTGATCAAGGGAGGTGGTTGACATTGATTCTTAAGCCATTCTCATCACTAAAAGTATGAAATGACTCAAGACTCAATAAGTTAAATTAACGTCTGATTGAGCCCAACTTGATTTTATTATCTTGTACCATTTTAGTCCAATTTTATTGCCTCTTTTACTTACCCTTCCATTCATTAGTCATTTTAGTCGAAGAATGAGAATTAAGTCCACTAAATGGAGAGAAGTGTCCAACAAGAAGTTGTTTTGGGCATGAAAGAGATGTAATGCCTTGGAAATAAACCTCCAAAGAGAGTAAACCACTGAGTATGGAAGGATCTTTTTCTCAAGCATAAACAACACTCGTTTAAAACAACTCTCAAAGGAATAAAAAATATTTATAAAAAAAAAACCAAGAAATGAGGGAGAGTGCAGAGGTGATTATGTATGAACACAAGTATGAAAAGCATAAAATAAATGCTATCAACTAAAATAAGTTAGTGTCTAAGGCCTAAACCACTAAACCTATGAGGACAACTATACTAGAAGCATACTATACAAAGCATGAATGAAGTAAATACACCAAAACAGTCCTAAAAAGAGTTAAAACAGTGCTGAAATTATCATGGAAAAACTAGAAAAAGTAAGCTAAAACAATGGAGAAATGAAGCTAGTAAATAAGCTTAAGAAGGGGTGGCTAACCCCTCCACTTTTGGGATTTCAAAACCACATTTTTAGCCCCTGAAAAACAATGGTAAAAAGTTGAGAAAGAAGTGGGAAACATACAGGCAAAAGCTTAGAGAACAAGGTCCAAAGAAGGGTGGTTAACCCCTCCACCTTTGATTGCTTTAAGTCACAAGTTTCAGCCCATAAAAACAATTTAAAAACAATACAAAAACAGTAAGAAAAGAGAAGAAAGAAGTAGTATAGAGATGTCCAAAATTATACCTCTTGAAGAGAGGTAACTCCTTTATTCAAAAACCAACAAGTTCTTACTTTCAAGGGCTGAGCTTTGAGCTCAAGAACCTTAACAAGAGGAGCAAAATTTTTGGTTTAGAAAGTGTAAAGAGAGAGTGTGTAGGTTGCAAGATAGAGAGAGAAAGAGAGAGTGTGTGTGCTATGCAAGTTTTGGTCCTTTGATAATTTTTTCTAACCTAAAACCAAGAGGAAAGGTCCCCTATAAATAGAAACACATGTTACTATCTCGGAAATATCAGTATAGAGACAATTGGTGCAGTACAAGCACCTATAGGGACAGCTGGCAACAAAATATCTGTTCTACCAAAACAACTGGCTAGCCGGTCACTCATTTTTGGCCAACCGGCCACTTATTGGCCTGCAAGCCTTGGAAAAATACTGTTTTGGTCCAAAAGTGGTGCAAGGTTTGTAGGCTTCTGAGACTTAAAACCGGGGCTTCCTATTGAGGAAATCGAGCGTTTGTACAGCGTATCTTTTCATCATCTAGTGATCAAACCAAAGGTGTCCAAGTCTTAAGGGCTGTCAAAAATAGGGTGTCTACACCCACGATTTGGAATTGGCCGCAGTAATCTTTGCCCTCAAAATCTAGTTATCTCTACAGAACAACCTGCGAAATTTACACAGATCACAAAAGTCTTAAATATCTGTTTACACAAAAAGAACTGAATATGAGGCAACGACGATAGCTAAAATTTATGAAGGACTACGATGTAGAGATTCATTACCATCCAGGCAAAACTAACGTGGTAGCAGACGCATTGAGCCGAAAAATGACCAGAAGTTTGGCGTATACCCTCATTCCCCGCAAGATCAATGGACTGCTCGCCAACATAATCGTAGAACCCACGTTGATTGAAGAAATTAGAACACGCCAATGTGAAGATAGACTGTTGAAGAAAAAATATGAGGAGCAAAGAAGTATGCTCGATCTTGACTTCATTATAAGCAATGCGATGCTAAAATTTCAAAAACGAATTTACGTACCCGACATTCTAGAGCTCAAGAAGAAGATATTGGGGAAGCTCATAGCTCAAGGTTTACAGTCCACCCTAGCAATACAAAGATGTACCACGATCTAAAGGAACACGACTAGTGGACAAGAATGAAAAGAGACATAGCGAGCCATATCTCTAAGTGCCTGTATTGTCAACGTGTTAAAGCAAAACATCAAAGACCTGCGGGAATATTGAAACCACTCCCTATTCCTGAATGGAAATGGGAGCACATTACGATGGACTTCGTGGTCGGAATACCACAATCAGTCTTGAAGAATGATGCAATATGGGTTATAGTAGATCGATTGACGAAATTGGGACACTTTTTGCGAATCCGAATCACATAATCCCTTACTAAGTTCACCACTCTATACATCAAGGAAATCATTCATTTGTACAGTACCCTAGCTTTAATCGTGTTTGACCCAAACCCTTGCTTTGTGTCTCACTTCTGGAACAAATTACAAGAGGCTTCGGGAACTACATTGAAGTTTAGCACTACTTATCCCCCGCAAACTGATGGGCAATCTGAAAGAACAATCCAAACTTTGGAAGATATATTATGAATGTGTGCTAGACCTTAAAGGTAATTAGGATGATCACCTACCTTTAGTGGAATTCGCCTATAACAATAGCTACCAAGCAAGCATCAGAATGGCACCGTACAAAGCATTGTATGGAAGAAGATGTTGGTTACCTCTGTATTGGACAGAAGTCAGAGACAGGAAACTGTTAAGCCCTGAAATCATGCAAATAACGAGTGATAACATTCAACTCATCCAACAGCATATTCGCACTGCTTAAAGTTGCTAAAAAAGCTATGCAGATACGCGGAGACGAAATTTGGAATTTCTGGTAAGAAAGCACGTTTTCTTAAAAGTCTCATCAACAAGGGGGTCATTCGATTTGGAAAATGAAGAAAGTTGAACCCGCATTACGTCGGACCATTTGAAATACTAGAAAGGATTGGTCGTGTAGCATATCGCCTTGCACTGCCACCTGAACAATCCAATGCCCACAATGTGTTCCACGTTTTGATGCTTCGACGATATCTTCAAGATCCAGAGCATGTTGTCGATTATAAGAGCCTCGAAGTTCAAGAAAATCTCTCTTATGAAGAACAACCAGTGCAGATTCTTGATCGTCGTGATCAAGTTCTCCAAAACAAGACTATATCCATTGTAAGAGTCTTATGGAAGAATCATTGAATCGAAGAAGCGACATAGGAAACTAAAAGTCAAATGCAGGCCAAATACCCACACCTCTTCAAAAACTAAGGTACTCGAAGTTTGGGGACAAACTTCTATTTGGACGGAGAGAAATGTGACACCCCAATTATTTAATTAATTTAATATAAATAAATAATTAAAAGAATAAAATAAAAATAAAATAAAATAAAATATTTGATTTTATAATTATACTCGCTAAAATGTAATCTAATTTTAGAAGCATTGTTACTAGAAAAACATAACAATGTGGTTAATATATTGTTTGGGGCTAAATCAAAACAACCATGAAATTATCAAAATGTTTGGGGTCGTGATGAAATTAAGGGAAAGGTAAGCCCAATTTTGGCATTCCCAATGTAAGCCACTTGTAGGAGAATTAATGCATGGATGGTGAATCACCTTGGTGCTTAAAGGATGAATCACTTCATTAGGCTTAAGTATAAAAGGGGGGACCAGAGCAGTAACTAGGCAGTAGAAAAAAGAAAAAAAAAAAACAAAAACAAAACAACAACAACAACCAACAACAACAATAAGCCAGTAAGTCAGTGCGGAGAAGAGTCGTGGAAATCAAAGAAAATAGGAAGAAAATAGTAGGGGTCAAAATTAAGGTGAGTTATATTGTACCTTAAGTAGCCATAAATTGTTCTATTATTTTTATGAATTATCTTATGCAAATCATGTTTTTATTAATTTTATGAGTCCTGTTTGTTTAAAATTAAACTCATGGATATGTTTGTTTAAATTTTGGAATTTATTTGACAATGAGTATTTAAACGTTTATTTTTATAAATACCACCACGGAGGTCACATGCCTCGGGAGACTTAAATAACCATTGGCACTCTAATTAGTCATGTTGTGACCCTATGTCTATTATAGATCCATTGACCATCTGTTCTATTCTGTTCTGTACCATGGTTATAATTATTTTGCATATACGATTTTTGTATTATATGTCTATTATTTAAAATAATTTATTCAAACCAAACTATTCATTGTTTAGCCTAAATTATTATCCATGGTGATTTGTATGCCCTTATGCTCTTAGTATAATATTCATCATTCTGTCATGTGCTTATAGCTATTAAAACCCTTTTCAAGTGAAGAAACTTAAAGAATAATGGTTTTATCCCACTAATCAGGACCCAGATTTGAGATGAACACCATGTTTATTTTTTCTTTTTTTTATGATTACTTGTAATTATTATCTAACTTATGTTATATAAATAATAAATCTCATGTACGCTTCAGATATTTATCTATATCTTTTATTTTATTCCGCTGCATTATTTAATTTAATTAATCTTGGAAATTTTAGAAATTAACTAGTTGTGAATCCTGACCTAGGCACTGGGGTGGGTCATGACAACATACATAATGGATAATTTAAGCCTTTCTTGGCTCCAAATAAAATAAATCACTAGCCTTATCCTTCCTTGCTCGCAAGCGCCAAGGGCTATTGATCGTCTGAATTAGCTAATCTTGCGTACTAACATCATCATCTATTAATCATTATGCCACATACCATAATAGCATCAATATCTCATAATATCAAAAATAAGCAATCGATCGACAACCACAATTTGCACAATTCTAGATTCCAAACATATACCGTATCAACATCTCTTATGATAAGCATATACAATAGATTCCACCAGGTGTGCCTCACATAAAGTGGTTCAAGATCACCATCTCTTTGCGCAACTACCTCTCTAAAGATATTTCGGTAACCAATTTGCATTCATCCAAGGTGCGCCCAACTAGCGCATTGAATCTTACAAGGGAAAAATTTATACACTATCAGTAGAGTATCCTATCCATAGTCTAATGAGCAAGGCCAAGGCCTAAACTATTCAGTTAACCATCTACAAAAGATAACACTCATCATGTTGAATACGCCCATATAACGTACTTCTGGCTCCCATAACAAAAAGTCAAGGAATTTAGGTCATCTGTTTGTCTCTTAACAATCTAAGGATTCACTCAATAGCCGAGGCTCTAGCTTATACCGACAAGTAAGTCAATAGGTCTGCAATTTTGCATCTAGAATCATTATAGGGTATTCCTTATATAAGTCATCAAAGACAAACCGCAAATTCTCCTAAAAAATCCCTAAGGATAATACATCCAAGCATATAAATTGCATCATTCATGTCCACCATGACTAAAACAGAGGACTACCAACCTTAGGTGGCGACAACCTTATAAATTCCTGGCTCATAATGACTAAATAAGAAAAAATTTCTTTTAGACCATTGATCATGCCTTAGTGGTCTTCATCGATCATCATTGGCCCATCATAACTCGATGGAATCTAAGAACCATTAATTGGATAATTGCTTTAGGTCATCGAAGATTTATTGGAACTAGCAATCTTTTGCACTCCTAACTTTTTGCCATAAAAGTAGAAGGTAAATCCCTACTGATCTACTTATACAATTCTCCAATGAGAAGTTGGGTCACAATTTCCACAAAGTAAGGTTCTGAACTCATATCAATCATAGCCTGAGTTGAAGTAAACCTCACTTCCCAAGAGGAAGTCTTTTCATAATGTAGCAACCCGACCCTCTCATATGCTTTGATTTCCTCATAATATGTGCGATTATATGTGTGCTTACGTGTTTGATGTGAAATTCCATGTTTTAATGTGTGAATTACATGTTTATGAATTTGTATATGTCGGTTATGAGAAAATCTGTTGAAATTACGTCCTTTAGACTGAAAATTGAAAGCCTTAGAGGCACAATAAGCCAAAACCGACCACATAGATATGATTAGCATGATTTTTAGAGTCTAATATGAATTTTGGTAAAATTTTGATTGCGAATGAATTATCTTGTGTGATTTCGGCTCGGACTCTGAAATTAACGGCCTAAATAGGTTCAGAAACCAAAATGGTGTACCTGGATAGGTTAATTGAAATTTTTGGGATCATTTGGGAAGTTTAATTAAAAATTTATTTCATCTGATTTGTTAAGGTGTGTATGAGCCACCTTTAAGTGTATATATATAGATAAGTGATATAAGCCATTTGATCTCATCTTTATCTTGATTTGAAACACAAAAAACTGAGGAGAGAGAGAGAGAGTCCTAGAATGAGAAAAGAGAAAGGAAGAGCTCAAGGAGAAGAAGGAAGAGAGAAGAAAAAAGGAAAAATGAAGAGGGAACTTGAAGAGAACATTGAAGTAAGCTAATCTACAACAAATTAGCCAACTAAGGTAAGCATCTTCCTTTAATTTTATGAATACAAGTTGTATTCCTCATGAGATCATATAATCTAGGTTGAATTAAGAAGTTGAATAGTGTAAATTGGTGTAAATTGAAGTAAGAACCCTAAAGGAGAAGATTACTTGGTTTTATCATTTTGAGTATATGAAATTAAACTTGGATTCCTTATACTTGTTAGATTTGAGAGTTAATTCCCTTATATTTGCTTATCTTGAAGTTGATTGTGAGAAGTTGAGCCTTACTCTTTGTATGGTTTGAACTCATAAAATTATATATGAAATGAAGATCTATGTGAATTTAGAAGAAAGAGTTTTGAAAAAGTTCGAAAAATGACTAAAAAAGGATTTTGATCTTTCTTGCTTGAAGATTTATTGTATTTTCAATGTTTGGATTTAGAAAACAATCATAATCTCATGTTTTCTATTAGTTTTACATGCTTTTGAGGGAATTGAGTTGAAACTTAGCTTGGAAAATGGAAGAACAAGTGTTAGAACCAACAGATATTTTCGGCAGCAGAATTTTTCCCAGAGCTGCATGTGCGATGGGGTTTCCCGCACATGCGGAAGCCTATTTCCAATACCATTTTGTATTCTGAAATAATTGGACGTGCCCCCGCACATGCCATGGCTCTTCCACAGGTGCGGTATTGTCCCGCACGTGCGAAACTCCCCTATTTCAGCTCAACTTCAAATAAGCATATCTCTCTCATGCAGACTCCATTTTAAGTGAT
Organism: Camellia japonica; assembly: GCA_030407325.1. Lineage (NCBI taxonomy): Eukaryota > Viridiplantae > Streptophyta > Magnoliopsida > Ericales > Theaceae > Camellia > Camellia japonica. The sequence goes on along the minus strand of JAPPVO010000002.1, from coordinate 97,930,324 downwards.
TCTTGAGCCTTAATTCAACCTCCGGAAGTCTAGTTTCCAATGGTGGTGGTCTCATATCCAAATTCTAAGTACACAAATAGATATGTTCAAATTAGTGAAGATTGTTCACTTTCTTTTTAACCATTTTGTGCTATTTCCTCTCCTAACCTAGTTTCTTTTTGTTTCTTCTTATTTTCCTAGACACGGATTATGACCTATTGAGGACTAATGATTTTAGAACCAACATAAATAATTGGTTAAGGAGCAAAGTAAAGGATCGGTTTATTTGATTAAAAAAAGATTAAGAGAATTAAATTTGATCAAGAGAATAATTCTATGTTTCGATATGTTGTGCTATGCGCATTGTGATTGCAGATCAAGATTCGAGGACTGGTTAACCAATTCAGGAAACCACTGTGAGTAATAATATTGTAAAGATATGTTCACTGATAATTATTTTGATATAAATCATGTGATTTTCTGAAATTATTTTTTATTCGAATGAATGAGTTTCAAGAATTGTGATAAGGAATCTAGATACGAAATGTGATTTGCTTATGCTATGATAAGTAGGCCCAAGGCCGTCACGATTATACTATGTTATGTAGGCCCGAGGCTGATCCGTTTTATGTGAGAGATGGAGACATGTCAATGTTCCATCTACTCTATGATAAGATCCGTTTGGACCTGAGGTCGTTCCGAACAGATGTTATCATATGATTGGGCCCGAGGCCATTCTGTACTAAGTGTGGGCCCGAGGTCGTTCTGTATCATATGTGGGCCTAAGGCCATTCTGACAAATGTTGGGCTTGAGGCCGTTCTGTGGACCCAAGGTCGTTTTGTAAATGTGATTTAAGAAATGTATGAATTTATATTATTATGATTACTATGATGTTAGGCTCATTCATTTAAACCTCTTTATTGTATTATTACTCATTGAGCTTCAATCACTCCGTATTTATATGTATGTAGGTGATCAATTTGAAGACCAATATTAGGCCAGCCTTAGGAGTCCTTTTGTGGACCTGTTATGCCAAGACTCCAAGATGGAGCTTTTGCCCTATTGAGATCCTCTGTGTAAAGTCTACCCTCTTGTCAAGCCACCCAGGATGCGCCTCTGTGTCGAGGCTTTAACTTTGTATTGCTAGAATTCTGTATTTTATTGAAACTTATGTATATGTGTGTGAGATATATAAGAATTGTATATGAATATAAGTTACTAGTTTGTCTAAATGTTTTAATCATTTCAGTTATCTTGTATGCACAAGCTTAATGGTCATTATTATTTGTTTTGCTTCCGTTTTAGGCCCCAATATGATTTAAATATTTTGAATTTTTTTTTTGAGGCTGAAGGTAGTCTAGGGTTACTAGCCGGATCAAAGTTTGGGGTGGGTTTGGATTGTGACACAGAGTGTGCACATTCCTCAATGGTGCGACTTTTCAGTATCTAGCGAGCTTTATGCCTCCAAAAACAATTATCCAAATCGCGTATAACTTTAGAACAGTTTCGTGTCATAGTGGAAAGTCAATCATATTCCTAGAAATGGTTAATCTTCAAAGACTTCGTCTTAAAATGCACAACATTGATCCACTTTCTAAAAATAGTGAACTAGAGGACTTTTGGCACTATCCAAATCTCTTTATCATCTTGCAGAGAAATCATGAATGTTTCCTTTTCAATCACCCAATGATGACGTGAAAAATTTTCACATTTGCTATCATGCAACTAAGAATGTAGAGTATTTTTCTCTAATAGAGTAATACACTAATAGGCACGTCACTCCCATTGTCCCTAGGATATTGGAAATTCTTTCCATTCTCAACTAGGTTACATAAAGCGACATACTTAGAATTCTCTATCTTATAGAGTTCCAGCACTCTATTTACGCCACCTTTACTAAGAAAACTTTATGTGATTTAGTTACAGTCCCACAAAATTGCTCACCTGTAAGCACATAACCCAAAAGGGTTTACAGGACAACATACAATAATGCGCCACATGACCTTAAGTGTTTATAGGACAACATACAATAATGCGCCTTATTACTCTAGGTCTCAACTTTCCAGCATTATGAGAAGTAAAGTAAAGATAAATTGCTTGATGGTTACAGATCACCCAAAAATGTCTCTCCGCTAATCCATTACCCGAATGAAGTGTAAAATACTAATATGAAGGGCACTTAGTTAGGGGCATATGCAACAAACTAAGTGTAATTTCCAATTGGAGAACATATTACGCAATCATCCACCTAACATAAACAATACTTAATTCCTTATCTCTATTACACCATTGTGTTGTTGAGTACCAGGAATAATCAATTTTCTAAGCATCCCTTTCTCTTCACAGAGCTTTCTAAAAACAACTCAAATAGATACTCATCATCTCAGTCAAAACAAACAACACAAAAGCTCTTATCTAATTGATCTTAACCTTATATGTGCAATGTCAAAAATCATCTCAAAACTTTTGACTTATGAGAGATCAAATAGTTTTGATTAAGATGCGTATTGTAATCTATAAATATGATGAGATTGGACCAAGCTATCATGCACTCACACATATCGAATCACAAATATCATAGTGGAGTAAATGTGCTAATACAGATGCCCTTCTTCGGCTTTCCAACTTACTTGTGCGCAGCCATTACAAACAAAGTTACACATTCACATGAAAGCAAGATGCCTCAAGCCAATGGGCCCAAGGACCTACTCAAACTATCCATGTCATGCTCTCATCAATGTGATTAAGTACAACAAGTCACAGGTTCATGAACAATGTCATAAACTAATTCCAATCACTTTAATGTGTGAGTTCTTGTAGACAAATGTAAAGGTTTAGGCCTAACTAGGTAATGACTCGTGACCAACTTATGTTCACTAGATCATAAAATGATGTCATGGAGATATCAACCTAAGTCACAAATTTAACTAATCAGTGATAATCCCCTGCACTTTCAAGTCAATTTTATTCTCCGTACACCTTACTGTATCTTGTTGAAATATGATAATACTCCTCTTGCCATCTCCATTTCTCATTTCATAGTTAGTTGTTCCTAATTCTACTATCTACTAGAAAGAGAGAATGAACTACTAACCTATGATTGCTCCTGAAGCAACTTAAGCACGAATTAGGCTAAAGAGTCTAATTCAACACAATGCTCTCATAAGCAATGTGTCAAATTCTTAGAGTCATAACAACCAACTTGACATTGACTTTTTGATTATTATGTTGCAACTTTTTGGGCTCAGTGATAAATTTCATTCAAAAGCATGAGCCTAGCTAAAGAATCATACAAAGAAGCACCTTCTCATGTCTCACACATAATTGTGGAAATAGTAAATGTCTAGATTTAGACAAGTTGGCAGTGCTAATGAATTTTGCAACCACCAGGTGCTAATCTTCTCACTTAGTGTTAATAGATTTTGCAGCTTCTAAGTGTTAATCTTCAAACTTTAAGTGACACTTCAACGCACACTATCATGGTGTGTGAAATTTTGCTCCATCCACTCCCATCATCTGGATAGAGAGCTAAACATTGCTCATACTAGCTACTTGTCTTATGTTTAATGACTAACTCGTTTAAGCTCGTATATCTTGGATGACGTAACTCTTGGATATTACTTCATCCAATGATGCAACATTATTAAAAGTCAAATTAAAAAGTCAATCAGTTCAACTCAATAGTCAAGATCACATCTAGATCTATCAGGGCTTACTAATCTTACAACTCCAAATTCGCCAATCAAAACTGCTTAGCATGCCGCTAATCATATCGTACACATCAGTTTTAATTGCGCCAATCAAGACAACAAAACCACGGTGATGTTGAGTCATGCTTCTTTGCTTTGGCTCAACTAAGATCTGACGTAAAGTCTCCAAGACATTTTGCTTATCTAAAGAATATGATTATATTGTTCACATTTGAAGTTCTCTACTAAGTCTAGGTCAACCAAATTAACCTCTATAAGTTAAGTCAATTAGAGGAAAAAATGCAAATTGTGATTAATTTGATTAGCATATCACAGTATAATTTTGCCGCAAAAATCTAAATTAAATAGTGACAATATTATACAAGTCTTAAGATCGAAAATTCGTTATGCTCATAATCATCTTTTACACCACAATTGACAATTATGTAAAATTTAATTTAATTCATGCGCAAAATATTGATTTTCGGGAGTAAATCTATAAATATTTCTCTCAACCAAACAACCTCGCACTAACTATCGAATATCTAAAGCATGATAAAATATTTAACTCCACATGATAACATCTCAATGTAATTCATAAAAAAAAATATGCTAGAATATTAAACATGGAATTAAAATTCACCAATACATATAAATCATGCTATTTAAAATAACAACATACTATAAGTTCTAAGCATTTAAAAGAACTTAACATGCTATGTACAATATTTAAATATTGTCATAACATATTTCTATAATTTCTGTAATTTTTTGAAATTTTCTAGAATTATAAGTAATTAATGATTACACAAAAAATCAAAAATAAATATTACGGAATCTAAAAAATATATAAAAATCATACCAATAAATAAGTTTACATAACATTAGTCTACGATAAAAATTTCAAGTTCAGAATCCAAGTTGTGCTCCCCTAGGAGCAATTTAACGTAAAAACATTAAATTATTCATTAATGAAAAATATTTTATTTTCCAAAAAATTTTGAACCTTTAATGTATTGTAGGAAAATGAATCGTGAGTCCAATGATATAAGCCATGCCTCAATCAGAATTATAACGAATAATATAAAAACAATTAACAAAGTTTTGAATTAAAAAATAAACAAGCAGGGCCTTAAAACAGCTGCAGGCAGCCAACCCTTTTCGCGGCTAAAGGCAACTCGGCTCAATGCTTACATTAGCACGTGTGTCAAGCTGACATCAGCGCGCATCATTATCACTTTAACTCACAGGTAAGCGTCTATAGCGATTCCGATTTTGACCCGATCCTCGTTGTAATCTTGATACAGGTTTCTTAGTTTTGTACTATTGAATATGCCTTGCTTATCTTCTTTTCCCTTAAACTTTGCTTTGAGATTGTTGTGGTTGTGTTTGGAACAGGTGTTTTTTTTTTTGTTTTCTCAACTCTTATTGCCCAGAATTTTGCACTTCCGCTCGAGCGGCACTTATTATGCTCGAGAGGGCTTTACAAACTCTCAATACTTTTACAGGTCTGCAAAACTATTGGGAGAGTGTATTCTACGCTCGAGCGGCGTTTCCTACGCTCGAGCGGGTGTGTGCTCGAGCAGCTATTCTTGCGCTGAAGCGATGTTCTTCTGTCTACCAAACTACTGGATATGTGTATTCTGCACTCGAGTTGTCATTTCTTACACTCGAGCGGAACAACTTATTGTGTATGACGCTTGAGCGTCAACTCTTGTGCTCGAGCAGACTATGTGTATATCAGTTCATAATAGCACCTTTTTACATCATTTTTTCATATATTCTTCCACCAAAACCTTAGATCTATAGCTCTTCTCTCTAAAACTCACTCTCTCTTTACTTTTTCACCTAGATTTAGTGGTTTCTATACCTTACTCTTTTTGTTAAAAAGGCAAAGCGTCTCAAGAGCTCTGTTTTGATCCGAGTAGAAGTTGGCTTCGGCGTCCTTGAAGTTCTTCCATTGTTGCTTTGGTCATCTAAGTTTGAGGTAGGGACTCTCTACACTCTCTATGGGTTTTAACTTGGCTATTCCTTGATATCTAAGAAACATTGGGTTTTAATGTGATTTTAACAAACCTAGGGTTTGGGATTTAAGTTCAAAATAAGGGTTTCAAAAAGGGTGTCTTGGAAATGATCATAGGAATGAATATGAACTTGTGTTGTATTAAAATAGATGATATGGTGGTTGGGATGAGATTTAGAAGGAAATGGAGTTTTTCCCTAAAATGTTCAAGGAATTATTTTACATAAATAATGAAATTGGAAATGGGAATATGAAATTAGATGAATGTTTATATTAATGGTGAAGTTGGATGTGTATCATCTCCCACCTATGAAAATTTGAATAATTTATGTGTTTTAGTGATTGTATATCTGTTTAGAAATATCTGTTTTGGGCTATCGGTGGAGAATAGCTATGATTGTTGTAGAAATTGTATGAGGATTAGGTAAATTGAAACTAATCTCTTATTGATTGTCATTGAATATGACCGTACTAAATACATTGTATATGTATGATGTTTGAAAGGAGAAAGTGGATGTACTCAATGTTTAGAAGAAGAAAGGGGATGACTCCATTGAATTAAGTTGGCCTGTGCGTCTAAGGTGAAAGTCTCGAAAACACTATGTATACATGGGTGCCGATTCCTATGGATGAAATTTTCATAAAATGGCAAATTGAAGTATTAGTGTGTAATGGTTGTGTGGTAAGAAAACCATTGAGTTGTAATCTCAGTTGGGTTGTCTGGATAACAACGGATATGACTCATGAATCGAGGGGATATGAAATGACATGAAACAGATTGATATGAAATGACATGAAACGGATTGATATAAAATGGATTGGGATATAATATTTGACATAATATGGTTTTGGAAAAAGAGTTGTAAATGATTTTATCTTTGAGCATTGGTCATGTGCATCATGTATGTAACCTTGTTAAAGTTCATATATTGTGCTAGATTATTTATGCTGGGCTTTGGCTCACTTTATTTGGGAAAAACCATTTTCAAGTGTTGATGATATGCCTCCACCAAGGCAGCAGCTAGGGAGGATTGTGGAGGTGAGAGCTCACTTTTGTTTATTTTAGTATTTACCTTTGTACAATCCTAAGGCTTTGTTTTGTATTGCACTTCTGACTCGTTTTGTTGTAACTAAGTATCGTCTTGGAAAGTTGTAAGCCCGTAGGGCATTTATTTCGTTGATCATTTAGTTTGGTACCACATGCTATAGATTCAGGGTAGAGCTTATGAATGTGTAATGCATTTGCCCTTTTGTAAATGGACTCTAATTAATGAAAGCCTAATACTTTGTTTATGTCATTTTGTATTAGTCTTTACTGTTGAATTATTGTATTATTTTCGGGACGTTACAACTTGGTATCAAAGCATACCGGGTTTGAATACTTTGGGTACGTAAGAAGTGGTTAGTATCACAATAGGTTTGTCTCGCTTGCTAGAGACTTTAGTATAAATGATGCGTGCTTGTATGATAACATGCTTATGTGATTATGTGGATATGAGATTTAATTTTTAGGATGTTGGTCAAGTCCACGAGTTCCTAGAAGTCCTATTGGAAGAGCACTTGATCACTGCTATTTCTAATTGGAACTCTGGTAACGCCGCGGGATGGTCATTATCCGGAAATGAAATTCGTAAGTGTTTACATGACTACGTGTTTATGTGGAGTGAATTACTGTTGTCCACCATATTAGAACGCGAGTGAGTTAGCCTCGGCACATTTGTAAATGTGCTAATCTCTTTTGTTACCTTTATTAGGATGTTAGGAGACGTGGTGGTGGTAGGCCTGGTAGGCCTAGGAGGCATAATGTGCAGGAAGAAGGGGTTAGTCAGGCCAATGTAATTGAACCAGTTGGTCAACAGGCCATGGGCGTCTTAGCTCGCGAAATGGCTGGAGCACTACGGGAATCCATGGACATTTTCAGGACTGAGAAACAAGTCCAGGCCCAAGTAGCCAAGGCAGGGCCATCATTTCTGAAGCGGGAGTTTTTTTGATCAAATCCGGATAAGTTTTTGGATGATCCTAAGGAGCCACTGAAAGTAGATGAGTAGTTAGAACAAATAGTGAAGACGTTCAAGATGCTTGGCATCAAGTACAACCGGTTGAGAGTGACCTTGGCATCCTTCCAGCTGAAGGGAAATGCGGGTTAGTAGTGGAAGTATGCGCGTAGGCGCATTGGAGTGACTTGGGAGGCTTTTGTCAGCGCCTTTCAGGACAAGTTTCTACTTCCCACAATTCGGGAGAAGTTGAGAGACCAGTTTTCCAAGCTGGTACAGTTGAACACTCCGGTGGCGAAGTTTGAGGCCTTATTTACGAGCTTATCGACGTTTGCACCCAAGCTCATGGCGACTGAAGAGCGCCGTTGTTTAGAGTTCAAAAAGAGATTGAGGACCGAGCTAATGTTCAAGGTGGTCGGGTCGATGATTAGAGATTATGGACGCCTTGTAGAGGCGGCTGCTCATCTTGAGACCGTGATGCAGATGGAGAAGGAGAGGATGAGGGGCTCTAGGAGGAGTCACTATGTGTAGAGGGACAGTAAGAAGCAAATGGGTTCTAACCCACAACCATCCTAGGGAGCTCAGTCAAGGTCCACTTTTCCAGTGCCGAGTTCAAGTTCTGGAAGAGGTGGTCAGGGATATTTTACTTTTTTTCAAGTATGGTCAATTGGGCCACAAGTCTCCAACTCACCAACAGAAAGAAAGAGGGCAACGGTCTGCATCGTCTTCGACTCGTTCTCAGAGCCAGAGTTAGGAGAGAGGCTACTCACTTATTATCAGTGTGGGCAGGCGGGGCACATGGAGAGATTTTTTCCACAGTTGGGTGGTACACCTGGCGCGTCTAGTTCGAGACAAACACAGAGTCACCAGCCAGCACAATCAGTGCTGGCCTCAAAGGTCAATCAGGGAGCCTCTTCGGCTCAATCAGTGCAGCAAGCCTATGCTCCGAGGAGAGAGCAAGTAGATCAAAGGCCAACAGGGCGTGTGTATGCTGTTACCACGCTAGATCTGGTACTAGCACCTTTAGTAGTGAGAGTTACCTTTTTGTTTTGCAATTTAGTTGCTAATGTGTTGATTGATATGGGTGCATCCCATTCATTTATCTCGTCTGCATTTGCATCGGTTTTGGGGTTAGAGTTGGCTCAGTTAGCATCCTCTATCTGTGTAGAGTCACCTATTGGTGGTGAGGTTATTTTGAAGTAAGGGTGTCGGGTTGTGACATAGAGGTTGCAGGTCACCGACTTCCTTTTGCATTTGTATTGATTAATATGTCTAGTTTTGATGTTATTTTGGATATGGACTGGCTGTCATCCTACCGGCTATTATAGACTGCTACCGTTAGAAGGTTACTGTATGTACTCTGAGCGGTGATTGCTTTTACTTTTTGGGGGACCGGGTGGATAGAGTCTTATCACCGGTATATGACCCATGTGGTCTGAATGAACTTAGTTGCCTTCTTGCTAACTTCTTGAGTACTGAGTATGATGAAGCCCGAATTGAGTTGCCAAGGGTAGTTTGTGAATACCAAGATGTTTTTCCGGAGCATCTTACCAGTTTACCACCTCACCAAAAGATCAAGTTCTCTATTGACTTAGTGCCTGGCACGGCACCGATTTCTATGGCACCGTTTTCTATGGCACCATATCTATTTGCACCTGCTAAGTTGAGTGAGTTAAGGATTTAACTCCAAGAATTGTTAGATAAGGATTTCATCGGCCTTAGTACTTCGTCGTAGGGGGCACCGGCTCTTTTTGCCAAAATGAAAGATAGTGTTTTGCGACTTTGTATAGATTATCGGAAGTTGAACCAGGTAACTGTCAAGAACAAATACCCAATGCCTCATATAGATGATTTATTAGATCCGTTAAAGGGGTTTTGTTGGTTTTTTAAGATAGACCTGAGATCAGGTTATCACCAGTTGAGAGTGAGGGAGAAGGATATCCCAAAAACGGCATTCCATATGCGGTATGGCCATTATAAGTTTCTAATGATGCCCTTTGGGCTAACTAATGCACCAGCCATGTTTATGGATTTGATGAACCGGATTTTCCATGAGTTCCTAGGCCGTTTTGTGGTCGTCTTTGTGGACGACATCTTGATTTACTCACCCTCTGAGGAAGAGCACGATGAACACTTGCGCATAGTACTTGAGTTGCTTAGAGTCCACAAACTATATGCTAAGTTTGAGAAGTATGAATTCTGACTGAGAGAAGTTAAGTTCTTAGGCCATGTGGTATTCGGGAAATGGGTGACTGTAGTTTCATCCAAGATAGAGGTAGTGCAAGATTAGGAACAACCTAAGAATGCTTTTGAGATCCATAGTTTCTTGGGGTTGGCCGGGTATTACCGTCGGTTCGTGAAGGATTTCTCTAAGCTAGCCTCACCATTGACTAGACTGACGAGGAAGGGAGTTAAGTTTGTATGGAATGAGACTTGTGAGAAGCCTTTCCAAGAGCTTAAGGTTAGACTTACCACTGCTCCAGTATTGATTATTCCGGAGAGGGGTTTAGGCTATTCAGTGTACTGTGATGCCTCACGGGTAGGTTTTGGTTGTGTTTTGATACAAGAGAGGAAGGTAATAGCCTATGGCTCGCGCCAATTGAAAACACATGAAAAAAACTACCCTACTCATGAGCTAAAGTTAGCGGCAGTGATCTTTGCCTTAAAGATTTGAAGGCATTACCTGTATGGTGAAAAATTTGAGGTATTTTCTTATCATAAGAGTCTGAAATATCTGTTTACACAGAAAGACTTTAATCTAAAGCAGAGGAGGTGGATGAAGTTTATAGAGGATTATGACTTCAAGTTACATTATCACCCAGGAAAGGCAAATGTTGTGACTGATGCCTTGAGTAGGAAATCAATTAATAGTGTAGCTTGTATTGCCATCCGGAAGTGGGATATGTTGGGTGCTATTGGGGAGTTTGACTTGCATCTTGGCGGGTCTATTGAGTCTGCTGTTTTGTTTTCGGTAGTTGCACAATTTACACTGGTAAACCGAGTGTTAGAAGCACAAAAGGGTGACCTTGAGGCGAAATCCCTCCGGGAGAATATCTCCAGTGGGAAGGTAGAAAGAGGTTTGAATATGTATCCCGACCTGAGTGTTAGATACCGTGACCGTTTGTTCGTGCTGGAGTCTTATCGAGATGAAGTACTACGAGAGTTTCACCATTCACGCCTTGCGGTGCATTCGGGAGGCACAAAGATGTATCATGATCTTAGCCGCCAATTTTGGTAGATAGGTATGAAGAATAATGTGGCTGTATTTGTATCAAGGTGCCTTACTTGTCAACAAGTGAATGTTGAGCATCAGAGGCCATCGAGTTTGTTGCAACCCTTGTCTATAGCCGAGTGGAAGTGTGAGCATATCACGATGGATTTTGTTATGGGCCTTCCGAGGACTCAACGGGGTAGTGATGCCATTTAGGTGGTAGTTGACCGGTTGACTAAGTCGGCACACTTTATACCTATGCGCGTAAGTGACTAGGTAGATTTTCTTGCCGACCTATACATTAGGGACATAGTAAGGTTGCATGGGGTCCTAGTGACGATAGTTTCGGATAGAGATCCGTGTTTCATGGCCCGGTTGTGGCAGAGTTTACAGAATGCCTTGTGCACTAAACTGACTTTTAGCACAGTGTATCATCCTTAGACTGACGGGCAGTTAGAGCGTACCATTCAAATCCTTGAGGATATGCTTAGAGGTTGTGTCCTTGACTTTAAGGGTTCGTGGGAAAGGCACTTGCCCATAGTAGAGTTTGCCTATAACAGTAGCTTCCAGTCGAATATCGATATGGCACTGTTTGAGGCCTTCTATGGCCAACCATATAGATCTCCTGTGTGTTGGACCGAGGTGGATGATGCATCTATGTTGGGTCCAGAGTTGATCTGGGAAACGACGGAAAAAGTTACACTTATCCGTAAGAGGTTGGCTACAACCCAGAGTCGCTAGAAGAGTTATGTCTATCGTAAGAGGAGACCTTTGTTTTTTGAGGTGGGAGATCATGTGTTCTTGAAGATATTACCTATGAGGGGTTTGATGAGGTTTGGAAAGAATGGAAAGTTATCTCCTTGATTCATTGGGCCTTTTGAGATCTTAGAGCGGATCGGGGAGGTAGCTTATCGTTTGGCCTTGCCGCCACAACTTTCCGGGTTTCATGACGTGTTTCATATTAGCATGCTTCGGAAGTATGAGTCAGATCCATCACGCGTGTTAGATTGGACCGACTTAGAGGTAGATGAGGATACCTCGTATGAGAAGAGTCCGATAAGAGTCTTGGATACCCAGGAACAAGTCTTGCGAGGCAAGACGATTCCCTTGGTGAAAGTATTGTGGAAACATCACGGGGTTGAAGAAGTAACTTGGGAACACGAGTTATAAGTTCGTGAGAAATATCCAGACTTATTTGTTGATGTTTGAACATGTAATGGAATTTTGTTATGTTAATAAAATATGAAAACATTGTATATGTTTTGGATATATGAGAACATTGTATATGTTGTGTATGTTTTGGAAACACGAATTTAATATAAACATTGTAAATATTTTGGAAAATGTGGATTTTACTTCAATATTGGGACTTGTGTATCAAGTTGATGAAAATAGATGACTGGGGAGTGGGTCATGGTATTGGAATTGGTTATCTATCATTATTGTGTTTGGTTTAAACATAACTGTGAAACTTGATTTAAAATTTTGGGGATGAAATTCTTTAAGGAGGGAAGGTTATTACGATTTCGGTTTTGACCCGACCCCCGTTGTAATCTAGATACAGGTTTATTGGTTTCGTACTATTGAATATGTCCTACTTATCTTTTTTTCCCTTAAACTTGGCTTTGGGATTGTTGTGGTTGTGTTTGGAACAGGTTGGTTGTTTTTTTCCCAACTTTTGTTGCCAAGAATTTTACTCTTGCGCTCGACCGGGCTTTGCAAAAATCAATACTTCTGCAGGTCTGCAAAACTACTAGGAGAGTGTATTCTATGCTAGAGCGACGTTTCCTACGCTCAAGTTGGTGTGCGCTTGAGTGGCCATTCTTGCACTTGAGCGATGTTCTTTTGTCTGCAAAACTACTGGATGTGTGTATTCTGTGCTCGAGCGGAACAACTTATTATATCTGACGCTCGAGCGTCAATTCTTGCGATCGAGTAGACTGTGCATATATCAGTTCGCAGCAGCACCTTTTTACATTACTTTTTCATATCTTTTTCCACCAAAACCTTAGATCTAGAGCTTCTCTCTCTAAAACTCACTTTCTCTCTACTTTTTCACCTAGATTTAGTGGTTTGTACACCCTACTCTATTTGTTAAAACGGTAGAACGTCTCAAGAGCTCCGTTTTGATTTGAGTAGAAGTTGGTTTCGGCGTCCTTGAAGTTCTTCCATTGTTGCTTTGGTCATCTAAGCTTGAGGGAGAGACTCTCTACACTCTTTATAGGTTTTAACTTGGCTATTCCTTGATGTGTGAAAAACATTGGGTTTTGATATGATTTTAACAAACTTAGGGTTTAGGGTTTAAGTTCAAAAGAGGGGTTTCAAAAATGGTGTCTTGGAAATGATCATAGGAATAAATATGAATTTGTGTTGTGTTAAAATAGAAAATGTGATGGTTAGGATGAGATTTGGAAGGAAATAGGGTTTTGTCCTAAAATATTCAAGTAATTATTTTGCATAAATAATGAAATTGGAAATGGGAATATGAAATTAAATGAATATTTATATCAATGGTGAAGTTGGATGTGTATCATCTCCCACCTATGGAAATTTGAATAATTTATCTGTTTTAATGATTGTATATCTATTTAAAAATATCTGTTTTGGGCTATCAGTGGAGGATAACCATGATTGTTGTAGAAATTGCATCAGGATTAGGTGAATTGAAACTAATCTTATTGATTGTCATTAAATATGACCGTGCTAAGTACATTGCATATGTATGATGTTTGGGAGGAGAAATGTGATGGACTCCATTGAATTAAGTTGGTCTATGCGTCTAGGGTGAAAGTGTCAAAAACACTGTGTATACATGGGTGCCAATTCTCGCGGTCGAAATTTCCGTAAAATGACAAATTGAAATGTTGGTGTGCAATGGTTGTGTGGTAAGAAAACCACTGAGTTGTAATCTCAGTTGGGTTATCTGGATAACAATGGATATGACTCATGAATCGTGGGGATATGAAATGACATGAAACGAATTGACATAAAATGGATTGGGATATAATATTTGACATAATATGGTTTTGGAAAAAGAGTTGTAAATGATTTTAACTTTGAGCATTGGTCATGTGCATCATGTGTATCATGTGTATAACCTTGTTAAAGTCCATATATTGTGCTAAATTATTTATGTTAGGCTTTGGCCCACCCTATTTGAGAAAAACCATTTTCAAGTACCGGTGATATGCCTCCGCCAAGGCAGTCCCTTGTGAGGATTGTGAAGTTGAGAGCTCACTTCTATTTATTTTTGTATTTACCTTTGTACAAGCCTAGGGCTTTATTTTGTATTGAGCTTCTAACTCGTTTTGCTGTAACCAAGCATCGTTTTGGAAAGTTGTAAGCCCATAGGGCATTTGTTTCGTTGATCATTTAGTTTTGTGTCACGTTCTATAGATTCAGGATAGATCTTATGAATGTGTAATGCATGTGCCCTTTTGTGAATGGACTTTGATTAATGAAAGCCTAATACTCTGTTTATGTCATTTTGTATTAGTCTTTACTGTTGAATTATTGTATTATTTTCGGGGCATTATAGCGTACAATGCTTCAACTCTCACCCGAAACTAGGGTTTGAGTTTTCTCCTTAATTATAAGTTAGAATTAAGCCTATAATATATCATTTTGAAGGTCTTGAAACAAATATTTTGAATATATAATTTTCACCACATGAAAACAAAACACGTAAAAATGGCATGTAGTCAAAGTTACAAAAATTAAATATGAATCACCATTTTTCTCAAAATTTGACCATTCGATTTTTGCAAAATTTTGCATATATGATCTAAATTATATGAACCACAACATATATGAAATTCAGGTCGATCAGAGATATTTTGAAAACCATCAATTTTCTTATATGAAAAACATTTATACATATTTTAATATTACATACATGGTTTAAATCATATTTTATGCGTAAAAAATACAAAAACACGTAACAATGGCTCTGACACCAATGTAGGAAAAATAATAAATAACACACAGCGAAAATAAACGGATTTTGTTATACCTTTTATGCTCAAACCAAATCCATCATGTGGGTGAATTACGTGCCTCTATTGATATCTTCAAATAATTTCTAACAGTGGAATAGAATTATTAGAGAACTACTCACACTCTTTACAATATAAATGTATGGTTCTGTGTTTCAATAGAGAGAGAAAACAAAAAGAGAGACTAGGAGAGAGAAATATTAGCAGATTACCCATATAGTTAAATTAGTCTCACCATATAATACGTTTATGTTGGCTACATATTTTGTAAAAGCCAATTGCAGTTCGACACGTGGCAAAGCAAGGATAGTATGGGAAGACTACTCAAGTCTTCGATCTTGATCGTACACGTGGCAGTGAAAATTGGTTCTCACGTGATCTGAGTAGCACAGGATCAATAAAGAGATACAAGATGACGTGGCTTCAACGGTTGCTTATATTCAAATTCAAATACAAGAGGGAAGTTCAACTGCAAGAAAAGGCGTAGTGGAACTACTTCTAAGGTAGCATGATCAGCAATCATGGAGGAGCAGTTCGACAGTTTGAAGTGCAGTTCGATGGTCATCCTTGAGGAGTATAAATAGCAAGGAGGTCCCAGAAAAAACCCCAGACTCAGATCATACAAACCAGTCTTACTTTACATATTTTATTTTCCAGTTTTTTACATTTCCAGTCTTTACCTTCTAGCACTTTAAATACTGTTCTGCACTTCGATTCATAGGAGTAGTTTCAAGTAGATCGTCACTGTAAACCTCTTCGAGGCTGAGTTTGGATCATTGTAAGTGTTCATTTTAATGAAATACTTCATTGTTCTTCATGTTAACTGTTATTTTCTCTTAATTTCTCCTAAGTCAAGCCACCAGTAAAAGTCCTCTTCATTGAGGCTGAAAGAACTAAAACACAATCGTCTGATAATTGGTTGGCAATTATAATTTCTGTAAGGACTGATTGATCCTTGCTGGCACGCTCGCATTTACAAAAATACCTTCGAAAAGCCAAAAAGCCAACATATATTTTTGGCACGCCAGTGGGACATTGTTAAAATGGCTAGACGAAGACGACAGGGAGAAATGAACTTGGAAGAAGGCGTAGAAGGAGAGGTAGAAATACCTAATCCAGAGGATAATGTGGTAACACATCCTGTGGAAACTCCCATGTTATCCGAACCTATGGTCGAACAGACCAGTACTTCGGGACAAGAACCATATGTTCATAATATTGGACGAAACCAAGGAATTGGACCATCCACTGTTCCATCTATTCAGCCAACCAAATCCATGGGATGGCTTAGTAGATGCTATGGACAACAATTAATGAACACAATGGAAAGGTGGCAACATCCTTTTTGGATCGAATGAATAACCACAACCAACAAACACAAGACACACAGAGGAAGTTTTAAATGTCCCTCAGCAAAGATTGGCTAGAGAAACAGCCTATGCAATTTAATGGACATTCTAATGGTCAAGCTAGTAACCAGAACTATGAAAGACCATCACCTCAGTCTTGGTATGAACCCATTTCGAGGCTATAGCAGGCCAAAATGCCTCAGTACTTAACAATGAAGCCACACAAGTTGGTGGATCTGGTCAAGTACAAGAAACTGGCGTAAGAATGGTTACAAATCCCATGTTCGAAGCCATACCTGGCTAGGGGATATAATAATCCCTTATTCGAATTTATACCCGGGGTTGGAAGGTTGGCCTGCAAATGGAAGGGACACAACACCTGTTCCACACCTTTCGCAGGTCCTTTCGCAGGACAGGCTCAAAGAGGTTACCCACACCCCCAACAGCAACCTGCACCACAGGGCAACCAGTCCAAATGTACCACCTTATGGACCAAGAGGACCGCAAGCACAAGTTGTCCACCAAATCCTGTGTTTATCCTCCAGTAGTGGTTCAACAGGCACAAAATATGGTCCTAGGGACCAAATTGCTGATATTGTTAGGGAGATGTGTGGACCGATGGCTCGGGGGTCCAGACTCCTGTATACAGAAAACCATACCCAGAATGGGTGGATAGGGTACATGAATACCCAAGGGGTTCAGGATACCAGATTTTACCCTTTTCTATGGGACTGGAAATCAGTCAACAATAGAGCATATTGCTAGGTTTGCTGCTCAATGCGGTGAATTTACTAATCATGACTTTATGAAACTAAGATTATTCCCAAATTCTCTAACTGGAGGAGCGTTTGTATGGTACATCAACCTTACACTGGCTCCATTCAAAATTGGCAACAAAATGGAAGAGGCATTTCATGCCCAATTCTTCCAATCAGAGCCAGAGGTTTCTATGGCAGACTTGGCTAGATTGAGTCAAAGGCCTGAAGAAAAAGGCTACTCAGTTTGTTGCCAGATTTAAAAAGGCTCGAAATAAATGTAGAGTCATCCTGCTAGAATCAGAATTTGTAAGATTGGCTCAAAACGGCCTAGAGTTCAGGCTTCGAAAGAAGTTTGACTCGACTGAATTCAGAGATTTAGTGGAACTGACCTATAAGGTGTCTAGATACGAAGCATTACTAGAGGAAGAGCAAGATCGAAATAATGCGTCGTACAAGACATATTATAGAGATCCTAATTATGAGATCGATGCAGCGGAGATTGTGGGCAAAGAACCTGTAATCTGTGAAGCATTAATTCATAAGGATACAACAATTGACCAGCAGTTTAAAAAGAAAGACTTTCACAGAAATACTCTTTCGATTTAACAAAAAGCAGATGACATTTTGATCATTTGCTTGCGGCCAATTTCCTTAAGTTACCTAAAGGAGTAAAACTGCCATCTCCAGATGAACTTAAGGGAAAAGTATATTGTAAATGGCATAACTCTTGGTCTCACTCGACTAAAAACTGCATTGTTTTCGAGACAGGATCCAAGGAACAAATTCGGAAAAGGAGTTTGAAATTTCCAGCAAAACAGAAAAGGTCATGGGATTGACAGCAAACCGTTTCCAGAAGTTGGAGAAAGCACAGCTAATGTGGTTGTACCAAACTTCCAGAATCTATCTCTGCAAGAGTTGGAAGAGGTCAATGTGCAGATGCATATTGCCAACCAGACAACTACCAAGAAGGACACTGGAAACCCACCAGCCGTTGGACAAGGTTTCTCGCACCAGAAGGAACACTCTGATGAAGAAGCATTGGATGATGATTCCTTGGAAGCAGCTGTAATGCAGAGGATGTGTCCCAGGTGCAGACTGAGTTATAAATGGTTGAAGGGGCTTCCCATTGATGGGAAGCAATACTACAGGGATGTTCAGAGACGTCCTAAATCACCAACGCTTACAACAAAAGGCCGTATCCGGCTAGTGATAGGCAGCGACCACCAGTGGTTGAGCCTGCAGTGGACAGAATGCCATGCTAAAGGCAAGAGGCCCTTACATGAATCCAGGCACCTAACTATTACAGAATGGAGAGCAGTCATTCTGAAAGAAGACTGGAGAGAGGCTCATTTCAGGGGATCAAAGCCAGGGATTGGCCCCCTTAGACCAACCTCACGTAGGACAGAAAGTGGCTACCTGCATCGAAGGTCTGAATCAGCTCAAAACATGAGGTCAGAGCCAAACACTTGCCTTCACAGCCTTCGAAGATGGCTTCGAAGGTTGAAAAAAGCAGTTCAACATCTGAGTCAGCAAGTTCGTGGGTACCTGGGGTCCCAGATTGATTGGTTTGTAATGCAGAACAAGCTAGGGAGGTGCCTGCCCAAAGGGATGTTGAAAACCAGGCAGGATGGTCAAGCCTCCATTGGTGGCTCCGAACAATTGGGTATTGCTTAAACACCCAAAGACAAAGGAACCAGATATGGTTCCAGTCATTTCAAGATCACAAAGGAGGAAGATTCAACGCAGGTACACCCAGTACCAGCAAGATCTGAAAGAAAGTGGAGAGAGTTCTTCACTGGTCAAGACAGAAGGAAAGAAAAATCCAAAGTCAGACCATGCTCCAAAGCCAAATCCACAGAACAAAGTGGTTGGCAGCAGAGAACAGTTGGCCAAAGTTCATTCTGAACTAAAGGCCAGGGAGAAGGCTAGCTTAGCAGGGTTAGAGAAGGCTCTGATGGAAAGTGATAGTGAGACCGAAGAAGAGATTGGCATAAGCCAAAAGAAGGAAATGGCAGAGGAAGAAATGTTCGAAGCCTTCATGGCTGAGCAAACATTTTTTGGTTGAAAAACCAGTTGAGAAAGATCCTTGCGAAGGAATCAGTTAGCAACGAAGTGCCAGAATGCAGCATGGAGGATGCTGCTGAAGTAACTGAACAGGTGGCCAAGGGAGGAAGCAGGTACAGCCAGCCATCCAATTTGGCTCATTTCCTCCAGTATCAGTCAATATGGTACACATATTGCCTCATGAGTTCCAGGCTGGGGATGAGGACCAAGACATGGATCCTATTCCAGTCTCTAGTGAGGAATCGCAAGTGAGTATGGTACAGGATGAGTCTGAAATGGCTACTCCGATGGAAACTGAATGCGAGGGCGAGGAAGAGGTGAGCATCAACCTCTCATATCCTTTTGAATATCCCTCGAATTCTATGACACAACATGTCAAGCCTTTGTATATCAAGGCTTTCTTTGATGGGATACAATTGAATCGGGTCCTGATAGATAATGGGCAGCAGTGAACTTACTACCGAAATCTTCTTTGAAGAAACTAGGGAAAAAGAATCCCAGGTTGATCCCAACCAGCACAACCATCGCTGGCTTTGCTGGAGACAAACAGATGGCTCAGGGGATTTTACCCATTAACTTGAGTGTGGGAACCAGGGACTGTATGACAGCATTCTTCGTGATCGACAGTAATGCTAAATACAATGCTTTACTTGGGAGAGATTGGATCCACACTAACAAATGTGTGCCTTCCTCTTTGCATCAGAAAATCATGATGGCCTTAGGCAATGGAGAGACAGAGGAATGATGCAGATCCTCAACCCTTCATAGCCTGTGCAGACTTTGCAGAGGCAAGCTGTATATTGAGGAGTGACACCACTCAGTATACTGAGGAAAGTTGATGGCTCAGCCGAAGTGACGGCTGATGAGGGAAGTGACACACCTGAAGCACTTAGTCCAAGAGAGTGCTGATGAAGAGATTGTCGTTAAAGATGACAATGATGCCTGGTTGTAGGCAAAGAGATGAAGAGCAAGAAGCCAAGTCCTTGGCTCTGATTAAATTCTCAACATTGGATGTAAAAGCTATAGTCCAGAAAGTACAGGAGCAAGAAAGAGAAGCCATGATAATTGGCTGTAAACAGGAGCAGCAGCAGGTCAGAATTTTGACCCTTGGGAAATACTGTGCATTGGACATTGAGACAAAAGTCCAGGAGATACAGGAGGAGGATGCCTTATGGACAGATTTTGTCTATGAGGAGGAGGGCAAAGATGTTGAACTAAAGAACCTAGGAGCAGCAAACAAAGCAAGAAGGTTGCTTCGAAGGTCAAAGAAACCAAGGAAGAAGCTTTAATAAGTTCTCAGACACAAGACCCTTAGAAGAAGTAAATTTAGGGGAAGGTTCTATACAACAGCCCTTATATAAGTGCTTGCTTGAATATTCTGGACAGAGGCCAGTTGTTGGTTGTTCTGAAGAAATACAAAGATTGCTTTGATGGTCCTATAATGAACTACCAGGATTGGATAGGTCATTAGTAGAACATAGGCTCCCTATGAAGCCTAATTTCAAGCCATACAAGCAGAAACCAAGAAGAATGAGTCCAGAAGTAATTCAGAAGGTCAAGGAAGAGATTCTTAGACTACTCAAGGCAGGCTTTATTAGGACAGCCAGGTATGTTGAATGGCTATCTAATATTGTGCCTGTAGTCAAGAAGAATGGCAAAATGAGGGTATGCATCGATTTCAGAAACTTAAATCTAGCAACTCCCAAAGATGAGTACCCTATGCCTATAGTGGATCTGCTGGTAGACAGTTCAGCAGGACATCAGATTTTATCAATGATGGATGGGCACTCTGGTTATAACCAAATCTGCATTGCAGAGGAGGATATCCACAAGACAGCATTCAGATGTCCTGGGAATATTGGCACCTTCGAATGGGTTAAAATGCCATTTGGTCTGAAGAATGCTGGGGCTACATATCAGAGGGCTATGAACACTATCTTTCATGACCTCATTGGAGGGTATCTAGAGTGTTATATTGATGACATTGTAGTGAAATCCCAGTCCATGGAGGAGCATTTGTTTCACTTAGAAGCAGCTTTTGAAAGAATGAAGAAGTTCAAGTTGAAGCTCAATCCTCTAAAGTGTGCTTTTGGCGTTCATCTGGAAACTTCTTGGGTTATGTGGTACACAAGAAAGGAATACAGATTGACCAGAATAAAGCCAAAGCCATCATTGAAGCCAGGCCTCCATCAAGTAAGAAAGAATTACAAAGTTCCTTGGACAGGTTAACTTTCTTCGAAGGTTCATTTCTAATACTGCAGGGAAAACTAAAGTATTTTCTTCCTTGTTAAGGCTGAAAGATGAAGAGGAATTTGTGTGGACAGCAGAGCATCAAATGCTTTCGAAAGTATCAAGCCTACTTGGCCAACCCTCCAGTGCTGATGCCACCAAAAGGAAATAAACCCTTGAAGTTGTACATAGCCGCAGCAGAAGATTCATTAGGAGCTTTCTTGGCTCAAGATAATGAAGAAGGCAAGGAGCAAGCTATTTATTACCTTAGTAGGTTTTTAATTCTTGTGATGTAAATATTCAGCTGTTGAAAAGCTGTGTCTTGCTTTGTATTTTGCCGCAATGAAATTAAGATATTATCTTTACCTACAACTGTCTTGGTAATTGCAACCCACAGATTTGGTTAAATACATGTTATCCAGACCTATGTTGAGGGGAGAATTGGCAAGTGGATACTAGCCTTATCAGAATTTCATCTAGAATATGTCTCTCAAAGGGCAGTAAAAGGGCAAGTTTTAGCCAATTTTCTGGCAGACCATCCATCTCAAACAGAGAGCCAAGAGATAATGGAGCTTGGTATGGCTAGTGTTGAGCCATGGCAGATGTGGTTCGATGGATCGAAAGCCAATGGTTTAACTGGAATTGGTATGTGATTAAGTCTCATAAGGGGTAGAAACCACACATGGTTTCAGAGTGGATGAAGCCACCTGTTCCAATAACCAGGCTGAATATGAACCTTAATAGTGGGACTAGAAATTCTTATTGGATTACAAGTACATGCAGTTGACATATTTTAGAGACTCTCATTGGTGGTTAACCAAGTGAAAGGGGTTTTCAAGTGTCAAAGCATAAGTATTTTGCCATACTATGTTGTTGCATTGCATTTGCTTTCTCAGTTTCAAATAGCAAATGTAACTCATGTTCCAAGATTCTTGAACAATAAGGCTAATGATGTAGCTCAGAAAGTTTCGAACTTCAAGAGAAGGGATAATACCCAAAGGGACATAAGCCAAACAACATATTAAAGATTAATACAACCTTTGAATAAAAGGAATGTGGTCTTGGAAGTCAATCATAATGACTTACAAGAACAAGATTGGAGGCATCCAATAATGCAATACTTAGCTGGTCCATCTTCAAAGGCCAGCAGGAAAATCAAATTGCACTCCATGCAATACATGATATATGGTAATGCTCTTATAAAAGGGGGAGAGATGGTTTGTGCTGGAATGTTTAGGCCCAAAAGAAGCATTAACAGCTATGGCTGAAGTTCATTGAAGGCATCTGTGGTGCTCATCAGCCTGGTTGTAAAGATGAGAGGGTTGCTTCGAAGATATCCTACTATTGGCCAACTATCCTTAAAGACTGCATAGAATATGCAAAGGGTTGCCAGGCATGCCAAAAGCATGGCACAATAAGGCATGTGCCCATAACTGACCTTCATGCAGTAGTAAAGCCCTGGCCATTCAGGGTGGGCCATGGATATGATGGGAAAATACACCCACCTTCTTCGAAGCATCATTGTTTCATTTTAGTGGCCACTGATTACTCACTAAGTGGGTAGAAGCCAAGCCATACAAGGCTGTAGATCAAACAGAGGTCATTGGATTCATAAAGATTTGATCCATAGATTTGGCATCCCACAAACATAACTG
Source organism: Camellia japonica (assembly GCA_030407325.1). Lineage (NCBI taxonomy): Eukaryota > Viridiplantae > Streptophyta > Magnoliopsida > Ericales > Theaceae > Camellia > Camellia japonica. The sequence continues at coordinate 97,907,377 of JAPPVO010000002.1, read as the reverse complement.
TGGATAATGGGACTGTGTTCGATGGGAAAATGGTGAAGTTTTTGTGGCAGAGTTTGGAATTAGCCTTGTTAATTCACACCTTATTATGCACAAGCCAATGGTCAAGTTGAATCATCCAACAAGTCCTTGAAAAAAGGAATACAAAAGGTTGTGGGAAGATAACCAGGGATTGGCATAACCTTTTGTTGGATGTTTTATGGGCTTACAGAACTTCCCCAAGATCAAGCACAGGAGTCACTCCTTATGCCTTAGTATATGGGCATGATGCAGTTTTACCTGTAGAAATTAATGTTAAATCTTTGAGGGTAAAGATGCCAAGATCAGTTAGATCCTGAGCAATACATCAAGTAAAAAGTGCTTGGAGTTAGAAGGCATAGATGAAGCCAGAATTTTGGCATTAAATAGCATTCTTTTCCAAAGAAGAAGGCAGCCAAGAATTATAACAAGAAAGTCAAACACATTGGCTTTGATGAAGGTGATTTGGTATGGAAAATAATACTCCCAATAGGAATTAAAAGCCATAAGTTTGGCAAATGGTCACCTAACTGGGAAGGACCATATCAAATTCATAAGTTCTGCCTTTTGGAGCATACCATTGAGAAATCTGAATGGGTATGTACATCCCAAAAAGATTAATGGCAGATATTTGAAGCCTTATTTTCCAACCATTGTAGGAAACACAAGGAATAAAATAATATTAAATACAAAAACACAAGACTGCTCGAATGATAGACAAAATTTGTTCTTTATAAAGAAATTAAGTACATTGTGCCACAAATTGGCCCAGAATCATTACAATGTCTTAATGTTTTTGTACAATAGATTTCCTATTGCTAAGTGATGGAACTAGTTGAATAGTTGTAGCCATGTCTTCTTTGCGATCGGCCAGTTCTTGGTTAGTGATTTGCAATTTAGTGTCAGTTCGAACCAAGGCCTGGTTTACTGCAGCTACTCCTCTTCAAGCTGAGCTTTCTTTTCAGCAGCTGGACTCGAAAGTGGGAAGCAGAGGAGTGTTGTTGTTCTTTCAGAGTTGATACTTCGGTATGCACTTGGAAACAAAACTCTATCGCCAGCCAAGTTTCTCATCCTCAGCCTTGGCAGCTTGACAAATGCTGATGTAAAATCGACAGTAACTGCTGCCTGAGACAAATGGCTTGAAACATCCATGCCTGACTGTTCAGCAAGTTTACAGCACTGGAGGAACCCATTTCTGATTATAGGCCTCTGTAGAGCCTCGAAGGGAATCATCGAAAAGGAAGTCAGTAGTTCTAGGCATGTGTCTAGGTCTATCAAAGGTCCAGAAGGCTTGCCGCTAGAGGAAGAAGAACTTTCAAAAATTTCCAGTAAGGAGTCAGCTAAGACTAATGGCTCAGCTTCAGCATGGAATATTGGAGAGGTAGAGGGTATGTCGAAGAGACTAGCTAGTCTGGCTTCGAAGATGTCTACCTCATCCGTAGACATAAAGGGTGCAGGAAAAATTGTAGTGGAAGGCACAAAAGACTGCATGGGGATAGGAGAAATGGATGGAGCGTCTTTGGCAGTCTCCATGGTCTTAGCCACCAACGAATCAAGTGAGGAGGGGCTGGAAGTAGGCAAAGGTGATGAATTATGAGGTGGAGAACTACCAGCACCCTCGATAGAGGAATCAACTGCCATCACAGACTGAGTAGCAGTTGGGATTTCCTTGGAAGGAGCGGGAGAAGCAAGGCTCGGAAGAGAAGTAAATTGAGGGACAGGATCATTGGTTGTTATTGCAAAAAGAGAAATATAAAGAAATGTTGAATCTCAATATTGAAGATTTGACAAGAAAAGAATAAGGGCATGAAGGAAATTACTTGTTCCGGAAGCACTAGCACTGATGGGAGAGCTGCGAAGGGAGTAATGTTCGGCAGTCTGCTGCTCTCTTGCCATTTCCCTTGGTAATGTATCAGCAGCAGCAGCTTCCTCTCTTAGAAATTGCTGCTGCCGTCTCTTCTCAGCCCTTTCGAAGACAACTATGGCCTTGGAATATTCTTGTTCTACGGCCTTAGCAGCTGCTTCATGGATGGGATCTTCAGCCAAGCAATAGCTGAAGCAGTCACTTTCCTTTTTTCTATTGCTTGGGCGATTGTCTCGGAATCAGAATCTTCAGCGAAATCATCAGGAGAGACAGTAATCTTTCTTCTTTTTTTTCTCTGAATTGGTATTGTCCGCTCCTCCATTGTCTTCTCAACTTCTTTAGTCCGAGATCCTGATTCCCCAAGAATGAGTTCCTCCTCTGCCTCCCTAGCAGTCGTCTCCTCTTGAGCCAAATCAGTCTCTCTTTTCTTTCTTTGCAAGAGAGATTCCTGCTCTTGATCTTTCTCTTCTTCTTTCCCTACTTGAAACTCAGATTTTTCCTTTTCTAGCTCAAGGAGTCTCCTCTTCTTTTGCTGTTGACCACCTTCACAGAAGAAGAATTAAGGATAAGATAACAAGCATTACGTAGAAGATCGAAGGAAAGAAGACAAAGGTATATACCTTTCTTCGAAGCAGTTCGAACCACTTTAGGAGGAGTTGAGGCAGCAGGAATAGACTGAGTTGTAGCAGGTACTGCAGCTGAAACAGCGGAAGAAATGACAATCCCAGCTCCTTTGGGCTTGGATACATCTAACACCTTTAGTAGGTTTTGAGGTGAAATGGCCAAATAGACTTCCATATTGCTCGCCCACCAATTTTGGTATCTCTTCAATATAGTACCTTGAGAAACGAAAGGGGTGTATTCAAAATTGGCCAAGTCATCTATAAACTTGAAGGTTGCCTCTTCTAACCTCGACTTCCGAACCTTCAAATCCCTCCTAGTGAGGCTTAGGTTGGTGTTGCTGCAGAGAGGTATTGGGACCCCTTGTGTGAAGCCAAATTGTCTAGCAAACTGAGCAGGACAATACGACTCAGCTATGCATTTATAAGCTCTGGGGTTCGTGGTCCCGATAAATAGCTCTCTAGGAATCAAAAGGGAAGCCATATATCCTTGTGAGCAGGTGAGGCACAGAGCCTGTCACTTAGGAAATTATTCAACCAAGTTGGACCAATGCTGGGTTCGAAGGGCGGAAATAGTGAATAGGAAGGATAACTGGAAGTTGATGAAAGAAAGAGAAATAGAAGGCAAAAGTAGAGGGAGAAAGTGAAGCATTGGCCAGTCTTATGCCATGGGTAAGAGAGAGTAGTGTAGCCAAAATTTAAGACATTTGGATTGTAATTCAGTAAAATAGGCAAAAAGCCAAAGCTGAAGTATCCAGAATGGACCTCCTTGATTAGCATCTAAGGGTTTTTCACAAAAGAGGGAGCAAACTTTATACACATGGCCTAGAACATATGGGGCCAGGGCTACCATTTTCTGCAAAACAAGGGCTTTGGCAAGAGGGGCAAATTCAGGCATGATTCTTTGCGAAGAAATGCAAAAGAGGAATTTGCAAAGCCAATATAACAAGAAGGAAAAGAATTCCCTATCAGTTACCAGGCCCTCCTTTTTATTCTCAGCTTTAACAAAATCACTGTAAGATGAGTTAAGAGAGGGGAGGGAGAAAGGGACTGCTAAATCAGGGAAGTCTGGTGTAATGGGAGTGCCAATAGGGGATACTCCTAGTAAATGGCAAATATCAAGAACAGTAGGGGCCATCATCCCACATCTAAATTGAAAGAAATTGAAAATGGGGTTCAAAAAACATAAGGCAGCAGGAACTAGAAAGGGGTCTTCTGAGATAGTTACCCTAGAAAGTCGAAGAGCATCGAGAAGACAGAGCTCTTGAAGGTCCAGTGTCCTAGCAGGGACAACCCGGTCGTACCATTCTTGCCACTCCAGTCTCATCGTGGGCCAGCATCGATGAGGGCGATTGATTCTCCAGCTCCTCCAGTCGAGACCACCCTCATAAAGGAGACATTGGTTCTCCAGACGTAGATATAGGGCGGGAAGCTCAGTAAGGATCCCCTTGAATATAGGCCCGAGCACGTAGTCTTGTTGCATATGGCGACGAGGGACAAAGATACACCCATCGATAGTGCTTTCCTCCCCAGCCTTGTACTTCTCACATTCTGCATCAATAAGCCTTTTTAAGGCCACAGATGAGCTCACACGCTCTATGATTGGCACTTTTGGTGAAGAAGAAGCCATTGATAGTACGCTTTTCGGAAAATGAAGAGGGGAATAAGAGGGAAGTGGGAGACTGATGAGGGTTTGTATTCTAAGAGCATAAGTAATTCCAGAACGCGAAACAAAAGGGTTTAAAGCTTTTTGTGTCTGAAAGATATATTGCGTAAGCCGCTAAGTACTAAAAGTACGAATACGAGGAGTCTCATCCAAATCTGATAGTTTTTGGAGGGAAGAGCACATTCTGGATGTTGATGCCAGCTTCGAAGTAAGATATTTGGCTTCGAAAGCCAAATTTTGGCGCCAAAAATCAAACAACAACGGCTTCGAAATACAGAAGCCGGCTTCGAAGCAAACTACATGCTTAAAGATACTAGAATGCTCGAGTATTGGTCTACTTCAAAGGGTTTAAAGACCTGTTTGAAGGTTATTAATGAAAATAACGGCCTTCGAAGCAAAACTTAGGATTCTTTAAGGAGAATTGCTATTCAAAACATCAAAACCAATCGTTGGTTTTTTATAAGAAGGAGATTGTCTTTTAAACTAAAACAACATGGACTGCTCTTCGAAGCAAAAGTGGTCAATTTAAAATTGACTGACTATATCAACCATGACCATGTATTGGTTATAGTTAGTTTTGAAGGGTAAAGTTGTTAAATTCGAAACACTAATTCCAGATGATATCAGCCAGAATTGTCAACTTTACTCCATAAATTGGAAAAAGACATGTTGGTTCTTTTTAGTGTTTCATTAAAAACAATTGAGTCCAGATTCGAAGGATGAGATTGTTCAATTCGAAGCTCTGAATTGGCTTTTAAAGACAAAAGGAAACAGGGTCAAACAATGTCAAATACAGGAAAACTTTGTTTGTATTCAAGCCAAGGCAATTACATCAAGTAACCCTATCTGGGTACAAACTCAAGCTCATAAAAATAAGGAATAGAATAAATAACAAGATCATGAAATTTGGTCCAACAGTGATCAATGAAATTTTGTTTTTTCTTTATTATATCCTCTATTTCTTCTAATGTTGGCTGCATGAGTTGATGTGCTCTCACTTCGTAGTAGAGCTCTTCAGCCTTTATTTCGAAGGCTTCCTCTCTCAATTTTTGTTCCATTTCGTCTATGACCAAATCATCCCAATATGTAGAATCTTTATTCTTGAAATCATCGAATTCTTCGATAAAGTTCTCTGCTTCGTACTGGGCATGAATTCGAAGAGACGAAAGTTGGTCTAAGGATTGCGTAGTAGCCTTAGAATTTCGATGCCAGTAAAAGAGCAATGGAAGTTGGTCCAGGAACATATGAAGTTCTGCTTGGGCAAGGGGATTAAGGACATGGCTCCTAGTCAGAATATCACAAGCCCATTGAAAGTTCTTAAGAGGGACTACGTCCTCAAGAACATTGAAAGGCAAGTAAGAGAAAGCTGCAAGCAGAAATTGAGCTTGTTTCCGCTCAACTGGAGTAGGGAATGATGGAGGTTTATAAGGCGAAAAGACTTTATTCATGGGGAGTGCAAGCCTCAGTTTTTCTGTCCAGCAAAGAGTTGGTGGAGGAGAAGGTATAGATGCTTCTACTCCAGAAGATGGAGAAGAAGGTGTGGATGCTTCTATTATGAGAGATGGCACGGGGATGGAAGGAACAAAGGCATTAATATAATCAAGCCAGTCAGAAGAACAAATCTTCGCCTTTTTGGCTAAGAATGATGGATTGTACCCTTGTGCTTCTTCTAGGTGCCGGGTAGCATGCATTATCTTTGTAGGCATGGAAGATGTATACCATGCTACAAGCAGATTCTCCCCCAAACTACGTCGATGGTCAATGGGCACGTAGGGGTAGACCACTGAACTTCGAGCGTAAGAAGGAAATTCTAAAGGGTCGGTAAACTCAATAAAATGATGGTTGATTCGTTCCCTCAAATCCCAGGGCTCAGGTGTTGACCAGCTTGTCCAGTCAGTCAGAAACCCCAGAAGAGGAAGAAGTTGCAGCTTCATCCCATGCAGAGGTTTGCGAAGAAGAGTTTCCCGAGTCCATATTTGCAAATTGCCGAATCAAAGGCTTGAGAGCAGTTCGTTCGAGGTACAAGGAGAGATTAGAAGAAGAACTTCTTGTGTCTATATCTGCAACTTTTTGAATCAAAGGATTCAAAGGTTGATAATTTGCAAAAGCTCCCATGACCTGAATATAGAAAGGCGGGTAAAGGTGGCTAATGAATGCGTGGGGATTCTTTCGAGGGGAAGCAGCACTACTCAATGGCTCTTCGTATGCTTGATCAGTAGAAAGGGAAGTTGATTTAGCCATGGTCTGTTCGAATACTAAGGTATTGGGATGTTCGACAAATTGAAAGAGAGTTAAGGCAAATGATCACCAAACAGGTGACGGTTGTGTTTCCAGAATATGGATTCCATGCATGTTCTAAAAGAGCGGGAAAGCTGTGATCCACTAATATCACCAAGTATTGGGTATATTAGTGCGGGGGGTAATGTTGGCTACATATTTTGTAAAAGCCAATTGCAGTTCGACACGTGGCAAAGCAAGGATAGTATGGGGAGACTACTCAAGTCTTCGATCTTGATCGTACACGTGGCAGTGAAAATTGGTTCTCACGTGATCTGAGTAGCACAGGATCAATAAAGAGATACAAGATGACGTGGCTTCAACGGTTGCTCATATTCAAATTCAAATACAAGAGGGAAGTTCAACTGCAAGAAAAGGCGTAGTGGAACTACTTCTAAGGTAGCATGATCAGCAATCATGGAGGAGTAGTTCGACAGTTTGAAGTGCAGTTCGATGGTCATCCTTGAGGAGTATAAATAGCAAGGAGGTCCCCAGAAAAAACCCCTAGACTCAGATCATACAACCAGTCTTACTTTACATATTTTATTTTCCAGTTTTTTACATTTCCAGTCTTTACCTTTCTAGCACTTTAAATACCTGTTCTGCACTTCGATTCATAGGAGTAGTTTCAAGTAGATCGTCACTGTAAACCTCTTCGAGGCTGAGTTTGGATCATTGTAAGTGTTCATTTTAATGAAATACTTCCATTGTTCTTCATGTTAACTGTTATTTTCTCTTAATTTCTCCTAAGTCAAGCCACCAGTAAAAGTCCTCTTCATTATTGAGGCTGAAAGAACTAAAACACAATCGTCTGATAATTGGTTGGCAATTATAATTTCTGTAAAGACTGATTGATCCTTACTGGCACGCTCGCATTTACAAAAATACCCTTCGAAAAGCCAAAAAGCCAACAGTTTATTATAATGGAAGTGTTATAATCACCTATAACTCTATCTCTTAAACAGATGAGATAGTGGGTCATTCACACTTATTCCCAAGATAAGTTAATCGAATAGACTTTGACTAGGTCTTTACTTATGAATCTTGGATCATGTCACAATGGGGGACCCAATTAGGTACGGATTCTAAACGCAACCCAATCTCCAACAATATTTATGCAGGGGAACAAAGAATTTTATCTAGAAGGGATCAATGTATATACATAAAAAATACTGAGTTAATTTTGATACATTACCAGTTGAACATAATTTCTTATATAAACATGCAAAAGAAGTATTTCATTAGAAAACTAAATAAATCTAACAAATAGTTTGTTTAGTTTTTAAAGGTTTTAAACTATTAAATTTCAGTATACAATCGGTTAAACCACTGTTTTAAGCTATTTCATTGATTGATGTAATATAGTGAATAAGAAGTGAAAAATGCTTAAGGCCTCTAAAATATAATTCTTAAATTTACACTCAATTACGTTTAATGTAACCTGTCAATTAATTTATTTAGAAATCAATCAATTAAGACCCAACCCTTGCAGTGTTATTGTGATCAAATTTATAAGTGAAGTTTTAGGTTCTCTAACATTACTCATACAAAATTATACATACCATTTTATTTTTAAAATTTTTAAAATATACTATTATTTAAAAGGAAATTTACCCATAAGTCCTAGTTTTTGAAACGTTGAACCATTTAGTCCTAAAAGTTTTCTTATGCTCCATTTAGTCTCATTTTTACATCAGCATGATGTAAATGATGTAAATGATCTGATGTTTCATTCTATAATTTTAAAATTTATTGAAATCTGATGAATATTAGATGTTTTTCATCCTATATTTTCAAACATTATTGAAATTTGATGAATATTAGATGTTTGAAATCTAATGTTTGTAACATGACTCTGATGTTATTAACATTGTATCTGATGTTATTAACATTGTAATGGGACCTTTCAGTCTATAAGAAAACTTTTAGGACTAAACAGTGCATAAGTTATTAATTTAGGATTTATTGGTGCATCCCCCTATTTAAAATGTGAAATAATTATAGGTCATTTTCATTATACAGTTTGAAATATTAATGAAATAGACAGTTACTAGAGCAATTTTTATAAAATTAAGAAATAATCCCATCATATATTTTACAAATATTCATCGATTAAAAAAGTAATATTAAATCATAAAAAAATAGAGGCGACAGGGCCCACCCGGCCCCTACATGTTACTTATATATCTATATATCATGACATATTAGATAACGCACTAAAAGAAAAACATTTTTGATAACGAACAAATTGTCACCAACAAAATTATGAATATCTTATTTATCGTGAAAAGTATGAATATCTTATTTATCGTGAAAAGTAATCTCTAAGCTACATTTTTTTTTTAAATAATAAATTTGCATTGTGAAAGTTACAATTTCTTAATGAGAATATTTATTCTAAAAATGTTGAATTTTTAAAAAATATTTTTTATGTTATTTACTAAGGCTAAGTTTGGGTACTCCCAAATAATTCAAAAAGTCAAAAATTACTCAAAAAGTTAAAAAGTTAACACTATTCATCAAAAGTCAACAATTACGGCTGCACAACTCCCAATTCAAATTTTCTTCTAAAAATCAATTTTCATAATTTTTTATTACACATTTTTTCATAAAAAGTCAAAAAGTTAACCCAAACATCCATATTTTCAACCTCAATTTTTTAGTCTAAAAAGACAAAAAGTACACTTATTTAGTCTTCTCAAACTTGGCCTAAATTGATATAATTTAAGTATACGAACCAAAATGACACATATTACATATTTCAAAAGTAAATAATAAGTTTTTAAAATTAATTTTTAATATTTACTCTGTTATCAATCAAAACATGTTTTATATATTATAAAAATTAAACTAATGTAATTTAAATATTGAGAATAGAATGTTGCAAATCTTAGGATTTACTTGGTTTAAATTATTATAATTTATTTTTAAACGGGTTTTTGCTTATTTTATTATTATTATTATTATTTTTTACTTTGTTAATATATTAAGATTAGATGCATCTAAAAAAGTAGAAAAAAAAAAAAAAACTAAATATGGAAAAAAAATTCAATAAAAAGAAACGAAAACTCGAACGTAAATAATTGCACACAAATTTTTATTTATTTTTAGTGATTTTAAAAATATTTTAGTCAACTCATTTTACTTCGTAATATCTCTAGTTTAAGTGCAACTAAAAAGTACAAAAAAATGGACTAAAATATAAAAAAAATCGCCAAACCTTCGTTTGGGAAGAGCTAATTTAGCTTATTTTTTGGGTTTTAATGTGATGGTTGTGAGAGAAAAAGTGAAACGATTATGGTTTGGATATGACATTTTGTCTTATTGACGAAATTCACCTATTTTATATTTTTGTACTTATTTAGACATTTTAGCTTTTCCCAACATAGCTTAAACATAAATGTCAATTCATTTGAAAATAATTTTTTAAAAATCAAACCAAACATAATCCTAACTTTGGAGTGTAAAATGTATGATTTTTTTTTTTTTTTGGGTTAATTGTTGAAAAATCCAAACTAAAAAATGTCTAAGACATTAGGTCTAGTGGATATTTTTTGTTGGTAGGAGGTCTATCCTTTGTGAAATAGTTTGGTGAGAAGACCTTTTGTTGGTTTTGGAGGACATTTTGTTTTCAATTTTACCCATTAATTTATCTTTTGACTTTTTGTTGACTATCTGTTCAAAATTTTTAATATATGTTCAATTTTTTTCCCTATCTGTTCAATTTTTTTACCCTATCTATTTAATTTGTTGATCTTTTCAATTCAAATTTCCTTGACTTGTTCAAATATATGTCATAATAAAATCTATCTGTTGAAATGTATATGTTCAAAAATTATTACCTGTTGAATTTTTTTATCTGTTAAACTTAGATTCGAAATATGTTTGAAATTTACAAACTTGTGTTTTCTAGATTTGAGCCTTCAACACAAATCTGAGCTCAAATCTCTATAAAAAAGAAAAGAAAAGAATTCAAGCACAAATTTGAGCTTAAATCTCTAAAAACAAATAAGAAATTCAAGCATATTTTATCTATACACATTGAAATCCATTCTCTCTCTATCCTATTAGTTTCAGAGAACATATCCAAATATCTCTCTATATTTGTTCCTTTCAAAGAACATCTATCTTATTAGTTTCAGAGAACATATCGAAATATCTCTCTATATTTGTTCTTTTCAAAGAACACCTGTGTTTAGGGTTGTAAGTTTGGCCTGGTTTAGTCCATATCGGGTCGTGCGAGCTTCCGCCAAAATTTGGGCTTGGTTGGACCGATCTATAGGCCAGAAAATTAGGCCCAAGCCTAGGGGGTATTCGAGTCTGTGGGCCAAGCATCAGACTGGGCCAACGAGCTTAATCTTGGGTTCAGGGTTGGGTGAGGCCTGGATGGACCTGAACATTTAATTTTTTTTTTCTATTTTTTCTACTAAAAATGACATTGGGTCTCGAGTGGGTCGATGGGTCAGGTTGAGTTTCAAAATGACAACCTAAGCCTAAGCCCAAGCCCAGGGTCCCACACTAGGCTCAAGCTTGGGCCTAATTGGGCCATTTTACATCCTTACTTGTGTTCAACAACAACACGAAAAAAAAGAAAAAACCTTAAAACTTAGATTTGTGTTTAAAAAAAAATAAATTGTACAATCAAACAACTCCACCAAATACGCTTTTGCCACCTCTTTGAGTACTGGATAGCGTTGATCTAATACATATATAGAGATAGTTTGGACATTTTACACTAACATATCCTTATGGACAAATTTTTTTTTGCGTGTGGATTTTTTTGATAAAGAAAGTTTGATTTTGGATCTTTGGAGTTTATTTATTTATTTATTATTTATTTTTTAAGTTATACCCAAATGTTATGATTTTTTTCTTTTTAATTATATTTTTGGTAATCATTATCATCACGCGCACATGTAGTGTGTGCGAGCTTGGTCTTCAAGTTACTATCATGTAAGACACGGACAATTATTCTTTGTCATGATTCTCATCTCTCTCTCGCTCTAGGGTTTTGAGACAGCCATCGATAAAAAAAGGGTTTATATAGTTAAACCTAAATTTCTATACAATACATATACATGTATATATAATATGAGTCTCTGATTATGTAGACACAGGTCGATCAATCGTCTTCCTCAGCATGTTTTGAATCTCATTTCTGAAATTGCTTGTTAGGCTTATACGCATCGAGGACTGTGATCGACCATCGTAATCGTATTGGGTCGAGATCATAATCCTCTAAAACTCAAACAGAGATGGATAATGGTGGTGGAATTGATGGAGGAGGAGCTAATTTGGCTCAGAAGTTCGCTGCCTTGGCTGTCACTAGTAATAGTAATGATTCCCCCAATTCTAACAACAACCACAACGACAACGATGGATTGTTTCAGGTTATGAAAGCTGTTGAAGCTGCTGAGGTCACCATCAAACAACAGGTCTAACAATTCCTCTTCTCTATCCTTGTTTCCTTTCATTTACTGCTTTTCTTGAACTGCCACTCTGAAATTTTGATTTGTATTATTGTTTTTTTATTTATTTTTTTACTGCTAAATTTTAAAAACTTGTTCTCAATTTTGTTCTTTGTTAAGTATCTGAGTCAAAGTCTGCCATTAGCCTTGGCGGGCGTACAAAATAATATATTGAAATGTGTAAAAAATGTATAGAAATATGTGAAAGTGCTTTGAAATCTAGGTTGATACGGTAAATTCTGAAAAAAAAGTTTGGTATGGGTACATTTGTAAATAAAGATTTGATTTTAAATTTGAAGTAATGCAAAAATTAGTTAATGGTTTAGTTGGTTAAGGATGCAACCTACAATATTTTAATGCCGAAGGTAAGCTATAAACAAAAGTTAAATTTCATTATACTAAAGAACTTACAAACCAAACTAAAGTTTAATTTTAAAATCATGTCAAGTATATAGAAAAAGTTTGATGAAACTAACTTCACCTTTATATGAAAGGAAATACTTTTCTGGATAAGGTTTGGCTTGGTATATACTAGGTAATTATGGGGTACACAAAAAGTAAGGGAAAAAAAATAATTTGGGTGCGTATTTAAATTACCCAGTACGCATATAGAAGGACTATGCAAAGTACTAGTATCCAATACATACCCATATTGGGTACACCATGTTTTCCAAAGTGCCCATGTTGAAATGCTAACTTTTTTAGCTTTTTCTTTCCTTATTGATAGCTCATTGTGCTGTTGGTTTTGTGGTAATGGTTCAACAATTACTGTTTTACCTGCTTGGTAATCACTTTATTCGAGAAATTAGGTAGGTATTTGTTGCCTTCAGATGTATTTTTCTGGTTGAACTTTCTTTAAGAATTTTGGGAGCTTGAGAATAAATTGTTTTGGAAAGGATAGAAGACAAAGCAGACAGGGAACAACTTGCTCACATCTAATCCTTGCACTTGTGATCAGAAAATAGTATAGGAAATGCTAGCAGTTCTTCCTTTTTGCCTCGACTCAATATCAGTTTCCGCAATTAATGTCCTATCCTGATTTTTTTCCAGTCTATTCACATTTGTTTTGAGTAGTGGAAACCATACCCGAGACCTTAAAACACCTGGTTATTGAGTTGAGAGAGCTTTGCAGAATTTTTTATTTTTATTTTTAAACTCTTCCCATGAAGCTAATGGGATGGTTGTGAAGCCTCCTAACCTTCCAACGTTAGTGTTTTATAATATTAAAGGGGCTTACATCGTTTTGGTCCTGCCGATGCTAATGAGGGTTCTTGGAGGGGTAGACTTGCTACAATCCTACTATCCTAAGCTTTGGCATTTTTTATATGAATTCCTAGAACCCAAACCAATGGTCCTCTGCTACAAGCTTTTATGCAGTTTCAAAAAAGGTAGTTTGCATAATTATTTTTTGATTTTTTTTTGACTCAGAATTAGTCCTAACAATTTAATTCTTATAGAAGCTATAGTGAGATCGTTGAGTGTCTTATAGAGAACTAATTTGAGGTTTTTAAAAACTCCAGTCTTCAAGGAAGGGGCTTTGTGAAGAAATTTGTGACAAACCTCCCCTTAATGATAATAGTTTATTTATCATCTTCAACTAAGAAATTCTATTTATCCCTGTTTTATAATTTGTTTTCCATACCTTTTGTTTGTGAAGCCTTTTTCAGCTAAAAGAGCATAATGTTTGGTTGACATAAGTCTTGAATGTCTCTCTTTGCGTAAAGATTGACCATGGTGGAGGCCCCTTTGAGGAAGGATGAGATAAGCATCTCGATGAACCCTCAACTTTAGCCATTAAGGCACATAATCCTACTAGTTCTATGCACGAGGCATAGGGTAGCACTCATGCCCCTATGACTGTGACACCAACCTTGAGAGGGTACCTGGACCCTGCTCTTGAACTAGGTTGATATGGGAGTATCAAGTTGCTATTGGAGGTAAGGGACTGTGAGGCATGGAAGAGACTTGTGTAGCTGGAGAGTTACTTTGCCCAACCAAGGAGAGGCCTTAGCGGAGGAAGGATATGCTCAAATGAAGGGCTGCTAGAATGGGTTAAGGGAGGAGAAACACATTTGAGTGAAGTGAGCTAGGAGTGCCGCTTAAAGCTTGTCCCTAAGTGCTTAGGTTCAAACCTCTGCGTACGTTAACCTTAGTCGACATGGCTCGACCATGGAGGGGAAATGCCAAAACGCTTGGTGATATGGTGTCACCTCATGAGAGTAATAAATGGGACCCAAGCACTTAGAGATGGTGATGTGGCACACCATGGTGTTAGGTGAACTTGTGTACCTACGGAGTAGTTGGTGATGTATCGGTGCTAGTTTCGATCCATGCTTCCATACTATAGTATCGAGCTATCAAATCCTCGAGGAAAGAAGCTTAGAATTTCTTTAAGAATGGGTCCTAGATTGTGCCTTAGATGGTAGTTTGTGAAGCAAGGCTGGTGAAGGGATGTGTGGTAACTTATGAATTGTGGAAGAAGTATTTATATTGGAAGGAAATCTAGCTAATAAACTTACTAATTGCAGTTTCACAAAGAATGGTTGATTCAATAGATGGTGACTTCTCATCTCTAAGGGCTTTAATATGATGATTAAGTTATTATTTGTGAAGCTGGTGTGATTTCCATTTGAGTTTCTCTCTCTCTCTAAAATAAGAGACAACTAAGACTTGGGAAAGACAAAGATGAGGAAATGAGAGATAACTAAAGGAATCCTCCATGAACAAAGTAAGAATCGGCAAGGATCCCAGTATCAAAACCTAGTCGCCAAATTTCTATCAAAAGCTCACAAGGGGTAATATACTTTCCAAGTTAAATTTTTTGAGCTCCTATAGACTTGCCTCCCATTGTTGAGTTATAATTTGAAGTACTTTTGTGCCATGCATTTAGAAAAATATGTGAAAGCATGCATTCAGATATGTCAGCATGCACCATTTCCCTGTCCATGTAGTGGGGACCCGAAAATTCTACCCTTGCTCTCGAAGGGTGTAATAGAATTTTTTTTTTTTGAAGACCAACATCATTCTGGTTGATTACTATTCCTTTGTACCAAAAATAAAAAGAAAATTAAATGGTATTAGGCATTATTACAAAGCCTTGGTAGAATGGTATATTTTATCCATGCTTTGTTTTTTGTGTATGAAATATCATACATTTGTAAATTTGATATGAGTTTGAATTTCCATAGTAGAAGCAAAGATTTCGGATTACACTTATTTTATTTACTATTTATTTTGTTTTTCATAAATAGGAATAGAATGTTAACTAGAATTATTGAATCAAATTGTGGATGATTATTGGGTTGTGAATTCTTGAAATAAAAAGCCTGGATATGGACATGAGACATAGATACTCCCTCCGTCTCAAAATATTAGTCCCTTTTGGGAAATTCAACTTTTTTTGATAGTACAATTATTACACTTCAAAAATATTAACTTTCCAAAAGTACCATTTGATTTAAAATTAAAATAGTACATTTTTTTGGGAACGTCAATTGCCATAATAGTACTTTTTGTGTATATTAATTTAAAAAAGGGCAAAAAAGGAAATTCATGTTATTTTAGTATTTAATTTTTGAAAATGGACTAATATTTTGGGACAATGAAAAATGGAATAAGGGACTAATATTTTGGGATGGAGGGAGTGCAACATAATATGAAAATGTTGATAAGGCAAAATTTTGAAAAGTGGGATACAGACATGGCAGTGACATGCCAACAAATAAATGTTTTTTATATATGACAAGAATAATGACTTCATTTTTATGTTACAAAATATATTGATGTTTAGTTATATGTGTAAACAAAAGGTCTTAATATCCTCTTAGTTGTTGATCCAAAAAAAATAAAAATAAAAATTCTTGATATCTACTTTGAGAAGCTCTATTTTTACATATAAAAAAAAGCTCTGCTCGCAAATTTTTTTTGAAGTTTTAGGCTTTAAGACTCATAAAATTTAAAAGCTTATAGGAGTGATTAATTGGTATACAAGTCCACATTGTTTTGATTTTAATCATTTTCCCCCAAGTTATATACTTCAAACTTGTAATCTATTTCGTATATATTTATGTGATGAATGTGTTTGTCCCCTAAATGTTTGAAGCATTTACTGTTCTAAAAAGATTAGGAAAACAAGAAAGAAAGAACACATTTTTACATGTATCCAACACATGCTATGATGCAATTAAATCTAAGAATAGATCTATTAAAGACAGAAAATCCCAAATCTAGGGATACAAAGGGCTAAAGCTCAGAATCACAATTCCAAATCATCAAAAACTGATCACCAATGGTCCTAACCACTTATTTATAAGCTAAAAGACTGAACTAATCACTTAGGACAGTTCATATAGAACTGGCCAATCTAAAACAGAACTAAAAATTTGAGTCTTACTACATCAGGACTCCCTTCTAAGAAAACAACTTGTTCTCATGTTGGGGGGGCAACGAAATGACTCAAAACATTTGTAGACAGAGGCACAAATTGACTTTAAACATGCAGCTTCAGATAGGACCATATGGCTGTTAGATAGCTTGATATACATTGTTGGGCCCATTTCCTAATAGCTTAGGCTTTTGGGAAAATTGGTGACTTAACATGGTATCAAAGCTTTTGTTGAAAGAGGTCTTGGGTTCAAGTCTCTATTGGCATTTGGTATTCCACTCCCGTTTGGTTTCTCTCTATTTGGTTGTTTTCTTCTCCTTTTGTTTGCTCCTTTGTTTGTCTATCCACATGCAAGATGGGGTTGCACGTGAGGGAGGGTGTTAGATAGTTTGATGTTCGTTGTTGGGCCCATTTCCTAATAGCTTAGGCTTTTGGGAAAATTGATGACATAACAATGGCTGCATTTCTTTGCTCAAAAATCACCCTACCCCTCCTTGATGATGAGTTCTCTTTCATGCACATCAACTACAACCATGTTTAAGTGTGAATAGACCATCCATTTAGTCTGCTTTTTGTGTAACAGATGTCAACAAAATAACTCGTCATATATACACCCAAAATACACTAAGAATTATTCTTCTTATAAGGCATAAGAATCGGAATTACCATAACTAAGCCTTTCTTGAATGTAGTGATGTAGGACATCATGTGACTAACATATGATTAGTTAGTGGGTAGCTATGTTACCGGAAAACACTAATAACTTAGCGAATTACGTATTGGTACGCACGTTCTGAAACATGGTACACTTATGTTCCAAAATGGTAAATTTAGTGATTTGAAGTGACCTCAAAAGTTTCTTCCAATGTATTTCCTTAGGAAGAAAAAAATCAAATATAATGAACTAATATTTAAGGTGAGTTAAGTTTTGATAAGACAAGACATCAAAAACAGGTCATAATGCTCATAGAATGTTTTGCTACCTGGACTAAAAAATTACATTTTATTGAATGCTTAATAGTTAAAAGAAAATTATGCTAAAAGTATTTTAAATTCTTAAGTGTAATATATACAAGTCTACCCCATCATACCACATTTTAAAACATGCGGTGTACTACGTTCCCATTCCCGTTCATGTTCATGTTCCTGTTCCTCGTTCCCGTTCCACTCACCAGAACGATAGGTAACATTGAGAGGCACTTCCTTAGGGAAAATCGCAACAAACTGCAGTATTTGTTTCTCAGCAGCTAGTAAAGCTAGAAAAATAGCCTCATTCATCTTTGGAAACAAATGCAAAACATGGTCAAATTCATGGCATTCTTCTACAACATCCTTTAAAGTAAGGAAAGTGTTGGTAGGTGGTTTTGTTGCCTCGTTCTACTCAATGGGCAGCAATGGTTGTATATCTTGCTTAGGCTTAAGATGAGTTTTGATCATTAAAGAAGCTTCTTCTTCTTCTTCTTCTTCTTCAATTTCCCTACTAGTGGATTGATCAAAGAAGTGAATATTTTCATCACAACCTTGTTCCATATCTTCATCAAGTCAATATGATTTGTGCACTTGACAATCAACAAGTAACTAATTGTAGTTTGTTCTTGGTGATCCAACTAGGGTTCAACAGCAATAGAAAAAACCAACACGTAACAATAGCAACTCAGATTGATGAGTTTTGGTGAAATTGCACAATGACCTAAGTGCAATTATGCTTGTGAGAGTGAATGAAGTTGAATGAGCTCATCGATTGTTTTTGAAAATCCACCCAAGGCTTAGTCAAACTGGAATAAGAGGCAACTAAAGACGAGATCTAAGGTCATTGTGTGAATATGGAAAATTGTGCTTTGATTATACCTTGAAACCAGAAGAATTTAGGCACATGGGACAACTTGAAATAAAACAACTTGGTAGTGTGGGCAAGACTAAAAATAAGAAAACTTCAGCATAATGAATTTTAGATTACAAGAGATGTTTGTGGGGGTAGAGATGTAATTGTATAAGAGATATCATAAACTACATATGTCCAATGTTAACCCTGCACGCCCCGTGTCTACCGTGCTTTTATGGCTGGTTGTCATGCTTTTGTCTTTCTCTGAGTTTCTAACAACAGAGCTGTGATATATGTTCTCTATAAATGTAACTATGTTAGATGATATTTGTTTAGTCAAAGTAATTGGCGATGTTTAGGCTAGGCATCACACATCTTGTGTGGATCTAGTTTTTCTCAGTGTCGAGCATGCTATGAGAGATGTCGAAGGGGGCTGGCTGCTCTATTATATGCATGCTATTGGGGCAAGTATGTTTCTTCTTGTGGTTTACTTGCAATCATATGATGCTATATTGCTTAGTTGACTTGAATCTGTTAATTTTTTTGTTAAAAAATTTTCAAATTCTTATTGGAAAGTGGTAAGCTTTTTATTTGTATTGGTGGCTGATGTGACTTTGGATGTTTTAAATGAGGTTTGCTCATTCTATCTTGTGTTCAGGCGGATGAGAACACTAGGTTGAGGACTGAACTTCAGAAAAAGATGCAGGAACTTGAAAAATATGTAAGTTTTTTTTTAACATTGTTGCCATGAAGTTGAAATGTAAACTTTCTAAGCTATAATTGTATCGTTGACTTAACTAAAGTATACATACACGTGCATATGCATATGTATGTGGATATGTATATTGATGAGTTAGCTAATATTCTATTTCAAATTGCTTCATTGATATTGCGACAGTGATGCAACCAATACTTGCTAAGAAAACGATAACCCACTTTTTAAGAAGACGCAATTTGCAAGGTTTTATGGCATTAGGGTTTTAATCTTGTTAGTCGTGGCAGGTATTTCGTAAACTTGTACTTTATAGAAGTTTTACTTAGTAATGAGGTGACGTCCTTAGTAACTAGGGTACTTAGCCTTGAAGTAACCTTCCAACTTGGTAATATTTTATTAAAATAGTTACTTGTTTCACTGTGTGATGCAAAGTATAAGAAGTTTAAGGAAGAGTAAATTCAAAGAAGCGGCAATATTTGAAAATTGACATGATTTCAAAGAGAAACCGATAGTAACTATACATAATCATCTTTCTAGTATTGTTAGTCTTATTTTATGATTATTTTTATGTTTTCTAGGATTTCTAGGCCTGAGGTATTTTGGTAATTTTCATATTTGCTGACATGGGCTGTAAGGAGGTCGCCCATGGATTGTCTTGCAGGTCAAGTTCTTTAATTAGTTTTTATTTATGTTTCTTATTTGGTCTTAGTTAGATAGGCTGTAGAAGTCAAAATTTTAGTAGTTTCCTATTTTAGAATCCTAGTTGGTCAAGGTAGTCTCCAAAATTTATATATAGTCATGTAATGCTTCTAATTCAATGAAGTTGATATTTTACAGAAATTTTAGAGCTTTGAAGCCTCTTTTAGATTTATGTGATGCAACTCTAACCCTAGGTGTGATGGCTATGGGATCTAGGTGTGGTGCCTAAATTTTTTCTTCTTTGTTCTTTTTCTTTTCTGTTTCAGTCTACTGTTCACGAGCTACTATTCAAAGCTCCTAAACAGCCCCTGTTTTGATCTCTTTCTCTTAGTTTATCAATCCTAAACCTAGTTAATTCCATTCATTTATTGAAACCCTAAAATTCCCACTGATTTTCAGCTTTAAACCACCATAAAAGCCACAGTATTTCAGTTTTGAAGTCTTCACAACGTTGTCCTACATCACCTAGTTTCTACTTTTTTGTTTTATTTTATTTTAACCTCCACTATAAAAGGAGGTGGGTGTACTCATTTTGGGAGGAATGAGTTGAGGTGTTATTCGAATGAACTGTGTATGTTCTCTTGGCTGGAGTAACTAGAACTACAAACTGTAGGAGGTAAAAAGGTAGAAATCCTCTTTCCCCTGTATCATCTTTATATTCCTCTTATTTCTTAAAACAATTTTCTCTTCAAACCTGTTACTTTTCCTAATTGCTCTCTCTCTTTCTCAGCTTTTATGTCAAAGCTTTTTTTTTTTGGTTTTATGGCAACGTCTTTTCGGCTTATGTGATGATTAGTGGGTTGCTCCACGGGAGTGCATTCATTTGCTTCTTATTAGATTCGAAGGGTTTGGCGGCATTAAGAGAGCCAGAACTATGTGGTCCTGTGTTGTCTTCGCAATCTTTTGGGCTATATGGTTGGTGAGAAATGCTCGAATCTTTGATGGCAAGGAGTTAGATGTAGAGGGGGGAGTATTTGGCATCTTTTTGGGCATTTGTGTCTCTTCCTTCCTTTTAAAGGAGTTCCATTTTTCTTGATTTCTAGGGATTGGGCTACTGTTTGCCATCCCTAGTGCTAGGAGTTTTGTGCCTTTTGTTTGTTCCTTTTCTTGTACGAGGACTTCTTGTCCTCTTTCCCTTCTTCTTGCTTTTTAATAAAATCTTTTTGTTGTCGCTAAAAAAAGAAAAAGAAAAAAGAAAGAAAGAAAGACAACCGGCAATCTCAAAGATTTCAAAGCTGTCCTGCATCAAATATACAACTAATTGTGTACTTCCCGCTCTTTCTTTTAGAACATTTGCTCCCATTTTAGACTTTAAATTACATTACCACAGGAGGTCTATGCTTGGCTGCAAGGATGTTTTGACATTTTGGCAACACATTTGTTTGGTCGGATAAGGAGGGTGGGTGGGATGGGATTAGAAAAGAGTGGGCTCCGTGAGCTAGGAGTTTGTCCCATAGGGACTATTTATATCATGTTTGTTTGGCTGGATGGGATTAGCAATACCACATACATGATATTTGTAATCCCATATACATGGGATTATCCTATCCTACTCCCTATGAAGCATGGGTAGTGCAAAAATGATGCTATACAATTACCAGGAGCATGTATATATTTTATATGAATATATAAATATATTCTAACAATTATTTTTTCTTCTGCTTAGTTGTAATATATGTGTTAAAATATGAATAAATATTAGAGATTGATGTCAACTATAAATAGTCTTTGTTAAATAAATATTATGTGAATAGAAAGTACCATACTAAATTTGAGTTGTTTTTCTTTTGTTTCTTTGAGATTTGTATGTTTGAGAGGTTCTATTTCAGTTGGGAGCGAGTTTATTCCCCAATGTGGGTGAGTTTCCTTTAAGTTTCTTACTTGGAGTGTGCAATTGAGTTTTTCAGATAAAACGTCACCCAAGTAGGAGTTTCCTGCTGCTAGGGAATGTGGTATTCGCTTTGTGGTTCCAAATTTTGTGATTATTAGTTCTCTGTAATAAAGGCATTTTGCTGCTTATCTTTCTGTAGCTTTTATCTTTTACAAAATGGAATCAGTGTACGCCTTTACATACACTATCATTGTTTGTTACATAATATTTAAAAATCTGGACTTTTTGGCAGAAATCAGACAACTCAACAGCTCAAAGGCCTAGTTTAGTTGATAATTGGGATAATCATGCTCAAAGACCACTCAGAGCTCATCAATTTGACTCCTCTGTGGTAAACCAAGGAGATGGGGTTAGTGGCACTGGCGGCATTTTTCTAAACAATCCATCAGGTGCTATAGTTCAACAAGATATAATGCGAAATAATGAGGATCATGACACACAAAGTCATGCTGAAAGCCAATCTGAGAGTAGCAAAATCAATGGGAATTTGAAAGTGCTTTCTGGTGGTCAGAAACCTGTAGATAATGTTGGCTTCTCTCAATTTTCATCACCATCTACAACATCTTTTTCTCCCAACAGGTATTTAGCATCTGATGTAAAAACCTTAAACTGCTAAAATGGATTGGCAATATATTTTTTCTTAATAATATTAGTGAGTGGTGCTTAAAACTGCAAATGACATCATAGTTATGTTGTTAGGCATCAAATGGAAGGAGAATGTGATCCACGGTTTAATTTATCTGGACGTGGGCTAATGCCCATTGCTGAAGTTAATAATACTAGCCTCTGGAAGCAGGTACACTGGCAAATGTTAAGTTTTCATATTCTAGGAGGCATTGATTTTGTTGGACCTAATGCTATGTTGATGAGAAACTTTCTGACCCTCTTTTGATGAATATATATAAACACACGTTAGGATCTTTTTGTTAGCATTCGTGAACAAGAAGAAGAGATTTTGCAGTTGCGGAGACATCTTGCTGACTACTCAATCAAGGTGAAACATGTTTGGGATCTTCACATATTGCCAAGTTGAATTTCTTGTTTTGTTCTAACTCCCGTCTTACTATTAATTACTATTGTTGATAGGAAGCTCAAATACGCAATGAGAAATATGTCCTAGAAAAGCACATTGCTTATATGCGTATGGTAGGCAGGATTGCTCTCATACTCTTTCTTATTTTTTTATTTTTTTATCACATCCTCTCTCTCTCTCTCTATATATATATATATATATTCTCACATCTATAATTGATGGAACTTCTTTATGTGTGCCATTAGGCCTTTGATCAGCAGCAGCAAGACCTTGTTGATGCTGCTTCTAAAGCCCTCTCCTATAGACAAGACATAATTGAGGAAAATATAAGTCTTACATATGCATTGCAGGTATATTCCTTTCAGATCTAGTGTAAGTTTCCCTCATGTCGTGCTTTTGACACTTCTGTGAAGCCAAAAGTGATCGAGTGTTCATTTGAGAAGTTCACTGTTGTGTCCAAATTCGAAGTAGTGGTAGAACTCTTTGCAGGTTTAAAATTCCTTTGACTGCTCTAGTTTTTATTCAGTCGTGAAGTTGATGATGTTTGCTAGTATTGGTGATTTGATGTAGCTAATGTTTGAGTTTCTTAGTCAACCTCAGGAGATTTAAGAGATCATACATCTAGACTTCACACATGCTTTTGTTTATACTTTAGTCCTGTTGCATGTTGAATTGTTTAGAGCTTGTCAAAGTTTAGGACATATGTATTCTTATTGTAATAAACTAACCAATTTCATTAGCATGATTGCAATAGACATCATACTAGAAGGGTAAGCACACTAATGTGTGCAATTGAAAAGATCATGTGTGTGCTATGAAATTTAATATCAAGGTAGCTGAGAGATTAAAAAAAGAGAAGAAAACTGAATCTATGGCATAAATACTCTTGCTTTTATTTAACTGCTCTTGTGGGCATTTTGGGAAAATCAAAAAAATGTTACATGTTTACACACCAACTCAGTTGTGGGCTTTATATAATAGTATAGATATAAATAAAAATCCATATAATTATATGGAATTACTATTGTCATTTTCATGTCAAATTTTGATTCACACGCAAATAAATTTCTCCAATGGCCTATGTTATGGTATGAATGGTATTAAGGGAAACTTATTAGACTTTCACAAATGATCACATTTGGTTCTTTCAGGCCGCACAACAAGAAAGATCAACGTTTGTGTCATCTTTGCTGCCTCTTCTTGCAGAGTATTCTTTGCAGCCGCCATATCATGATGCCCAATCTATTGTTAGCAATCTCAAGGTCTGTAATGGCTCTTTTGTGTTACGTGACATGCAAAAAATAACTAATTCTCCTCTCCTTCTATATTTATTACCTTTAAATGGGAGTTTTAAACGAAGTATTCTGCCTTTGTAATCCTAGTATTTATTGTTGTTGTTGTTGTTGTTGTTGTTGTTAGGGTTGCATACATGATGTGTACCTAGTAACATATGCAATCCCTTTCTAGCTGATGGTTGGAAAACTGTGGAAGCAGGATGTGAAAATGATTTTCTATAATCTGGTATATGATGTTCTGATCTTAATGGTAACAGAATGTATGCAGCTGTTATCAAATTTCTTTAATGATTAAAAATTATATAATACAAAAGTCTCAATAAACAAAGTTACAATCCCAGGGTGCTTTTAAATGCACCCTAATAATTTGGTTGGACGCCCATATTTAATGAATTTTTTTAACATTATTATGCTCTTCAAAATGACTAAAAAGTACAAGAAGTTGTAAGATGTGCAATTTCAAGTATATTTGGACAACCGTATCACAATCTGTCACACTACTCTAGCTTTCTTCGCTTCTCTCTTCTCTTATTCTCTCACTCTCTTAGATACTCACCTTGCATCTTCATACTCGATCCTACTTCCTTCATTCCATCTTTCTCTCACTCTCTTACTTACTGAAGTCAGCAATGGTCAATGACATAGACGTTCCTAGGACGTTTATGATCGAGAAGATAAGTTTTTTCTTCAGCTTTTGCCTTCTTGTTCGTTTGTATTTATGAAATTTGTATGAAATTCTAGTGCCGGAAAAAAATATTTATAAGGCTGTATTTATCCAAATATTTGATTTTTGTGTGGCAACTTATATTCAAACGCGTATTTGTTCAACAAATTATGTCTGAATGTGTGCATTTTGTCGTTTATATGCAGACAAATTGTTTATGTTTGACTCAGCATTTTCGTATGTTACATTTTTCTAACTTCCCCACTTAAGTTGGCAAGTAATGTTACTAGAAGATTTGTCGACCATACAATTACAATCTAGTTCTCTAGCCATCCGATCTATAGAGAATACTTTGGAAATCCCCCGTAATGATTGTGCAACCCTAAATCGATATGAATACAATTACCACAACCACATGATCTAGAAACCGCAAAGATCAACCGAATCTTTGTTATCCCTCTGCACACATGTGAACAATATGGATTGTATGAAACT
Source organism: Camellia japonica (assembly GCA_030407325.1). NCBI lineage: Eukaryota > Viridiplantae > Streptophyta > Magnoliopsida > Ericales > Theaceae > Camellia > Camellia japonica. The sequence goes on along the minus strand of JAPPVO010000002.1, from coordinate 97,882,469 downwards.
TTGTAATGTTTTTCCTAGATTCAATCTTTCTTTGTCATCACCCATCACCTTAACAAGTAAGCTAAGGTATGTATTTACATGAAAGGGAAAACCTAGGGAAACAAGGAAAGAAGAATCAACAAGGATTTTGTTTTAGACACGCATCCTGAAGGAAAACATGGCACAACATTCAAATGTACCACTTCGTGTTCGAACTGTAATTGCACTGTGCATGAAAAGGAGGCATTTGAACAATTAGCTTTTGCGTTCTAATGGTCCATGTTTTGGAAGTAACTTGAGTGGTTTAGTGTGTTCAAACACGCACATCTATTTGAAGATACTAATGAAATGTAAATATCCAGATGTTCATTGCCCAATAATCAAGTGTATGGGATCTAATGGTCAATCCCAAAAGCTAATCGGGCCTATAGTCAAAATCTCAAAAGGCGAACAAAGATGAATCTTCTAAATGATACTAATGGAATGCATGAGTTTTACCTTTCGACAATGCAAAGCCTGTTTGAAGAATCAAGGTCTGAAACTGAAGTTGGCTCGATGATGCTTCACTTCAGAACATGCTCAAGATCCAGCTATGCCTAAAAAACAAATTTAATTACAGACTTAATTTTGAAGTGAAATTCCAACCGAAAAATGACTATGGAATAGCTAGACATTTCTTGTAACAGGAATGGTAAGATAAAGGAAGTTGAAGAGGATTAAACAAGGGATATATACAAAATGTGAATTTGTCTACAAGGGACGAATTTGGAGGGAAAGGAAAACAATTAACTGTCAAATATTGTGTATCCTTTTTATCCCTAGTTTATCGTCTTATACCAAACACTCGCTAAATGATCTGGAAGTGGGTTTTTTGAGTTTCGTGCCAAACTAACGTAGAAAACACTGTAACTTGAAATGCTGATGTCTATTGAATGTGACAATTATTTGGTGGGCCAAAGTTATGAACTTCTAGGATTAGGGTCTAGATATAAGCAACAAATGGATCATAGCAGGCATGCTATTAAATGTGATAGGTGGTTGGATTTGCTATTGATCACTAATTGCATGAAATGGAAATCTAGATAACAATTATTTTAGGGTTTTACCATTAGGTCAAAAAGGTAGTAAGGGGTTATGGTTAATAAATTAGTTTTTGGAAAGAGAAATTGAAGAATTAGCTATTTATATGGCGCTTCACCTTTCTCTGAATTCTACTTGACAAACTCATAACTTGGAACTTTAAGATCTTAATTTGACCAAAATGAAGACCCATTTATCATCATTAGAGATCATCGCTCAAAAATCCTGAAACTACCAAAATACCACATCTTTTGTATTATAAAAGCATACATAAAACAAACCAATTAATTATTTTATACTAACATGAGTTATGGCTTCAGTCACTATTGTGGACACTTTTGGACCAAGAATGTTTCTTGATTGTTGTGGGGCTCATAGTCATTGTATTGGTGATGTATGCTATAAGAACAGAAGATGTAAATTTAATGGAGGGACAAACTATTTGGGTATTCATCTGGGTTTTTCTTTCAAAGTTACCTCAGACTAGGATTCTTTTGTAGAGTAATTTGAAAGAAGATTAGTGGTTTGGAGATGGCAACATCTTTGTAAAGGAGGCTGACTTGACTCCAATTAAGGGCACCCTCTTTTGCTTGGCATCATATTTTATTTATCTTTTCTCTATTCCTACTTTATTCCTAATTAAGGGCACCCTCAATGAATGTTTTCTGAGGCTGGCTTGGAAAGGAGTTTAAATATCATTTTGTTCATGGGATTCTGTATGTTACTCTTTGAGAGATGTCTGGGGTATTCATCATTTCAGACTGGTCAATCAAGGTTTGTTGTGGAAAGTGGCTATAGAGATACACTTTTCAGGAAGGTTATTTTCAGAAGAGGATGGTGTATTGTAAATTTGGCTCGATTGTTCGAGGCTGGCTTCTAATGAAATGAGGGGATTGTATGGGTTTAGTTCATGGAAAGGGATTAGAAAAGGGTGGCTGGAATTTTTCCAGCATCTGAGGTTTGTGATAGTGAATGGTTGATGTGTTAAATTTTGGCCTGATGTGTGGTGTTGGGAGATTCCATTATCTGAGGGGCTTCTGAATTTATATTCTTTTAGTTGATATAAATGTTAGCTATTGGATTATGGGAGGATCAGGTATTTGTAGGTAAATTGGGAGGCTCTTTTTATTCGTGCCGTGCAAGATTGGAATTTTGAATCTGTGTAGGACCATTTTGAGCTGTTTAATGGGTGGGGATTGCTTGAAATGGTCAGAATAGGTTGCTGTGAAAAGTTAATTGTCACGATTTCTTGGTTAAATCATTCTATTTGCTTATTGGGGGAGGAGTCGGTAGACATTTGCTTGGAGAAGCATTTGGAGTGTTGGGGTTCTATCCAAGGTTGCTTTCTTTGTTTGGACTATTGCTTTGGACTACATTCTGACTAGTAAATTTAGGGTTAGAGGGGCAAGATGCTCCTGGACTACTGCTGCATTTGTAGGAGGGGAGAGGAGATGGCGGATCACTTATTACTTTGTTGTGATTTTGTAAGTGTGTTGAGCTTGTTTGTTTCTATTTTTGATGTTTATTGGGTATTCAGAAACAGTGATCCAGTTTTATGACTTTGGGCAGGAGTATGTAATTCGAAGAGGAGAAAGGTCTGGGAAGTGGCTCGTTTGATGTTTGATGTGTTGTATTTGGAGGGAGAGGAATGGGTGCGTATTTGATGGTGTGGTGTTGGCAATAAATAGGCTTGATTTATCTTTATATGTACTTTTCATTTTTGGCTGATGTGTTTTTTGGTCACTTTTAAGTAAAATAAAAATGTCTATGTTTTGAGTATTGCAATTGAAGTTTTTCTTTTCTTTGAATTGCATTGTGATATTTACTTCTGGAAACTTCATTGTTGCAGGTTCTGCTTAAACATTTGCAGGAGAAGCTCAGTATTACTGAGGTATGCTGCATAGATTTGAGAGCAATATGAACTTGCTGCATTTGTTGGTTTGATCTGAAATTACTAGCAGATTTAACACTGCTTTTGTCAATTTGGGATGTCCATGAGGATCAATTTTTATTTTTATTATTATTTTTTTCACAGTAATTAATTGCTGACTCTGTGCACCATGGTATTCTGATGGTCAGGCAAAGCTGAAGGAGTCTCATTATCAATTGGCACCCTGGCGTTCTGATATGAACTCAAATTTTCCTCCACAATCACCATCTCACCCCGTTGGTGTAGCATCAGTATGCTTGTATATCTCACTGAAACTGTTCCCAAATTATTATAATGAGTTCCTGATTTTTTTTTTGTTCCTTTGTAGAACAAAAATGTGCTTGAACTGGTGCCTCGGCCAGCTTATTCTTATGGAAATGTACCAATTACTTCTTCTGACCCTCAGACAACTGCAGATTGGGATTTGTTGGGACATCATCAGAGTGGTTTAGGTGATGGGGTTGCAAAAAATCTGGAGCCTGACGACATTGTGAGGTATTCACCTCATTCAAGCAGGTGAGCCTGGTCAATGGAGACTGCTACTATGAACTGAATGTACAATTACAGCTGGCGACTTTTGTTAGTGGATTCTGTTTTATTGAATTGTCGTTTTGTTTGGTCATCTGTGAGTGAATTATTGTCCAAACATGCATGTATAGATGAGCAATAATAAATAATAAACATGCAAAGGTTCTTGCCATGCAATGCCATGGTGAGCCTGAATAACCTTATAATTTAGTTATTTCTAAATTTTAACTTCAAGTTGAGTTGGGTTAGGAATTAAGACATTAATATTTATTGTAGTATTTCGTTTTAATTTAAAAATTGCTATTAGAATTATCGTTTTGCGAGACTTACTAGGGTTTTCATCGAACTCATTATGTTTGGAAGATGAATCGTTTTGGTATGAGGAACTATGTTTGATTTTTTCCTCCTATGGGAAACTTTTAAGAAAGAATTTTGTTAATATGTACTCTTAGGTCACTTGTTAAGAATCTTAAAAGGTTTTGTTCTTGTGCGTTAAGGGTCACACATTGACAAGACCCTTTAAGAAAATATATATGAAATTTTTTGGAATCACTTTAGATTGCTAAATTTTTCTTTTTGAAACGAGAAGGGTACCATGTTTCGGAACGGGTGTTCCAAAAACGTAAATTGCTAGGGTATTAGCGTTTCCGGGTAACAATGTCCTTGGTCTATATAGAAGAGGGCAGTTAGGGCACGTGTAGGAATACCTGTGTAAACAAAGCTGGAAGAGAAACTAGGATCAGAAGCAATAGTAGAAGTACGAAGCTGAGTCATTAGACATCTGAGAGTGTGTAACTCATATTGGGAAAGAGTAGGACTATCACCTGAGGTGCTCTCTGAAGACTCCCAACATATTGGCATGAGAACGAACATTGCCACCACCTTGCCCTCAATTTGGGCGGCCATGTAAATTTCAACAATGCTTCCGATCTTGCCGTTCTTACTCACAATAATCACATGTAATTGAGGTCACTAGTGTTACCTTTACCCCCAGACTTGGATTGGCTAAATTTTCCATTCTTCGAAGTAGAAGTAACAACTAAAGCAGAGCGATCCTAAATAGAATTATGAACCATAGCACTACGCCTGCTGTCTTCTTATTGAACACAAGCATATGCCTCGGGCATGGTGGGAAACACATGCCGATCAAGAACCTGAACACGAATCTGATCTCTGTGTTGAGGCCAAAAGAAAGTCATAGACCCTCTTTTTCTCTACCATATGTTGAGAGGTACTTGCTTCTTGGGAACAACTTGGAAGTTGTGATAATCAAATTCCTATCATAAACTATTCAAATCAACGTAGTGTCAATCAACATAAGAGATCTAACCTTATGACCAGACCCCTGAATCTTGATCTACAATTTGTAAGCCTGTGTGTCATTATGTCTTTGGGAATAATTCTGAGCTGTTGCAATACAATTCTCATGAGCAGTATCTATCAACACTAATGTGCGACCAATACTGGGATGGATAGAATCTATCAATCAAGTGATGCAAAGAGCATTCTTCTTATGCCATTTTTCATGTGTTGGTCCATCCTCCTTTGGATCCTTAGTAGCTCCTAATATCTAACCATACGAGCAGCAATAGGCAAAGGAAAGGAACACGACCAAACAAGATAATTTGTTCCATCCAACTTAATAGAAGTAATTTGCAGAGAGGAGTTATCTCCAATAGTCTCACTATGACTCAACTCTTTTGGCTCGTTGTTGATGGGTTCTTACCATCATTCGCTATGAACAAAGATCACACTACCACAACTAAGAACTAGTCTGAGAGCCTACTAACTCAACAAATAGAAGGAATCATCATGACAGAAGTAAAGTTTCCAATATACACAAAAGTAGAGCATCAAAAGCACCCTAGAAGAGTCAAAATTATGAAGAAAGAAAAGAAATCATTGTATTTGGTAACACCCGCACCGTTGTTAGGCCACAAAACCAATAAAACAGAGTCAAAAAGTGAGGCCAAGGAAAGGCAGAGCACCACTGGTCTGTATATATGGACCATGATCCAAGCCTTGAATCGAACTAGTGGGATCCATAAATCTGGAAAAAGGCCTCTTTTCTCCTAAAAGTAAAAGAAAAATGGAAAAGTGGACATTGAAAACACAAAATTTTGAGAATTTTTTTGGAAGGATCCCTACCCTAGTTGATCATATTGGTAGGTTTTATTTATTTATTTTTATATATGGGACGAAATCAAAAAATATAAAATAAAATTTGAGAAAGAGCATGAAAAGAAAAAAGAACAGGAAACAAGATTGTTCTTGGCTCTAATAGAAAGTTAGAATTGTATGGTAAGCAATAAAAGTCAAGAGAGGAAGAAAAGAAGACAAAAGAAAGTAACTCGTAGGAAAAGAGACACACTCAAAATTTAGGGTTTTCCCCCTCACATGTATTTACACTAAGGCCTCGTTTGGCAACAGGCCGGTTTAGCCAAAAAGCCAAAAAGTTACTAAAAAAGCCAAAAAGCCAACAACCCATATCAAAGAGTCAAAGATTCTTTTTTCTTTTTACTTTTTGCACATCTTTTCGTAAAAAGCTAAAAAGTTATCCCAAACATACTAGTTTCTTTTAGCTCATATTTTAGCCAAAAAGCCAAAAAGTTACTAAATTAGCCTGTTCCCAAATGATGCCTAATAAGCAAGGTTGCACCCCCAAAATTTTTGATAACTCTATATTATACTAGTAATTAGTAAGATAATTTCAAATTAGAGTACTTCGCACCTCAAAATTTTAGTAGTTCGCACTTTCAAAATTATAAAGATTTGCACCCCCCAAAATTTTTACATTACAAAATTTTAAAAATAGTTCTAAGTCGAGTTTTATCAAATATTGGTCCCTTCTGTTTGTTATCTATCTGATTAGTTGTATTCTTGTATTGTTTAGAGTTTCTTGTATTTGTTCTTATTTGTTACTATTCTTGTTTTCTGTTTGTATTTACCTTTTTTTTTTTTCCTTCTTTAATTCACAGTTTAATTTGCTTATGTACCTTTGCATTCATTCTTGTTTGCTCATTCTCTAGAAACAAAAATATTGTTTGGAAATGAAAATATTATGTACGTTCAACATGGCATTCTTAAAATTGGGTTCATAAAATTTAATATTGTTATTCTTGTTTGCTCATTCTCTAGAAACAAAAATATTGTTTGGAAATGAAAATGTTATGTACGTTCAACATGGCATTCTTAAAATTGAGTTCATAAAATTTAATATTGTTTATTGGAACGAATTATTATTTTATTCATAAAAAATACATTTAACTATGAACATTTTCAAAACTAAACTACGTAATTGGATGGAGATGATTTTGTAACAAGTAACTTGATCATAGTTATTGAGAAAAATATTAATTGAGGTTTTGATGTTGAGCTTATTAGAAATGTTTATATATATATATATATATATTGTAATAATAATAGTTAACTTTAGTAGATGGGGACATATGATAATAGTAACTAGTTTTGTTAGGTTAATGCAGAAAAAAAAAAAAAAAAAATGTTCGATCATATTTTTGTTCTCAATTATGCTTACAAAGAATGCCCGATTAATAGCAATATTATTCACATTTTTGTGCAGGTAAAAATCAAAATTTAAAATTTTGTAATAATTTTTTTCCATGAAAAGTTACATGTGTTTTTGCACCCCCAAAGTTCGAACCCTGGATCTTTCCTTGCTAATAAGTAGCTAAATACAAAAATAACCTCGACCCATAACTTAACAGTTCCCCTCTAGAGTTGAGTCCAGCCTAGACTAACATACACGGTGTCTTAGACTCGAGCCTAAGTTCCTAGAGTTGAGGTCGTCACCTTCTCAACTTCTATTGACATGCTTGGTACCTCTAGTCGGTCGAGCAACTCTACATTTGAACGTGTCCCTCGTATGCATCAGTCCCTCACCTTTAGAGTTGTCTCCATTAAAATCAAAAGGCACTCTGATGCTCTCACACGAAGCTATGTTGGGAGCAGAGCCTTTGGATTGCCCTTAAGATTGGTGTAGTCATGGGGTGCTTGAGCGACCCCATTGATGTCACGACATCAATGGGGTCTCGTGGTTTGATGGCTAAAGTAGAGGGTTTATCAAGGTTTCATAGTATAATCTCTCTCATCGGACTTGTACGTCAGTCTTTGAAAGAGAGATCTCTTCAAGAAGACAAATCTAGACCACGATAGAGAGATGTCGTGTTTCGTACCTAAAGAGCACACCTAGCGACACAGTCAATTTTTTTACTTTCTTTCTAGTGGGGGAAAAAATCTTATTTAGAGCCATACATGGAATTTGTTTGTTGGCAGTAAAGTTGAATGCTATGGAAAAATGCATACAAAAAACTAGAGTTTGCTGGTCGAAGACTTGAACACGAAATTGCATTCAATGCCAAGAATTTTGTTATTGCTGTGAAAGAGAGAACTTTTATTGTTGGAGAGAGGAACAATGCAAATCACAATTTGTGACAGGTAATAAACATGTAAGGGGAAATAAAATTAAACGAATTTGCAAGAGGCACAAGTAAATATTACAAGGGTAAAAATAATTTATAAAAAATAGGGGCACAATTTAGAAGTATTTTCAAACCATAGTTATTCAATGTGGGCAATTTCATAATTTCTTTGGGGAAATTATGTAAATAATTTAAAACTACGTACAAAAATGCAATTTCCAAAAGTCAGTAGGGGCAATTGCCCCCACTTGCCTTGATGTACCTCCGCCCTTGAGCACACCACCTTCAAGTTGTCAGGCCAAGGAAGGTGGCCCCCTGCCCTGTCTCCACTCGAGCGCATGGGACTTTGCACTCAAGTGCACTGGTCTTTAAGGTTTAAACCTCCTAAAATATGAGGGCATCATCTCCATGTATGAGAGGACACAACTCTCCCCTCCAGCAAGCTTAGAGACTCTGATTCTTCACTGTTACTCTCTCCATCTAAGACTGCTCTACTCTCATCCCTTCCACCCAGATGGTTTCACACCATGTTGGTCAATGTTCTGAAATCCAGACTGTTGAGCAAACTGGAAAAGGGACCCGTCAAGGGTTATGGGCCAATATTTGTCTAGCCTCTGCCATCCCATCCCCAAATCAGAAATGCAGACATCCACTAGTCTCAAGGCACATGTATAACTTCTTCGTTTTGTTTGTTTGTTTGTTTGTAAAGACTCTCTCTCTGGCTTTGTTCTCATTTATGTTCTCCTGGGAATCAACTAGCGTACAATTCATTCCACCTCATTTAAAAGACTTGAGTTTTTGGCTTTTTGTTCTGCCTCTCTCTATATTATATTATATATCTGATTACTTCCTTTCTCTAGATTTATAAAGTACACGCAGAGGAAATTTTTTTTTTGAGAAGAGAGTGAAGGATATAGACATCACTCCATCGGTCTTCATTCTCCAGATCTAAATTTGCAGAAGAGTTAAAGATTTGAAGCCCTATGAATCTGCAGAAGAGTTGAAGACTTGTAGCCCCATGAATCTGTAGGTTATCATCATTTGAGAGTGACCATTCCATTGGTAGTTAGGATTGATCAACTAAAGAACTGCTAGGGATTGAATCAGATGGTTGTAATGAATTGGGTCCAGTTTGAATGGGTTTCTGGTTTTACGCAGTTTTACCAAAATAGTTAGGTTTTATATACTGCATGGGTTTGGTGGTTTGTGGGGCCGGAAATAGGACTGGTCAGCAGGTCAACCAAATGAACCGGCTGATCAGGTCTGCTTTTCAGAACATTGATGTCAGTGTCTATCATAACTTCTCAAAGTGCTCCACATCTATCCCACTCACCAGCCACTGTCCACAAAGTCATATGTTTTTTTTCCATTGAACATATAAAGCAACCTGGCATGCCCAATAGGCATCCACTGCAGCTTGTTGTCATGTTTGCCATCAGTTCGAAATTTGGAATCCACACTTAAATGCTGGCGCGACAGTATGCATGGCTTGCATTTGATATGGTAATAAATACACGTCTTGCCTCTCCCTCTGTCACGAAATACCACTCCTTTCATTCATTGTTGGAATAGAATTTACTTGCACCAATGGGATTCTGTGTAGAGTTTGTTTTTGATTATTTGCAATCTTATATAACGTTTGATGGCTTGAAGATTTAATTTTTAAAATTGTACTTGTTGATGCACTTATTGGTTGTGTACCTTAGGCATACTGCATCCCAAGATGTACGAGCACAGCTTTCTGTTAGCCAGGGTGATTCACATCCTACGCGTTATGGTGAAGAAACCACCACTAAACAGGTGACATTTAGTGACACTGTTAGCAGCACTGAAATGGATGAGCTTGATGCTGAGGGACAACAAAATGAGAGAGACCCTTCTAACTGGGGTTCCAAAAACTCTCCTTTTTCAACCTCGCTTGATGATCCCACCTCCTCATATTCTCCTTATTTACCACCAGTTCTTGAAGAACCTTCTTCATCTTTCTCTGAAGGTGATAATATTTAGTTCTTTTTCAGCTTATTGTTGATTAGTTTGAAGCAGTGGTATTGGTTGTCACACACTAAATTAACCGCAATATCCAGCTGGAGATGACGATCCACTACCTGCTATAGAGGGCCTTCAAATTTCAGGTGATGCTTGTCCTGGACATGATCTCCAAGCATGTGGATACTCTATTAACGGAACAACCAGTTGTAATTTTGAGGTGCTTCTAATTTCCTTCTTTATTATTACTAATGATCTTACTTTTGGTTATTAATCTTACTTAGATGTGCCTCAAATTGCATACTACTATGCAATTTCTGTTAGAGTTTCGGTATAACTCAATGCTAATTTTCACTGTCTTCTGCACCTGCAGTGGGTTCGCCATCTGGAAGATGGATCTTTTAACTATATAGAAGGTATTCTTCCTCACTTTCATATCTTGTTTAAGTGGTTTCATTATTTGTGTTTTTAAATATTTAGATATGAAGTTTTTGTTGACAGGGGCAAAGCAACCTAACTACCTTGTTACTGCTGATGATGTTGATACATATCTTGCTATTGAAGTCCAGCCTCTGGATAACAGGAAACGCAAGGTATTCTTTGCTTTATTAAAGAAGTGGAATAGCCAATCCTTGGTAATGTATGGTAATAGGTACTAAGTATACGCTAGCATGCAGCATATTATGCATGTGCACGTGTTCTGTGATGTGTTTTTTTTTTTTTCTTTCTGTTTTTTGTTTTTGGGGTTCCCAAAAGTTTAAGGTGTGCTCAAACACTAAATGCTGAATTGGCTATAGAATTAATATATATATTTTTTTCACCATGCATAGCTTGAAGTCTTTGGTAATGCTGGTTGATGCCTAATAAATGTATTTCTTTCTTCGTGTTCTCTTTTATCAGTCTTGTCAAACGGTGTGGCAGAAACAGAGTTGATCTATTTTCATCTACTAGTACCATATGCAACCAATGGTGATGTGCATATTTAATGTTAAAATACCTTAATCATGACCTCCCATTCTGTTAGCACTTCCTACCCTTCACCTTCTTCACTATTTCATGCCCATGAATTGCCCCTGCTTTTCTTTCTGAAAAAGGTCAATAAAGGCAGGTGTTACTAGCTATCATCTTGACGATGTGAAAATTAGTGACATGCAGCATTGCAACCGTCCAGATTTGCTTTTGCTTTTTATTTTTTTCATGACTTTACATGAAATTCACTCATTCCTCACTGCTGACTCGCTTTCACTGAATCGACATCGAGCCTTCATTTGTGTAAATGCTTGGAAGAAGCGAATTAGTGAATGGAAAATTGATCTTATTATCTTACTTTCAAAGTTAAGGCTTCCCTCCTGTGGGTGGGCAAGGATCTGGTTTTATGCAGATTCATGTGACTTTAGGGAGTGACAGTTCAGAATGTTTCGTGTTTCTTTACAAAATAATAATTGTGGATTCACTTCTGAAGCATACTTGCAAGTCATCATTATCTGTTTTGCAAAATAAGGAAGTAATTTTCTTAGTGTGGCCGGCGGCGTTGGACCGGATTTTGACGACTGATAATCTTATCTGCCACCGCCATATCTTGGTGAATTGGTGTTGTATGTGCCGGGGCGGTGCGGAATCAGTTTCTCACCTTCTCATTCGTTGCTCTGTAGCTTATCAGCTGTCGGGGTTGATTTTTTCAGTCTTTGGCTTGGAGTGGGTGCAACCTAGGGACGTTGTGGGTGTCCTTTGGAGTTGGAGGGGGGCTAGGGTGGGGAAGCATCATTGGAAGGCCTGGGACCTTGCGCCTTTGTGGTTGATGTGGTCTATTTGGTTGGAACGCAATAGGCAGATTTTTCAGGGTTGGATGAGCCGGTGTTATGTTCGAAACAAAGCTTGCTGGGCGTTTTGTATAGTATAGTGTCGGGGCAGGTGGAGTTGGATTTGTGGTCTTTTTTGGATTTTTTGGATTCTCTTCATGATGGTGCTTGGCTGTTTATAGCTTTTCTTTGTATTTGTTTTGCATCGGCTTGATGCTCTTTTAAATAATATTGCTTTATAAATTAAAACAAATAAAATAAGGAAGCCGTTCTTGTTCGGTATTTTCTTTTGTTCATTCTAATAATCTTTGGTCATGTTTGATTCACATGACTAATAGTGAGGTATTAATAATCCTATCAAATTAGTGTGGTGTTCACTATCCAATTGGATAAATTATCCATTGGATTAATAATCTCACCCCTACCCCATTACTAATAATCCTACAAATTTGTTGGATTAATTATCCATTGGATTAATAATCCTAAACCAAAATGTTAAAACAAACATAGGATAATTGAGCCCACAGATTAATAATCCCAATCCCATGTTCTAATCCATCCAATCAAACATGCCCTTTGTGTATTAGTGATGGGAAAAGTTGAATTAGGGAACTTTATTTTCAGTTTACAACTATCAAATAGCACTTTTTACGTTTATGTTTGCTCTATATTTTGCTCAATCTTTATTTTATGAAGCAAAATCAGCGATAGTATTTGTGGAGGGATTACAATTTATTTGCATATAAATGATAGTATTTGTATATATCAAATATGTCCGTGCATTACATGTGGAACGTGTGTTGAATGATTTGTTATGAAAGCAAGCATGGTTTATAACTAAAAAATTTGATACTGTCAAGCGCCATGTCTTCCACCTTTGCTAGCTGAAGTTTTGAGAAATACACTTTTTATTTTTATTTTTTATAATCTATGTCAAGAAAGCTCCTGAAGTTATCATTTGTTTTGTCCTGTCCATGGCTTTAAATAGCAGTGTTGAGAGGTCACAATGTAATGGTATCAGGAATTTTGAGTGATACATATCGGGTAGTTCATATGTGATTTTTCATCCCTACGGTAAAATGGGGTGTATCTGAACTGGAAGGTTTAAAATTCGATATGAACTTGCCAATTTTTTGAACCATGGCCTTGTCCCAAGTAGCATAGATACCGACATCCGACATGACACGAACACAATACGGACACATTGACATGGTGATTTTCAAAGAATGCAAGATACAACACATTTGAGACATGTTAAATCTAATGTTTTTACAAATCTGTTATATATCATAAATGTACATAATTTATTCAAAGATAATAAAAAAATATGTAATATAACACAAGTTAGATTAAAAACTTAAATTTCATAATTTAAACATCAAGATATCATTCACATGAGAATTACATTCTAATTAATGGAAAACAATTATAGAACATTGTAATACACGTGTATTAATCTCATAAATGTTTAAAAACATATTTACAGTGCATAAGTTATGTTTTGAAGAATGCAGAACATTATTATTATGAAAGGATTCATAACATGGGACATGTTTGGAGGGTTCAAGTAGTGTCCGTGAAGTGTCAGTGAAGTGGCTGATATTAAGAATTGGACTTTTAATTATGACACATTTAAGAAGTGCCAGACATGCTTTTAGGAGTCTAAAAAGATTTTCCGTGTCAGACACGATACACTTCCTCCACAGAAGGGTCAATTCTTCTTAGGTCCTGTCAATATTCTCTTTTTCATACTCCCTCTGTCCCAAAATATTAGTCCCTTATTCTATTTTTCATTGTTCCAAAATATTTGTCCGTTTTTAAAAATCAAGGACTAAAATAACATGATTTTTCCTATTTTGCTCCTTTTAAATTCATTAACAATACAAGAAGTACAATTTTGACAATTGATATTCTCAAAAAAATGTACTACCAAAGGGTAGTTTTGGAAAGTTAATATTTTTGTAGTGTAATAATTGTACTATCAAAAAAAGTAAGAATCCCCAAAAGGGACTAATATTTTGGGACGGAGGGATTATAACTTTTCACATGGATGGAACACATATAATAATAGTTGTTTTCTCTCTAGATCTTGGGGAGCTGTGGTCTTTAACACTTTATGCTTGTGTTGAAATGGTAAAATGAAAAAAGATGTCCACAACTTTCTCCAAATGGATTTTTATTGGAAATAGTTGCTAGATATTGACAGTATATGTATATATATATTCCTTCAGAAAGAAATATGGGATTTTTGGAAGGACAAGAAATTTGTGAGACGAATATGGGATTCTAGGTGATACCTATGGTCATGTCGCATTAGTGACATTTATATCTATTCCTTGTTGGTTTCTATTTGAAATTTGTGCTTAGTGTTTAATCTTTATACAGTCGGTCCCAAACCTGAATAAAGGAGGAGTGTGGTGCGCTAGGTAGCCTGACAACCAACATGTAAAAATCCCTGTCAGTTCCCTTATGAACATGAACCCTAATATGAATAGTTGTGGTTTAATTTGGATTAGAAGTACTACACTCCAACACAGAGCTGGAGTGGGTGGTTGGATGTCTTTGAAGGTTAATGCCTCGTATGGAATTATTGTGAGGAAGATTATTCATATGGTGCATAATAAGTTTTTTGAACACATTCACTTTGATGTAGGAGATAGGGACATAGTGAGATGCTAGCATAATAAATGCTTTTGAAATGTCCTGCTTGCTTGAGCTTGCCTTCTAGAAGGAAGCATTAGTTGTTAATTATTACTGATCTTTCGATGGTGTTGAATCAAACATGACCTTGAGGTTATCAATATGTTTTGGGAGGTGGAGGCAATCTTCAAGCTTTTGGTCCTTTTATATTTGGTGCCACGTGAGAGAATAGGGAAAATTTGGTGAGACGGAAAGGGACTATCAAGTGGGTCACCACGAGTCAATGTTTTGAAAACCGAATCGGACCGGCTAGTTTGGTTAGTTGACCCATCAACCGGTCTGGATGCACCCTCAAATTCGTTTTAATTTGAAAACCGACCTTTTTTTTTAAAATTTAATTTGTGATACACATGGTTGAACCGGCCAACTGGACGAATCGGCCTTGGTTGAAGACTATGAAGCACGGGTACTTCAAGAATAGTGCTGTACGAGTACCGGTATTTACTGGGTGCGGGTACGCGTACCGGGTACGGCAAAAGGGGTCCGGTATGTTTGGTTCATTTGGGTACGGCGTGGGTATGCCAGGGCTTTTTTTTTTTGTTTTTTGTTTTTTTGGTGCCCTTGCAGATCAGCAATTTTGATGTTTCTCTGCTGTCTTGTCTATTTGTATGAATTGTATAAACATATCAGCAAATGATTTTGATGTTTTTAAAAAGCAATTTGAACAAAAAAAAATAACAAAGCCTATAAAGGGTAGTTCTGTGTATGGTTATGCATTATGCTTTTGCTTCAGATCTTTTAGAATTTCTTTATAAAATCTTTAATCATAACAAACTTTTAAAGTTTATGCATAAAACATTAAAAATTGATACGGTATTAGTTGATTAATAGTGGTTGGGAATGATGCAATTTTATGTATTATGCAAATTGCAATTGACAACCTGCCTCAATTGAGAATTTTTTTTCTTTTGCTGTTGGCAATTAACTTTAAATCTTTCTTTGGTCTCTTGTTATTTCTTTGGTCTCACCCTATAAAAATAGCAAATTGATGAGCAAAAAGAAAGATTTTAAAAATAAATTATGATAATAAATTCACAGTGCATAACATGTCAAAGTGAGAGATTTCACAAATATTATTTTTAACTCTTAATGGTTTTAAATTATAGGAAAATGAGTAGTTCTCTTTTTAGTTTTGATATTTAATTTTAATTTGTAGGTTGGATCCTTTAACCATAATTATATAAAAAAAATATATATATATATATCGGCGTACTGCAGCCGTACTCGTATCACACTTTTTTTGAGTTTTGGCGAATCGGCGTACCCGCACTCGTACCCGTGCCGTACTCGTACCAACACCCGTGCGTCGTTGGTTAAAGAGTACCGGCCAGACTTCACTGACACCAAGATGCCTTTTTTAGGTGTTGAAAAACTCAGCCTGATGGGTTCAAGCATAGCAACTCAAGCATGAGCGTGTTGCTCCCTTACACTAAACCATCACCATTTCTTGTTAACATATAGTAGATAGATATTATTTATTGCATTCAAAGCATTTTCTCTCAATCACCATTATAATTAACATTTTTACAAACAATATTTATAAAAATATTTTAAATGAATGTATATTAATACATTTTATTTATTTAATTATAATTTTTAATATATTTATTAGGTAATTATGATGTTATGGTTCGATTTTGGTTGTCCTGGCGGTTGAACTAGTGACCCTTGACCCGGTCACTTTTTTGGTTTGACCAATGGTCCGGGTTTCAGAACATTGCTGCAACTTGCAAGTCCTTAATGCTATTGGTGGGCTCTCTATCGTCTTGGTTCCCTTAGAAAGAAACATGTGATGTGCGGTCTCCTTCCAAGCTGCTCAAGTGTGATTCCTATTCTTTGAAATAGAAGGCTTGCATGTGCTTCCTAATTGGTATTGTATGTGGATGGAGATGGGGGAGCTTTGGGACAACTTGTCATTAACTGTTGGGTGGCTAAAGAATTGTGGCATCCTTTTTTGTTTTTGTTTTTGTTGGGATTGTTTGGGTCTTTCATAGAGTAGTGGCTGATCTACTTTGTATCTGGGAGGGGACTGCGATCCCTAGAAGGAAGAAAAGGGATGGAAAGGTACCACTTTCTGTTTTATGGAGCTTGCAGGGAGGGAAAATGGTCCGAATAATGTCCTTTGATGGGTTGGAGAAGCTGTTTTGTGGGTTGATTTAAGAGCTTGCTTTTGAATGCTCTCTTTGTTGGGTTACAAGGTTAATTCCTCCATAGGTACCTTTTTATTAAGTCATCTTATAAGAAAAGAAAAACAAATTGTATTTTATAATTTACACGTGTCCATTGATATTTATTCTTATTCCTTCATAAAAGAAAGGAGACAGATGGCTGGAAATTGATATGCCTGTTCTTCCTCTTTCCTGTTGTTTTTATTAGTTATTAGTTATTATTTATCTGTTTATTGTGTTTCCACTCTAGCTTAAGCTCCTTGATCTTACATACAACAGATTTTATGTTTTAGTTCTTTTGTCAATGACCTTATAGTCCACTAGCATGAGTTTGGATGTTGGCGCATTGCATTTCTAATAAATCATCACTACACAACCCCTTTTTGGGCATTAATGACACCAGTTGAGGTGGGTCATGGCCAGCATATAGTTTAAAAGGTCAGGTAGTGCTAGGGGAATTTTTTTTAGCACAAAAGATTTGGAGAAAAAAATGATTACAAGCTGTAGCCGTGTAATAATGTTGTGATATGAATAGTTATATGATACCATATTTTCTTTCAGAAACTGCTGGTAGACATTTTTATGCTGACCAAAGATTTACTTCTTGCATACTTATATTAATGGTTGGAACTTCCTTTGATATTTATGCTAATTATGCTGCATGGTTGTATGCTGGATGTCAACTTGTTTCTTTTTTTTTTTTCCCCCTTAATCTCCAGGGTGAACTTGTGAAGGTCTTCGCCAATGAACATAGAAAGATCAGTTGTGGTAAGCTAATTAGTTGAGAAATGTACGGTTTTAATTTATGTTATTTGTAATTTATCTTGTGAAGCTGCTTGTACCTTGGAAATGATTCACCCATTCATCGACTATAATTGTAATATTTCTGTTGTCAGTGAGAGAATTCATACACCTAAAAAAACCCGTTCTCATTAATGGGTGAATTCCTGCTTATGTGCATCTGACCTTGTGAGATCATTTTTTTTGTGTGTTGACTTTTTATTCTAGGACTGGAGTTTTCTTTTTCTTTTTTGTATGTGTTGTGTGTGTTTTTGCACATCGTTCAGTTCAGATTGCTGTTTGTCAATATGCCTTGACACATGTGAGACAAGATTGTAGGTGATGGGGGCTGTTTACTAGCTTGATTAAAAGATTGGACTCATTTCCTAACAGCTTAAGCTTTTTGGGCAACTGGTGGTTTAACAGTGTCGTAATATCAGGCTAGCAAGGTTTTGTATGTTTGGATACTGTTTGTATGAGTTGGATGTGGAAGTCAATATGTCTGTTAAAAGATTGTGGATCTGAAGACGTGTTGAGATTTTACAGTTTTGATGAATGCTCCCAACTCAGAATGTTGATCGGTGCAGATAAACAGTATGAGTTATTTATTGCAATTAGTTTTGAGAACATTTCTTACTTTTACATTATCCTAGCTAACTTTTAATGGCCAGTTGATGTAAGTCCAAGTGTTCAATTTTTTTAGAGAATCCTAGGATAGGGGAAGTTGCTTAATGGAGAAGTAAATACTTTTTGTCTCAAGTAGTTTGCTTAGTAGATCAGAGAGGAACTTAGCTAAGTTACTACGGTGCTTTTGGCATTTGCAACTACTTTTTCTAGTGAGCTTCCAGTATGTGCAACTGCTTTGCTTTCTAGTGAAAAAACTTATTTGTGCCTTTGTTAAGTAGTATAACGAAGGAGATTGTAGCCATGGGCACTGGTTGAGACTGTTGTACTGTTTTTTGTACCATGCACTAAGACTATGAGCAATGATGCATGTGACTTGGACCTTTGGGCGTAGAATTACGGCCCTTGGGCCTTTATCTTGATTTCTAATTGTGTAAACTTTTGCTTGATTCTTATCAACCTTACCTGTCCTTAAAAGACGAGTCTGTAGCTTGCTGCCTTCTGTGCATTTCGGATTCACTCATCAAAGTACACATCTGCTCTAGACTTCTAGGCTTCATTGCTGGAACTATTTTTGTCACGACTTTATGAATATCCATGGATGGCTTTATTTGTTGACTTGGTCTAGTAGTGACTGGTGACAATATTGTGTTGTAGGATTGACATTGCATGACCTAAGTGCAAAAAACACTTCAAACTGATTCCACCTCTGTTCATATTATGAGAAAAATCACCTATTGAAGCAATCTGGTTCCTTTGAAAAATTGTGGCAGCCTATCAAGAACCTTAGCAAATTCCCTAAACTTTTGTTTACCACCTCATCCCATCACTTTGTGGATGATGACCAGAAAAAGTTAGAGAACTAATAAAAATCACATTGTTGGAGTCACGGCTACATGTGATCTTGTGCAATTTTAGTCAAAATGCATTATTGGGGGCAGACACAACGATTTGAGGAAGGTGGGTTGGGCCCCGACCAAGTTGGGCCCAAATCTGAATGAGAGGGTGGACCGTAGGAGCAATATGGTAGCCTAAGCCCCATTGATTTGAGGAGATTTGGCAATGGGAGTGGTGGGCTGGGCCCTACCAAATCAGGCCCATATCCAAAGGGGAGGATCAACGCTAGCCCAACGATAGAGATCGAGGAATAGATTAATCCGTCTGTTGCTCGGATTTTCAGATCGTTGCGAGACGGAGCTGGGTCAAGTTGCTAAATCGATAATGGAGGTGGTTGAAGATAGGCGAAATGGTGGCGCGAGCTTCGCTGGAGGAGCCTAGTCTACCGACGGTGAGCCTAGACCTTAGGCAGTTGGTGTCCGAGGAATTTGTGGTGCGTAGTCTGGGAAAATTGTCAATGGAGGATCCAAGGCACACTCCGCCAATTCGGCCAATGGGACAGGAGATTCGTGGGGAAGAGTTGGTTAAATCAGGGGAGTAGAGGTTGTCTGATGCAACGTCGGCGGAGAGATGGGCAAATTCAAGTGATCATTTGGCCTTGGTGCTTCGACCCGTGGTGATAGAAGATGGCGGCTCTAGAGCTAGGTGCAGATTTTGATGTGGATCAACTGCCTTCTTCCGAAGAGGTATTCGACTGGGTGCTAAATCGTATATCCGAGGTTAGTAAATTTTTGGGAGTATCCTTTGAGGGTCATTATGATGAGGCTCTGAAGTTATTTTCAGCTATTGAAGCATCATGGACAGGGGGAGGTATGGGTGGTCAGGAAGTGCAGTTTGCTGGTTAGAAAGACAAAGGGGTCCGGGAGTTGCGGAGACTAGAGTGCTCAATAAATTATGATCAAAATAAGAGAGGAGGAGATTGACGGTTAAGAAAGAAGCGGGGTGGTTCACTTTTGTTGCTATGTGTTTGAAAATTTAGACTTGGAATGTGCAGGGGCTAAATGATTGAGGTAAACGAACGGTGGTTAAGTCTTTATTGAAAAGTGCTAGGGCGGATGTGGTGTGTCTCTAGGAGACGAAAATGGAGGTTGTTGGGTCGGAGTTTGTGTGGGAATTATGGTGTGGGAGGCATGTGGAATGGGCATTCCAACCAGCTATGGGGGTGGCTGGGGGTGTTCTCATGTGTTGGGATAATAGGGTGGTGATGAAGGAGGAAGAAGAACTAGGGGGTTTTTCTCTACCCTGTTTGTTCCGATGCCTTGAGGAAGATTTTCGGTGGGTGTTCACTGGGGTCTATGGTCCAGTTCGGGAGTTGGAAAGGGCAGTCTTTTGGAAGGAGTTACAGCATGTTGCATTTGGATAGGGAATGCCTTGGTGTGTTGGGGGTGATTTTGATACTGTGAGGAGCTCAATGGAAAGAATTGGTGGGAGTTAGGTGGGGAGGTCTATGCGGGATTTTGCTTCTTTTATTGATGAGATGGAGTTGGTGGATCTGCCATTACAAGGGGGATGTTATACCTAGTCAGGTGGCCGGATGAGTTCTCGGCTGGATAGATTTCAGGATTTTGGGGATTGGGAGGAGCACTTTTCTCAGATGCTTCAGTGCAGGCTGCCACGTCTGACTTTTGATCATTGGCTAGTCCTATTGGATAGTGGGGGGGTTCGGCGTGCTCCCTCGCCGTTTTGTTTTGAGAACATGTGGTTACAAGCAGTTGGCTTTGTCGAGAAGGTGGGTGGCTGGTGGGGGAGTTATAATGTGGAAGGATTGCCCAACTACAGATTAGCTTGGAAACTGAAACTTCTTAAGTCTGATTTGAAAAGGTGGAATATAGAGGTTTTTGGTCATTTGGAGGTTCAGAAGGCAAACATTCTGTCAGTGTTACATGGGTTGGATGAGAAGGAAATTCAGGGGGATCTCTCTGAGGAGGATGTGGTAAACAGGGAAGTGGCTTGTGGAGATTATGCTCGGATGGCTCGGATAGAGGAGATTAGTTTTCGGCAGAAATCTTGATGCTTATGGTTGAAAGATGAGGATTGTAATACAAAGTTTTTCCATCGCATGGCAAATGCTCATCGGTGGCTGAATTAGATAGGGAGAATGCGGGTGAATGGGGTGTTGCTATCGTCAGAAGAGGATATTAGGGCCGGTATAGTAGGCTTTTGTTAGCATCTTTTCCATGATGAGGGAGACATGTGGAGGCCGGGGTTGGATGGTGTGGTGTTTGACTCTATTTTTAAGGCGGATAGGTTATTGTTGGAGAGACCTTTTACTGAGGAAGAGGTATTTGGTGGGTTGAGGAGTATGTCTGGGGATAAGAAACCGGACTCGGATGGTTTCTCCATTGCTTTTTTTTTCCAGCACTGTTGGGGGGTGGTGAAAGGGGAGGTGTTGGCTATGTTTGAGCAGTTTCATCAAACTAGGTAGCTTGAGAGGAGTTTGAATGCAACATTTCTAGCTTTGATCCTAAGAAGGGGGGGCGGAGGATATCCGAGATTTTCGGCCTATTAGTCTTCTAGGTAGTGCTTACAAATTATTGGCCAAGGTTTTGGCTAATAGGGGGTGTGCTAGAGGGAGTGGTGTCAGAATCTCAGAATGCTTTCATGGGCGGTCGACAGATTTTGGATGCTGTTCTGGTGGCTAATGAGTGTGTGGATTCACTACTTTGGTAGGGAACAGTGGGGATAATCTGTAAGCTGGATATTAAGAAGGCTTATGATAATATAAACTGGAAGTTTTTGCTGTACATGTAGCGGTTGGGTTTTGAGGAGTGGTGGAGGAGGTGGATACAATTTTGTATTTCTACTGTTCGGATGTCTGTTCTGGTTAATGGGACACTAGTGGGGTTCTTTCGTACTCGGAGAGGATTACGGCAGGGAGACCCTTTGTCCCCTTTATTGTTTATTTTGGTTATGGAGGCTTTAAGTCGGTTGATTTCTAAGGTGATCCAGGGGCTTTTTTATCGGGCTTTGAAGTGGGGGTTGGGTCTGCCTCCCTTTGTGGTTTCTCACCTTTTCTACGCTGATGATGCATTGATTTTTTGTGATGCTACTCAGGTTGGCAATTTGAGGTGTGTTTTGTTATGTTTTGAGGCGGTGTCGGGTTTGCAGGTTAATTTGGCAAAATTAGAATTGATCTCAGTAGGCGAGGTAGTTTGATTGCCCGTGTTGGCAGCCGTGTTAGGCTGTAAGGTGGCAAGGTTGCCAGTTTCTTATTTGGGACTTCCTTTAGGTGCTTCCTTTAAGGAGATGAGTGTGGGATGGGGTGGTGGACAGAGTTCAGCGGAGGTTGGTAGGATGGAAGCGACAATATTTGTCGAAAGGGGGGGCGGATTACTTTGATCAAGAGTGTTCTCTCCAGTATTCCGATGTACTTTATGTCTCTACATGTGATGCCTATGGGGGTGGCGAAGAGGTTGGAGAGGCTACAATGGGATTTTTTGTGGAGTGGGGGTGGGGAGGGTTTTCATTATCATTTGGTGGCTTGGTAAAGGGTATGTACTTTGAAGGAGAGGAGGGGTTTGGGTGTGCGGAAATTGGTGATGTTTAATCAAGCTCTATTGGGACAGTGGTTGTGGCATTTCGTGGGGGAATGAGAGTGACTATGGAGGAGGGTTGTGGTGGCGAAGTATGTGGAGGAGAGGGGGTGGTGCTCAAAGCCGGTGGCTCAACCTCATGGTCGTGGGTTGTGGACGAGGATTTGGTTGGGGAGGGAGGTTTTTTGCGAGAGGGTTCGGTTTAAAGTGGGGGTAGGCGATAGGGTTTGTTTTTGGCAGGATCGGTGGTGTGGTGGGTTGTCTTTGGCAGCCAGCCATGTTCCCTTTGATTTATGCTATTGCCACTGATGGGGAGGAGTTGGTTGCTTCGGTTAGGGTGAAGCAAGGGCAATTAGTTGTTTGGAATGTTCGTCTTCGACGTGATGTACATGATTGGGAGATGGACCAATTGGTGGATCTTCTGGGCTTTTTGTATGGGTTGTAGAATGGGGGGGATGGGATGGATTCTTTGGTATGGGATGTTTGGAGTTCTAAAGGAGTTTTCTCCGTGTCTTCATTTTATGGGGTGCTTGCAGGGAGTGCTGGTGGCATGTTTCCTTGGCAGTGTATTTGGGCGATGGGATCTCCTTCCAAGGTAGCTTTTTTCGTCTGGGCTGCTGCTTTGGGTCGCATTCTTACTATTGATTACTTGATTCGGCGGCGGCATGTGTTGGTCAATTGGTGTTGTTTGTGTTGTGGAGATGCAGAAATGGTGGATCATTTACTTGTGCAGTGTCTGGTGGTGTCTCGGCTTTGGTGTATGGTTGTTGCTCTTTTTGGTTTGGTTTGGGTGCAGCCGAGTTCGGTGTTGGATGTGTTGCTTAGTTGGGGCAAGGCAAGGGTGGGTAAGAGATGGCGGAAGGCTTGGTTACTTGCTTCCCATTGCTTCTTGTGGTTGGCTTGGTTGGAGCGCAATCGACGTGTTTTTTAGAACACGTCTCATTTGTATCTTTGGTTAGAAAGTAGGCTTCTTATGGTGTTGCATAGTTGGATGACGGGTTTGGTTGATCTCGATGTGTTGACTTTTGTACATTTTGTGGAGGATTTGCTTAGATAGTGAGCTTTGCGGCCGTTATGGATTGCTATTTTCCTTGTATTCTTTTCATCGTCTTTATGCTTTTCTAATAAATTTGTTTATTAATCCTCCCCTCCTCCCCCCCCCCCCCCAAAAAAATAAATAAATAAAAATAAAATGTGGGATATATATGGTTGTAGTGCCTGCTTCCTCTGGGTAGCTGGCATGTGTGATGCCTGTTGATAGGAACATCTGTTTTAAATTCCAGCTTTGTATTTCGTATTGTTTAAGATTGTTGTTCCTGCTTCCTTTTACATTTCCTGATTCCAACCAATTTTTCTTAAATCTATAGACTACAGAATGAAGATAATAAGTGGAGATGATTCCAAACCTTAAACTTGTATATGGAGTAGATGTCAGAATTACAGAGCTCCATGACATTGTTTCTGTATGTAAGCTATATTGCTTGATAAGTTGAGCCTATATTGGACTTACAGTTACCAGTGCAACATTGATTCGGGGATTGGATGAATTTGGTTGTTGGACATAGTGTACAAATAGTAAGCAGAATAATTAGAAGTTCCATTTCATTCCTAATTTGATGATTTTTATCCCTGTTGGGTACAGTCAATCAAACAATCATATATGCTTCTTTTCTCCATTTTTTTTTTCTAGGAGGAAAGGGGTTGCCCTGTGCTTGGGTTGTAATATTTTGATGGGGCCATCCCATTGAGTATCACCCTTTGACATCAAAATATAACGAAGAACTCCTTGCTATTCTTTTTGTACTTGATCATTTTCTTTGTATGTGGACAACCCCACATATTGCAAATACTTTACTATTAAAATATGTTTCTCATTTTCCCTTGTTGCCACAGATCCTGACATGCTTAGCTGCATAGAGAAGACACTTTATGATGGGCACGCTTCCTACAGGGTATCCTTGTCGGTATGACTAATTCCATAATTAGTTTTGTGTCCTTCCTATTTATTTGTTAATTTTCTACCATAATCCACGTTTTCCAACTTCACTTGCTTGATATAATGATTTAGTTTTTATGTTAATTGTACAGACTGGATATCTTGATATATGGGAACCAGCTACCCTGGCAATCAAGAGGGAAGGTTACAGTATCAAAGGTAGTGGACCTAGTGGTGTTGTAGTCACCGAGAAGTTTTCACCAACCACAAGTGTATGATTCCTTCTTCGCTTTATCTTTTATGTGTTTAATGCTTTTTTATTAAGTCCAGCATGCCTTTAGTGGTTAAGGTATTGATATTTTCTAATAATTTTATGTTGTACTAGTAGGAAAAATCTATTAGCATCTTCCAATTGATATATCTTCCAATTGATGAGTAATTTTTTCAGAACTTGTGAGAAACTTTTTAAGCTTAGTTGATGCATGACATAACATAAATGAAATTGATGAATTATTCTTGTAGAATTCTAGGTGAGATTCCTGGTTTGATTATTCTCCTTATGCTCTCTTGCACCATGAACAAGGAAAAAAAAATTGAAATCGATTCACTTGTTCTTGTTCACCACCCCTATTCTGTTAATAGAACTCTAGCTTATCAAGCCGTAATAAACCTGCTCTTTTCCCTTACCTCAGAAGCCTCGCTCCAAGTCTCCAACTCGGAAACGTTCATGCAATCAGTTTGGGGTTGTATCAGAACACATTAGGGAGAACAGTGGCTGAACAAAAGTACTGCGTTGGACCTTTTTTTCTCTCTCTTTGGTCTAAAAGAGGGAAGCCCTGAAACTATTATCTGACAGTCCGAGAGAGTGCAAACCCTCTCAAAGTTGTCCCCAGAAGCAGTTTGACAAAATCTAATATGAAGGATATGGAAGCCAAGAGGGAGGCTGAAACTTTCTTTAGATAGTTGGTCTGTGCATGAGTTACCCTCTCTCCTTTTGTGGCTCACTCTACAATCCCATTTTCATGAGAGGACTTAATTTGGAGAAGCAGATTGAACTGCGGGTTCATTTGATAAGCATGGTTGATCAGGCTTTATGCAACCTGTTAATCTATTTCCAATAGTGCACATACGTGGCTGCCCTCCCAAGTAAGGTGTAGGCCTATATGGCCCAAAATTCAGCTTTTATGTTTATCAATGTTAGCAGTGAAGTCTACAAGCCATTCACCTGTATAATCCTAAGAAGAATGAACATAGACACGTGACATGACACATCAATTTTTAAAATATGCAAGTTCCACCTTCATGCATGTTAGACGTCCTTAATATAGAGATTTTGGTTCTCCTTCTCCACCTTCATGCATGTTAGACTGCCTCTACTCTCATTGAGCCTATTTGTGGTGGCCCAGCGCCATCTTAGCAACTGCCATTCGTTCTAGAATGCCCCCTCTACTAGCCTAATCAGCCTCCATCGCCCACTCCTTTTTTTCTTCTATTCAAGTGACGACAATCATTTAGACTTTGATGTTGTTAGGTTGTAATGCATTTGATATTAAATGAATGAAATTAGGAAATGCATGGATTATAATAAAGTAGAGCCACGTTGAGATTCCCTATGAAATAAGGCATGGAGGGGTGTACCCTGAAGAATAAATAATTGTTTCAATGGAACCTATGCTATGTACACATTTACATTTATAGGTTATATGTATATAACTCAATATGTTCTATTGCTCTTCTACCTTTCATTGGCCCCATTTGGTAGAGCTGTAGGAAAGTGATTATAGATTATAGCTTAACAGATTATAACTTATAACTGTGAACATAAGCTGTTAACGTATTTGGTACAGCTGTGAGATTATGAATTTAAGCAGCAGAGTAGTGTTTGGTTGATAAGCTGTAAAATAGTTTTTTCTGCATAATTGACCTTCTTGCCCTTATATGATATAAAAATGATAATTGTCATTTTTTTTCAATTTTAATTTAAAAAAATTATTTCATTAATAAATGTTAATATAATTAGTATTAATTAGTATCAACTAATATAAAAATCGATACATTTGATAAAAATGTAATGGAATGTATTATTGTAACAATTTTTTTCCATTATAAATTAATTAATATCAATTAATTGCTTAATCAGTATCAATTAATGCTAAAATTATTAATTAGTATCAATTAATGGCTTAATTAGTCTGAATTAATACTAAAATTATTAATTAGTATCAATTAATATTAATAACTAATTTTTATTAGTATCAAATAATATTAATAATCAACAATTGTTATTAATTAGTATCAATTAATAATTAATTCATTACAAAAATATACAATATTAAATTTTTTTAATTGTGATTCTGTTTTTATTAATTTTTTTTCATTACAATTAATAATACAACAATTGTTATTTTTTTAATTTATTATTCTTTTTCATTACAATTAAATTGTAAAATAAATTGTGTAATTTATTTAATGGATATAAATTGCACAATTTATTTCAATATTAATTGAAATATTTTTTTTATTGATATTTCATTTTTTCATTTTTAGTAATTCATTTTTTCATTTGACAAATCCTTTCATTTTTTTTTTGAATTTATATCATTTTTTTTAGTGATATTTCATTTTTTTCAAAAAAAAATTCATTACAAAATCCTAGTTGTACGCCGTTGGCCCCCCGTCGTCTCCTCCATCCGTATGTCGCCGGCTCCCTTTCTTCTCCTCCGTTTCAGACTGGCGACCAGCTGGTGCTGTAAAACCCTAGCTGTCGATCTGCAAAACCATTCTATCCTTCTCCTCTTCATCCCGATCGCGAAGCTCTCGTTTGCGAAACCCTAGCCGCCGGTCTGAAGCAGCGTTCATGTGACGGCATTGATGCGTGAGCCATCGATGCAGGTGCGGGAGGCGGCGGAGAGAGAGCGAATAGTGTTGATTTCCAGTTTCAGATCGCGATGGAAAGAGAGGAAGAGCGGAGAGAGAAAGAGGAGAGCTCTTGCCGGAAATCGTGTGTGTGTGTGTGTGTGTGTGTGAAAGAGAGAGAGAGAGAGAGAGCGCTCGCTGGGAATCGCCCTCGCCGGAAATCGCCTGTGTCTTTTTCTCACAAGTGAACAGTGCTTAGACAAAGGCTTACATAGTGGGGTTTTTGGTAATAGTTGAAATATCTGAGCGGCAAATTACATGCCTCAAGGATTGGCTGCAAGCATAATCAGGTTGGAAAAGCACCTCCCAGGCAACTTATCAGATTGTGGGTGAAATGGCTTAAGTTAAACTATAATCCATCCCTCATAATTTTTACCAAACACTCCAATATTACTTATTTTAAGCTATAAGTTGATTTAAGCTGCAAATAAGTTTTACCAAACACCCGCATTAACCTTCACCAAATAAAATGGAGGAATATCATATTCACAATGATTGGCTGCTTGGATTTTCTATTAATTGGTAAATTATGAGCATCCAACACTTGGATGCTAATGATTGCAAATACTGAATTTTGGGTGAGAGAACTGTGAGGTTCATGAGGTAACCTAAAATAATGAGTACTAACAAGTTTCTTTTATTCAAATGATGCCAATCATCTAGACTTTAATGGTGCTCTAAGAAGCAAGAACACAGACACTAGTATGGACAACGGGCATGACAATTTTCAAAAGAATTTAGATATGGACATAAAGGGATACGACAAAAAAATAAAAATAAAATTATAGATATATTTTTATTTATGAATTTTTATCCACAAACATCCTAATATAATAAAAAATCGAAATCAAATCCAACATGAAAAAGCAATTCAATCTATCATTTGAACAACATTAACATGTAAAATATTTTTTCATCAATCATACATCATTACATCACAAATCTCAAAATTTAAGTTCAACTATGAATAGATCATCCATAAAAAATACATGTATCCTGAATATTTTTTTTAAAGAATTAATAATATGGTGTTAAATTTACCAAAAGTTTTCATAAAAAAATCCACAAAACCAACGCAAGTGGAAACAGAACAGATAGTAGAACACTAGAAAGATGAGAGGAATAAATGATTTTTTCAAGGTTATATGCTCTCTGCTTGTGTCAAATGAATTCGAGTGCACAAATTTGAGAATTGAAGATCGAACATATTAAGTATTTTGTGTGTGTTTTCTTTTTAATTTCCCCCTGTTTGTTTCCAAAAGTTATACTTTGACCATCAAATCTTTCAAAAATTATAATAAAACCCCAAATGTATTCGATTCCATATTGGACACGATACATGTGTTTCCTTGATGTGTAACCCAGCCAGTGGTGGCTCCAAAAGTATTGTTTAGGTAGTCATTCAAAAATTTGATTAAAATTTATGCAAAAATTATCACACTTGTCAATATGTATCGTCTACTTTTAATAGATTTTTTAATTTAAACTTTTTTTAATTGCAAGCAAAGAAGAATTTTAATATTTTGGTACTATCATTTCAACAGGAAAAAAGAAGAAAGACAAAGTTCTACAATTGCTCTTGACAAGTCATACAACTCATACCTAATCATGATGGAGATTGAAATATATATAAATGTACATTTTGATTGTGTCTTAATTTTTTTTGGATTGGCACCGGGTGTCCGGATCAAAGTTCGACTAATCCCCAGTGTCCGGATCAAAGTTCGACTAATCCCCAATGGTGCACATGCCCTCGGCAATGTGTTCCAGCAAGTGCATTGCGGTTAATTCAAGAGTTTTCCCTCAGTCCGATGGCCCCAAGGAATTGTTAGCACCTAAGAGGTTTCGTTCCCTGAACCTTGTAGGAAGCACACTCCCAATACCCAAGGCCTTGACACTAGGCCAACCCCTTGGGGTTTTAACTATGTCTTAATTCAACGTAACTTACATTTACTGAGAGATTTTGAATATTTTTTAAAAAAAAATTTAAAAATAGTTTTTTTGGTACTCAAAAAATAAATTGTATGGACTACATGCATTTTAGTATGGCTTACACCACATCAACTTTAGATATATACCGTATACTTTTATGGATGCTTTTTTTTGGGGTACGTAGAGTTTCTCAAGTGGGTGTTACATTTAGAATTAAAGATATTGTGAATGGATTGTAGGCTGAGCGTGCCAAATTTGGAGTTGATGAGTTGGGTGTTTAAGATTTGTGAGATGAGTATTCAAAAACTATAAATTTGGGTATTCAAATTATAAGGAGGGGATTAATTAACATGTATATATATATATTGCTTATATATATGGGGCAAATTTCACTTTAATTCCTTGTGGTTTGACCCATGTGCAAATTTCACCACAACCTGAAGTGGCAAATTTCACTTCACTTCTTTGCGGTTTGGATTATAATGTGTTCACATTTTTTTGTGCACAAGATCATGGTTTTATCAAATTTATACTCACAATATAGTGCCTTAAAAAAGTGTTTTAAGTTTTTAATTTTATTTTTTGATTTATTTCTCATTTATTTTTTATTTTGTTTTTGTAGGTCACTATTCCTTTTGCACATCCTACAGAATTTTGTATAATTAGTTCTGGGGTTGAGCATATTTTACGGGCAGAAAACAGCTCAACAATGACGCATTCAGTTCAACAGAATTTTCTACAAAGCTGGTAAGTTTCCTAATGCTTAAAACATGATGCATTCAGTGAAGACTCCCATACCATACTTGTGAAGAAAAAAAAATAATTAGGGAAGACGCCCAATTAAATTATTGCATAAAAGGATACTGATGTGTGAGAGTTCCTTTTATCATACTCATGAAATGGGAAGTGAGTCACCTACTTCTTGTAGTTTTAGATAATTACTTAGTTCTTACTTCATCCTTAAAAGATGTTCCGATTTTTTTTTTGCCACTGCCAACATTTTTACCTTATAGCTTAGTTTGAATTGTGTAGACTTCTTGAGGAACAAAACCCCATTGAGTGTGCAGAAAATCAGAACTTCAAAGGGGAAACAAAGAAAAATGGAAAAATGTAAAGAAAATGAAAGGAGTTGATGTTGTTAGAATTAGTGGTGTAGTTATGATTTTAGCCCCATAAAAGTTAGTTGGGTCTCTTGGCCTATAAACGGTTAGTTAGTATCTTGGAAATGGAGTTTTATGATATTTTGCCATTGTATGGTTGAGCTTAGAGCTCTTGTATCTCAGTTTAGAGATTTTCTCTCTCTAAGAAATTTCATTCCTAAATGGTTGCATCAGGAATGTTGTCTCTACTGGGTAATGATTTTGGGGTTGAGTGCATATTTTAAGAACCTTGTTAATGATAAACGTGCTTACTTGACGAATGCAGCAGAAATTATAAGAAATTTGGGAAGTTGACCAAACAAAAATATATGTAATGTGAGAGAGAGATTTGCTGCACCTATTCATGTAAAAAATTGGTTAAATATCAATTGTGTTATAAGTGTGAGGACAAGCATCCATATTAATACTGCTACTGCAGCTTTGAAAACTTGCAAATCTCATAAACATAATTACAAAACGTACTTCTGGATCTTTGTGAATGCCTTGTGTTCCTGAAGTTGGGTGATTATAGTAGGAAAGTTTTTGGTTGAGTTATCGGTCAAAACTAGGGGCTATTGTTGGTTTTATGGTCAAAGTTTGACTGCCAGTTTAATAAATTTACTTATCAAAAGAAAAAAAAAAATTGGACCACTAAGTTCAAATCTTAGGCGGCCACTTTGTACTATTCATGCGAAAGGGTAAAAGTTTGTACCTATGTTACCTAGAATGCAGATCGTTCTAGTATGTTAACAGGAACGGGAATGTGGTACAACACATGCTCTAAAATGTGGTATGATAGGGGTATTCGAAAATAATTTTCTTTTAATAAAATATGGTTTTATTTTTATTGTTTTTTCAAATTAATCATGTAGAAACCTATGAAGCACAGATATTTGAAAATGTTGCCGTACTTGTATCGGGTACTGGTACCAATAGGGTTGCATGCGTACTGGGTACTTAAAATATGTATCGAGTACTTTTTATTCATTCTTTGGCAGTTGGGTACTCCATGAGTACTTCATGGGTATGAGATTGGTACATTGAGAGTACACCAAGTTATGGAACATTAGTGGAAATATGTTTAATTTATTAGAGACTTTTGATTTACTTGAAATTGCAAATCTTTTATTTGATGTGCTAGAGATGAAAGATGTATGATGAAGTTGATGGAAGTGAAAACTGAAGTTTTAAGTTTTCAAATTTCTCTTAGTTTGCTTTTGGAATGAAACTTTATTTTGTAATTTCTCCTATTTAATGGCATTAAAATAGCTTATTGACTTTGCTTTGGTATTGGTATTGTTGAATTATGATTTCTCTTTTAGTTTTGTAATTTCGCCTTTTAGTTTTAATATTGAACTTTGATTTGTAGATTGAATCTCAAACTATAAATTACAAAAAATAAAAAATTTATTGATGTACTCCAGCCGTACCCGTAACTTATGTTTTTTAGGTCTTGCCCATAGTTGCACGAAGTGGGGACGGAGGTGGGAGCGGGAGCGGGGGAGCGTGAGCTAATAGAAGTTTCTTAGGTTGGGAGCGCCTCGGGGAGCACTTAGATATATATATATATATATGTATATTATGCATATATAAATAAAATTAATTCAAAAATTTTGGAGTGGCTTTATTTAAATATATTAAATTTGATGACTTATATTGCTACACAAAAATATAATAGAATCCCATTAGAAAATTCATCACTAATACAAAATATCATTAATTCTTAATCATCTAATCAGATAAAAAGACTTGACAATATATAACTTTATTTATTATATGTAAAATTAAAAAATATATATTATTTATTTATTTATTTTTAAATTTTATTCATTTACTTTAACATTAAATTTTATTTACAAATTAATTTTTTCTTACAAAATTAATTTATTTTATGTATGTTTAAGTTGAGAAAATAAGAATATTCAAAAAAATAGAAAAAAAAGAAAAAGATGAAAGGAAAAAAAAAGGGTTTTTTTTTTGTTAATATATATATATATAATAAGGAATTAGGGACATCAAACGAATAGAACAGAGGAGAGAGAGAGAGAGAGAGAGAGAGAGAGAGAGACGATTGCTCAGAAAGAAGAGAGAGAGAGACCATCGCGCAGAGTCGATGAGTTCAACACAAGCGAGAGACAAAGTCGAAAGCGAGAGAGAGACGATCGCGCAGACTCATGGAGAGAGATGAACAGAAGAAGAAGAAAAATAAAGAACGAAGAAGAATAACAGATTAGGGCTTTAACAGGTGGTTCTTCACCCTTTTTCTTTCTATTTCTCTCTCTCTCTCTCTATATATATATATATATATATTCAATTAGTTAGGGTTTTTATCTCTCTGTATTCGAGTTAGGGTTTCTCTCTGCGTATTCAGCGAGTTAGGGTGTATCTCTATGTTTTGCTTTTCTTTTCCACCAACGATCCCATCTTGGACAGGATCGCGTTTCTCTTTCTACAGAAACGCGATTCTTACACGTTTCTTTCTAAGAAACGCGGATCGTGCTTCTTACGAAGATTCGTCACCTGGTTGCACGAATCCTGCATTAAGGTCTTGCCGTATCGGCATATCCGTATTGTACCCATACCAATATCCGTACCCACACCCGTGCTTCATAGGTAGAAACACATTTCCGTATGAGCATTATGATCTATTTTTTACATTTGATCATGTCAACTTTTACTCATCTTAGATTTTAGTTCACTATAATTGATTTTTTTTCTTTTTCTTTTTGAGGAAATATCTAGGAATTTTTTTTTGGAATCGCTTCAGATCACCAAATTTACCATTTTGGAACGAAAGAGTACAATACCCTGTTAGCATCCTCAGTTATTGGGAGCCAGTTAGGGGAAATAGCCTTTTCTAGGGAAAGTCAAAACTGATTAAAATTGCACAAGTATCTTCTATATTATTTTTGATGGCTTTGTAATGATTTTATCCAATGAATTCCTTGAAGCCATCCTGTGTTTTATTTGATTTTGGTTGTGTGCATAATTGTGTAATATTTGAGCTTTTCCTCCATTTTGCAGTTCAAGAGATACAATTGTTCTCACCTTGAGATTTTTCATCAAAAGGGTATGACCTTTTACTCTCAAGTCATAATTTTCTCAATATGAATGATGTGAAACACTCTGTAAGTTCTTTTTTGAAAAAAATTTATTTCATTAAATCCTCATACAAATAATATGTTATCTTTTAAATTGCCTTTTATCCACATGATCAAACATGGAAAACTTGAAACTTCTATTTAAATATTTTTACATGTAATGCTGATTTTTTGTGCGTGCATTAAACGTGTTCTATTATTGTTTCGACTCCAGAACAAGCAAATTTGTTCTATGATTTATTTAAATGTGTTGTATTAGAAATGTTCTGGAGTATTATCTTGCCACTGTCAAGATAAATATCTTGCTACAAATTCTCTCCTCCACCCTGTAAACTACCCTCTCACACCACCTAGTAAGTGTTGACATATGAATGCTTTAGAAAAATTATAATTTATTAAGGCCCCTTGTGGTTGATTTCATGTAGGTTTAGGTTTACGAAAGCTTCTAGTTTAGGGTCCCAAAAGTTAAGAAGAAAGAATCTAAGGCTTGTAAAAAAAAAAAAGAAAGGTGGGAGATTTGGCTTTATTTACGAAAAAGTGGTCGTGGCTAATTTACAAAGAGCTAGCTATAGCTAGAAAGCTTGTAAATAAAGCCAAATCTCCAAATCTCCTACCTTTTTTAATTTATAATTTATAATTTATATTAAGGCCCCTTGCGGTTGATTTCATGTAGATTTAGGTTTACGAAAGCTTCTAGTTTAGGGTTCCAAAAGTTAAGATGAAAGATTCGAAGGCTTGTTAAAAAAAAAAAAAGGTGAGAGATTTGGCTTTATTTACGAAAAAGTGGACGTGGCTAATTTACAAACAATGGTGGCTAGCTATAGCTAGAAATCTTGGGACAATATATCCTTTTTCGGATATTTTAGTGCTAATTCAAATGTCAATAGATATATGAGGATGCATTATTTAGAAATCAATATACTAAGGTTTTGGAGCTGAAAGGACTGTCAAACAAAGCTTCAAAAAATGTCACTAATTCTTGAGATCCAGCTCTTTTAATTGAATTTGTACCATTACATATATTTTTGTAGGCTTTTACTTCTGTCTGTACAAGGGCTAAGACTCCAAAGTAGGGAACTAGGAAACTTTGACCAACTATAATATTCGGGACCTAATAAATACTATAAAAATACAGAAATATAAGTTAACTCGTGTTTCAACCCATGGATAGAAACAAGGAATCCTTTATGAGTGGATGGTCATGCCTTTTGGCTTGTCTAGTGTGCAGAATACCTTCATGTGACTGATGAACCAAGGTCTGACTCCATTTTTCAATAAGTTTGTGGCTGATGTACTTCGATGATATTCTAATCTATAGTCACTGTAGAATTGCATGTGCAACATTGTTAGGAGGTTCTTACATTTTTACAGAAAGAGAAGCTATTTGGGGCGATCAAAAAGTGTGCATGACAAATAGGGTGATTTCCTTGGATATGTACTTTCCAAGGATCAGATTTCTATGTCAAGGCAATCAAACAGTGGCCTCAACCGAGGAACTTGTTTGAGGTGCACATCTTCCATAAGTTAGCAACTTTCTGTTAGTGGTTTTTATGTTGAAATATATATTTTTCATTGTTTATCTTTGTGTTTTCACACCATCTACATTAGTTCTGATCCCTTCAACCTTACTACAAGGGAGGTTGGTGTAATTATGCCAAAACCATGAGGCTTCTTGTGTTTTCTCTAAACCTCAGTGGAGGTTAGTGTAATTTACCCTTTATTTATTCAGTGTTTTGTAGGGAAACAACTATGTTTTCTTATTCCTGGTTGCTTTAGGAGTTCTATTGATAAATAAGTTAAAACTTGGGGCTATTTGTTTGTGTTATTAAGAAAATTTATGAGATAGAGTTTACTTAATTTGTTCATAATATTCTAGTAATATAGGATTCAATAGAATTGTAGAAGAGTTGGGTGATCTTGTTGTGCGGATATGCTTCCTACACACTTCCTTTGCATCAATGTGGTTCTTGGGATGTTTTCTGAAGTTTTGTATATGCTCATTTCCACTTCACTTAATGTAGCTTACTGTGCATTATCATTGCATGCTCTTGACTCACCATTTGTGGATGAAATAATTTGTTATTCCTCATCATACTTGGAAGATTTTTTTTTCCCTCAATCGTGTCACCACGCATAATTGGCTTTCATTTTTCAGTATTTATGCAGAATGCGGAATATTAAAATTACTCACTGTACCATTTTCTAACAGCCAATTCACCTGTTGCACTGGTTGAATTCATTTGTTTAGATAGGGTTCCATTAGATTAACACTGGCCATCTTGTTGCATTGAATTAAGCAATGTGGTGTTGCATTTTGGCAGCAAATTCGCATGTTGTGTTGTGGTTGAATTCATGTCTTTCATTGGATTGGCATTCACATCTTGTAACATAGAATTAACCAATGTGGGATTTTGCCAATTTGAAAGTTTTTTTTTACAAAGGTGTCCCTTCACTCATCTTGCAGGCTGGTGAGAAAAGGAAAGGAAAGAAGAGGGTTTTGTTCTTTAAATAGCGAAGGAACTATTATTTTTCCGGCTTGGCAATATAGGTATTTGTTTTAAAGGGTGGTGTAATTATTGATCAAGCCGTCACCTGCGTTGTTGGAGATTTCTCTTGTATCTTGTGTATGATGTTTACACCTTACTACCGGCTCAAATCAGCCCGAGTTTGATCATGCTCCCAATGCTCCCCCTCTCTCTCTCTCATGCCTGTGCATGTCTTGCAATGTTTCCATTCAGAAATGTGTATAAAAGAGGAAACCAAAGATTTATATAGCAGCACCGTAACGAGCTGTATTTTGTGTTCTTTGGTTGAAAAGAAGGATTAGATTGGAGATGATGAGTGAGGGAGGACACCGTACCAGAATACTAGAGAAGTTGGGCGAGGCTTTGATTTTTCTTTGCCTTTTTGTTTCGATTTTTGTTCTTATATATATATATATATATATATTTGTTTTCCCTTCTTAGTTCATTTTGATGTTCCACTTTATAAGGCTAGAAAGCATATGGCATTAGTGTGCGACTCTCATCTGTCAACTGATGCATTTCTGAAGTTAGTAATGTTACGATAATTAAATTTGAGTATCAAAATTTTGAATACTAGTTGATGTGTCTCAAGTACATTGATATGAGACATGAAAATTACATGAGACCTGAAATGTTGAGCCTAATAAACCAATGCGCTGGTTAAGCATTAATTGATTCTCAAAATCAAATTTTAGTACTCAAATTCTGTCATAGCATTATTTGAAATGTGATTAAATTGCATTTAATTCATATTACTTCAAAACTTATACACTTGTGGAGCTCCTTTTTATTGGAAATGGCTTAAAATTGCATTTCAGGTCACTTTGGTGGTCTTGTATTTTAATTTTTCCAAATTCATCTCTAAAATATTCAATTAGGGTTTGGATAATCTAATTTTTAATGGCTTGTTTAGATCATTAATTGAATGATAATAAAATATGATTTTTTTTGGTGATACTTATCTTATAATATAATTTTCATGCCAAAAAGGACTTCTCCACAAGTTTTGTTACAAATAAGTCTGTTGTGCTTCGATTTATTCTAGTAGCTTTTTCAGAAAGCAAGTACTTCATAAAACGGATTTAGAGCATATCGAATGACAAATGTTATAATAGTATAGTCATTGTTATCATTTGGTAATGAATAGCAATAAATTGTAAAATTATAGTAATGATACTCTAATGGTCACATGTTATTTTGGTAAATTTTAACCAATTTTCTCTCTAATTTTGTAAGTGTTGTTTGGATGTAGGTTTTTAGTGAATTTTTTTTTATATTGTTTATTCTTTGTCTTTTGTGACTTTTTTTAAACTTTTTTTTTAAAAAAAAATTAAATATTTACATTGTACCCTACTAGAAAAATATAAAAAAAATTTAAAAAATTGAGTTTTTTTTTTATTATATATAATTTACCTCACCAAAAAATCATACTACTGCAAAATTTAATTTAATTTTTTTATTAACTACATTAAAATTACAATGGACAACTATTACATTACAAAATAAAAATTATATTTAAAAAGAAATAATAAAATTACATTGCAAATAAATGACATTGTAAAATTAAAAAATATATTATCTTGTAATTATTCATTAGGAAGTAGGGAAAAATAGTAATTTGGATTGTTGATGTCACGATCCAAACCCGGTACCCGAAGGCTTGGCATCGTAACAAGATAAAAATAAAATAATGCGATAATTCCGTGGTCGCAGCGCAAGCGGATAAAATAAATTAAAATAAAATAATTGGGTACCAAATGCTTATTTAAAAGGAATAAAACATAGTCATTTGAACTTTATTATATTACAAGAGTTCAAAACAAAATAGATAGAAATAAAAAGATTTTTTTTTTAAAAAAAACAACACAGCGGTTTATTTTCCATCTTGATCTTGCTAAACCTCGTCACCTGAAAGGGGTAACAGCTATAAGCACATAGCAGAGTGAGAAATATTATACTGTGAGTATTATGATACAAAACGATCATGGATAATTATTTATACTAAAACATTAACATCATTTGAGTTGAATACATAATTTAATTAAGTGGCAACCATTGAAATAAATCGCTATAACCACGGTGGCAAACACTGAAATAAATCACTATAACCACGGTGGAAACACTGAAATAATCACTAAACCACGGTGGCAAACACTAAAATAAATCACTATAACCACGGTACAGAACAGGGGTCACTAAAGTGACAATCACTACAGGGGTCAATGGATCCATGACAAACAGGGGACCACAAAGTGGTCAATCACTAAGCCAATGATTATTTAAGTCCCCCAAGGCGTGGGACTCCCGTGGTGGTACTCACAAATACATACTTTCATATAAGATCATAGCCAAATATTCTTTAAAAAATAAAACAAACATATCCATGGGTTTTAATTTGAACAAATAGAGTTTAGAAAATAATCCACATAATTGAAACGTTAACCTAACCATAAAACATAAATCATATAAAATAAATTGTGGTAACTTAAAACATTCATAAAATATATTATGGTAACTTAAGACATGTAGAAAACCTATTATAATAACTCAAGGTATAATAAAACTCACCTACTATCAACCCTTAGCCTTTACTTTTCTACTATAACTCCTTGCTATAAACTTCTTAATTATTCGTATCACTTACCTTTCTGAAGCTCTCCAACCATGCACTATTTATAGGTGGTTTTCCGCATGTGATTTGCTTAAGTAGCCCACATGTCAACAAGTGGCAATTCCCTCCTGCCACCTATTGCCACATGTCCTTTACTTTCCTAATTTTTACCTATTGCCACATGTCCTTTACTTTCCTAATTTTTAATTCCTTGTTGACACCTGTTTTACCCCTTAGGTGTTAGGTGTTTCTTCTCCATGAATTCACCAAGGGCCAAGGAGCTTGGCAGCCATGTGCTTAGTTTCCTGCCACGTTGTATCATGAGCCACTTAATTTAATTTGGCTTTATAAAATTTTAAGGATTATCACTCCTTTGATGATTCATAATGATTCCTAAATTACGTATAATTATAAGTTAGGTTCACGTCTAAAAAGCTCACTACCCAACTATAAAACATCACTTATCCCTTACTAAAATATTTAATGTATAGTATCTCACAATTTATTTCTTTAATAATTTGATCGATTAATTCCCAATTTCCTAAATTATGTATTTATTTATTTACCTTGACCCCTAAATTTTTAATAATATTACACATAATATATATAATAAATTATATATTTTTCCTAACTGTGATTAAATAATATTAGTATAAATTCTACAGAATAATTAAAAATCTGGGTTGTTACAATCTTCCCTCCTTTTGAAATTCGCCCTCGAAATTTGTTATTTGTGCAACCAATCCGCTGCGCACTCTGATAATATATATTAGATGTTTAATCTGATAGAAAATACTATTTCAATAACCATACCCATAAACATTCTGTCTCTAGACTCTTAGATAATTCGATTCGTTTTTTTTTTTTTTTTTTTTTTTTTTTAATTGAGCAATACTTAATTTTAATAAATCACATAATTAAATTAATCAAACCAATCACAAATC
This sequence comes from Camellia japonica, assembly GCA_030407325.1. Taxonomy (NCBI): domain Eukaryota; kingdom Viridiplantae; phylum Streptophyta; class Magnoliopsida; order Ericales; family Theaceae; genus Camellia; species Camellia japonica. The sequence goes on along the minus strand of JAPPVO010000002.1, from coordinate 97,842,919 downwards.
CCACATAATTTAATTGGTCGAATTTGACTTCTATTAAGGCCCAATTAATTTTGTTTAATTTATCATTCTGAATCAGATTTCAAATCAAACCCCCCAAATGCTCCAAATATCAAATTAAATTTATTGAGCTCATCAATTTTGGTTTCTCAAACCTTTAAGGCCTTCAAACTCAACATCCCCATCTATAATTTACATATTCAATTGAGCACCTGATAAATAAATTTAATTCATAATAATCTAAATTCTCAATCCTCACAACTCCAATCCGGACCCAATTGATTAAACCTTAGTTTTATTAGCTGAATCGAATGTTTAATTATACTTTCATAGGGTCCAATACTTGAAATTAAACTGATTTAACCTATCAATTTCACCTCCTTAGGCTATTTGGACGTTAAATTTCTAATTCTATAATAAATCCTTAATAAAATAATTTATAAATAACAAATATTGACCACCCACAAAATTATTATTTATTATTATTATTATTATTATTATTTTATAATATCTTTGTTAGTGATTGAATTAGGTTAATTTAAAATTAAATTTTACACTAATATAACGGCCGTAACGCAGTCTTAAGAATATCTTCTTCCCGAAAAATAAATAAATAAAAAAAATAAATAAAGGAAAAACTCAAAATGCATGGATACGAAGTTTCGAAACCCTGTCCTCAGGCTTAGTCTCTTGCTCTTTCAACCACTGAGCCGAACCACTGAACCCAAACCACACCTGGAACCCAAATGTTCAAACAAGTATCTATATTACATAGCTATACAATATATATACATATATGCATACACAACTCTCCCGCGTCTCTCTCTTTTTTTTAATAGCCACGCCTGACACGCGGCCTGCTTTCGCGTCACTGGCCGACAAAAGCAGGTCGCCTTGAACGACGCTCGCCTCGGCTCTCTCACTCTTTGTCTTCTTCTTCTCAACTTCTTCTGAATCAGTATCTTCATCACTCTTTTCTCTTCTTCTTAACCACTCTCTTCTTCTACTTTCATCACTCTTCCATCTTCTTCTTCATCACTTTTCTGTCTTCCGTCTTCCTCCTCCTTCTTCTTTTTCTCATCTATTTTCTGTCATTCCTCTGTGACTCTCTTCTTTCCTCTCTCTTCCTATACATGGCTTCATCTCGCCCTCTCTCTCTTTTTCCGGATCTTAATGGTCCATCGAGCTCCTCTGGGCCAAGTGCCCCTACTCTTACTCAACCTAGTCTTCCCACACTATCAGTTGAGCAAGTGATGGCTACTCAAAATGATATCGAGGCCAACCACTACACGTTGAGGTCCTGCATGGAGACAGTGGCAACGGTCACTAATCTGTCTCACCGTCTGCAAAACAAGACGTGTGAGGTACACCAGTCCAATGCCCAACTCTCCCTACTCTAGTGCATGTACAGAGATGCGCGGGCAGAAATTTGTGTATTGAAGGCTGAAATCAAGGAGCTAAAAAGGCAAACCACCTCCATGGCTAGATTTGGGGCTTCCTCATACCTCGCCTTTGATGGCCGGCAGGGAGCCGACCCTGTCGGCGGAAACACTGTGGTGGTTCTTGGTGGAAACACTGGAGCAGGACCTTCGAAGGTTGATGACAAAAAGAACGACAAAAAGTGGAAGAGCTCGGCGACGGAGGAGCCGAGTAAGTGAAGTTGGTGCGTGGCCATCATCGGAGAAGAAAGAAGAAAAAGATGCTTCCCCCCTCTTTCTTTTTTTTTTTTGGAGTCTCTGTAATCGGGGATGTCCTCCCCTGACCGTATAAAAATTTTCAATTTTGTACCTCAATGGTGTGACTGGCATATCACTTTGAGTTTTGAAAATACTTTTGTTTGATCGAATTTGAGATTGATTGAAATTTGAACATTGATCCATACTGACCTGAATAAAAATAAAACTGACTCAACGTAAGAAAAACGAAGCCAAAATAATCCAAACACACTTCTATATGCTGACGGGTATGAATACCCTAACTGTATAAATACACTGGCTGGTATGAAGATACACTGATACACACTGACTGGTATAAATACACTGGCTGGTATGAAGATACACTGATATACACTGACTGGTATAAATACACTGGCTGGTACGAATACACACTCATATACACTGAGGAGTTGACTCGAGTGGTGGAGAAGACAGAATCACTGACTCAACTATGCCCCTAATTCATTGCCTCGATTTTTTATTTTTTTATTTTATTTTATTTATATATATATATATATTTTTTTTGTAAAGAAAACTTGAACCAATAGTCTCAGATCATCTAGAGTCACAAACAAGTTAAACGCAAACTAGAGGCTCCTATTTCACATGATTTGCATACGAGATCTACTCGAGTTTGACCTTCTAGCAGTGAAGCTACACTCATAGGTGTTTCTAATCGTTCAAGCTCCAATCCCAAGATTCACACAGTATATAGTAGAGAAGAAGGGTATGACGTGGCTTGACAATTGCATAACTAGCATAAGAATTCAAATGGAATTTGAACAGACGGTACAGTTGGATGACATGATGGTTTTGAACTTTAATAGGGTTAAGATTATGGAGCTGGTGACCAAAAACTAGATATTTGAATTGAAATTGTGTTTGGCCATACACATTTCAAACCAAATACCTAAGATTCTTCACTCTGTAAGGATTAAAAGAGTGACCAGTTTTCAAGAGAATAACATAGAAAGATACAATAAACATGGCTCAAAAAATTGCCAATTGATCATCTTGAGACAATACTTTGTCGAATTAGAAAGGTTCAATGAAGATAGAGAAGTGATGATTTTACATCGCGACAAATTTGGCGTCAAGCTAGTTAGGATAACAAGGATAGTTACTATGATTAGCATAAAAGCTCTCAAAAACTATGAGTTACATAATTCTATTCCTTCTAACACATGACACAACTCCTCGAAATGCAGTAAGAGACGTATGCTTAAGTCTACCCAAGGTCTCAAGGGTGTCTAGACCTAAGCTTTGATACCACTTTTGTCACGACCCAAACCCGGTACCCGAAGGCTTGGCATCGTAACAAGATAAAAATAAAATAATGCGGATAATTCTGTGGTCGCAGCGCAAGCGGATAAAATAAATTAAAATAAAATAATTGGGTACCAAATGCTTATTTAAAAGGAAATAAAACATAGTCATTTGAACTTTATCATATTACAAGAGTTCAAAACAAAACAGATAGAAATAAAAAGATTTAAAAAAAAAAACAACACAGCGGTTTATTTTCCATCTTGATCCTGCTAAACCTCGTCACCTGAAAGGGGTAACAGCTATAAGCACATAGCAGAGTGAGAAATATTATACTGTGAGTATTATGATACAAAATGACCATGGATAATTATTTATACTAAAACATTAACATCATTTGAGTTGAATACATAATTTAATTAAGTGGCAACCATTGAAATAAATCGCTATAACCACGGTGGCAAACACTGAAATAAATCACTATAACCACGGTGGTAAACACTGAAATAAATCACTATAACCACGGTGGCAAACACTAAAATAAATCACTATAACCACGGTACAGAACAGGGGTCACTAAAGTGACAATCACTACAGGGGTCAATGGATCCATTGACAAACAGGGGTCAATGGATCCATGACAAAACAGGGGACCACAAAGTGGTCAATCACTAAGCCAATGATTATTTAAGTCCCCCAAGGCGTGGGACTCCGTTGGTTGTACTCACAAATACATACTTCATATAAGATATAGCCAAATATTCTTTAAAAAAAAAAACAACATATCCATGGGTTTTATTTGAACAAATAGAGTTTAGAAATAATCCACATAATGAAACGTTAACCTAACCATAAAACTAAATCATATAAAAATAAATTGGGTAACTTAACACATTCATAAATATATTATGGTAAACTTAAGACATGTAGAAAACCTATTATAGTAACTCAAGGTATAATAAAACTCACCTTACTATCAACCCTTAGCCTTTACTTTTACTATAAACTCCTTGTTATATAACTCTCTTAATTATTCGTATCACTTGCTTTCTGAAGCTCTCCAACCATGCACTTTATAGGTGGTTTTCCGCATGTGATTTGCTTAAGTGTAGCCACATGTCTAACAAGTGGCAATTCCCTCCTTGCCACCTATTGCCACATGTCCTTTACTTTCCAAATTTTTAATTCCCCTTAGGTGTTAGGTGTTTCTTCTCCATGAATTCACCAAGGGCCAAGGACTTGGCAGCCATGTTGCTTAGTTTCCTGCCACGTTGTATCATGAGCCACTTAATTTAATTTGGCTTTATAAAATTTTAAGGGTTATCACTCCTTTGATGATTCATAATAATTCCTAAAATTACGTATAATTATAAGTTAGGTTCACGTCTAAAAAGCTCACTACCCAACTATAAAACATCACTTACCCCTTACTAAAATATTTAATGTATAGTATCTCACAATTTATTTCTTTAATAATTTGATCGATTAATTCCCAATTTCCTAAATTATGTATTTATTTATTTACCTTGACCCCTAAATTTTTAATAATATTACACATAATAATATAATAAATTATATATTTTTCCTAACTGTGATTAAATAATATTAGTATAAATTCTACAGAATAATTAAAAATCTGGGTTGTTACAGTTGACATGTGCGAACCACATGGCGAAATTCTCATTTTTGAGCATTATGTAATACGTTTTTGTCTAAGGGTTCAAATGAGAAATGTCCGTAGTCATTATCAAATGTTCTTCATTTTTTATCTCAAGTTCTTTCATCTTCTGCAATGCTTTAGCCATTTTTTCTTCTACTTCAGTTTTTTTCATTTTCTTCTCAGCAAGGTGTTGGTTAAATGTCTTCGATAAATTGTTTAATTTGTGGACTTCAGTTTCAACAGCTTGACTTTTTTGAAATAATTCTTTTGCAGATTTCCTACCCGTAGGCTTTTTACCCTTTGCAAAGACACTACTCTCACAAATTGAATTATTACCAACACTTGGACTGTTACCAACACTTGGACTGTTATTGTCTTCAAGAGAAATGCAGTTATCCATAGGGGAATCAGGGATTGAATTGGTAAATGGTGTATGTACCCTTGATTTGACTATGTTCGTAGGAGCTACATCTTGCCACTTGATATTGTTTTGCAATACTGGCCAACCATGTTCAAAAGCAAAATGTTTTGTTTTGTTTTGTTTTGTTTTGTTTTGTTTTGTTTTTTTTTTTTTCATCTTGATGGTATAAAAGCTTTGCTTGTAGCATCTATATGGATATTAATTAATTAGTTAATTTTTATACGATACAAAATGAAAAACTAACATAGAAAATTAATATGAAATTTTACTATATCAACTTGAGATATCCCACTTGGGTGAAGATTTTTGACTTGCGTAAATACGCATGAAATTTGTTAGAATATTTCATGATTATATTCCATCGAGATAGGATAGATACTTGTATTCTTGACTGATCATTCTGAAGCAATCAATAATTTTCGTAAATTCTCCCCTAAAAGTGAGCATACGATTGTGAATTGCCAATAATTGGGTCTTCAAAAATGTGACACCAAGATTTACAAATTATTACATCTTCATCTATGGTGAATGATTTTCCTCTCTTTATTTTTCATGAACCTTCCATAGTGATTGTATAAAAATACTAAAAAGAAAACTACAATTTCAGAGGTTTGCTGTGAAATGAAATGGAGATAAAGAGAAGAGAAAAGAAAATGTAATTAGAAATGTTTGCTGTGAAATGAAATTGAGATTGAGGGTTTCTATTTATAGAAATACAAAATATGACCGTTGGCAAATAATAGCCGTTGAGACCAAAAAAAAAATACGACCGTTACTTTATAGCTGTTGTTTTATAATATTTTTTTTTAAAAAAAAAATTTATAGGAAGAAAGAGCACAACGACTCTTTTGCATTTCCAAGATACCATTGCCACCATCCACCTGCCCACAATCCAACGGTTGAGATCAAACATCTAGAAGCATCCCCTTTATGCATTCCAAGACAACATCTTTCTCTCTTGCATCCAAACCAGTCAGAAGTGAGCTTCTCGGGGCTTTTCCCAAATTAAGTTAAATTAGTAACTTATTTCTCAAACTAGGCCTAATTTAGACGGAATTTCCAAACTAGGCTAAAGCATTATTACAAACCACGTTTTCACTGTTTCCAGGCCCCTCCCACAGAAAATTTGTGAAATAGTAAAATCGTGGTTATAAACCACGCTTTTAATTAAGAAGACGTGGTTACAAACCACGCTTTTAAGTTAATTATAAAACGTGGTTTCAAACCACGCTTTTAAGTAAAATAATTTTATTTATTTTTCAGAAAACGTAGTTTCTAACCACGCTTTCTTAATTAAACTGTGTTGTAAAGAAAGCGTGGTTAGAAACCACGCTTTCAATGCACCAAACACACGCACTCACAAACACTCTCTCTCTCTCTCAGTCTCTGACACAAACACACATGACTCACACACACACACACTCACACTCATATATATATAAATTTTAATATATATTTAATTTAATATATATATATAATAAATTTTATTTCATAAAATTGAAACCAATATTAAATATATATAATAATAATTTATAATAACAAATAATAATCAACTATATAAAATGATTACTTTTTTTATTTTAATTCTTAAATTTTTTTTATTTTACTGTTTAGGGATAAAATTTTATTTTTTTTTATTTTAGGGTTTAGGGTTTAATTCTTAAAATTTATTTATTTTTATTTTAGGGTTTAGGATTTATAAAAAAAAATAAATTTTAAGAATTAAACTATAAATTCTAAACCCTAAATCCTAAACCCTAAACCCTAAAATAAAAATAAATAAATTTTAAGAATTAAACCCTAAACCCTAAAATAAAAAAAAATAAATTTTATCCCTAAACACTAAGGTAGCGTTTGGTAACATTTACATTTTTTGTTTATGTTTATAAAAAATTTATAAACTGGTTTCTGTTTATTTTTAGAAAAACATAAATTACAAATGTGTTTGGTTTGAACAAAATGTTTAATTTTTTTTTAAAACATAAACTAAAAATATGTTTGTTCAAGCCTAAAATATTTATATTTATATTTATTATTTATGACAATGGAATCACACATATTATAATTGAAAAAATTTAATTTAAAAAAAATATTTGAAAAAAAAATTTAATTGGAAAAAACGTGGCTTGTAAAAATTATTGAAAAAAATTAATTGGAAAAATTATTTGATAAAAAAAATATTTGAAAACAAATGAAAAAAAAATTAATTAAAAAAATAATTGCAAAAAAATTTAATTGAAAAAAAAAAATTTTCAAAAAAAATTTATTTGAAAAAAAAAATTGAAAACTGAAAACGTAAACTCATTTTCTGAGTTTACGTTTTTTTCTCAAATTTATAAACTGAGATAACCATTTATAAACCAACGATTTTTCCAGTAATTTTTTTCAATAATTTTTACAAACCACGTTTTTTCCAATTAAATTTTTTTCAAATATTTTTTTAATTAATTTTTTTTCAATTATAATATGTGTGATCCCATTGTCATAAATAATAAATATAAATACAAATATTTTAGGTTTGAACAAACATATTTTTTAGTTTATGTTCTAAATTTTTTTTTAAACATTTTGTTCAAACCAAACACGTTTGTAATTTATGTTTTTTTAAAAATAAACAAAAATCAGTTTATAAATTTTTTATAAACATAAACCAAAAACGTAAATGTTACCAAACGCTACCTTAGTGTTTAGGGATAAAATTTATTTTTTTTTATTTTAGGGTTTAGGGTTTAATTCTTAAAATTTATTTATTTTTATTTTAGGGTTTAGGATTTAGGGTTTAAAATTTATAGTTTAATTCTTAAAATTTATTTATTTTTATAAATCCTAAACCCTAAAATAAAAAAGATAAATTTTAAGAATTAAACCTTAAACCCTAAAAGAAAAAAATAAATTTTATCCCTAAATAGTAAAATAAAAAAAATTAAGAATTAAAATAAAAAAGTAATCATTTTATATAGTTAATTATTATTTGTTATTATAAATTATTATTATATATATTTAATATTGGTTTCAATTTTATGAAATAAAATTATATATATATATTAAAATTTATATATATATTGAGTATGAGTGTCTGTGTGAGTCATGCGTGTGTTTGTGTTAGAGAGTGAGAGAGAGAGAGAGAGTGTTTGTGAGTGCGTGTGTTTGGTGTATTGAAAGCGTGGTTTCTAACCACGTTTATTTTACAACACAGTTTAATTAAGAAAGCGTGGTTAAAAATCACGTTTTCTGAAAAAAAAAAAAAAAATTATTTTACTTAAAAGCGTGGTTTGAAACCACGTGGCCTGAAAATAGTGAAAACGTGATTTATAATAACGTTTTAGCTTAATTTAGGAATTCCATCCAAACTAAATTTAATTTGGGAAATAAGTTACTAATTTGGCTTAATTTGAGAAAAGCCCCGAGCTTCTCTCCCTTTCTCTCTCTCTCTTTCTCTCTCTCACTCTCTAGTGTTCCATCTTGATCCACAGCAGAGGCAACTCGCAACACCCTTTGTCTTTAGGGCCAAGACTAGATCGCTTCCTAGGGTTCTTCAAGATCGACAAGCCGTGCTTCAAGACCTTGTTGGAGTGTCGAAGCTTGAGCTTTCGAACGAGGCAAAGGTACTCCCAAGCCCCTCCTCTCCTATTGTCCACCTGATTCTCCAACCTGTTCAACTGTGCTTCCTCTGTTTTGCTCACTATCTTCACCAATCCCTTCAAAGGTATATCATTTCTCTCTCTCTCTCTCTCTCTCACTGATTTCCATTACCACCATTAGCGCCGATCACCCATCACCAATCATGAAGTTTGATGGAACACTAGTGTTTGGAACATCATTATTTGGGTTTGATGGAACACCACCGATTGCGAAATTCGATGGAACAAGCCCTAGAGGTCGATGGAGATTGAGATGAAGAATAAGTTCATCAATCTTGCTGGAATCTAGGTATTTATTTTCTAAATTCGTTTAAAAAATTTATATGAATTTGTGAATTTTGGGTTGATTTGTTCTTGACTGAAATTTGGGTTTGATTTGTTCTAAATTGATTCTGAAATTTGGAAATTTTGTGATTTGTTCTTGATTGAAATTTGTAAAATTTGTAAAACTAGTTTTTGAATGATCATGCTGAAATTGCAGTTAGATTTTATTTTGAAAATTCTGTTTTTTTCTCAATTCTGGTGAACTGTGCAAAAATAAACGAATGGTGAACATTCCGTGATAAAGGAATTCTGTTTTTTTTTTTTTTTTTTTTAACAAAAATGTTGAAAAAATTAAAAACATTTTTTTAAAGATTTTGGGAGGTTTTCCTTGTGAATTCATTTTGTTTTTTCAACTGATTTGGAGCCAAAATCTGTTGATCTTTGATGAGGTGGCCTATTTGGCACCTGCTATTCTATTTGCCAAATTTGACAACAGAAATGGCATCTGCGAGATTTGGCAAGAAGAATAGCAGGCCATTGGAGACCCCTTTTTGGTCACTCTTGCTAAATTATAATTTTGGCGGCTCCTTTGGCAGCTTCATTATAGATGCTCTTAACCGTTGTTCGACGTAGTAATAGTTGCTACTGATTTTTATTCAATCTATTTTGGTGTGCAAGCTACCTACCAATTTTTGGCGCTGTTGTTGGAGATTTCCAGTAAGTTATTTAATTCAGAGATTTCAAATTTTTTTTTTTTTTGTTAGTAACTTTTTTTTTTATTTTGTGTGTGTGTGCGCGCACGCGCAGATTGTCTTATACAGTTGAATTAAAAAATAAAAAATAAAAAATTGATACCGTGACACAGAGGAAATAGCCATACTAGACATATACCTTGTAGACTAATTACTTGTGCTGGACAAATAATAATTGTCCTCTACAGTAGTCCAAATATTATTTGTCTAGCACAGGTAATTAGTCCACAAGTTATATGTTCAGCATGGGTATTTCCTTTGTGTCACGGTATCAATTTTTAATTTTTTTAAATTTTTTTTTTAATTCACCTGCATAAGACAATCTGCACAAAAAGAAAAATTAATAACAAAAAAAACTAATTGAAATCTCTAAATTAAATAACTTACTAGATGTTCGCAGCAACGACGCCAAAAATTGGCAGGTCGTTTGCACACCAAAATAAACTAAATAAAAAGTTGTAGCAACTATTACTACGTAGAATAGCGGTCGAGAACAGGTGTCGAACAATAGAGACTAGGACAAGTCATTTTTAATTTAAAGATCTTTGTCTTGAAAATAGAAAGTGAGAAAAAGAAAAACCTTAAGGTTTAGAATCTACTAATAACCTTCTAATTGGGGGTTGTATTTAGATTGTAAAAAATCATTGAGTTGGGTACTACGATGTATCTTCTGCAAATATTCTTCATTTTTGATGTCAAGTTTTTTCATCTTCTGCAATGCTTGAGCCCTTTTTTCTTCTATTTCAGTTTTTTTTTTTTTTTCATTTCCTTCTCAGCAAGGTGTTGGTTAAATGTCTCCAATATATTGTTAAATTTGTGAACTTCAGTTTCAATAGCTGGACTTTTTTGAAGTAATTCTTTTGCAGATTTCCTACCCGTATGCCTTTTACCCCTTGCAGAGACACTACCCTCACAAATTGGATTATTGCCAACAGTTGGATTGTTATCGACACTTGGACAACTATCGTCTTCAAGAGAAATGCAGTTATCCATAGGGGAATCGGGAATTGAATCGGTAAATGGTGTATGTATCCTTGATTTGACTGTGTTCGTAGGAGCTACATCTTGCCACTTGATATTGTTTTGCAATACTTGCCAACAATGTTCAAAAGCAAAATGTTTTTTTTTTTTTCGTCTTGGTGGTATAAAAGTTTTGCTTGAAACATCTGTATAGATATTAATTAATCAGTTAATTTTTATACGATACAAAATGAAAAACTAACATAATAAATTAATATGAAATTTTACTATATTAACTTGAGATATCCCACTTGAGTGAAGATTTTCGACTTGCACTAAATACGCACGAAATTTGTTGGAACATTTCATAATTATACCCTATCGAGATTGGAAAGACACTTGTGTTCTTGACTGATCATTCTGAAGCAAACAATAATTTTCATCAATTCTCCCCTAAAAGTGAGCATACGATTGCAAATTGCCAACAATTGGGTCTTCAAAAATGTGACACCAAGATTTACAAATTGCCACATCTTCATCAATGGTGAATGATTTTCCTCTCTTTATTTTTGATGAACCTTCCATAGTGATTGTATAAAAATAATAAAAAGAAAAAAACAATTTCAGAGGTTTGCTGTGAAATGAAATGGAGATAAAGAGAAGAGAAAAGAAAATGTAATTTGAAATGTTTGCTGTGAAATGAAATTGAGATTGAGGGTTTCTATTTATAGAAACACAAAATATGACCGTTTGAAAATAATAGCCGTTGAGACCAAAGAATAAAAATAAAACTACGACTATTAATTAGCTATTGTTCTATACTTTTTTTATATTTAAATTTCTTTATTTTATAGAAAAAAAGAGCACGATGACTCTTTTGCATTTCCAAGACACCATCGCCACTATCCACCTACCCACAATCCAACGGTTGAGATCAAGCATCTAGAATCATCCCCTTCATGCATTCCAAGACAACATCTTTCGCTCTTGCATCCAAACTAGTCGAAAGGGAGCTTCTCTCTCTCTCTCTCTCTCTCTCTCTCTCTGTGGTGTTCCATCTTCATCCATAGAAGAGGCAACTCGCAACTCCCTTTCTCTTTAGGGTCGAGACTAGATCGCTTACTAGGGTTGTTCAAGATCGACAAGCCATACTTCAAGACCTTGTCAGAGTGTTGAAGCTTGAGCTTTTGAATGAGACAAAGGTACTCCCAAGCCCCTCATCCTCCATTGTTCACCTGATTCTCCAACTTGTTCACTTGTGCTTCTTCTGTTTTGCTCACTATTTTTACCAATCCCTTCAAAGATATATCATCTCTCTCTCTTTTCTCACTGATTTCCATCACCACCACTAGCACCGATCACCCATCGCCGATCGTGAAGTTCGATGGAACACTAGTGTTTGGAACATCACTATTTGGGTTTGATGGAACACCATCGATTGCGAAGTTCGATGGAACAAGCCCTAGAGGTCGATGGAGGTTGAGATGAAGAACAAGTTAATCAATCATGCTGGAATCCAGGTATTTATTTTCTCAATTCGTTTAAAAAATTTATATGAATTTGTGAAATTTGGGTTGATTTGTTCTTGACTAAAATTTGGGTTTGATTTGTTCTAAATTGATTTTGAAATTTGGGAAATTTGTGATTTCTTCTTGATTGAAATTTGTAAAATTTGTGAAACTAGTTTTTGAATGATCATTCTGAAATTGCAGATAGATTTTGTGTTTGGAAATTCTGTTTTTTTCTCAATTCTGGTGAACTGTGCAAAAATAAACGAATGGTGAGCATTCTGTGATAAAGGAATTCTATTTTTTAACAAAAATGTTGAAAAAATTAATTTTTTTTATAAAGATTTTGAGAGGTTTTCTTGGTGAATTCATTTTGTTTCTTCGACTGATTTGGAGCCAAAATCTGTTGATCTTTAATGAGGTGGCCAGTTTGGTACCTACTGTTCTTCCTGTCAAATTTGACAACAAAAATGACATCTACTAGATTTGGCAAGAAGAATAGCAGGCCATTGGAGACCCCTTTTTGGTCACTCTTGCTAAATTATAATTTTGGCGACTCCTTTGGCAGCTCCATTAGAGATGCTCTTAACTGTTATTCTACTTAGTAATAGTTGCTACCGATTTTTATTCAATTTATTTTGGTGTGCAAACGACCTATCAATTTTTGGTGCCGTTGTTGGGGACTTCTAGTAAGTTATTTAATTTAGAGATTTTAATTATTATTATTTTTGTTATTAACTTCTTTTTGTGTGTGTGTGTGTGTGGGTGTGCATGCGCGCAGATTGTCTTATACAGTTGAATTAAAAAAAATTAAAAATTAAAAATTGATACTGTGACACAGAGGAAATACCCATACTGAACATATACCTTGTGGACTAATTACCTGTGCTGGACAAATAATAATTGTCTTCTACAGTAGTCCAAATATTATTTGTCCAGCACAGGTAATTAGTCCACAAGTTATATGTCTAGCATGGGTATTTCCTTTGTGTCATGGTATCAATTTTTATATATTTTTTTAATTTTTGTTTTTTTTTAATTCACTTGCGTAAGACAATTTGCACAAAAAGAAACATTAGTGAAAAAAAAAAAAAAAAATTGAAATCTCTAAATTAAATAACTTACTAGAAGTTCCCAGCAACGGTGCCAAAAATTGGTAGGTTGTTTGTACACCAAAATAAACTGAATAAAAATCGGTAGCAACTATTACTATGTAGAATAGCGGTTGAGAGCGGGTGTTGCACAACAGAGACTAGGACAAGTTATTTTTAATTTAAAGATCTTTGCCTTGAAAATAGAAGGTGAGAAAAAGAAAAACCTTAAAGTTTAGAATCTACTAATAACCTTGTAATTGGGGGTTGTTGTATTTAGATTGTAGAAAATCATTGAGTTGGGTACTACGATGTATCTTGGTCGAGATACATTACTTAAAAATGTTTGTTTTTTAAAATCAGAAAGTCACAAATCATCTTTTCTTAGCACGGACTGTCATCACTAAACTATGGTTGATGCACGATTTGTCTTACTATGTATGACTCGTTTAACAATTTTAAAACTTAGACAGTGAAAACAATTGTATAACATATATTCACCACCAAATGAATGCATAATTTGATAAAACTTTATTTGTATATAAATCTGAAGTTATACAACAGTACCCAAATCAATTAAAACTCTACAAAATTAAATACAAATTATCCCAATCACTTGATCAGAGTTCATCTTAACTCTAAAATAAGGAAGTTAGTTCCTCATACCCATATAACTACTGCTCTAAAAAAGAACACTTTGCAAACTTCCACTATTTATATCTATCTTTCTCGCCCTTCTCTTTGACCTTTCTGAACTCGCCTCCAGCTTTTCTTCCCCCTCCCCCCTTTCTTGCTTGGCCGAACTTGGCCTTTTCTAGACCTGCAATCAAAGAAAATAAATAAGTAAATAATAATATAAAATAATATATATGGGTAAATTATATTGATACCTAGGTTTGGATTTAATACATATCACCTTGACATTTGAAAAATTAACATTCATACCCCTGTAGCTAATAGTCTTATTTCGCAATCACTGCTTATAATAAGATAACAACTCCTAGTAAAAAAATAGAAAAAAATTACATTGAAAAAAAAGAAAGAAAAGTAAAGTAAAGCAAAGCAAAGGAAAGAAAAAAAGAAAAAGAAAAAATAAAGCAAAGCAAGAAAAGAGAGAGTGTATGAATTCAATATCTTTTTGATACTAACTTTAATTCCGTCTAAATAATTACAATGACAAAGGATTAATGTAATTTCCCAAACGCCAAGGGATGATATTTATTAAATCTAAACCTCAGGGTGTAAGTGTAATTTACTCTCTCTCTCTCTATCTATATATTATATATTATAAATAGATAATAAATATGATAATGATGATGATGATAGTTGGGTCGGTGAATTTGGTTAGTGGATTTCTCCAGCATTCTATCTTCTTCTTTCTTCTTCTTTCTTTTCCTTTCTTTTCGTATTTTTCTTTTGAATGGCAGACTTTCAACAACTCTATCGTTTTCTTTTTATTTTATTTTCTTTTCATTTTCATTTTCTTTCTTTTTATTATTATATTATGTAACTGATCCCATTCAATGAGATTTAAAGCTTGGTTTAGTTTGGTTTGGTTTATTATTATATTATGTATAAATGATGATATTAGATGTTGGATAATAGATATGATGATAATGGTAGGATGGATTCTACACCTCCACCGAGAGATTTTTATTTTTATTTTTATGTTTTATTATATTATTATATTATATAATATTAAAATATATTATTTATAACAATTTATGTACAAATCAAAAATATGTACAAACATATAAAATACACAAAAGTAAAATAATATAAATTAATAGACTAATAAAATATATTTTAACTGGCCAAATGTGTAACATTTGGGTTCAGATCAAAACCTTTAGATAGAGGATACAAAACTTTGTTTGGTTGAATTTTCAAACTCATTTTTCTATACATACTCTACAACTCGATTTTAAATATCCCTAATATTGTTTTACATAGCTAAAATTATGAAAACTCTAGAACAATTCCGAGTGATAAATTTGGTAATAATCTGGAGTTAGTTTTTTAAAAAGCTCTCAAAAGCTTGCATATCTTTGGGTAATCGGAGTTGCTCGAGAATGGAGATCAATATATAAAGCTTCTTGGTGTTTTGAAGATCAAAAAGGTTGACTGGGTTAGACTATGCTCATGGAGCTTACATAAGTCAACAAAGATAAGTGTTACCTAGGTAGGCAACTCAGAGAGGAGTGAATTGGATTAATAAAATAAATGCATAAATTTAAATTTGATAAATCAAGTAAATAAATTTCTGCAAGCAATCAATAGTAATGAAAACAAAAGAGAAAGGAAAGAGAGCTTAAACACAAGGATTTATAGTGGTTCGACATACCGGGTCTACGTCCACTCCTCAAGGTTCCTCCTCGAGAATTTCTTCACTACGAATGCCCTACAGGACTTACTTTATCTGTTGAAGACCTTTCAATTAAATGCCTCACTTTACAAGTTTTCACTCAAAATAAAAGGAATAAAAAAAGAGGTACAACAGTACTCTTTTACAAGATTTCTCTCCAAAAGATGTATATGAAAGTGTAAGAGCAGAGGGAATGTGAGATACACTCAGAATAAACTCAGATGTGAAAGTGAAAGTAGAAGCGTAATCTGCAGCAAAGATTGATTAGGAATAATGCTTGAATGCTCATAGTTCTTCAGCGTTCAGATCTTGAGAGGTACTTGCGTTTATAGACTTCAATATCTTCTAACCGTTGGAGGAGAACATGGGTGATGTTTTCTAGTCATTGGAGCAGAGCATGTGTGTGTATAGGCTATCATCAAGCCTTTGGAGGTGGAGCCTCCTCAAAAGATGTGATGCCCATGCTTATAATTCAAATCTTGGTAGGTGGAGATAAGATATGTCTCTATGCTTTTTACTTTTTCAGATTTGGTAATGTTGTGGATAGGATATTCTTCCTCCACTGAGTCAAAAGTTGCTGCTTATAACTCTTTTTAAATAGAATAAGACTTGTCTCCTTAGAGATGTCAGAAAAGTCTGCTCATAGATCATAAATGACGGCTAGATTTTGAAATCTAGATTTAAGGGTACCGACCCCTGTAATTTTGGTGTCGACCCTTTTCTTTGTTTTCTTTTCTACCTTGACTGCCATAAGTTCTTGGTGTCGGCCCTCACTTAAATGGGTGTCAACCCTCTGCGTGCTGAAAGGCTTAAATCTGGCCACTATCTTTTAGTATCGACCCTATCTTGTCTTGGTGTCGACCCTTTGCTGCTAAACAACCTAAGCTCTGTTCACTGTCTTTTGGTGTCGACTTTGTCATGTTTTGGTGTGACTAATCTAAGCTTTGTTCACTGTTTTTTGGTGTCAACTCTGTCATATCTCGGTGTCGACCTTTTATTGCTGCAAAGCCTAAACTTTGTTCACTGTCTTTTGGTGTCAACCCTGTCATATCTTGGTGTCGACCATTTAACCTGTTTTTAAGCAAGAATAACATTGTGCAAAGGCATACTAATTCTATTGCTTTGAGGTGCCAATATAATAATTATGCATACATTCTTTAGAATCATTGAAGAGCAAAGTCATGGAAATATTTTGAAAACTTTGAATAATTGAATAAGCTCAAGATATTTGTCAATAATCAAAATCAATAAAATTGAAATGTAAATAACCTTGGGGCTAACAATCTCTCACTTTTTGATGATGACAAATATAAGTGAAGTTTTCAAAACATGACTTTCAAGATAAAGGTTTAAGAAATAACTTTCAAGAAGTTTTTGAAATAATGGATTAAAAACAAGATCAAAAAACTACCCTTTAAAAATGGGCTTCATGGCCAAAACATTTTTATTTTAAAACTCAATGAGAAATCTCCCAAAAATATAATCCAAGAAGATTTTCGCACAAATGGAACGACTTGTTGATTAATTCAGATAATATATGACAAGCTCTCCCTGTCAATATGTAGTAGATCTTTTGCAAATTAGAGCTAATCAAAAATCAATTTCATTGAATGAAATCACAAGCTATTCTTCCATCAAAACAATTTCCTCACTCAAGCACAAACAATGTATATCAATCACTGTGTGTTAATGGTAGTGTATAATAAATTGATAACACATATTTCATAACGTTAAAGACTATCCATTCAAGACTATATCACAATAAAAATTGTACCGGAAATTGTTTGGTTTTACCATGTGCAAAAAGGAATTGTTTGTTCTACCACGTGCAAAAAGATATAAGTTCACATACATGTGCAAGAAGATAAAATCTATCCAAGTGAGAACATAAAAACTACAATTCTTCTCCCCCTTTGTCATCAACAAAAAAAGGGACAAAGAGAGAAGAAAAGAGGACTAGCGAAAAGGAGGAGGATCTTGAGGCAATGTGGAGTTGATTCATGCCAACCTTGCACAAACCAGAGCATGAATTTACGAATTTGTTCACCAAGATCGTCATCCATTCGCTACTGAAAAAGTTGATGAAATTCCTCGTTGGAATGCTTGAGGCCAAAAACAACTATCACAATGTTCTTAACACTTGACTTGGCAGCTTCAATTGCTTGAGATTGCTGTACCCTCATCTTATCGATTTCTTATTGCATGTCCGTTTGGCGAGGGATAATTTTTTGAACCATGAAAGCCAATTGATCAACCTTTTGTGCCAGATCAGATGAAGATAAAACAGAAGCAGACTGAGAAGATGATGGAATATCTAACACTGGTATAGATTGGCAATTAAGATTAAGATTATTAAGCTTAGAGTTAAGTTCAACAATCCCTACCAGCAGTGGTCCTTGAACCAAGGAGTCTAAATGATCAATTTTGTGGAAAAGAGAGGAAATCATGAGGTGAAACAAAAGAGAAGGACCAGGGGTGGAGAGTGTCTTAGAGAAAGAACTTGGAACGTTAGGATCAATGGAGAGAGATGGATCAGGAGTAGGTGGAGTAGTGACATGTTTTTAGTTTTGGTCCAAACATTGTCAATTAAAGAATAACCTATGTGGCTAAGAGTTTCTGGGCCATAACAAGCAGTCTCTAGGGATTTTGTCTTCACCTTTGAGGTTAATTTTGAAGTGTTTAAAGATCTTGGTGAAAATCATTCCATAGGATAGGGCTTGGTTGTTTCTTTTATGGGCATCAATAATAACTTGACAAACCAAATTCCCAAAACCTGTAAGGTATCCAGTGGAAATGGCCTAAAGAAGATAAGTGTGGCCATAGGTGACTGCATCAAATTGACCAGATCGGGGAAGGATGTTATGGTTTATAATGTGATGCAACAGTCTCAAGAGATAGGTCTTTGCCCAGAATGGTAATGTGTTTATCTAAGGCTGGGTTATTGGTCAGAAATTGAAGACCTAGAAGATGAGAGTAGTTAAGAGGACTTTTACTTAAGGATGGAGAGACACGATGACCATCATTGGATATTTTCAAAATGGAGTTAACAATGGAGGGTTTAAGAGTGAAGGAAACTCCCCTTACAAAGCACTCCAAAGTGCTACGAGCAGATTCCTCATTATAGGATAGATTAGCAAAGAATTCCTTAATAAGTGTAGGATAAACATCACAATCAAGTTTTAGCAATGAGGACCATTTTTTATTATCAAACCACTGTGTAATAGGAAAACTATGTTCTTTGAAGTAATTAATTTGGCTAGATAATACCTTTCTCGAGTTGAAATCTTTGTTGAATGAGGCCTTGCATTCACTATCTTTGAAGTGTTACAAAGCAGGGTTTGGAGGCGTGGAGGCGACGGTGGTGGAAGTGGAATGCCGAGCATGTTTCCTCGATGGAATTGAAAGAGAGGCTTGTAACTCCATGGAGAAAGGTCAAAAGAGGTCGGAAATGATGGAGATGAAGATAGGAAGAGGAATCGCCAGATGAATCGTCGGAGAAAAAGAAAGGGCTAGGGCTAGGAATTTGAGAGGTGTCGCAAGAAATAAGAAAGGAGGTCGCTGGGTATATATACACTTAAGGAGGTGCCGATACTCAAAAGAGTGGTGTTGATCCTTTAATTTGAAGAGAGTGCGAAGTTTAGCCATAGCCAAGGTAGGTGTCGACCCTCGTGAAGAGAGGTGTCGACCCTAAAAAATAGTGAACCAAAAATAACCTGGTGTCGACACTCGCGAAGAGAGGTGTCGACCCTTATAAATAAAAACACAATAGGGGTTCACGTGGTGTTGACCCTATAGAGCAAGTGGTTGACCCTCAAGGGTCTAGATAGACTATAAGAAGTGTTTTTCATGAGAAATTTCACAAGAAAACATACAAATATAAATTAAACCATCACATAGAAATATTCATCATGCCAAACTCAGTTCAAATAAAGTAAAATTGTTCCTCATTGAGAGGCTTGGTAAAAATATCTGCCAATTGATGGTTTGTAGGCACAAATTCTAGTTCAATGTCACGTTTAAGTACATGATGTCTTAGAAAATGATGCCTTATTTTAATGTGTTTAGTGCATGAGTGCTGAATAAGATTTTTTGAAAGATTAATGGCAGTAATGTTGTCGCGTTTTTTAGGAATGTGATCAAAGTGAAATCCAAAATCGAGAAGTTGTTTTTTATCCAAAGCATTTGTACACAACTAGTGGCGGCAATGTATTTCGCTTTAGCGGTTGACAAATCTACTGAATCTTGTTTTTTTACAAAACCATGATGTGAGTGAGTTTCCAAGAAAATGACAAGTGCCGCTAATGCTTTTTTGGTCAAGTCTACATCCTACAAAGTCGGCATCTGAGTAACCATAAAGATCAAAGGCATTACTTTTAGGGTATCATAAACCCAAATTTGGAGTGCTAGCTAGATATCTGAAAATACGTTTTACTGCGGTGACGTGTGATTCTTTTGGAGGAGATTGAAAACGTGCACACATACAAACACTAAACATTATGTGGGGTCTACTAGAAGTTAGATAAAGTATGGAACCAATTATACCTCGATATTTCTTTTCATCTACCGGTTTACCTTACTCATCTTTGCCAATTTTAATTGATGTGCTCATTGGAGTTACTGCTTGCTTTGATAAATCAATTTCAAACCTTTTGAGGAGATCCTTAATATATTTGGTTTGACTTAGATGGATTCCATCTTGGGTTTTTTTTATTTGCAATCCGAAGAAGCAAGTTAACACCCTCATCATACTCATTTCAAATTCGCCTTGGATATCCGTAGCAAATTCCTTGCACAAACCTCATTAGTAGCACCAAATATGATATCATCAACATAAATTTGAACAATGAGAATGTCTTGCTTTTTGGTTTTTATAAAGAGAATGATATTATTTTGCGTGAGAAAAACCTTTATCAAGAAGAAAATTACTTAATCATTCATACCACGCTCTAGGTGCTTGTTTTAAACCATATAGAGCTTTTGAAAGTTTAAAAACATGGTCTAGGTATTTGTGATTTTCAAAACCAGGAGGTTGTTCAATATAAACTTCATCCGAAATGTACCTATCAAGAAAACCACTTTTCATATCCATTTGATAAAGTTTAAAATCTTTAAAACATGCAAATGCAAGCAACATGCGGATGGCTTCTAGATGAGCAACGTGTGCAAAAGTCTCATCAAAATCAATGCCTTCTTCTTGGTTATAACCTTGTGTAACATCGCCCGGCTGGTACCCGTGCTCGTTAAACAGTTCAGACTCTTGATTTCTTCGATCTAGTGTCACAAGTGCAATATGAAACATAGATGAGAGTCCAAATTTGTCAACTTTTATAGAAAATCCATTTTATTGCAAAACTTTTGCTAGAAATGGACTGCATCACCAGATCTTAGAGTCGCCACTTAATATTTTGGGAAGTTAGGAAACCCGTGATTCGTGCCAAGGCCATTGTTCATCGTAACCAAAGATGTCTCAGTTTGAAACCTTAAGTATGAGAAGGGAGGTCTTTAATTGAGCATTCCTGCTCACCTGATAAAAAATCAGCCTCTACTAAACCATGATATGAGTTTTATTTATTTTATATGTTCATATTTTGATTATTTAATAAATCCTAAAAATTACTATGCGAAGCATACAAGTATAGACTATGCCGTTTATTTTGGAACAATTTGATTTTATGTGTTTTGAAAAAGTTTTGAAGATATACAACTCAAAGAAATTGAGTGTACAAACATGAAAATCAACATCATTTAAAATTAAGCAACACAACCTCCATCCACCGGCATTCATACAGTTATATCAAGTAAACAAGTAGCCACATGATAGGATGCTAAACATAGTAAGAAAAATACACACAAATGGGATGCTAAAATATAAAAATTTACATATTTACTGACGTCCTGCGAATAACTACAAAACAAAGTTATCGAAATATGTATGATCATATATACAAAATCCTAATGCAATTCACTTATGAGATGCAACTAAAAATTCGGCTTCTAATAAATAGCATGTAAATCATCTCAAGAACATAAGGTAGCATACATAATCACATAGCAATTGATCAAATCCACAAATGCAAACTTAGCCGAATCAAGATGCATGAAACATAGATGCAAAGCATGGATATGATTAAAGAACAAAATATGATACATATGTACAAGTAAGGAAAGCAAGCAAAAGAACGGGACAGAAAATTATTACAACACTTTGAATAAATAATTACAAACCAAATGAGAGAAAGAGGAAGAAAATATTACAAAAAAATAAAAAAAAAACCTCACAAACACTCAAATGAAAAAAAATAGAAGATGTAGGTCTTGAGAATCGCCGTAAACTAGTATGCTCAACGCCGGAAGACTAATTTGTTTCGTCCATCGGAAGTTTGTAGGCCTAGCAAAACTTGTTTTGTTGCAACACTGAAAAAGAACAAACAAGGAATATGTAGATGGCTCAACTAACCACTTCTGGTTAGATTATAACAAAACTAATATGAAACTAAAGCAAGAAAATGAATTTGAGATAGAAAATGCAAGAAAATAAAGTAATTGAAAATTCACATTCCAAAGAAAGATTGAACTTCTTGATTTTCAAACTTTCTCTCGATCACCTTCAAGGTTATGAATTATGTTCTCAAGCCTCAATTCAAGAGCTTGGAATTTGAGCTAGAATGATTGTTTCAGACAAGTGTAGGAATGATCGCCCAGTTCTTAAACTTGGTAAGGAGTACTCTCTCTTTTATTAAAGCTTTAAGACTTGGTTCTTGAGTGGGTTTTGAAAGGAAAGATGAGATGTATAAAGGCTAGATAACTTCATTATTTTGGCAAGACAACTCTCTTGTTTTCAAAGCTTTCTTTTCTTTCTTAAACTCTAATTCAAACTCATCATTCTCTCTATACATCTTCTCTAAAAAAAAACTCTTCTTTGTCCTCTTTCTCTAAACAATCTGATGTGTTTATAGGCAATGTAAGTGGAGCAATGGTGGAAGACAAAATGGAGGAGTAATGGGGAATTAGGGAAGAAAATGGAGCTAATGGAGCACCAATTGAGCTAATGTGAGACAAAAATGAAGCATTATCCTCAATGGCTCAAGCACTAGTCAAAAGAGGATGAGTAGGCATGCATTTGGTGCCAAAATGGGTTAGAAATGGCGTCATGGAGTGCCCCATAAAAAATAAAAAAAATAAAAAAAACGAGTTCATTGTGAACAGGTTATGACCACGGACCAACAAGTCATGGCCGCAAAGGCTTAACTGTGCTCGCAATGGTCAAGTGGTCAACCTACTGATTGAACAACCAGAGGAAAGTTTGCCCGCTCTGTTTCACTCCAGTTTAGTCCAGCTTCGCTCCTGGTGTCTAATGGGGTTTAAACACTTGGCCAAAATAGGCTAAGGGTTTGGGAATAAAGTTTAAATTTCATCTTTCTTACTGAGGATTGTGTGAAAAACACATTTTGATTTTCATTATTGGATAATCAAAAGAAAGCGCCCAAGTCTTAGGGCTGGTCAAAATGGGGTGTCTACACCTTGGGCTACCAATCTAGCTTTGTTTCGAGTAACAACACTGGATTCATCCATTTTGTTTCGGAAAACCCATTTTGTTCCAATAACAAAATGATTCTTAGGTCGAGGATTTAAATACCAAACTTCATTTCTTTCAAATTGATTTAATTTTTCTTGCATAGCGAAAATCCAGTTTTCATCATGTTCGGCTTCAAAAAATTTTTTTGGCTCAATTTGAGAAACAAAAGCTAAGTTACCACAAACATTATGAATAGATGAGCAAGTTCTTACATCTTATGTTGCATCACCTATGATGAGATCCTTGGGATGTCCATGAGCGTATTTCTATTCTTTAGGTAGATCATTCTCCTTTTCTGGACGAGCGTACTCTTTTTGAAGATCTGCTATAGAGACTTCATCATTCAGTTCCAAAGAATGATTTTCATCATTTTTTGATATGTAGATGCTTTCCATTCTTGGATTAGATTCTGTAATATCTTCACTTACAACATTCTATACTATCTATGCCGATTATCTTTCCTTTGCTATTATCTCCGAAGGTTACATAACCTCCTTCTTTAGGTTGAAGGGATGAGAACATTGCTTTATCTCCAGTCATGTGCCTTGAACTCACACTATTGAGATACCATCTGTTGTTGCTGGATTTTGTCCTCAAGCACACCTGTAGAATTCAAATGTGTTGGCTTTTTAGTACCCATTCTTTCTTGGGTCCATGAGAGTTAGAGTTTGAAGTGTTTTTAGGAACCCACTTCTTTTTCTTTCTAATAAAAGAATTTTTCTTAGCAGGACATGAAGGAGAGATATGACATTTTCTTCCACAGAAATGACATGTGATATATGAATGACTTGATGATGTATGAACAAAAACATTTTTGGGATTCTTCACTTTTGAAAATGGTTTGTATCCAATCCCAACTCTTCCAAAAGTTTGATTCTGGCTTAGGAATTTTGTCTAAGGTACCTATACCTTGAGTAAATTTTGAAAGGATGCTTTTCAAGTTTTTTTATGTTTTCTCTTAAAAGAATTTTCTCATTTTTTTAAAGACTCATTTTTTCCTTGCAAGTATCTAACATTTTTTTTCAGAAATTGAAGACCCTTTTAGAGTTAAAATCTCATTTTTCTCTTTCATTTTCTAGGCTTCATTTTCTAAAACATTGATCTTGGAAGTCAAGGCGTAATGCCCCGAAAATATAACAATAAAACCATCTCACAATATTAATTAACTAATAACGTGTGCCGAAGTAATTATCTTTCATTCATATGATCCTAATGTATGAAAAGTAACACATGCAGTTATACATTCATAAGCCTTAACCTTGAATCTATAGCATATGCCACGAGTTACTGGCATGAAATAAAAGTGCAACAGATATATAAATGCCCTAATGGCTACAACTTTCTAAGACGATACTTGGTTGCACCAAAAGTGAGTTTAAACTCAATACAAATAAAGCCCTAGGTTTTGTACAAAATAAATACAAAAAAAAAAAAAAAAATCTCTCGGCTCCAAGTCCTCCCAAGCTACGACCTTGGCAGAGGCATGTCATCAGTACCTGAAAATGATTTTCTATATAGGGTGAGCCAAAGCCCAATAGAGATACTCTAACACATTGTATAGATCTTAACAAAGTTATAAGGTAAATGCATATGCAATGCTCGTGCCAAATATTTTATATCTCTTTCCAAAATCATGCAATGCCAACTTTATATCACAATTCATAAAAACATTCCTTTACAATAGAAAACATGGCAATAGATACAATACTGGGAATCTCTAGGTACGTGTTTGGAAGTAGTGGTAGAAGTGTAACAACCCCGACCTATGATTAGCTGATTAACATTGATTAATTATGCCTAATGAGTAAGTAGGATAAAATTCTGAATTAATTGCATGTGTGTTACATTATTTGTGTTTCTATCTGTTTATTATAGGAATATTTGTTTGAGATTTTGTTATATTTTGCAAATTGAAAGCCTTATCGGTATCTGATCACGAAATTGACTTGGTATATGTGTTATGTGGAATTTATAAAATTTTATGGTAGGTTTAATTAAAATTCGATTCGGAACGATTAAATTAGAATAAATAATGTCCATGTGATTAACCTAAGTCAAGTTTAATTAAGCCTCTTTAATTGAGCCTATATAAGGCTACTTTGACTTCCTTAGTTTATTTTACACCCTCATTTCATACACCTAAGCTCAAAAAAAGGTGAGAGAAAGAGAGAATTAGAGGGTGAGAGTTGATTTCAAGAAGGAAAATGAGGAATTGCTAGGCAATTAAGGGGCAATTGGAGAATTGAGCGAGGACTCACCAAGAATTCAAAGAATTAAGGACTTTAGGTAAGACTTACATTCCTTAAACTTTGATTTGACTCACTCTTACAAGAATTCAAGAGAATTTAGTTGAATTATGCAAGAATTGAACTAGTGAGGTAAGAAAGGAGGAACACATCATGCATGCATGCACATTTTCTTCCATTTTGAGCTTAATTGCTAATATTTCTCACATGCATGCACCAAGCCTACCATATTTTTGAGAATTTATTATGTTTTCCATCAATTTTCCTACTTTGATCATGATTTAGAAGTTTTGAACTCACTCCATTGCATATATGATATGTTTTCAAAGTTTTTAGTTGACTTTTGAGCAATGGGCGAGCTTTTGGGCCTTGATTTCATGAAATGATCTTTAATTCTCCATGTTTTTCAAGTTTAGACATGTTTTCTCAAGTTTTGGAGCCCAAAGGTTGAGTTTGAAGGCATTGAATTCGAGTTTTGGACTTGGAAGTGCAATCTGAAAATTCTAGAATTTGCACCTTCCGCTCGAACGACAGATTCTACGCTCAAGCGACCATTCTGTGATCTTGCATTTCCGCTCGAGCGACCAAAAGTTGGCTCGAGTGTGACATGCAAGCTCCCAGAAGTTCACATATTTTGTAGACCGCTCGAGCGACAAGAGTTGCGCTCGAGCGAGGACCTGAGTCTCACACTCGAGCGATCATTGAAGGACCATCGAACGGGAAAATCAAGCAACTAGTAATTTTGCAGAAGTTTATAGACCGCTTGACCGACAGAAGTTAAGCTGGAATGACCACTCATATTTTGCATGTCCGCTCGAGCGGGACCCTTATTTTCAACAAGTTTTCTTAAGTGTTTCCAAGTGCATTTTAGCATCCTCATTGCATCCTAGGCATTCTTAGGCCAAGATTAAGACATAATAATGAGGATAAAAAGTAGAAACACACCAAAATAAGTAAGAACTAAGTTAATGATTTTGGGTATGTAATTCAGTACGTATTCATTCTGTATCTGTGTAGGTCACGCACCACAAGATATCTGATTTGCCTACTCCGTTTGTTTGTTTTGGAGTCAACTGTGAGTAATAACTTAGTAAACTAAGTTCAACTTTAGTTATTTTCTGTATGATGAAATAAGATATGTTCTATGAAATGTTATGTTCTGTACAATGAATGATTGTCCAATTTTTGACAAGTATTCGGGGCTCAAGTAAGTTATCTGTTCCCGGTTCGGAGGTTCCTCTATGGAAGCCGGAGGTTCCTTTATGGAACTGACAAGTTATCTGTACCCGGTCTGGAGATTCCTTTATGGAACTGACAAGTATGATCTTCGATACTCTGTATGTGATTTGTTAGCGCTAACAGATGTAAGATTAAAGTATGAATTCTGATTTCTATTAATGATTTGAACAAGAATATGAATATAAATTTGTTTCTGTGAATTGATTTAGTTATAAGACATCATTCATTTACTCCTTTACTCTGTTATTATTCACTAGACTTTTAGTCACTGTTTATATTATGTATATAGGTGAGTAGGCGCGTGACCAGGCCTAAGCTACTGCCTGGCGAGTTTTTGGGTCAGCCAGTCACCATGCCTCCTGAGGAGGTTCCTTTTGAGAAGTCAAGTTTTGTGATCCTGTTGAAGATGTTCTTTTGTTTTGTTTCTTTGTTTGTTTGTTTGTTTGTTTTTTTTTTTTTTTTTGGTACGGTTTGTCTACCTATACATTAGGTGAAGTCCCTTATGATACTATGTGTATGGAAGTTTGACATCATATAAGTTAAAAATTATCTGTCTCATGTATGTCTGCACAGCTAAATGGAATACGAATATTTTGCATTATTGCTTCCGCAACCCCTAAATATATGTTATTATGTTCAGAGGCCTTTGGTAATCCAAGGATTACTACCCGGTTACGATGCTAAACCTATAGGAGCGGGTTTGGGTTGTGACAACAAGCACTACCAATTGCCATTTTTACCAATACTAATCGGAAGGTTCGGCACCTAATTGCACGGGTTTCTGGACATTCACCAAGGACACACAGTATAGCGATTCTTGGTTTCATACTGTTGAATATGTCTTGCTTATCTTCTTTTCCCTTAAACTTGGCTTTGTGATTGTTGTGGTTGTGTTTAGAACAAGTTGGTTGTTTGTTTTCCCAATTCTTGTTGCCCAGAATTTTGCTCTTCCGCTCGAGCGAGCTTTGCAAACTCTCAGTACTTTTGCAGGTCTGTAAAACTATTGGGAGAGTGTATTCTACGCTCGAGCGGTGCGAATGTGTGCTCTAGCGGCCATTCTTGCGCTCGAGCGATGTTCTTCCGTCTGCAAAACTACTGGATGTGTGTATTTTACACTTGAGCGGTCATTTCTTGCACTCGAATGGAACAACTTATTGTGTCTGACGCTCGAGCATCAACTCTTGCGCTCGAGCGGACTATGTGTATATCAATTCGCAGCAGCACGTTTGTACATCACTTTTTCAAATCTTTTTTCACCAAAACCATAGATCTAGAGCTTCTCTTTCTAAAACTCACACTCTCTCTACTTTTTCACCTAGATTGAGTGGCTTCTATACCCTACTCTCTTTGTTAAAAAGGTAGAGCATCTCAAGAGCTCTATTTTGATTCGAGTAGAAGTTGGTTTCGGCGTCCTTGAAGTTCTTCCATTGTTGCTTTGGCTATCTAAGCTTAAGGTAGGGACTTTCTACACTCTTCTATGAGTTTTAACTTAGTTATTCGTTGATATGTAAGAAATATTGGAACTTGAGGTGATTTTGAACAAACCTAGGATTTGGGGTTTAAATTCAAAAGAGGGGTTTTCAAAAGAATGTCTTAGGAATGGTCATGAGAATGAATATGAACTTGTGTTGCTTTAAAATAGATGATTTGGTGGTTGGGGTTAGCTTTGGAAAGAAAAAGGGATTTTTGCCCTAAAATGTCTTGAATAATTATTTTGTATAAATAATGAAATTGACATTGGGAATATGAAATTGGATGAATGTTTATGTAAATGGTGGAATTAGATATGTATTATCTCGTACTTATGGAAAATTTGGATAATTTATCTGTTGTGAAGATTGTATATCTGTTTTGGGCTATCGATGAAGGATAGTCATGATTGTTGTAGCAATTGCATGAGGATTAGGTGAATTGAAACTAATCTTTTAATCATTATCATTGAATATGATTATGATGTGTATACATTGTATATATATGATATATGGGAGGAGAAAGGGGATGTACTCCATATTTGGGAGGAGAAAGGGGATGGACTCCATTAATTTAAGTTGGCCTGTGTGTCTAGGGTGAAAGTCCCGAAAATCGCGCGTATACATGGTTGCCAATTCCCGCAGACGAAATTTCTGTAAAATGGCAAGTGAATGTATTTTTATGATAATTATGTTAGTTGGAGACCTGTGAGGTGTATCCTCTGTTTGATCGATTGAATGAACTGGGTATATCTAATGAACCGGGATAGAATGAATTGGGATATAAGTTTGGTATAACATAGTTTTGGAAAAGAGTTGTAAAGGATTTTGTCACTGGACATTGAACACGTGCATATTACTTATATCTTTGTTAAGATTTATATATTATGATAGATTGTCTCTACTAGGCTTTGGCTCACCCTACTTGGGAAACCATTTTCACGTACTAGTGACATGCCTCTGCCAAGGACTTAGCTTAGGAGGATTATGGCGCTGAGAGCTCACTTTTTGTTTATTTTTGCATTTACTTGAGTTTTATTTGTATTGAGCTTCTGACACGTTTTGTTGTAACCAAACATAGTCTTGGAAAGTTGTAAGCCCGTAGGGCATTTATTTCGTTAATCATTTAGTTTAGTGTCACATGCTATAGATTCAGGGTAAAGCTTATAAATGTGTAATGCATGTGTCCCTTTTGTAAATTGACTCTGATTAATGAAAGCCTAATACTCTATTTATGTCATTTTGTATTAGTCTTTACTGTTGAATTGTTGTATTGTTTTCGGGGCGTTACACACATGCCAACAATAATACCACAACCACATTCCCTACCCAGATTCACCATGGTATTCACCAATTTTTCTCAAAACAATATACATTTTTAATGTGTTAAATATGCAACAATGCTCAATGCAAATGGATGAGAAAGTAGTTTCAATTCTCCTAATTCTCATGCAATTTCTATAACAATGATAACTATCCTCTACTGATACTCCAGACAAGATATCTCTAAATAGATAGATAATTTTCAATAAAGATAAACTTTCCAAAATTTCAAGATGAGAGTGATAATGCATATCCAACTCCACCATTATCATCATCATCATTATTCCAATTCCATAAAACCCAATGTCATTTTCATTTTCTCTTTACAAAATCAAATATTCACATTTTTAGGGCAAAATCCCATTTCTTTAGAAATCAATGCCAAAGATAAAAATCCACTATCTTATCACAACTCAACCATATTTACAATTTCACAACCATTTTCAAGAATCAATTTGAAAATTCCTCTTTTGATTTCAAAACCAAAACCCTAGATTTTTATCTGAAAATTTCCAAATCACAATCTTGTTTAGAAAAGCAAATAACTAAGTTAAAAATCATACTAAGGTGTGGAGAATCCCTACCTCAAGTTAGAAGACAAGCAAGAACAAGGTTGAAACTTCAATGGAGTCAAAAATGGACTTTGTTCCGATCAAATGGAAGCTCTAGGTGAGCTCTACCTTTTTATCACAGGGACTGGGGTGTAGAGATCAATAGATTGAGGTGTATTTGAGGTTTAAAGATGGTTTTTAGAGAGAGAGGAAGAAAATCTGAGATTTTAGAGTGTTTAGAGAGAGAGAGAGAGATATGAAAAGTGACTCAAAAAGTGAGTTTTACGAACTGATATATGCGCAGATCGCTCGAGCATAAGAATGGTCGCTTGAGCAATCAGATACAACAAGTGAGGCCGCTCGAGCGGAGAATACCACCTTCTAGTACTTTGGCAAGCCTGCAAAAGTACTGAGAGTTCCAAAACACTGCTCAAGCGCAGGAAGGACCACTTGAGCCTAGACCGCTCGAGATCAAGAAAACACTGCTCCAGCGAAAAAAACACCCCTCCCAGTACTTTTACTGGTCTGCAAATATATTGAAATTTCTCAAAGACTACTTGAGCGACCAAAAGACCGCTCGAGCGAATTGACCAAAATTTGGGCAATAATTTTATTGAAAAACAAACTCCCGACCTGTTCCAAATGCAACAAAGACATCCAAATAACCAAACTCAATCAAGAATAAGATGAATAAGGATATGAACAACCAAATAAGACAAGGAATCCCGGATCCGAAACAATAAACGGGTCGGGTCTAAATTGGAATCATTATATAAGGATTCATTTTCTTTTGATAAACTTGAAATCACTTTCTTTTGATAGCTACTTTTCAAACTGAGTTTTTTAAATTCAGCATGCAATTCATCAAAAGAAGATTGTAATTCATCAAACATAAAATTCGTCATTTATATCATTTTCGTCTCAAAATGCCATTAAGCATAGGTTAGTAACTTCATTTTTGCAAACTTTAGTTTTTGAGTTGCTTTCATCCCTATCTTCTCCTAATGCTGCAATCATGACTTTCTTCTTGTCCTTCTTGAATTCTTTCTTTAGTTCCAGACATTTTGATTTATAGTGTCCATGTTTGTTTTATTTGTAGCAGGTGATTTCAGATTTTTTGTGATTTTCTCCCCTTGGAAAATCTCTGTTGTTGAAGTCTTTTCTGAAAAATTTTCACACAACTTTTTAATAAACCTTTTGAACTTTTTGGTGATGAATTCCATTTCTTCATCATCATCATCATCATCCGAATCATCTTCCTCATCCTCTTGATATTTCGAAGTGGATTTGAAAGCTATTCCTTTCTTGTTGTTGTTGTCTTCTTCTTCCTTTCATTACTGGGTTATGATCTTGTGAGTTAAGAGAGATTCCATAAGCTCATCAAGACTTAGTGTTGATAAATCCCTGGCTTCTATGACATCAATAACTTTGTTTTCCCAACTTTTCGGCAATGACCTGAGGACTTTTATGACAAGCTCAGCATTAGTATAAGTTTTACCAAGAGATTTCAAACTATTTATAATATCAGTAAAACGAGTAGACATTTGGGAGATAGTTTCATCATGTTTCATTTTGAAGAGCTCATAACTGTGAACAAGCAAACTCACTTTAGACTCTTTAACTTGAGTTCCCTCATAAATTACTATAAGTTTATCCCAAATTTCTTTTTTTATTTCATATGTACAAATCCTATTGGATTCAGTAGCATCAAGTGCACAATATAACATACTAACAACTTTGGTATTTGCTTGAATATCTTTATAGTTGACATTGGTCCATTCACTCTCAAGTTTGGGAACCTTTCGATCATCTATGATTATGGTGGGAATTTTGGGACCATCACAAATGATTTTCCAAACCTCATAGTCGGTAGATTGTATATGCATAATCATTCAAGTTTTTCAATAGTTAAAATTTGTGCCGTTGAAAAAAGGTGGTTTGTTAGAGGCTTGACCTTTAGGAAGAGAGAAGCTAGGCGTTGCCATAAATCACTCTAAGACAGTTAAGCCACTAAACTAGAGTCTAGGCTCTGATACCAATTATTACCCAGGTAGGCAACCTAAGTGGGGGGTGAACTGGGCTAATAAAAATAAATGCAGAAATTTAAATATGATAAATCAAGTAAATAAATTTTAGCAATCAATCAATAATAATGAAAACAAAAGAGAATTTCTTCACTACAAATCAAATCAGTGCACCACCAAAGCTTGTGGATTTTACATAGGGCTTACTTTATCCGTTGAGGACCTCTCAACTAAATGCCTACATGACTTACTTTATCTGTTGATGACCTCTCAACTAAATGCCTCACTTTATAAATTTTTATTCAGAATAAAAGGAATAAGAACAAGAGGTACAACAGCCCTCTTTTACAAGATTTCTCTCTCAAAAGATGTATATGAAAGTGTAAGAGCAAAGGGAATATGCGATACACTCAAAATAAACTCAAATGTGAAAGTGAAAGTAGAAGTGTAATGTGCAGCAAAGATTGATTAGGAATAATGCTTGAATGCTCAGAGTTCTTCAGTGTTCACATCTTGGGAGGTACTTGCATTTATAGATTTCAATGTCTTCTAACCGTTGGAGGAGAGCATGGGTGATGCCTTTTAACTGTTAGAGCAGAGTATGGGTTTGTACAAGTTGTCATCAAGCCTTTGGAGGTAGAGCCTTCTCAAAAGATGTGATGCCCATGCTTATAATTCAAATCTTGGTAGGTGGAGATAATATATGTCTCCATGCTTTTTTACTTTTTAGATTCGGGAATAGTGTTGATAGGATATTCTTCCCCCACTAAGTCAAAAGTTGCTACCCATAACTCTTTTTAAATAGAATAAGACTTGTCTCCTTAGAGATGTTAGAAAAGTCTGCTCATAGATCAGAAATGGCTGCTAGGTTTTGAAACCTAGACTTAAGGGTGTTGGCCCCTACAGTTTTGGTGTCGACCTTTTTCTTTCTTTTCTTTTCTGCCTTGGCTGCCATAAGTTCTTGGTGTCGACCCTCACTTAAATGGGTGTCAACCCTCTGCGTACTGAAAGGCTTAAATCTAGCCACTGTCTTTTAGTGTCGACCTTGTCTTGTCTTGGTGTCGACCCTTTGCTGCTGAACAACCTAAGCTTTGTTCACTATCTTTTGGTGTCGACCCTGTCATGTCTTGGTGTTGACCATTTGCTACTAAATAACCTAAGCTTTGTTCACTATCTTTTGGTGTCAACCCTGTCATATCTTGGTCTCGACCCTTTCCTGCTGCATAGCCTAAGCTTTGTTCATTGTCTTTTGGTGTCGACCCTGTCATATCTTGGTGTCAACCCTTTGCTGCTGTATAGCCTAAGCTTTGTTCACTGTCTTTTGGTGTCGACCCTGTCATATTTTGGTGTCGACCCTTTGACCTGTTTTAAGCAAGAATAACATTGTGCACATGCGTACTAATTCTATTGCTTTGAGGTACCAATATAATAATTATGCATGCATTCTTTAGAATCATTGAAGAACAAAGTCATGGAAATATTTTGAAAACTTAGAATAATTGAATAAACTCAAGATATTTGTCAATAATCAAAATCAATAAAATTGAAATGTAAATAACCTTGGGGCTAACAATAAGTAAACTTAAATGAACAATTGGAAGTCCTATCATTCGTGTCTTAGATTCTTCAATTTTTTATTAGATTGGATATAAGTTGTTACAATATCTAAGAGAGAGAGAGAGAGAGAGAGAGAGAGAGAGAGAATATTATATTATGTGTATATTCAATATATGTATCTTACAATACAATGAAGAGGTCTATATATAGGCAAAGTAAGAGTGGGCAACAAGAAAGGTATGGAAATATCCTAATACAATAAAATCTAATTACAACATCTAATACATATGGTGAATATAATATATATACACAATATTCACTAACAGTCTCTCTCAAACTCAAAGTAGTTGTAAAGAGACCAACTGAAATTTGAAAAGAGAAACTAGATAAAATAAAATAAACCAAAAATAATAATAACAATAATACTGGAAGACAATTTATGGTCGTACTGGACCGTTGTAGGAGCAATCGGAGCTAATGCCAGAAGACAGTTTATGGTCATGCTAGACCGTTGTAAGAGCAGTTGGAGTTAACAAAGCTAATGTCGAGAGACAATTTATGGTCGTGTCGGACCATTGTAAGAATAGGGTCGGAGCTAATGGAGTTAATGCCAAGAGACAGTTTATGGTCGTGCCAGACCATTGTAGAAGAAGAATGGGTGTTGAACTAACAAACATAGCACATACTTGACTTATGACATGGTGCTGAACGATGATGGCAACAGATGAGAGGATGCGCTAAGGGGCAGCTTAGGTGGTGTGCCAGGGGACGGCTTGGGTGGTTCACCTGGTGTATCACCATACTCACCATGATATAGGTATATTATTCCCCCTCAAAACTCAAATAGGTTTGAAAATATAAATCTATTTGAGGTTGAAACAGAGGGCAAGATAGGGTGGAGTGGAATTGAGAGACCATGTTCGCAAAAAAATATTGTAGAAAAGAATTTTTATTTTAATGAAAAGTGGCTGAAGATTGGGGACAACCCATGTGAGTAGATTATATAAAATAAATAAATAAAATTGTGTTTTTTTTTTTTTTTTTGGGCGTTTGTGGGTGATGGTGGGATAGAATGAGAAAAGATAAAATAAAATAATATAAAGTAGGTGAAGAGAGAGAAGGCTAGCAGTAACTTTAGA
Organism: Camellia japonica; assembly: GCA_030407325.1. NCBI lineage: Eukaryota > Viridiplantae > Streptophyta > Magnoliopsida > Ericales > Theaceae > Camellia > Camellia japonica. The sequence goes on along the minus strand of JAPPVO010000002.1, from coordinate 97,808,155 downwards.
AAAAGAGAGAGAGTTGTGTTTAAAGATTTGGGTTTGAAAAATCATAGAGGTTAGGGAATTTGTTGAAGACAACGGAGAAGCGAAGAAGTCAGAAAGGAAACAAGGCATCTCCGACAAGGCGTGAGGCACTGACAAGTTGGCCAGTAATGGTGACCGAGGGTGAAGTTTGGTAGCTTTGAAAAGGTAGGAGTCGCAGAGAAACTTTGAGGAATTTTGGTTAGTAATGGAGGAACATAGAGAAACCAGTGGACAGAGGAGGAGATCACCATAAACCTTGTCATGACCCAAACTTGCCCCTATAGGTTTAGCATCATGACCGGCCAGTGATCTTAAGATTACCAAAGGCCTCTTAAATAGATACATAATATTAGGGACCAACGAAAGCAAAACACAAACAGACATCGTCCATTGAGCGGTGCATTGAGCAGTGCAGACTTACATGAGACAAAAAATATTTAAACTTAATTTTTTTATATACATATATTATTACATCATTCCCGCGTCATCATATATATTAGATGAAACAAAAAGGACTTAGCCTTATATATAGAATAAACAAAAACTTAAACTTTAATCATATAGTCTTGGCATTTGACATATCCAGAACCTCTATGGGAGGCGCATAGGTTGGTTGACAAAAATAGATTCTAGGCAAACGCCTCTAAGCCTAGTCACGCGCTTGATCACCTACATATATATATATATATATAGTGAGCTAGAGCCCAATGAATAACAACAGTGTAAAGGGGTTATAAATGATGTCCTTACGGTATTTAAAACAGTGCATTATCATCAGCAAATCAGTTTCTCATTTCAGAATCATATGGTAGTAATATCAGTCATATGTGGTACATCCAATAGCAGAACAGTACAATAAGTCATAAAGACCGAACAATCAGAATTGATGGCCATGCCATCAATATAGTAAATAGAAGTTCCAAGAATTGGAACTGACAGAGATCTCTATAACAGTAACAGTAAACAGTAGCAGTAACAGATGTTATGGATGCCACGAATACAGTTCATAAAACATGACAACCATTCAGTCAGTCAGAAAGTATCATTTCAGAAACAGAACATTTTATAATTAAGAAAATACTTATAATTCAAACATATCTTTACAAGGTTGTTACTTACAGCTAGCTTTAGAGACAGATCAGACGGACCATAGCGCGTGACCTACACAAACACATAACAAATACACATTGAAACACAATATCACGTCCTTGATCAAACTTGACTTCTCTTGTCTTTTCTATTTAGGTAATCCAAAGTTCTACTATGCTTATTCTTACTTTCTCAAATAAATTGAGTCCCCATTTCACATATTCTTTAATCAACTAATTTATTTTGATTGTTAGCTTATTAATCTTTATTGAGTCATAATTCTTGCTTAGAAATGTATGGGAGGAGATGAGATGAGATGAGATGAAAATATGAACACATGACTCAAAAACCTTCTTAATTTGTCCAAATTTAAATTTAATTCATTTCTTTCTGTAGACACCCCATTTTTGACCACCCTTAAGACTTGGACGCGACTAATGGTTTACATGGTGGAGAAAGGTGTGCAGGGGAAATGTTCAGTTTCTTCGGCAAGGAGAGAGTTAAATCTCAACTTCATATCCCTTTTTGGACCAAAACAATCTTGATCAAAAGATTTTAGACCTTAAAACCCTCTCTTTTAAAACGTTTTTGAAATAAAGTTTTTACGATGTTCCGAGGCTCGCATTTTGTCAAATGTTGCGCTTTTCGGTAAACCGAGAAAGGACAAAGTGGAAATGAATGAAAGAGAGATGAAATCTTTGAAAAATCTTTCAAAACACCTTGTCTAGGGGTTTGGAGTTGAAGAAAAGAGGAGAAGAGAGACGAAAACAAGTTTGGGAGAGGTTCGGCATGAATCCGGGTAGGACCGAAACTGCGCAACTCCACCGAAACGGGCATAACTCTTTACACAAGAGGAATTTTGATGCGAGGTTGGCGCCATTGGAAAGATAACTTTTGGGGCTTCAATGTGGCCACATGGAAAACCATAAAATCAGATGGCCGACCAGCTTTTTTGGTCAAAAGTGGTTCAGCATGAATCGAGGAAGGAGAGAAAACATCTGCGCGGCTTCACCGAAACGGGCATAACTCTTTGCACATTAGGAATTAAGATATGAGGCCACCACCATTGGAAAGCTTACTTCCGGGGATTCATTTTTCACTCAAGAATCTCCTAAGGACAAATCCAGGTGGGGGAGATATGGTTGGTTGAAGTCCGGTTAGACCGAATCTGCGCGGCTTCACCAAAACTGGTATAACTTTTTGCACAGGAGGAATTTTAATGCAAGGTTTGCGGCATTGGAAAGCTAACTTCAAGGGCTTCATGGACGACTAGCTTTAGGCCTTGAACCTTTTGAACCCTGGTCGGCCGACCAGGGCAAGTGGTCGGCCGACCACTTGAACTGGTCGGCGGCTACCCTCTGTTTTGTCTCTCTGAGTGTATTCCAGCTGTGCCAGCTGTGTTCCATTTGACCCACTGTCCGAGATTTGAGCCCTTTGTTTCTCTTCTTAAGCAAGCTTTGGTCCCTTTGCTTAGTTGGGAAGAGAAGTTTGACCCTTTGGCCAAGCTTTTTGAGGAAGCTTGACCCTTTTGGTTAGCTTCTTTTAGAAGCTTGCACCCTTTACTTGAGGCTTCCTAAAGAAAGCCATGGCCCTTTGTCTTCTATAAGACAAGCTCTCAACTCCATTTTGCAAGGTTAGAAGCTTTGGGCTGAGATATATACATACAACCCTCTATCTCTCTACTTCAACCCTCCAAACACCCTTGTTCTTGGCCATTTTACACTACACCTCATAGCCTACCACCTCCACCACCCATTCCAGCACCTTGGAGGTCATTTGCAGAGGTTGAGAGCTCACCTTCTTGGTCCAGAAGTTGCTGCATTGTTGTGCTACAAGGGTAAGTCCTCATTTCCCATTTTCTTGCATTCTTTTGCTTCATACTTTAGCCCCTTTTGCTAGAATTTTTGGGCTTCGACCTAAACTGTGAAGTGTCTTATTTTGAGCCCTTCTTCAACTTTGTTTAAGGATACTTTGCTGTTTGGGGCCATCTACTTCCTTGTTTGCCCAATCTCTCTTTTAGGGCTATTTTTGCATCCTATTTTAGCCTTACTTGTGAACATTTTCGAGATTTATTATAAACTGGAAAAAGTCTTGTTTTGACCTCCTCTTTAAGTTTGTTTGAGGTCACTTTTCTGTTTGGAGTCATCTCCTTCCTTGCATGCTTCATTTCCACATGCTTTGAGCCATGCATTTGAGCATTTGCATTGGCCTTGTTTTGGCCTCTTAGCCACTGAAATCCAATGGATTTTCAGTGGCTTTGATGAGGTTTTGAGCTTTGAAATCATAGAGGGGTGACCCTCTCACCCCTCATTCTCTTTACTAGCATGATTGGCCTTCCAAAGGGACTCTATTTTGCATGCATTGAAGTCATGTTTCAGGCCTCATTTTGTGGGTTTTAAGGTCTGCCTAAGCTCTTTCAAGAGCCCATTTTGCCATATTTTATGTCCCTTATGCATGTGTAGAGCAATCCCATTCAAGGCCTTTCAAAGGGCCTTCCATTTGCATGTTTCTTAGACCAATTCCAGGGCCTATTTGGTGAGTTTTAGGGCTGTCATAATCCATTTCCAGAGTTGGTTTTTCCATGCTAAGTGTCTATCTTGTATGTGTTGAGTAACCTCTTGCATGGCCCTCCAAAGTAGCTCATCATTTTTGTATGCATTGGCTGCATTTCAGTGGTTATTTGGGTATATTTTGACATGTTTTGCTCACTGTTTTTGGCTGGTTTGATGAAATCTCATGCGCATCATATAGTTGTAATACAATCCATACTTACTAGCCAATGTTGCATGCTATTTTAGTCCGTCATGTTAGCATTTTTTGGCCATGCTTTAAACTAGTAATGTGCATGTTTTGGGACTGCCTTGGCTCTGTCTTTGTGCTTCATAGTCAAATAATGCTTGCTTTGCATGGTTATGGTTCAATACATGTGCCTAGTTTTGAGTTTCGGGGCCTATAGCATGCACTGTATGACATATTTGCATAATTCGGGACCATTTAGCATCATGTTTCAGTGCTGAAATTTACATGTTTGAATGCCATGCTTCATCCTTGCTATGCCTTGTTAGAGTTGCATGTTGTGCCTTAGGTTCGGTCCTCGGTTTGCGTGTATGTGTGCACGCATTTCGGTTGTCTCATTTTCATCTTATGGCCACTGATGTGAGTGTGGCTGAGGTCCACTCATGTTGGTATAAGTCCATCGTGCATTGTGTATGCCATTTCAGTCCACAGCATTGCGTATGCTAGGTTGCATGTTAGAGCATTGTGTATGCCATGTTACATCGAGCATTGTGTATGCCATTTTATAGCATTGCGTATGCTAGGTTGTATGTTAGTCGCATTGTGTATGCCATCTCATTTGCGTTGTGTTTGGGATAGGAGTTAGCCCAAGCACGGGAAACGAGGGACGTTTCGTACTCCGAGTGACAGAACGTGTCTCAATTCCCAGTCACCGACACTCCGGATTAACCATGATGGAGTCTCGGTCTTGTTGTGTTTTCATGTGCATTCATTTCATATCGAGTCATGTAATTCGACTCTTCGTCCATCATGCATCGAGATACGTGATTGATGGCACGAGGATCGAGGCGAGCATACATATGTGAAAATACTTTGCCATGCCCCTTTCTTGCTCTCTGTTGCAGTAAATCAAGGATCAACATCCTTCAAGAGCTTTGCACAACATTCCGGGATTAATTGCAAACAGAGGCAAACCGAAGCATCGCACTGGATTTCCGCGCAAGGCAACTCAAGCATGCATCATTCATCATTCGGAACAGAGCTGAGGCGGTCTATAGATTTGCATGCTAGTTTACTGCTTTCCTAGTTAAATTTGTTAATTAATTAGGGTTTTGTATTTTATTTGGACTGTATTAATTCGGACTGTATTATTTATTCGAACCCTCTGAGCGAGGGCACAACTGTAATAAGTGTGCGTGCGTGTGGTGTATGTCTTCCAACCCCACATCTTTCTCCCTTTTATTTACTAGCTTATAATGGTTAGTTTAGGACATGTTTCAATTAGCATACAGTATGATAGCATGTTTGCATTCATTCATCTGTTTTGCATGCACCGGGCTCGACGCATCATACTAACTGCATTATATTTCAATTCCGAGTTGAATACTTGTTAGTTGTAGCATTTCACATGCCATCTTTAGAATAGCCGAGCCTGCTATAAGTTGCATTTTTGCATGTGTTGCATTAGGCATTTCTGTATAGTTAGGATCATGCATGGATTTCTAACATAGCTTCTGTTTTGGCTTAGAGTATTCGGTGAGTATTTTTGCTTTAGCATCCTTGCATGTGTGTGAGTGCCAGCCATGATAGCATGCTTACCATGAGGCTATGTGCTTATATGATATAACTGCCTGAATGCCTGTGGGTGAAGGTTGGGTTATTTGGATTGGAACAGTCCATCGACTGCGAGTTTTTAAGCCCACTAGATAGTAGCAAAATCATGTTTTTCTTAAGCCCACCTGAGGGTGGCAAATCCACATTTTAGCCTACTTGCGAGTAGCAAACCGTTTTCAAAACAAACATGAGATGTTTTGTTCCAATTGAGGCGATCCAGTCTATACTTGTATGCTGTGCGCATCACATAGTAATTCTAGGCTAATAACCGGAATAAGACGCATAATGTTTCCAAAACTAGATATCATGGTTAGTAGAGGTCGATCTTTGATCGAGCGAGTGGGGGTGCTCACGAAGTGACCTTCCCCAATCGTACCCAAGTTCCCGAGCCGAGGCAACTTTGGTGATGACGGACACGTGGCCTTAGGCAATGAGTCAGGGTTTCCTAAATTCCCCCAAAATAAATATTTAGGTGGCGACTCTGTATCTGGCAAAGCAGTCCATGTTTGGCACTTCTTTCAAAAAATCTGTTTTCAAAAACGATTTGCCAGATTTGGACTCTTTGATGATTCATCGGTCTTGCATTGCATTCTGCGAGATTAGATACAGGACCATGACATTGAGTCCTGAACTGTAGTGAGCCTAAATGAACAAAACGGGATTTCCCTCCCGGGACGTTCGGGGACGTCTACACTTTCATATCAAATCCAATTTCAAACTTATAAGTTCTAATATATGAATTAAGTTTTCAAAATATAATTCCAAAACTTAGGTTTAAACATGACTTGTCCAAAAATATACAAACTCTTAAATAATTAAGAAAACTTGATCATTTTTAAACCATTCACATCAAAACTCCTTTAACATAAAAATTAAGCTAATTCTTCATAAACTCATAATTTTTTCAAAATTTAGTTCTTGTTTCGTCAAGATATGGAATCAATTCTTAGAAATCTTTAATGCATGAACAATTAGAGTATCAAAATTTGTAGAATTTGTTCATGCATCTAGGAATTAGACTTAAAACTCATGTAAGATATTCAAAATCAAATCCAAAATAATTAGTTTCCATAACCATGAACATGCATGTAACCCATTTCATGCTCAAAATTCAATTTCTTTCTAATTTCATGAATATAATCCCATACTCAAAAATAATATGCTTAAATTGAATAAAATTGGGTTTAGGATTAACATCAAGCTATTTCTTAGTTTTGAAAACAAACTAAAAATCCCATTTATCTTCAAGATTAATTCTAGATTTCCATATCTTTCTTAAATTAAACCCCAATTTCAGATTTATATGTTTAATCCATGCATAGAGGATTATAATCTTTAGGAAAACATTTGTCTATAAAGAATTTGGAGATTAATTGAATTAAAACATACTTTCCATGAAGTTTTTTAAAACCTATCTCACCTCAAAGTTTCTTCAAATCTTTATTTTTAATTCTTTCAAAATCCATCTTGAATTTATGTCTAGATTATTTAAACAATACCAAAAAGAGGATGAAATTTCTTACCTATAGTCTTCAATTTGGTGAATTCCTTCACAAATTCTTGAGCCTCCTTCTCCTCTCTCTCTCTCTCTCTCTCTCCTCTCTCTCTCCCCCTCCCTCCTTCTCTCTCCCTCCTACAAAAATGATTTGAGCCCAATAACCTTCAATTTGGTAAATCCCTTCACAAATTCTTGAGCCTTCTCTCTCCTCCTCTCTTTTTCCCTTTGGGTTCTCTCTTTCTCTCTTTCGGTGCTCTCTCTCTTTCCAACAAAAATGATTTCAGCCCAACAACACAGCCTCTCAAACTTTCCAGATTACTAACAATTTCTCTCCTTTCTTGACATCATTCAACTCTACTATTATTATTATTATTATTATTAGATAGTGGGACACTTCTCTCTACAAGATTAATTCATGTGGTGATATACATGAGTCATCAAACACCAATTTAATCCCCCCATCAACTAATTAATCATGGTTAAGTTTCATTAATTAGGATTAATCTTCGATCATAATTGGTTTAACTATGCTCACTTTAATTTAATTAATCTCAATTAATACTTAATTTAATCATTCCTAATTTTATTCTAATTTCACTTAGTCCTATTTAATCTTGATTAGCACATAACTTAATTAATTATAACAAATCACAAATCCTACATAATTTAACAACACTGCTGGGGACCCCTAGTGGGGGTGACCCCCCGCACCCCCACCTCCACGTGGGGGGCTGTGCAGTGTTATCAGAGGCGCGCCTAAGCACTAAGCGAGGCGAGGCAAAGGAAAAACACATGAAGTGAGGCTTAGGCGATGAAGTGAGAGGCGATACGAAGCGACGCTTCACCAGAATTTTGCCTGATTTCAGTTCGAATGATATGGGCCCTTCATTTGGATGACTTTTGGGCAATTTGTGGACATGTGTTGCACTTTATAATTGCTTTCTACTAAATAAGAAGTCGAAACCCTAAGTCGACTTCGTTCTAGTCGACATTGAAAGGTATTCTCGAAGTTGACTTCACCTGGGTCTTCTTCTTCCTTCTTCGGACATCGTTCCAGTCGATTATCAGAGGTGAGTTCCTGCTCTTCTTCTTCCTTTCTCCTTTCTTCCCTTTGTCCTCTCCTGCTGCCACTGATTCTTTATCTTCTTTTCTTCTTCTTCCTTTCTTCATTTTTTTTTCGTCTTCAAGAACGCTATCCTTCTTCCTTTCTTCATTTTTTTCTTCGTCTTCAAGAACACTGTCGGACCCCCCATTTTTTTTCCCTGGTTATTTTAATTTGTTTAATTATTTTTCTGTGTTATTTTTTTTCCATCAGAAATTTTTTTCAATTAATTTGTTTAATTATTTTTTTGTGTTATTTTACAATTATTTTACTGTGTTAATTGTATAATTATTTTGCTAAAAAAATTCAATTAATTTTGCTGAAAAATTTCAATTATTTTGTTGAAATTTTAATTATTTTGCTGAAAAAATTTCAATTAATTTTGCAGAAAAATTTCAATTATTTTTGCAGAAAAATTTCAATTATTTTGCTGCTAAAAATATGTTGTTCTTTAATTTCTTTATGCTGAAACTATTTATTTCTTTGCACTCAATTGTTTCTTCGTTTTGTAACATTGAATTGCTTGTTGGATAGAATTAGATGTCAAAGTTGGATAGAATTAGAACCTATGGATTGGTGGATTGTTTTTGTCTTTGTTGGATATTTTCTTTTGTTTATGGATATTTAGTATTTGGAATGATAACTGCATGATAGTTCTGTTGGACAATCTTCACTGTATTTAAATAGATTAAATTCTGTTATGTACTAAACAACAACTAGAATAAAAAGAAATAAAGGAAAGGAGAGAAAAATGTTTGATTACAAGAAATCAAACTAGAAATAGAATTAAATAAATAAAAAACAGATTTTATTTTGTTACCAAAACAAAATTAAAATCTGATTTAAATAAATAATAATAAAACAGAAAATAAATAAATAACTTATTATTTTGATCAAGTCCAGTGTTTGACACTGTACCCTTAAGACAGATTCGTCCTCTCCACGGTACTTTCAGAATGTGGGCGTCTATCTCCTAGGATGAAATGATCAACTACAAACAATAGCAGCACTACAAATTGTTTGCCTAACGAACACACTAAGTGTTTATACTCTCTCACAGAAGAAAACAATGCAGCAATATGAAGAGAATGTTTGTAGAATTATGAAGGACAAAAATTAGAGTTACAAAATCCAAATGAGGGCTGTCCTATTTATAGATGGATTGGTGGCTGCAGGTTTTGAATTAAACAGGTGCAAAGCTGTTTGAACAGGTATGAAACCTGTTTGGTTTTGAATTTAAACAGATTTGAATCTGTTGGGTTCATAATTCAAACAGATAAAAACGGAAAGGGCCCTGTTTGGGTGTACAGTAAAACCAGGCCAGTTTATTTCCGGAATTAATTTGAATTCAGGATTTTATTTTACCAAAAAATAAAATTAAATTCAAATATTTTTTGCCCAAAAAGATAGGTATTGGGCCAGACAAGCCCAACCCAACCACGCACCCGCGCCCAGCCCGCCCGCCCGACCGGATGAACGGCGGCGCGCGCGTGTGATGATTTTTGGATCTAATGGGTCTAGCCCATTTTGCCCATAACCTCCCTCTCTAAAACACTTGGGTACCCCTTGGGGCACACCCCAAGTTCCAATCCCATGCCTTATAAACCCATTCAAAACTTCCCACCAAATCAATGTGGGACAAGCTTTATTCAAACCTTTAATGATTTTCCACCAAAACTCCATTTCCATGGAGCATACTTTGGCTTCAATTTTTCATTCACTCGGTAATGGTTTTGAGCAACCAAATATACCACGTGAATCACAATGCGGCATAGAACGCGTTACCAATTTGACCAGCGAAAATCGACGCACGGGGCCCACATAAATATTAGACCAAAGGTAGGAAAAAATTCTGGTTTTATCCAGAATTTTCCAACCATTTCCAACAATCCCCCACATGAATGGAATTTGATGACAACGGAAATGCAACAATATGCAGACTTTATCGAAAGAGTATAAGTTGAAAATATCTTGCATCAGGATAGGTAGCTTTCGGCTTTGAACCTTCCCTAGTGATAACCTATCGGACTTACTAGCTAACCAATGGACGCGATGCCTTGAATTGTTCAGCCGTTTGTGTAAGCCAAGACAATAGATTTCACACAAAATATCTTCTAACACATCGTGGTTCTCACTATTGTGTTCATTTTGGCCTTGAACGCTCCTGGTTTTCATGAGTGTTTCTAGAGAATTTAGCCTCTTTATTCTCATAGAACCGGCCCCAGTTCGACACTCATATAGGTGATTCTTATTGTGAGTATCTCCTTATACTCGTCTTGATTTTATGCCTCAATCAAGATATAAGTAATCATTAAAAGCAAAGCTTATCCTTATACCCCTGCATACAACATATGTTGCAGATATCACTCTCACCATAGGAATGGGTAGGGAATTTTAATCCCTTGGTAATTTTTGGCGAGCCACACATAACTTAGTTGTCCCTTTGAACTTAGTTCTTGGGATCTCCAGTCATATAAGTAGGGTTACCATTATGACGACTCTTATGTAATAGGCTTTAATCCCATCCCCTTCGATGAACTATACACTAGCTCTTTTGTCAAACCTTTTGTTAACGGATCCACAATATTCTCTTTAGATTTTATATAATCTATTGAGATTATTCCATTTGACAACAATTGCCTTACGGTATTATGTCGACGACGAATATGTCGTGACTTACTGTTATACATGTGATTCTGTGCCCTGCCTATTGTAGATTGACTATCACAATGAATGCAAATAGTTGGCACAGGTTTTGGCCAAATTGGAATGTCTTCTAAGAAGTGACGAAGCCATTTTGCTTCTTCTCCTGCTTTGTCTAAAGCAATGAACTCGGATTCCATTGTGGATCGTGCGATGCAAGTTTGTTTCGTGGACTTCCAAGAAACAACAACGCCTCCTAGAGTAAAGACATATCCACTAGTGGATTTTGAATATTTAGTATCCGATATCTAATTGGCATCATAATAACCTTCGAGTACACCATGATCACGAGTGAATCTTAGATATCTAAGAACTCGAATGATCGCTTTCCAATGGTCTTCTTCGGGGTTACTAGTGTACCTACTCAATTTACTGACTGCATAAGCTATGTCAGGAAGAGTACAATTCATTAGGTACATTAGGCTTCCAATGATTTGGGAGTATTTTAATTGAGACATCGCATCACCTTTATTTTTTGATAAATAAAGATTGACGTCTACAGGTGTTCTACCTAAATTCATATCATCCTTGATAAATTTACCAAGAATTTTCTCAATATAATGAGATTGAGATAATGCATATCCGTCAGATGTTTTAGTAATTTTCATTCCTAATATAACATCTGCGACCTCCATATCTTTCATATCAAATCTTTTGTTAAGCATTTGCTTAGTTGATTTGATCATGTTTTGACTACTTCTAATGATAAGCATGTCATCTACATAAAGACAAATTATGACATATCCTTGGTCAGTGTTTTTGACATAGACGCATTTGTCACATTCGTTTATCTTAAACCCATTAGTAAGCATTGCATGATCAAATTTTTCATGCCATTGCTTAGGTGCTTGTTTTAATCCATAAAGAGACTTTACAAGCCGACAAACTTTCTTTTCTTGCCCCAATACTACAAACCCTTTGGGTTGCTCCATATAGATCTCTTCATTTAGATCACCGTTTAAGAAAGCTGTCTTAACATTCATTTGATATATTTCTAAATTAAATAACGCTGCTATAGAAATAAGCATGCGAATGGATGTTATTCTTGTCACAGGGGAATATGTGTCAAAATAGTCCAGACCTTCCTTTTGTCTGTAACCTTTTACTACAAGTCTTGCTTATACTTGCCAATTGAACTATCTGCTTTCATTTTTCTCTTGAATATCCATTTATATCTAAGAGGTTTAGAACCTAGTGGAAGATCCACCAATTCCCAAGTATGATTTTGCATAATGGATTCAATTTCATTATTAACAGCCTCTTTCCACAAAGTGCTTCAGGACCTGTCATTGCTCCTTAAAGCTTTGAGGTTCATTTTCTAACAAGTATGTCAGAAAATCTGGACAAAGGATTTTGATGTTCTCGCTCTCTTACTTCGTCTTGGTTTATCATTAGTTAAACCTGTTGGTCGAGACCATTACTAGTCTCTTGTGTTTGATTGTCATTAGTCTCTTGACTTTGTACAATCATAAGTTCTTTTCTGTGAACTTAATTCCTGTCCTTTCTTGTAAGGAAAGACATGTTCAAAAAACACAGCATTCCTTGACTCTATAATAGTGTTCACATTTATATCAGGTATTTCTGATTTATAAGTCAGAAACCGATATGCATTACTATTCTGAGCATAACCAATAAACACACAATCTACTGTTTTTGGTCCAATCTTAGTCTTTTTAGGAACAGGAACTTCAACTTTTGCCAAACACCCCCACACTTTTAAGTATTTGTAGGAAGGTGGTCGACCTTTCCACAATTCATAAGGAGTGCTGTTGGTTTTCTTGTGGGGTATTCTGTTAAGAACATAATTAACAGACAATATTGTTTCCCCCCACAAGTTCTGTGATAAGCCTAAACTTAGTAATATGACATTCATCATTTCTTTTAGGGTTCTATTCTTCCTTTCAGTAATTCCATTTTGCTGTGGAGAATAAGGTGCTGTAGTTTGGTGAATAATGCCATGTTGTGCACAAAATTCATTTAATGGTGCATCATATTCACCACCTCTATCACTTCTAATATAAATCAAAATATAACATCCATCACTTGTTGTCTATGATGTGCTTGATTCATAAATTTCAAATCATGATTCATTAATTTCAAATGAAAAATTCAAAATAATTATGACTACACAAATCAGAATTAATGTTTTGACAAAATCATATCCTAACAAAAATTTTGCCTAAGAATTAAACAATTCAAAAAGCCCATTTGATTGTAAGAGATACAATCAAATATTTGTGACAAAAGAAAATTACATTATCTCATCTAATGCAAGAGATACACTCTTATATTAATATAATGGTTTATGATTTATCAAATTCTACTATGCAAGTAAAATAATAATTAACGACATCTCATGTTACAAATTCAAAACAAACTAATAATCAACATAAAAGATTTCTTAAATTTTCTTCTAATTAAATGGAACGATATAACTACATACATTTTCATGTTTAAATTTCTCTGGTGTTTAAACACCCATTCAAAATTGATTAGAAATACTCAAATTAATCTGCTTATGTACAAAGTCAACATATTAATTTATCATTCCAAATCACATGAAATTATTTTTTAAGAAATAACTTGAGTTGATATCAATACATGCATATAAACGCATCAACTAAAAATAATGAATTAACAAAATAAATTAATCATGCATGATCCCATAACTTGCATCATGAAATAAAAGATTCTCAACCCATAAATAAAATTCAACACGTTTTGAATTTTAAACTCCAAAAATGACAAAACATACCTTCATTTAATCAGTTTGATTTGTACATAAATAAACTAATTATATACACATTAAAATGTTCTTGTGAATATATATATATATATATATTTTCCGACTCATGTGCAGAAACTATTCACGACTACGGATCCATACACAGAAATTAAAGAATGAATCAGTAAACCAATAAAGAAAATAAACTTGCCACAAAGGTTTCTTCGTAATAAAAATGAAATTAGTTTGTAAAACTAATATTTAACTCCAGAATCAAATACTTCCATGTATACTCACGATGAACTATGATAAATTAACAAAATTAATTTTCTAGTTACTAAAACCAGAAAATAAAATACCGAAATAATATCTGATTACAAAAATCAGAAAAACAAACCACAAATTAATTTTCTAGTTACTAAAACCAGAAAAAAATTATAACACAAAATAATTTTATTTTCCTTGTTACTAAAACTAGAAAAATAAAATACCAAAATAATTTTCTGTAACACCAAATAATATTCTGCAATTGTTAATGACACCAGTATATTACTACTAGTTGTCAAAGAAAATAGACAGTATATCTACTATCCATCAAATAGTTTATAAATACTATTTGTATTTTCCAACCAGAATATTACTTTGAAAACACAGAAAATTAAATACAATGAAGACACCAAAAAATCTGTCTTAAGATTGTTGGACAATCTTCACTGTATTTAAATAGATTAAATTCTGTTGTGTACTAAACAACAACTAGAATAAAAAGAAATAAAGGAAAGGAGAGAAAATGTTTGATTACAAAAAATCAAACTAGAAATAGAATTAAATAAATAAAAAAATTTTTATTTTGTTACCAAAACAAAATTAAAATCTGATTTAAATAAATAATAATAAAAAGAAAATAAATAAATAACTTACTTGATTAATATGTTAAATTATTCTGATCAAGTCCAGTGTTTGACACTGTGTCCTTAACAGATTCGTCCTCTCCACGTACTTTCAGAATGTGGACGTCTATCTCCCAGGATGAAATGATCAACTACAAACAATAGCAGCACTACAAATTGTTTGCTAACGAACACACTAAGTGTTTATACTCTCTCACAGGAGAAAATAATGCAGCAATATGAAGAGAATGTTTGCAGAATTATGAAGGACGAAAATTAGAGTTACAAAATCCAAATGAGGGCTGTCCTATTTATAGATAGATTCATAATTGAAACAGATAAAAAGGGGAAGGGCCCTATTTGGGTGTACAGTAAAACTGGACCAGTTTATTTTCGGAATTAATTTGAATTCAGAATTTTATTTTACCAAAAAATAAAATTAAATTCAAATATTTTTGGCCCAGACAAGCCCAACCCAACCTCACACCACACACCACACACCACGTACTTGCGCCCAAGCCCAACCAGCTTGACCGGACGGATGGCGGCCGGATGGTGGCGCGCGTGTGGTGATTTTTGGGTCCAATGGGTCTAGCCCATTTTGCCCATAACCTCCCTCTCTAAAACACTTGGGTACCCCTCCCATGCCTTATAAACCCATTCAAAACTTCCCACCAAATCAATGTGGGACAAGCCTTATTCAAACTTTTAATGATTTTCCACAAAAACTCCATTTCCATGGAGCATACTTTGGCTTCAATTTCCCATTCACTCGGTAATGGTTTTGAGTAACCAAATATACCACGTGAATCACAACGCGGCATAGAACGCGTTACCAGTTTGACCCGCGAAAATCGATGCACGGGGCCCACATAAATATTAGACCAAAGTTAGGAAAAAATTCTGGTTTTACCAGAATTTTCCAACCATTTCCAACAGGTTCTTGAAAATATTTATATTTTTGTCTATACCATTTATTTAAAAAAAATATCCTTTCTGATCGCCTCAATTCGATGAAGCCCTCGCCTCGCCTCATCGCCTCGCGCTTAGGCATTAGGAGACCTTGTCGCCTCGGTTCACTTTTCGCCTTAAAAAACACTGGGGCTGTGAGGGCGAGCCTAAAAAAAATAAAATAAAATTTTGCACCAATAAAAAAACAGTGGGGGTGGTGGGGGTCTAAGTCTTTTCCCATAATTTAATTAGTCTGCTTGACTTTCATTATAGCCCAAGTAATTATATTTAAATTTATCAATTTGAATCAGAATTTTAATTAAACTCCCAAAAGGTTTCAAATATAAAATTAAACTTATTTCCATTCTCAATTTTGATTTCCCAAATCATTTAAGCCTTCAATTTCAGACTCAAAATTTTCGTCAATAAATTCATATTCAAATTGGGCACCTCACAAGTAAATTTAATTCAGAATAACCACAATTCTCAATTCTCATAATTTAATTAACTCCAACTCGGACCCAATTAATCAAATCTTAATTTTATTAAATTGAATTGAATATTTAATTAAACTCCCATATGGTCCAACATTCGAAATTAAACTGATTTAACTCATCAATTTCACATTCTTAAGCTATTTAGGTTTTCAATTTCTAATTCCACAATAACTCTTTTATAAAATCATATACGAATCAGACCCAATAATGTTTATCAATTTCACAATTAAATCAGAATAATAACTAATTAAAATTCAAATCACATTGATTAACTAAATGTAAAATATTATACATGGTAGGGTCGTCATAAAGCTATATTGAAAGAAAAATATGACAGTAAAATGGGTTCAGATTCGATAGGCGACCAAGGCAAGATTGTCGTCTACCGGTGAAACAAAATTACAATATACTTAGCCTAACTCTGATATCATGTTATAATTTCTAATAAAAACAGAAAGAGAATATTATATTATGCGTATATTTAATATTATATATCTTACAATATAATTAAAAGGCTTATATATAGATAATGTAAGATTAGGCAACAAGAAAATTATGAAAATATCTTAATATGGTAACATCTAATTACAACACCTAATATATATGGTGAATATAATATATATATAATATTTACTAATATAAGTGTTGGAATTGTGATTTTTCTCTTTTGAGTTTTTGACGTCAAATCTTTTTATTAGCGTGTGATTGCTTGTTGGTGTGGTAATGCGAACAAAGGCTAAAATTGAATAATTAATCAATTTAATCATAATTTATAATTAATTGGCCTTTTGAGTCCCTTTAAGCACAATTCCTTCCGACTTCAATATACCTCTCTCTCTCTCTCTCACACACACACACACACGCACGCACGCACGCACGCACATAGTGTTTTCCCCTTTTTTTTCATATGACACATTCTAAAAGTTTATTTTATTTTAGTTTTTTTCCTAAAAGAAACATATCAACATATATTTTCTATTTATATGTAAAATTTTATACAAATTTAATTTCAATTATAATAATCAATTTTATATAAACTTTATTTGAAAAATACTTATTTTTCATATATTTTTCATCGTATATTTGGTTTCGTCGTTGTTAGATTTCTTTTATATAATTGATATTTTAATTTAATTATTATGATATTTGAAAAAAAAATTTATCTTGATATAAAAATAAATAAATAAATAAATAAAATGTGCTTAATTATATGCATCGTATGGATCAAATTAATTTCTTTTATATTTCTTTTTATTTTTTTCTATCTTATTGATGTCTTAATATTAATTTCTATTTAATTTTTTTATTTAACATGAGATTATTTTATTACAAAATATTTATATTTAATTTAATTTTGTATACCTATATACAATATGTATGAATAATTCAAAAGAATATTAAAGAAAAAATTAATACTCTGCATAATTAATTTATGTATTTTCTTCTTATCCATCACAACATATTTATATTTAATCTTTAAATAATTTTGTAGTTCTATTTCTACATATTTTTATTTTTCCAATAAATATAAAAATAAAAAATAAAAATAATAGCTAGAATCACTTTTAGTTTTATATTATTAATTCTCTTTCTAATTTAATTATTATTTTTAGTATCAAAATGAGTGTTTATTTTACTATTTTATAATTTAATATATATCATATAAAATCATTATATAATAATTACACTTTTATAGCACAATAGAACTAAAATTATCAAAATAAACAAATAATTTAACTAAATTTATTATATATAAATATTCAAATAACACTTTTATAGAACGATAAGGTTAAGATTATTAAAATAAATAATTTAAATTTAAATTATTCTTTTGTAATACATATCATAATATAAAATATCATTATATTAATTAAAGTTAACTCCATTGTGATTTTATGTCAGGCATTATATTTCTAGAAGTGACTTAGATATATGTATAGCATCCAATTTGATATTGATTGATTAAAATAATAGAACTCAATACTTTTGTTTGTTAAATTTTTAGAAGATAAATTAACAAATCTCAAATGATAAATAGTATGAAGTATTATTTTAAAGAATAATGGTTCATCAAAAAATGATTGTGTATTTTTAAGGCACGTATTGATGTTTCTTGAAAAAATTTTAAGTAAAATTTTGAATTTATAGTATTATTGATAATATACCTTCACGAGTTTTGTTAGAAAAGATATGAAAAAATAATTTGGATGAAATAAAAATTTTGCGGTTATTGTAACATGTCATGTAATTAATCAGAATTCTTTTGAGAACTGAAATTATTAAGGTTATAGAGATTTTGCCTGATTCCCTTTGCAAACACTATTTATGATTTGAATTTATATTTTTTTATGCATTAATGTGAATAACTCTTACGATCTTACTAATATAAGCATAAATCTTACCTTTAAGTCAACCTATCTTAAGCATTTTTTTGTATAATAAAATGGAAAAATTACTCATAAATCCTATTTTGGTAAATGTTGCTCTAGTTAGTCCTAAGTGTTTTTTCTTAAACCATTTAGTCATTTTTATTTTTGGTATGATATATGTTTTTGATATATTGTATATGGAGTTTATATTTTTATCCATATTGATTTCATTTTGCAGGTCTCCCAATCTCTGCAACAATGGCAGCTCCTCCGATAGAGTCCGTCTAGTGCTTCGGCTGAAAGAAGACAGCCGTGGCCCCTTATCTCTGTTGGAAACTGTTCACAACATATATAAATAAATATATATATATATATATATATAGATAAAGAGAGAGATTCAGAGAGAGATGGAGATGACTAAAGAGGCCGATTTGGAACTTGAACTTGAAGACGAAGAAAAGATCTAGACGAAGCAGCGCCAGCAGAGGAGAAGGAGAAGGAGAAGCCGAGGCGGCGGCATAGCCCGTGGGGAGTCATACCAGCGACGGCGACACCGCCGACGGAGGAAGAAGGCGGCAGCGACAGATCTTATTCGATCTGATTTGAAGGAAGTACAGATCTGATTTGCTCAGATCCGTTAAGAAAACGGCGGCAACACTGCCAGCGAGTGAGGAAAGGAGGCGGCGGAGTAGAGGACGGTGAGGACAGTTGTGAAGAAGAGAGAGAATAGAGAGGAAGAGAGACAGAGGGTTTGGTTTCACCCCCCGTCGCTACAGAGGGTTTGGTTTTCCCTGTTGTAGTTGATGTTCACGATGATGATGATGTTTGATGATGTAGTTGATGTTTGATAATGTTCACGATGTTCACAATGTTGATGATGTTGCTGATGTTCACGATGTTCTGATGATGTTCATGATGGTTTGATGATGTTTTTGATGATGTTGCTGATGTTTTAATGATGTTGCTAATGTAGTTGATGTTGATGATGTTTGATGATATTCACGATGTTGATGATGTAGTTGATGTTTGATGATATTTTGATGATGTTGCTGATTTTTTATAATGTTTTGATGATATTGATGATGTAGTTGATGTTTTTGATGGTGATGATGTTTGATGATGTTGCTGATGTAGTTGATGTTGTTGACGTTCGGAAAGGAGAGAAATCATAAAAAAAACCTATAATAAGCTTTTTGGGTATTTTTGTCATATCAACATTAGTAAAAACTTACATTTGCTCTCTATTAAAAAAAAATTACGTGTTAAATAAATGGGTATATATGTAATTAACATTTAAACAGGACTTATCAGTCTACAAAATAAAAGATAGAACTAAATGGTTCAATAAATTAAAATTTGGGATTTATTGGTGTTTTGCCCTAATAAAATACTTAAATATTGTCACATAAATATATTATAATAGATCATAATCAAGCATCACTTGAAGTATAATTAAACACCTGATGTACCACTTTAGACATAACCAAAAACATAAAAAATTAGTAAAAATCTTTTCGTTAATAACCAAAATAATACATGAGTTGGAGTTATAACCAAGTCAAAATTTATATATTATAGAATTTTCTGTTGTTTTTAATTTTTTTAGAAAAAAATATTTTGATACAAGTGAAATTCAAGATTTTTGATAAATTTGATTAATACAAATGAGAATTTGATTTTAAGTTGAGAATACACCATTTTTTTTTTTTTTTTAAATAACTTTGAAATTAATTGTTTTTATAAAGTTCTTATATAGGATCACACATAGTGACAAAAATTTTTATCAGACAATAACAAATCTATTTATATTTGATTTTCAATTGCTAAATTTTTTTACACAAAATATTAAAAATCAAAATCAATTTTTAAATTTAAAAATAAATTCTCGTCCACTGCACAATCAAATATAAAAGATATAATTGATGATGCTGACAAGGTCTTTTTTAGTTCGTGCATAGTTTGGGTAATTAATTAATGTATTATCTCATATTGGTTTGTTGACAAAATAAACAAAAAAAGGATCTATGTTTGTATTTTCAGTTTCTGTCACTTCTCTACAAGAAAATTTGATTTTGCTCCTTAAACTATCACGTAGTAATTAATTTAATTTTTATTTTTTGAATTATATCAATTTTACACTTAAACTATTTAATTTTTAAAAAAATTAACCCTTGCTATTAGCTTCCATCTAAATCAAACGAAATATATTGATGTGGAATCAAAACTTTATTTAAAATTTCATTTTACCTCCCAAACTATTTCCAAATATCAATTAAATCTCTGGATATATTAAAATTCTAAAAATAAATTTTATCTCATAAAGTAAGAAAAATAGATTTAAAAAAAAAGTATTAAAAAATATAAAAGCCTCATTTTAAATTATCATTTTACGCCTCAAATTACATTCAGCCGACCCTAAAAAAACTAATTGAGATCATGCTTTCCATCTTTGTGGCGTTTTGAACATTTTAGTCCCCTTTATGGTGTGTTTTTAACTTTATTCCAATTATAGGGTAAACGGCATTAGCAAAACCGTTTTCTAGAAAACGGCTTTTCAAAAACCGTATTTAACGATTAAATAATAATAAATTTTGGACCCAGAAAACGGCTTTACAAAAGCCGGTTTTACTTAATTTTAATTAATTCTGAATTAATTAAAAACGGTTTTGGCAAAACCGTTTTTAAATTAATTTTTTTTTAATTTATATTTTCAACATAAATATTTTTTGTTCAATTTTTTTTTAATAAAACCAGCTTTAGAAAAGCCGTTTTTGAACAGTAATTTTTTTAATAAAAACCGGCTTTAGAAAAGCCGTTTTTCAACAGTAATTTTTTTAAATAAATATTTTATGACCAAAAAATATTTTCAACTTAAATATGAAAACTACCAAAAAATATTTTATATTTTTTTTAATTTATATTTTTAACTTAAATATGAAAACTACCAAAAAATATTTTTCATAAAAAACGGTTTTAAAATATAAAGTTTTTACATTAATTTTTTTAAATTTATATTTTCAACATAAATATTTTTTGACCACAAATATTTTTAATAAAAAATGGTTTTAGAATTTTTTTTTTTATTATGTTTTCTCATATGGGAAGGTTGGACTTGGGAATGAAAAGATGAGTAAGAGAGCAGAAATTTCAATGCATTCAAAGATGGGTTTCTTTAGAAAATACAGCACAAATAAAAATAAAAATAAAAATTAAACGTAATGCTTGCTTTGAGTTTTCTAAAAACTTAATTCTGAAAACTCAGTTTTCAAATAGTCATACTTTTCAATGAAATATTTTGGAATCTTTTTTTCAAAATATTTGAACTACAAAAAATTTAAAAAAATTTCTCAAAAACTATAAATATACAAACCAAACAAGCCCTAAGTTTCAGTTTTCAGAATTAAGTTTTTTGAAAACTGAGTTTTTTTGTTTTTAGTGAATATTTTTAAAATTTTAAAATTTTTTTTAAAAACTTTTGTAGATGCATTTTATTTAGATATGTTTAAAAGGTAAAATATTTGTAAAAAAATATTTTCAAAAAATTAATAAATACACAAAAATATGAAAAATGTAATGAATTTCTTTTTTTTTTTTTTTTTTTTTTTGTATTTTTGGTATTTAGTATATTTATGCTAGGTATGTATAAAAACTTAAAATTTAAAAAATTCAACAAAACAAAAAAACAAAAACAAAAAAATTCGAAAAAACTTTAAAAACCATTTTTTATTAAAATATTTGTGGTCAAAAAATATTTATGTTGAAAATATAAATTTAAAAAATTAATGTAAAAACTTTATATTTTAAAACCGCTTTTTATGAAAAATATTTTTTGGTAGTTTTCATATTTAAGTTGAAAATATAAATTAAAAAAAATATATAATATTTTTTGGTAGTTTTTCATATTTAAGTTGAAAATATTTTTTGGTCATAAAATATTTATTAAAAAAAAATTACTGTTAAGAAAACGGCTTTTCTAAAGCCGGTTTTTATTAAAAAAATTACTGTTCAAAAACGGCTTTTCTAAAGCCGGTTTTTATTTAAAAAAAAATTTCAACAAAAAATTTTATGTTGAAAATATAAATTAAAAAAAATTAATTTAAAAACGGTTTTGCCAAAACCGTTTTTAATTAATTCAGAATTAATTAAAAATTAAGTAAAACCGGCTTTTGTAAAGCCGTTTCTGAGTCCAAAATTTATTATTATTTTAATCGTTAAATACGGTTTTTGAAAAGCCGTTTTTCTAGAAAACGGTTTTGCTAATACCGTTTTACCCTATAATGGGAATAAAGTTAAAAACACACCATAAAGTGGAACTAAAATGTTCAAAACGCCACACAAAATGGAAAATTGGCCTTCTCTCTCTCTCTCTCTCTCATACACACATCATTTGCAACTAGTTTATCCCCTAAATAAATTTTAGTATGACTGATCAACTAATAGTAAGTTGAAAATTGTCTGGCTAAAATTTAGACCACATGTGTTTTGAGATAAACATATTTTTTTCAAAATTTGGGAAGTGATATTAAACAATGAAAATGAATATCTTGAGATTTCCGCTTACAAAATCGAGATTATTACCTATTCAGCCATATCACCGACCCAAGAGCACTCTAATGCTAAAACTAACAACTCTTCGGAGAATATTCAATAGCACAAATACTTAAATATTTTTATTTAAAATTTATGTTTCTTGCATTTTTAGATGAAAATTTAATATTTAATATTTAAATTAATTTCTTTAATGTAGGGGTCTAATTCATATTTGAAGATAGTTTAAAGGGTAAAATGAAATTTCAAATAAAATTTTGTGTCATATCAACAAATTTCGTCTGGTTTAGACGATAATTAATGGCAAGAGTAAAATTGATCTAAAACCGAATAATTTATGTGTAAAATTGATATAATTAAAATGATAGTGACTGGAATAATTTTTGAGTGGTAGTTTGAAGGGCAAAATAAATTTCCTCAATCTTTTTTGGGGAAAATATTTTAAATGTAAATTAAATAATTACATAATTTTGATAGATATATGTGGATTTTGTTTTTGCAATTTTTTGTTTCTTAATGTGCTTGATTATTTTTATTTTTTAACAATTGATAGGCAAAAATAGAGGAAGAAAGAAAACATAATAACCTAACAATAAAACTCAAACCCATAAACAGCTCAGCATCAACCCTTGATCTAATGCTTTTTGTGTATTTCTTCCCATAAAATGAAGAAGAAAAAGAAAATACTTTGTATTTTAACAACTCTTCTTCTTCTTCTTATAAATATTAAAACATGTGGGAAGAATGGAGTAGGTTAGCAGTTGAAATTAGATGTACCAAACACATTAATACGAAATCGAAAGTCACGGAGTAAAGATTATTCATGGAAAAGATAAATTTTATTGGACAATTATAAATATATGAACAAATCACATTTTATTTTATAAAATAAACAATGAATATTGAGAGGGAAGATTTGCGTGACAGTATGGCCGAGCAACGACGACGTCAGACTTGACGGAA
Source organism: Camellia japonica (assembly GCA_030407325.1). NCBI lineage: Eukaryota > Viridiplantae > Streptophyta > Magnoliopsida > Ericales > Theaceae > Camellia > Camellia japonica. The sequence continues at coordinate 97,784,452 of JAPPVO010000002.1, read as the reverse complement.
TGCACGGCGCCGAGCTAACTCATCTAATTAACGCAACTGAATTGCACGGTCGGAGACGTTGACCGGGCAAGCGCGAACTGGACCTAGCCGAGCTGTTATTCGCACGTGTCGGGAGAAGTTGGTGGCGAATGGAAACCGAGCTATAGAATGATCCGGTTGGGCCGAGGATGCAGCCAGGCCGGCATGCCTCTGACCGGCCAGCCAAGGCGAATGGCTTCGTGAGACCGAGATTGGAGATAGGACGGTTGGAGGCCGGCATGCCTCGCAACCGGTTGGTCCTGATGAATCGGTTCAGAGGTAGCTCGCCCGAGGTGGTCCGTCTTTCACGGATGACAAGGACAGCTCGCAGTACGTAGCTCGGTTGGTGATCTTCCGCAAGCAATAGGCCGGGTATGGTATCTCGGTCAAGGGTGCCACCTGGCCAATGGTGTGAAGGAGAGACATCTGCTCCACGAACGCCTCAATACCGTTAGACAGTTCAGTGTGTACTGGTGAAAGGACAAAACCTTTACACGCGTAAGGTGGTGAGAGGCGCACATTGCCACCTGTCCAGGGAAGGACAGCAGAGGTAGTGCGCGCACAATCTTGAGGCTGCATGGCCAGCCTAGAAATATGGAAGAAGACGAACGTTAGAGGTATGCGAACTCACTCTCACAAACACGCTCTCCTCATTGTCTTCTTCCCAAAATCTGACTTGATCGTCGAGGTCTTTCCGGCACACCCGCCGGGCAGCTCACCATTTTTGTGTTGCAGAGATAGACGCCGTTACCAGAAGCTTGATGTGCAAGGCGTACGGAGAGCAAAGAATATTCCGCCCCCGTACAATTGGCGCCGTCTGTGGGAACTCTTTGATATTCAACCCTTGTTCTGTAAGCTTCTTCGACCATTTCCATGGCCAACAACGACGAAGTTCCGCTGTCCGTCGTCGATGTGTCACTCCAGAGTATTGCGAAGGAGAGAAGGCCCCCTAATGTTCCAACCATGGCGGCCTACAAACCTCCTCGCGGGAGCGCGCGACAAGCGTGGGAGGAGTTCAGATCGTTCGCAGAGTCCTGAGGGCCGCCGGCGCCGGGGGAGTCCCGTGAGGAGCGCTGGAGCATAAACTCAAGGACCAAGAAGCCCTCATTCGTAGGATGGCGGCGGAGATGGAGCTTCTGAAGCGCCAAGTGAGGGGGAAGGGTGTTGCTGGAGAGGGCAACCTCAGTGAGCGCACCCCCTCCCCTCGTTCTAGTAGTCGCCGCCAGAGGAGGACTCATTTAATCTCCATCACCAGGAACTATGGGGTTGGAGACTCTGACCAGCGAGAGGGCAGATCCATCACTCGCGACAGCACCTATCACCCCTCGCGCCCGTCATCAACGTCGCAATACTCTGCCTCCTCCCGTTCCAGGATCTCAGGGACGTGCGGAGGAGAGAGCGCGCCGTCGGGAGGCTCAGAGGGTGCCGCGCTCCAGAGGCTAAGTCCCCAGTTCGTTGCAGTGAAGAGGTGATGATGCCGGCACCCAGAAACATAGCCCCAGCACTGGTGACAAAGAGCTGGCAAGGCTTACATCCACGCCGTTGTCCCCAGAAATTAAGAGCACCCCACTCCCTCACGGATTCCACCAGCCAAAATTTACTTTGTACGACGGCAGGACGGATCCGTACATGCATGTGAGTCATTACCGGCAAGTAATGGCTGGCCACCGTCGGAACGATGCCTTGATGTCCTCATATTCCCAGCAAGCTTGGGAAGAGCTGGGCTTGAAGTGGTTCGAAAGGCTCCCGGAGGGGAGTATCGAGGGGTGGCAACAACTAGCGGAAGCCTTCGTCACCAGATTCAAGACCAACACCCGAACGCCGACGGAGGTCGACCACCTCCTGGGCGTCAAAATGGAGTCTGGGAGTTCGCTGAAGGCGTACAATGCGAAGTACTGGGAGACTTACAATGAGATCCTCGACTGTCCTACCAATCTGGCGATCACTCAATACAAGAGGGGCCTCCCAGTCGGGCATAGGCTGCGAGACTCACTTACGATGCATCAGCCGACCACCATGGAATCTTTGATGCAGCGGATCAACGAACACATTCGCGTGGAAGATGATGCCGCCTCTGCAACTGAGAAGGATAATCCGGTCGCGGTGGACAGGAGGGTAGCGGGGAAAGTTCATTCGATCGGGCAGGAGGAAAATCGCCCTGGTGACCGACCAAAAGATCAGCGTCGAGGGACCGGACAACATGACAAAAACAGAGGTCGCAGAAATGACCGGGCTGATGCACCCCGCGACGCAGCAGAGGATGCCAAAAGAAAACTGAAGGCGCGAACAGGGATTACCACGGTCTTCAAAATTCCCATCTACCGCATTTTGAGCGAGATCTGCGGGGAGCCTTTTGTCCGTTGGCCGACCAAGCTGGGAAGCGCGCAGCGGGGCTTCAACCCAAAGTATCGCTGCACCTTCCACGAAGAGCGGGGGCACCGGACAGAAGACTGCTTGCCGCTCAAACAGCATTTGGAAGAACTGGTGGCGGCGGGGCATCTTGACCAATACATAGATGGGGGAGTCAAGGCCGCGCCAATCGGGCAGAATGAGCCTAACGGCATGGCCGCCCTAGAAGCGCCCCCGCAAGGGGTGATCAACGTCATCCACGCATCATTGAACCGCAAGGTCTGCGAGCTGAAGAGGATGATTGAAAAAGCCGAGCACATGAGGGAGGTGCTCTCAGTCCAGCCCGCCGAAAAGAAGGAAATAAAAAACAAAAGGAAGCAAGGAAATGAAGAGTGAAATCTTCAGTCAAGGTTCTGCTCGGTTCCTTCCACCGTCAACTCGGCGCTCGGGGCTGTTTGCTCGGGCGAGATGTCCTCGCTCATTGTCAGTGCCCCACCGTGAGAACCCCCGATCAATCACTTCATCTTCAGCATTTGGAGATGCTCGGGTGGAGATGTTCGGTCTGTTCCGCGGCGGCAGCTTCTTCCTCAGCCTCTTCCTCGCGCTCGGCAATGAGACGGTTTTCTCGGTCCTGGAGTATGCGAGCATGTAAACCGGATATAAGCGGCCGGCGGCTTGACGAACATGGCAGAGTCCTGACCTAGACCAACTTTCTCCACGGCAGCTTTCCAGCCGCACTGGAAAAAGATGTCTTTGGTGGCTTGGACCTGACGCTCGTAGGTCTTCTCACCCTGCTTATATCCTCGGTCTTCTGCGTCCTCGACCGCCTTCTCCAAAGCTTCTTTGTTGGCATCGCGAAGCTTCCTCAGCTCGGCGAGATACCGAGCTTTGGTCTTCTTCATAGCCTCCTGCTTGTCAGCATCAGCTCGGTCGACCTTCTGCTTCAGATTATCTCGCTCCGCCGCGATAGCATCATTCGCCGCCTTCAGCTTGGCCAGCTCGGCCCTCTGCTCTTTGTTCTCGGCGATCGCATCACGCAAGCTCTGGTGCACCTTTATCATCCGATCGTGCGCCAGATAATTCTTTTGTGCGGCCTGCATGCAAGAGAAAGGTTGTTAGCGTCTTTGAAACCGAGCAAAAACCGAGCAAATAGTTGAAGAAAGAATTGAAAGCTTACCAGCACGATGGATTTGGCCGCCGACCGTAGGACCTTTAGGTCGGACAGCTCGTCGTGTTTCTTCATATCTGCTGGAAGGATTAACCCCTTGGTCATATTGAAACCAAGGGAGTAATCCTTGTCAGCATAAACAGAATCCTCGGCTGAGACTGGCCGGCCGTTGTACACAAACTCGGGCGCCCAGGCCGGGGGGGTGGCTAGGCCCTTGCCCTTGGATTTGCTGGCACGAGGTTGCTCGGCCTGGTCGCCCGGCTCGGTGAAGGCGACCTTGGCTGAGTCTTCAATCCACAAGATTTGGCCCGGCCAGATCCTTCCTAGTCCTTTTCTTGGACCGGCCAGCCTGTTGCTCGCTAGCAAGTGCAAGAACGGCTTCAGTTTGACCGGCGGGGGCTGTGGAAGTTCCCCCGGTTGCTTCGGGAGGCTAGGACTCGCCTTCCTCCCCGGTTATCATGGACTTGATGGCTCTGATTTTTGCCATCTCCTGCTCGGCAGTTAAGGGAACGAGCCTGATCGGTGGAAGAGTGGGGTCTGGCTCTGGAGATGGAGCGTGCAGAAAGTCGGTCACGCGACCTTTGCGCGGTGCCTGATAGTGATATGTTTGCTCGAAGCCGAGCAGTTTTGAGGCTTCTCTCTCTTCTTCGGGGTGACGAAGCAGAGCTCAGATAGCTTCTTTGTTGGCTTGATGGTAATCTGCTGCCAAGTGTTTATCTGCAGAAAGGAGACAAGTGTTAGACCGGCAAAAGATGACAAAAGTGAAATGCAGAAAGAATATAGTGCGGTCAGCCGGGCTACTCACCGGCTCGGCCCAAATCTTTCCTAATGTACCAGCCCGGTATGGGCGCCTCGGTGTCCTCGTAATTATCGGACACCCAGAGGAAGTCGTCATCGTTGGCTTCTTTGTCCAGGTTGCCTTCGATGAGCTTTGCTCGGCCCTTCTTCACTTTGAGGTACCAGCAAAGCCCGCTTTTATTCCTACTTAAGCTCTATTGGTGGAAGATCTCTGCGAGGCCGAGATTGAGACCGAGCCTTCGATTCAGCTCGACGACTCCGTTTATTATCTTGTACGTATTATTGGAGACTTGGGACGGGCACAGCCTCGTCTGCCTAAAAAATTCGCAGATCAACGGCTGCATGGGGAAGCGGAGCCCTCCCTCGACAATGGAAACGACCGTGAAGGGGCACCGGTCTAAGTCTCCCCACGGCGTATCCCCTTTCTTAGCGAGCTCTAAGACTACGTCGTCCGGGATGTTGTAGTCTTTACGGAACTCAGCTATCGCGCCGGGCGTGCTGACCATAAACCGGTATTTTCCCATCTAGGTCGGTCTTATTTACTCTGTATCTCGGTCAAAAATGTTGTGTGGTTGCTCGGGCTTTGAGCTCCACCAATGGTAATGCTGGTCTGGCTTGGTCGGTTCTATTTGTTCTGCATGTTGAAAAATAAGGCCAAGGGTTAGCACGGCAGATATTGCACGGCTCCTATTGGAAATAACTCAGTGAAGGATTGGTGTTTTGATCGACGAGTCCCAGCTCGGTTCAACTACATATGCGCTCAATTCTCCTAGTTCGGTTCTAGCTCGGTTGTGACCTAGTGACGGATCTAGTTGATCCTTCAGCTCGGTTAAGGTTTAAGGCGGAGTGTACTTTAGTTCGGTTCGCCCTACTCGCCGATCTAATGGGATATCCAGCTCGGTTGCGGCTTCAGCGAGGAGCCACAAACAGTTTTTTGCTCGGTTATTGTTCCACCTACGGATCTAAATGAGCATTTAGCTCGGTTCAGTCCAGATTCAAACTGTTCATCCCATTTCTGAGATGAATCCTCTCAAACCCAGGTGGAACAAGGGCACGAAGGCCCCATCCACTCCCACAGTTTTCGTTTGCCCTAGGGTGTGATGGTTCTAAGCAATGGGAGGGACTCCTAACAACCCTAAAGCACAAACGCAAAGAATAAGGGTATGAAAAACAGTGAGCATGGAAAACAAAGTCCACAGAATAAAAGAGTTGGGTGGGGAGGACTTACCAAGATCCAAAACCAATGGAAGCCAGACCTTGAGAGCGTGATTGCAGCCTTCAAGAGAACGGAAACGGGGTTTGAAGCTCGAAGGCAGTGAGGACGAAGGGAGTGCAAAAGCTGTGGAGGCTAGGGTTGGCTTGGAGACAAAGATGAATAGTGAAGAGCCAAAACCCTTCGTATGTGGTTTATTGATGGGGGGAAAAGACCAAACGGCGCAGCCGTTTGAAATTCGGGCGTGGGAGACAGCTGGCTGCACGACCCAATAACGCGAAGCCACGTGGCCCTGAAAATGCGGCTGTCAGTACGGCTGTGAGACCTTTGACGTAACTGCAGAGGTGATGGCTGGCCAATGGTGACAGCTCGGCGACAGATGTGTCTCCAGTTACGCTCGGCCCGGTGGTGTCGCAACTTAATCGTGGCTCGGCGGCAGGCATTCCCCCAATTAAGCTCGGCCTAGCAGGGGCGCAACTCGACCTTAACTCGGCGACCGATACCTCTCCGATCAACGCTCGGTGTGGCAGTGGCGCGACTTGACCGCGGCTCGGTCGAGATGGTAAACCCAATCACGATAGCTCGGATGGGTTTAAGGGGCAATTGAGAGGGAAGATTTGCGTGACAGTACGGCCGAGCAACGGCGACGTCAGACTTGACGGAATGCACGGCGTCGAGCTAACTCGTCTAATTAACGCAACTGAATTGCACGGTCGGAGACGTTGACCGGGCAAGCGCGAACTGGACCTAGCCGAGCTGTTATTCGCACGTGTCGGGAGAAGTTTGGAGTGGCGAATGGAAACCGAGCTATAGAATGATCCGAGTTGGGCCGAGGATGCAGCCAGGCCGGCATGCCTCTGACCGGCCAGCCAAGGCGAATGGCTTCGTGAGACCGAGATTGGAGATAGGACGGTTGGAGGCCGGCATGCCTCGCAACCGGTTGGTCTTGATGAATCGGTTCAGAGGTAGCTCGCCCGAGGTGGTCCGTCTTTCACGGGATGACAAGGGACAGCTCGGCAGTACGTAGCTCGGTTGGTGATCTTCCGCAAGCAATAGGCCGGGTATGGTATCTCGGTCAAGGGTGCCACCTGGGCCAATGGTGTGAAGGAGAGGACATCTGCTCCACGAACGCCTCAATACCGTTAGACAGTTCAGTGTGTACTGGTGAAAGGACAAAACCTTTACACGCGTAAGGTGGTGAGAGGCGCACATTGCCACCTGTCCAGGGAAGGACAGCAGAGGTAGTGCGCGCACAATCTTGAGGCTGCATGGCCAGCCTAGAAATATGGAAGAAGACGAACGTTAGAGGTATGCGAACTCACTCTCACAAACACGCTCTCCTCATTGTCTTCTTCCCAAAATCTGACTTGATCGTCGGAGGGTCTTTCCGGCACACCACCGCCGGGCAGCTCACCATTTTTGTGTTGCAGAGATAGACGCCGTTACCAGAAGCTTGACGTGCAAGGCATACGGAGAGCAAAGAATATTCCGCCCCCGTACAAATATTATTATAAACTTAAAATATTTATTTTTTAAAATAAAATGTGATTTACTCTTATATTTATAAATGTCGAATGAATTTGATATCTTTCATAAATAACGAGATAGATAGTTCAGATCATCTATATACCTGGATTGGTAAGAAAAATGTTAAAGACTCCAACAAAATTACTAAATTATTTATCAAACACTCACAAAGGTATGGAATTATGAATCCCATATTGGGTTGTTTGGGATGTGTTATATAAGTGTACTTTTTGACTTTTTTGCTAAAAAAGTAGAGAAAAAATATGTATGTTTGGGATCATTTTTTGACTTTTTACAAAAAGATCTATAATAAAATATTGTAATAAAATCAAAATAATCATTTTACCCTTATTGCCTTTTTTACTTTAAACTTTTTGCTTTTGGATAGTTGAATTCAAAGGGCAAAATAATAATTTTGCCCTCTAAGCTTTCCTCAAATAGTATAAATTTTTTGACTTTTTTAATAATTTTTAAAATTTTTAACTTTTATAGATTATTTCAAATAAGACTAATAAAAAATTTAATTTAATTTTTTTTTAAAAATTCCTAATATTACTTAGATGAGAAAAGTTAGGGATCATGAAAATTTTTTCATGAAAATGATCATGAAAGATTTATGATCCTTGAATTATCTTGATTAGTGTATGGTGCTTTATTCTAAGTGTAATCTAAAGATTACAAAACTTTTATAATTATTTTCATAAAAGATTTTTTATGATACCTATCATTGCTGTACTTAGATTAGTATGTAAAGGTATAGAGGGAAGTCGGTCCCATTTATACAAGTTGGAAGTCCAGGGTGGGCCAAACGCGGAGAAAAGGGACCGTTTGCGTGAAATTTGCGCGCCAAGTCTCACTTCTTGGGCTCACGTTGTATTCGCCTTCATATTCTGTCTTTCTCTGATGGTTTTGTACTACCTACTATATATATACATATAGACATAGATATTACCATGGGACCACCACGATATCTATATATATGCATCTAAACATTTTCACCACCACTTCGTCACTTCTTCGTTCTCCTCTCTCTCGATCGAATTTTCTCTCTCTATAGATCGGAGCTCTGTATCAGTTTGCAATGGCTGCTGCCACTTTGAGCGCCGCAGATTCCGAGAAGCTCTCCAAGCTCCAATCTGCTGTAGCTGGCCTCTCTCAAATCAGGTTACTCTACTTACTTCTTCGCAAATTATTTTTTTATTTTTTTTTTCTGTTTCATTCCAAGGCTTTCAGTGTTCGATATCGCACTGGAACACAACAGATCTGAGTTTGCATTGTTTTGATTTGCAGTGATAATGAGAAATCTGGATTCATAAACCTAGTCGCTCGCTCTCTCAGGTATAAATGCAATAGCAATTCATTTCTCTTTGATTGATCTTGTCGTTACTATATATGAATCGTTTTAGTCTTCTCTCATCTGTGTCCTTTTTATTGCCAAATTGAATTGAGAAATATGAACACAACAATTCCAAATGTGAATGAATGTGATGTTTATTATTTTAACAATTATTGAATTGGCTCGTATGGGGCCAACTTATGTAAACGGTGATGATGTCTAGTGTTCTTTCTTAGGTGCTAATGTTGAGTAAATTTATTTTCTTTCATTTTTCTTAGCAAGCAAACAAAATGGATGCGTTGACATTTATTTTTAATAAATCTTGTGTCACATTGCATTGAAGTGGCGAAGCACAGCACGTAGAATGGAGTAAGATTCAGACTCCTACTGATGAGGTGGTGGTTCCTTATGACAGTTTGGCACCCACACCGGAAGGTAATTTCTTCACTATGGGGGGTTTCTTCTTATTAACATGTTTATGCTACTACAAATTTTGCGCTAATAAATTTTGTGTGTATTTTTGATGCAATCGAACTCTTTCTAAAGAAGGTTGTGTGTGAATCTCTGAATTGTTACAGATCCTGCCGAAACCAAGAAGCTTTTGGACAAACTTGTCGTGCTAAAGCTTAATGGAGGCTTGGGAACAACAATGGGTTGTACTGGTCCTAAGTATGCATCCACCTCCTTAGTATATTTGGTTTTCTTGTCTATTCTCACAAGTAAATTATTTAAATTGTTTTATGATTTTCTCTTGTTCTGGTTGAATTACTTAGCACCTTTTAGCTCCCCTGTAACTTATCTGAATGGCGTTGTGTTTCTGAACTCTGTTTTGGTGTGGTTCTTCTATGCTGTTTATTATTGTTGGTTTTGGTCATCTCAAGTGGATATCGAAGCCAACATATTTGGCCATGTGCTAATTGTGATGCTTAAATATGATGTTATGAATGTTCATTCATTTGACCATATCTAAGTTGATAATAAGGGTCTCTTTATATTTGCAATGATTATAATTGCTTAACAATGGTCTCTCTATATTTCCATGATAGTATTTGTCTGACAGAACTCCGAATAATTTTTTTGCTGCCTTGTACTAGCAATCTAGCACTCATAGTCTGGGGTCCTGATCTCAATTATGCTCTTCGGCTGAATAGTTACTGCAGTTAGGATTATGTCTATTTCTGCCAAAATTGACCTGCATTATGCTTTTGATGACTTTTTTCTTCAGCCTAGAATGGGTTGGTAATTTTCCTTTCAATATATGGTTTAACCTAACCCATTTTCAACTACGTGATTGTCACAGATGCTAAAAGCTCCAGCATCTATTTACGTATATTAAAATAATTTATTGGCTATCAGGTGAAGTATGGTATCTCCAAGAGAAAGTAGACTGGGTTACTTTATAAGTGAAGCTGATATAGCTTCAGTCTTTGTTACCTGGACTTTTTATTTCACCTTGGGATTGCCATGCAACATCTAGAATATAGGTCCATTGGTTGGGAATGTTGTTTAAAACACTTCTTCCCTTGACATTCATTTTTCCGTATGTCCGAACTAGGATGTGTTACTTGCCAGATGGAGCTGCAATGACTTTAGTGTAGAAGATTGTAGCTTTTCCTTTTGTTACACAAACTCTTCACATCATCTTGCAGTATCCTTGTGACACCACCCCATCTGTCACTCATATGTGAGTCGACGTAGTTGGTTTCTTGTTTAATTCTAAAGTACATTTCTGTAAATCTGAAACTGACTAAACTTAAACTTAAGATGACAAATTTGTATAAAAATTCATTCAAGAATATTGATTTATTTAATTTTTTAATACCAATTCGTAGCTATCTCTAAATCTATGAATTGCTTTTTTCCCTCTTTTAAACCACAAGTTTCAGTAACCTTTATTGACAGATGATAACTATGAACTGGTATCTGCATTTCCCTTCGAGCACAACTTTTGCAATTTTTTTATTTTTTATTTTTTGCAATTGTCGTTATTACCAAATGTACGTAAAATTTTCATACATTAAAGTCCCTGATCATTTGTTGTAATTCTTGATGGAGTTGATTTGTCCTTTTGTGATGCAGATCTGTCATTGAAGTTCGTAATGGGTTGACATTCCTAGACTTAATTGTCATCCAAATTGAGGTCTTTAACAATTTATTACATACATCTGTTTATATTTCTGGTTAATGCTTTTGTTGTTCTGTTTTCCTTGCAATTGAATCTTCCCATTTTGCATAGTCCCTGAACTCCAAGTATGGATGCAATGTGCCGCTGCTACTAATGAACTCATTCAACACCCATGATGATACACAGAAGGTGAACAAAAATTTGTTTTACATTTCTTATTTTTAAATCTTTTTATTTGTTATAGTATAATACTGATTGGTTGAAGTTATGGATGTAGATTGTAGAAAAATATGCTAAATCAAACATTGAGGTCCATACATTTAATCAGGTTCGTAAACCTTATGAGAAGTTTCCCCAGTAACCATTTTCTGGTACTTTTTGGAATTCTATAATATTGAATGTTGTCTTTTTTCTTTTGATTTACATAGAGCCAGTACCCTCGTCTGGTTGTTGAAGATTTTATGCCACTTCCGTGCAAAGGAAATACTAGCAAAGATGGATGGTAGTGTTTAACTCGTGTGTTGATTGTTTTAGTTACATAATATATTTTTTCTGTTAGTTCTTATTTTCACCTTACAAAACGTTTTGCTTGTGAAGGTATCCTCCTGGCCATGGTGATGTGTTTCCATCATTGAAGAATAGTGGCAAGCTCGATGCATTATTGTCTCAGGTTTTTGCTTTAATTTCTAGTTTATTTTCTCCAATTTTTTGACAAGAGCTTCTAGTACATTCAATTTGTAAGATATCTTTAGTTTATAATTTTTTGTCAATTTCATTTCATCCTTTCACAGGGAAAGGAATATGTCTTTGTTGCAAACTCAGATAACTTGGGGGCTGTCGTTGATCTGAGTATCCTCATTATGGTTCTCTTTAGCCTTTCATTCATACCTTCTACATTTTTACTAGTTATATGCGTTGTTAGTGGCAAACTAAGGTGAATAGTGGATCGTTTGGATAGTTGTGTTTCTTAATCTAGTGTTGCAGAAATCCTGAATCATTTGATTCGAAACAAGAATGAGTACTGTATGGAGGTATTTAAAGGTGGTGGTTGTAAATCAAACTTCTTCCTCTCCAAAACTATTTCTATAGGTTCTTGACTATTGCAGGTGACACCCAAAACTTTGGCTGATGTGAAAGGCGGTACTCTGATTTCCTATGATGGAAAGGTTCAGGTATATACTTGTCATTGAATATTCATGGTTTTCCTGAGTACCTCTATAATTTTGCTCCTTAAAATGTGTAGCATGGTTTATAAAGCAACTTATGTATAATTTCTTGATAAATATCATTAATATGATGAATTTCTTAATAAGATACAAGTTTTGGTTGATATTGACAGTTGGTTTTTTGTTTCAATTGAATTGCATTCAAAGGTGTCCCATCATTTTAAATTTTCTTAGAACTAGACATGCTTTGGATAGTTGGGGGGGCACACATGTCAATTGCATAGACACACATGAAACATGTGGCAAGTATGAAGAAAATAACTTGGGATTAAATGAAAATAAAAATAATGTGGATTTATACCTATTAGATCACTTTTCCTGCAGTCTTTTTAATTTTAGGAATTCTAGAGCCCAAAACTTCCAATTTATTTATGAATAGAGCTTTCTAAAATTGTGTTAGGCATTCTTTGTGCTTTCCACTGCTGGACTCTTTAGCTTTTCTTTGGTCAATCATCATGCCCAACTTCTTTCGGTGCCACCAAACGTATCACCTCCTACATCAAACAACTCCTACTATCAACAAAATACTACCTGTTGTTATATTACTTGAATAATTTTGAGCATTTGGTAGTTGCCTGATGTAGTTTAATCTGTGTTTGTTACTTATTCTTGGGTACTGTTTAGTTTTTCTTTCGGTTGAAAGATTTTTCAGGTTGTGCCATGTTTAATTGTTTGCAACCTGCAAAATATTAAATTTTACTCTGGTGCTATAAATTAATTACATGAATTTATGCTTCAAATACAAGTTTCTTACTCATGTTTTCCTTGCCTTTGTGTGATGCAGCTCCTGGAGATTGCACAAGTTCCTGATTCACATGTGAGTTCTAGCCCACCTCTTTTGCTTTTTTCTTTTATTGTTTGTCCGACCTTATTTCTGTTATACTTGCATCCACACTTAAAGCTTAATTAATTGAAGCAATTTGTACTTTTGGTGGTTTCTTAGACCAGTTTTTTCTCCCTTTTTTGCAATTTTTTTTTTATTTTTTAATGTTCATACAGCTAGAAAAGCCACAAGAAATAGGTAAATCATGTTGGGGAAATTCTTCTCTTTAATATGCAGAGGTGCCCATCTTTGGGGTTATAGAGAAAGAGGGGGATGAAATGAGGATGTAATGTATAATTTTCTAAATTCTACATTATGGGGACTTTTGAGTAGCCTTATTCCATTGATAAATTTAAAAAATTTTGGACCAGATAAGGAAATTCAGTATACCAATTTTCGTGGAGAAAGATGTTTGCTTCTGCTATCATGAAATTAGATTTTAATGAGTAGAACATTAGGAAAATGATTTCTAGGGTGGGTACATTTGTATAGACTCACTAGCCTGTCACTCAAGTATACTAATCCAATTTAGCTTAATAACCAAAGACAAATAATGTATGTTTCTGGTGTTGATAATGAATTCCAAGTTTGGGATAGTTGGATTCTCTTTAAAACAATGCCCTAGTGTCCACTTTTATCATAGTTTGAAATGCATGCTCACTAGTTTTAAATTTCTTTGCAAAGTTTGTGCTGATGCAATTGTTTTGTCCAGGTCAATGAATTCAAATCTATTGAGAAGTTCAAAATTTTCAATACCAACAACTTGTAAGTCATGCTCTTTTACATGTAAACATGCAGAAATTAAACACTAACTCCATATTGCGCCAGGTGGGTGAACTTGCATGCAATTAAACGACTTGTTGAAACAAATGCATTGAAGATGGAGATTATTCCAAACCCTAAGGTATCTGTTTGTTTCTCTACATCGATGGTCATGCAACTAACAAGTCAATTTTAATGGTCTAGTGTTTGATGAAATTAATCTGGTTCTCAGGAAGTGGATGGAATAAAAGTTATGCAGCTGGAAACAGCGGCTGGTGCTGCAATCCGGGTACACTCTACATGCATCAAATTATTCTTGATATCTGCCATTTTGATTGCTGTGTTCGAAGTTTTAAAACATTATTTGTTTCCATCTTTTGTGAACCAGTTCTTCGATCATGCTATTGGTATTAATGGTCCTCGATCTCGATTCCTTCCAGTGAAAGCATCTTCTGATTTGCTTCTTGTCCAGGTTAAACTTCCGATGCTAAATTTAGGATTTTTCTGCCTATTGATCCAATTATTTGGTTGTTTTAAGATATCCATTTGCTCTTTTTGCAGTCTGATCTTTACACCTTGAATGATGGCTATGTGACCCGAAACAAAGCTAGAGCAAATCCTGCAAATCCTTCTATTGAATTGGGACCTGAATTTAAAAAGGTAGTAATTTATTCCATTGGATTGCAGCACCTTTTAATATTACACTGTTGGTCATCAAATTTTCTTTCCAGGTTGCCGACTTCTTGAGTCGTTTCAAGTCCATCCCTAGTATCATTGAACTTGATAGCTTAAAGGTGACTGGTGATGTTTGGTTTGGATCTGGCATTACTCTCAAGGTATTATACAATATATCCGCTCTTGTTCCATTTCTGCCACTCTTTTACCTGAGGTTTTGCTGGTGGAGTCTGGAAACTATATATATATGTACACAGATACACTCTTGTTTTCATTTCCTTTATTTTTGCAAGTTCCACCACAAAACTCCTTTAAAATGTGGTTGTTATTTTCAGGGAAAAGTGGTAATTGCTGCAAAATCCGGGGTAAAGTTGGAAATCCCTGATCGAGCCGTAATTGCTAACAAGGTAGTTTTCTTGAGGTCACAATTTTTTTAGACATTAATATATAGGAAGTTTATTATCTTATACTTTGTTGTGTTGTATCAATGTGCAGGAGATCAATGGTCCTAACGATATTTGAAACTGAGCTCATATTGTAACACTGAGTTTACTTGAAGGTTGAGTGCTGTATTGTTTGTTTTGACCATGTAATATTTTTGATAGTTAAAATAAATGCACGATTTTGTGCTGCCGATGGCAATTGCCATGCGTGCATGGAGATGTTTGTGAAGCGGTTGGGTTTTTGTCCAATCCGCTAAGGTGGAGGACGTGCCTTTATGGTTGCATTAATATTAATAGTTTAACAAAATAATAATATCAAGTTTAGTTAATAAAATGAGAGCCTGGAGACATGGTATTGGAATGTGGATTAGTACTCTTCGGACATGGTATTCCTTATATGAGAGACTAACAAATCCCGAGAAAGGAGTGGTACACATAATGAGAAGTTAAAAACAGGTTTAGACTAATTGATAATCACAAAATTAATACAATTTTGTCAGTCTCTCCCTAGGACATTACCAATTCAAAGACTAAGCTCACAGACCAATCTCTTCCTAGTTTTTATCACAAAAATTGTATTATATTGGTTATTTATTTTTTTCTTGTTTTGAAAAAATTATTGAGGTAAAACAAAGTACAAGAATTACAAATAAAATACATCAATAAAAAGAATACGGCAAGAAAATAGCATAAAAGCTTTAAAAATATAAAATGTTTGACATCCCTAAAAGAGCTCTCACAATTTGACCCACAATGATGTATCATGATAGATATTAACTTTTGATTTATCATACACTCAATTATATAGGCCTCTCTTGGCAAGAAGTTAAAAGCCAATTTTTTTAACATTTTAACATCTTTTGGGTCATATCACCTCTTTTGGGTCAATTAAATATGATGGTATCATCTACAAACTGAAGGTGAGATAATTTCAAATCATTTGGTCCAATTGAAGCTCCTCTAATCAAACCCACTTCTTTAGCTCTTTCATCAATAAATTAAGGCCTTTGCAACAATGTTAAAAAGGAAAGGTGAAAATGGATCACCTTGCCTAAGGCCTTTCATTGGAGAAAATTTTGATGTGGGTGAACCATTAACTAGCATTGAGACTCTAGTTGTAGAGATACAAGTCTTCATTTACCTTGCCCATTTCTCTCCAAAACCAAAGTTGGTCATCATTGAATACAAGAACTCCTAGTTCACTGAATCATATGCTTTCTCAAAATCCAACTTTAGGATAATACCTTGTTTCTTTGATCTTTTCCACCAATCCACCACTTCATTGGCAATTAACACTCCATCCAGGATACATCTTCCACTCAAAAAGGCTGTTTGCACTTCACTAATGATCTTTAAAAGCACCTTTCTCAATCTTCTTGATAAAACCTTGGCAACTATTTTGTACACTGAACTTACCAAACTAATAAGCCTATAATCACTTAGACCCATGGGATTATCTTTTTTTGGGAATTAAAGTAATAAAAGAACTGTTCACTCCTCGAGCCAACTTACCATTAGCATGGAATTCGTTCATAAGCTGCTCTAACTCCCATTTTCATTATATTCCAGCATTTCTAAATACAAGATAAATTAAACCCATCAGGCCCCGGAGTTTTGTTACCATCACAATCTTTGACTGCTTCCCAAATTTCCTCCTCTGAAAACTCCGCCTCTAACAATCCAAATCTGCAGGACTAATTGAGACAAATGCATCTAACAATTTTGGCCTATTCCTCCAATCATCAGAAAACAGTTGGCTGAAATATCTCACCACTGCTTGTTTAATTACATCAGGCTTATCATAGATAACACCATTCTCATTTACATAATCTAGCAAAATTTTCCTTTGCTTTTTACTAGCCATAATATGAAAAAACCTTGTATTTTTTCCCCATTGTCTGCCCATGTCAGTCTAGATTTTTGATGCCATAACCACTACTTCTTTTTGCTCAACTCCCAGACAAGCCTTCTAACCTCCCTTCTTCTTTTGATCTCATCCTACAGGTTCCTGCCTTCAGCTTCTGTATTCCATTCATGGAGTTCATCCTCATCTTTTTTCAATTGCTCATCAATATTTCCAAACACTTCAAAATTCCATCTTCTAAGATGTACTCTTAGATTCCCCAACTTTTTCATTATCATGTAACTAGCCTAACCACTGATTTGATTGTTTTCCCAACATTTCCTCACTTTAGATTTAAATTTAGGATGCAAGCACCAAGCATTTATGAATTTAAATGGCCTTGGTCCCCAATCCCTCTCATCTTCCATTAGCAATATTAGGCAGTGTCAGATATACTTCTAGGTAGCCCCTATATTAAATGATAATTTTTCTAACCACCTATGGTCAATTAGGAATCTATCAATCTTGTTCCACCTATACCCATCCAAGGCATTACACCATGTAAATGTTTTTCCTATCATTGGAATATCTAGCAACTCCAAATTATCAATCAAATCATTGAAGTCCTTCATTCCTCTATCCCTCCTCAAGCACCCTTTCCTTTCACTCATAAATCAAATTTCATTAAAATCCCCTCCTATACACCAAGGTCTTAAAAAAATAGATTTAAGCTTTACTAAAGACTCCCATAGCTGTCTTCTTTTCAATACTTCATTTGGTGCATAAATGTTTACAATAACACAATCAAAAGAGTGGTGTGAAGTACTTGACAACATAATGAAGTTTCTATTACTGCAACACTTCTTTAATAAAAAGATTTCTGGATTCCATAAGCATAGCATACCTCCGACACTACCCTCTGCACCAGCCTCCATCAAGTCTATCTCCTCCCATGGCTATAATGACTTAACAAAGTTTTCATCAACACTGCACCTCTTTATTTCTTGTAATAGTAGGACATCAATCTTTCTATCCCTAACCAAAGTCTTTATTTTCCTCATTTTTTCAGGCCTTCTTAGACCTCTTACATTCCAAGATAATATCTTCATAAGGAAACCACTAACATACACCAAACCTCCTTGTAGCAACCAAATTGGCTTATGAAGCTACACCTATACCTTTTATTCTTTCTAGGTCATTTTCTTCTAACTCAATTATTTTGCTTACCACCTCTTCCTCCTTGCCTTCATAATTCAGCCCTAAAATTTTTCCAACTTAAGCTGTAGCTTGTGCTTTGTTCAACAACTTCCTCATTCTCCTTGAATCTGTACTCTGAGAAACTGATAATGAAATTGCAACAGCTGCTGCTCGAAATATAACTGCCTTTTGAAGGCAATTACTGAACAACACACCCTTGTTCTTCAGTTGCTTTCGGTTTAGCTTTCCCTATTCTTCATTTCAGCTCTTTTCCTCATACTTCGATTGGTGACTTTTTCAATAGTCTTTCCCCTTTTTGATGTATTGCCTCTATTGTTCACTCCTTACTGGGCTGAAGGAATAACCAGTAGACTTACCTGAGTTTGATTGCACGTTCACTTAGGTCAGAAGCCTCAATGATAGGCCCATTTGACAAGTCCCCAAGCTGTGCCTCATTTAAAACTACCTCTAAATTTATGTTGGGCCATATATTTTCTGGCCCACTAACACTCCTAATAAACCCAGGAGAACATATCTGACCTTCAACTATTTGAATTTCATTTGCCACCTCTTTTCTTGGGTTATCCACCTGTCATAGACCTACCTCCATACAATCACCTCTATCATTTGGATTTCCTACATCACACTCTGACTCTTTTACGGCTGATACAAACTCCTATTTATTACTTCCTTCATTCTCTTTTGTATCTGTGTCCACTATGTCCTCTTTGCTTGCTATATCATCTTTCCTTAATATTTCCTCCTTCCCTGCATTTGCATTTCATTATCCTCGTCTCCATTATCATTTTTTGACAGTTGATCAACCTCTTCTTGAGTTTTGGATGCAACATCCTCACTCTTCTGGCTTTGTTGTTGACAAAAACATGGAGTGATAATTGCTGATAAATTTCATAATATTTTAATTTATTTTCAATTTAAACCATCAACTTATTTCTATTAAGTAAAACTAGGAAAAATATGATATTTTAGTTATTAAACTCAAAGTGGGTGTACATAAATGGTCTAAAATACATTTTTCGTTGAGTTTAACGACTAAAATATCATTTTTTTCTTCGATTTTACTTAAAAAAAATAGATAAATGGTTTAGATTGAAAATGAATTAAAAGTCTAGAATCTAAATTAAGATAATTAAAAACTTAAGGTTTATTTTTTTACATGGTTTTTTTTTTTTTTGGCACCAATTTTTTGTTACAAGGATTAAATCTTGATTTTTTTTTAGGGTTATAATTACCTCTTAAATTCAAGGGGAATTACATCTCAGTCTATAACTTAAAAATTAATTACAAATAAATGGTAAAATTATAAATATTAATAATTAAAATTATAAAATTTTTCATTAATACGTAATTTTTTTTTTTCAAATTACCACTGAGTGGTAACTTCTCCTAAATTCAATAATCCTAGTCACTCAATTTCAACATATTTGTTTTTTAAAAAATAGATAATTTTAAAAAAAAAATGATTAGCATATAGAGACTTATAAAATGAATGATTTAAATCATCAATGCGGCCCCCAATTGAGCCCATTTTGGGTCATATTTCGATAATTGAAATGTTCATTTTTTAAGATATATCGAGTAGAACACACCTGTAAAAAATCAAATTAATTGGATATCGATAGCCCTTTAATCTAAGTACATTTGTATTCAATTTTATACACAAAATCATTCACATTTGTATTCAATTTTAACCATTATTTAAAAAACAAAAATACTAATATGATTTGATGAAATGATTATCGATATCTGATCAATTTAATTTTTTGTAAGTATATTTTACTTGATGTATCGTAAAAAGTGAATGATTTAGATTATTAAAATAAATAGTGACTGCTGTGCATAAAATACAATAGTCATCCCAAGTTTAACTATTATTGGGGTTTCACTATTAAATGTATTGAAAGTAGACGAAATATGTGGGGTCTATCAAGTACATATTTGATCGTAAGATAAGGAGGAAGAGATTGAATGTAGAGAATATGGACTGGGGGCCCAAACCCTTCAAGTTTTATAATGCTT
Source organism: Camellia japonica (assembly GCA_030407325.1). Classification (NCBI taxonomy): domain Eukaryota; kingdom Viridiplantae; phylum Streptophyta; class Magnoliopsida; order Ericales; family Theaceae; genus Camellia; species Camellia japonica. The sequence goes on along the minus strand of JAPPVO010000002.1, from coordinate 97,764,909 downwards.
GGTTGCTGCATCCCAGCTTTGCCTCATTCTTGGAGAAAGTTTGGCTAGAGTTACAGCTAAATGGAAGTGCATGTGTAATATTACAAAGGAAATTATAGAATTTGAAGCTAGCTTTAAAGCAATGGAGCAAAGAAGTGTTTGGTAATGTCTCAGAGAAAATTAAAGAAGTTGAAAGTCAGCTTCACTCTTTGGATTTATTGGCTGAAGTTAGACCTTTGGTGGAAGCAGAGTTGAAGCTAAAAAGAGAGTCAAGTAGTGAATTGTGGAGGCTCAGTAGAATGTTGGATTGGTCTTGGCTGCAAAAGTCAAGATTGGAGTGGAACTTAATAGGGGATAGAAACACTCGATTTTTTCATGTGATGGCTACTAGTAGGCAGAATAAGAATGCTCTGAACACTATTCTGGTAGAGGGGATGGTGGCTGAGGATCCATAGTAGGTGAAGAATGTGGTATGGGCTCACTTTAACAAGCACTTTTCAGAAGCATGGAGGGATAGACCTACCTTATCTGGTGATTTCAAGAGCATCAGAGGCAGTGACTGGTTTCAGCAGCTGGAAGCAGAGTTTTCGGAAGAAGAGTTATGGGTAGCAGTCAAAGAGTGTAATGGAAATAAAGCACCAGGTCCCGATGGCTTTAACTTAATGTGTTTTCAAAAGAATTGGAAGGTGTTCAAAGATGATGTGATGTTGTTCATGAAAGAATTCCACAGTTTGGGTAGATTGGCTTATGGTATGAATAGCTCCTTCATCACTTTAATTCCAAAAAAAGTCAAGGCAGTCAATCTTAAGGATTATAGACCAATAAGCTTGATTGGTTCGATGTACAAGATTCTGTCTAAGGTTCTAACCAATAGACTCAAACTAGTTATGCCAGAAGTAATAAGTGAAACCCAATCAAGCTTTTTTGAGTGGAAGAAATATCTTGGATAGGGTTTTAATCGCAAACGAAATTGTGGATGGGTGGAAGAAAGCTAAGAAGAAGGGGGTGTTGCTCAAACTCGATTTTGAAAAAGCTTATTGTAGACGTGCCCTCAAGCTTCATGCTACAGTTCGGACTCAAATTGTCACGGTTTTTAATCTGATCTCACAATGTGCGATGTGAGATTGATAAATCACCAAAGAGTCCAAATCCGGCAAATCGTTTTGGAAAACTGATTTTTAAGAAAGAAGTACAAACATGGACTGCTTTGCCAGATACAGAGTCGCCACCTAAATATTTTATTTTTGGGGAAATTTAGGAAACCCTGACTTGTTGCCTAAGGCCACGTGTCCGTCATCACCAAAGTTGCCTCAACTCGGGAACTTGGGTACGATTGGGGAAGGTTATCTATGAGCACCCCCGCTCGCCCGATTAAAGATCGGCCACTACTAAACATGATATTTTATTTTTGAAAACACATGTGTTCTTATTCCGGTTATTAGCTAGTATTACTGAGTGATGCGCACAACACACAAGTATAGACTAGATCGCTTAATTTGGAACAAAGCATCGCATATTCATTTGTTTGGAAAATGATTTGAAGTTTGCTATTCGTAAGTAGGCTAAATGCGGATTTGATGAATTGTTCCAATTCAAGTAATCCAACCTTCACCCACAGGCATTCAGGCAGTTTATATCACACAAGCAAATAGCCTCATGGCAAGCATGCTTTCATGTTAACACTCACATACATGCAGTATGCTAAAGCGTAAACACTCACAGTGTACTCCGAGCCAAAATAAAGAACTAGTTAGAAATCAATGCATGATCCTAGTTCATGTTAAGATGGCTAATGCAACACATGCAAAAATGCATCTAAAATAGGCTCGCTATTCTAAGATGGCATATGAGATGCGATAATTGATACATGTATTCAACTTGGAATTGAAGTACGACGCAGTTAGTATGATGCGCCGAGCCCGGTGCATGCAATATAGATGAATGATGCAAACATGCAAGCATAAGTATGCTAATTGAAAATGACCCTAAACTAACCATCAAAAGCAGGTAAGTAAAAGAGGAGAAAGACGTGGGGTTAGAAGACATGCACACACGCACGCACACTTATTACAAAATTCGCCCTCTCGACGGAGGGTCCGAATGAATAATACATGCCAACTAATTAACTAACTAACAAGCAAATTAATTATTACATAACCGAATGAATAACTAGCTACAACTAATTATTACAAAACTTAATTAATCGACAAATTAATTAACTAACTACGAAACCAAATGCTAACTAACAAGTAAGCAATTTAAATAATGCTGCCTCGGTAAGTTGAAGAAGGTGAATATGCATGCTCGGTTCCCGTCCCGGTAAACTCTCGGTTGCTCTTTAGAGGCTCTGTCTGCAGGGTGTCCTCAAGGAATTCCTGCTGAACCTTACCAAAAACATGCTGGGGAGTGCACCAGTGGCCTGCCGGCCATGGGGAGCCACTGCCGACCACCTGCCGGCCAAAGAAGGTATACTGTCGGCCAAGGATGAGGAGGTGCCGGCCATCTGCAAGGCACTGCCGACCACTGATGTGCTGGGACACCAAGCTGCAGCAGAGCACAATAAGAAAGGGAAGGGTCTCCCAAGGGTATGTACGCACTATGCCATCCTATATCACCTCGAAACATCAAGGGAGAGGCTTAATCGGATCCATGACCATCAATCACGCATCCGATGCATGATGGCCAAAGATCCAATTTGTGCAAATCAATATGAAATGAATGCACAAACAAACACATAAGTGCCTAGAACTCTATCATGGATAGTCAAGAGCGTCGGCGACCGAGAATTGAGACACGTTTCATCACTTGAAGTATGAAACGTTCCTCATTTCTCGTGCTCGAATTAACACTTAATCCAAACAACAATGCAATGCAAGGATGGCATACACAATGCTAACTTGAACATGCAATCATGCAATATGACTTAAGCATGCAAAATGCAGTGTAATAAACATGCAACAACATGTAATGGAACTAGCATGCGACAACATGCAAAGATGGAGCAAGCATACAACAATATGCAAGACAAGCATGCAACAACATGCAAGGGATGGAGCAAGCATAGAACAATATGCAAAACAAGTATGCAACAACATGTAAGGGATGAAGCAAACATACAACAATATGCAAGACAAGCATGCAACAACATGCAAGGGATGGACTTAAACCAAGATGGGCAGACCTCAGCTATGCCCAAATCAGTGGCCACAATGCTAAGATGAAGGCACCGAAAACACATACAAGCATGCATGCCAATTGGCTCGCCAATTGAGGCATAAAGATGCAACTCTCAAGAACATCTAAAGAGTGGAAAGCATGGAAGTGTAACAACACTAAGTGCATTGAAATGAGATGATAAACGATGCCAAATCATTTAAACAACACAAGTAAAGCATGCAAAGGTCCTTAAAGCATGGAGCTATCAAAGAGGATTACAAAGGAGGCATGCAATACATGGCACAAATGTATGAACTAAGCATGGACAGAGCTTAAATAGGTCAAAACAAGTACCTAAACATGCTGAAATGAGGGCCCAAAGACCTAGGCATGCAAGCATACAAGCTAAGCCATAAACTAAGCAATAATGCACAACACTCAAAGGTACTTAAAGCATGATTGAAGTGGGAATATGGCAATGCTATAGGCTCTGAAATGAGGTATTAAGTGATGCCAAATCATCTAAATAGCTCAAAGATAGCATGCATGAGTCAACAAAACACAAAGCTTGCAAGGCCAATTACACTATAGCTATACAAAGCATGAAGGATATGGCAAGGGCAACCCAAAACAGTCCTAGATGTTAATATGAGACTAAAACATATATGGAAGGAAGCCAAAACAAGCTAGCATGGTGAGTATGAGGCATGATGCATACAAGGCAAATAAGGTGGATTACACTACACCTATTAAGACCAAGCATGGGATGACTCAACTAACAAAAATCAGAGTTAAGGCATGGCATAATAACCCCAAAAACCCACTGAGATGGTAATGTAGACGTCCCCGAATGCCCCGGGAGGGATGAGTCCCGTTCCGTTCATTTTGGGCTCACTACAGTTCAGGACTCAAATTGTCACGGTTTTAATCTGAACCAAAGAGTCCAAATCCGGCAAATCGTTTTGAGGAAACAGATTTTTGAAAGAAAGAAGTCCAAACATGGACTGCTTTGCCAGATACAGAGTCGCCACCTAAATATTTTATTTTGGGAAATTTAGGAAACCCTGACTCGTTGCCTAAGGCCACGTGTCCGTCATCACCAAAGTTGCCTCGGCTCGGGAACTTGGGTACGATTGGGGAAGGTCACTTCGTGAGCACCCCCGCTCGCCCGATCAAAGATCGGCCTCTACTAACCATGATATCTAGTTTTGAAAACATTATGCGTTCTTATTCCGGTTATTAGCCTAGATTTACTATGTGATGCGCACAGCATACAAGTATAGACCGGGTCGTCTGAATTGGAACAAAACATTTCATGTTTGTTTTTGAAAGATGGTTTGCTACTCGCAAGTAGGCTTAAAATGCAGATTTTGCCACCCTCGGGTGGGCTTAGAAAACATGGTTTTGCCACTATCTAGTGGGCTTAAAACTCACAGTCAATGCATTGTTCCAATCCAAATAACCCAACCTTCACCCACAGGCATTCAGGCAGTTATATCACATAAGCATATAGCCTCATGGTAAGCATGCTATCATGGCAGTCACTCACACACATGCAAGGATGCTAAAGCGTAAAGACTTACTGAGTACTCCAAGCCAAAACAGCAACTATGTTAGAAATCCATGCATGATCCTAACTATACAGAAATGCCTAATGCAACACATGCAAAAATGCAACTATAGCAGGCTCGGCTATTCTAAACATGGCATATGGAATGCTACAGCTAACATGTATTCAACTCGGAATTGAAATACAAATGCAGTTAGTATGATGCGCCGAGCCCGGTGCATGCAAAACGGATGAATGAATGCAAACATGCTATCATACTGTATGCTAATTGAAACATGCCCTAATCTAACCATCATAAGCTGGTAAATAAAAGGGAGAAAGACGTGGGGTTGGAAGACATACATCACACGCACGCACACTTATTACAATTGCGCCCTCGCTCGGAGGGTCCGAATAAATAATATACAGTCCCGAATAAATGATTACAGTCCGAATGAATAGTACAGTCTGAATAAATACAAAACCCTAATTAATTAACAAATTAACTAGGAAAAACAAGTAAATTAGCATGCAAGCTAGGGGACTGCCTCGACTCTGCTCCGGATGGTGAATGATGCATGTTTGAGTTGCTTGGCACGGAAATCCATCGCGATGCCCCGATTAGCCTCTGTTTTCAATTGAGCCCGGAATATTGCGCGAAGTTCCAAGAGATTGCCGGTTTTTGATTTGCTGCAACAGAGAGCAGGAAAGGGGCATGGCAATGTATTTTCACATATGTATGCTTGACTACTCTTCAGGGAGCGTAGTCCTCGATCCTCGTGCCACCAATCGCGCATCTCGATGCATGATGGCCGAGGAGTCGATTTGCATGACTCAATATGGAATGAATGCACATGAAAACATAACAAGGCTTAGACTCCATCATGGATAATCCGGAGTGTCGGACAGGGAATTGAGACACGTTCCGTCACTCGGAGTACGAAACGTCCCTCGTTTCCCGTGCTTGGGCTAACTCCTATCCCAAACACAATGCAATATGCATGACATGCATGAATGTGACTAACATACAACCTAGCATACACAATGCTTATGAAATGGCATACATAATGCTCGATGCAACACGGCATACACAATGCTCTAACATGCAACTTAGCATACACAATGCTATGAAATGAAATGGCATACGCAATGCATGATGTACTTACGCCAACATGAGTGGACCTCAGCCACACTCACATCAGTGGCCATTAGATGAAAATGAGACACTCGAGATGCGTGCACAGATGCACGCAAACCGAGGACCGATCCTAAGGCACAAATGCCACTCTAACAAGGCATGGCAAGGCATGAAATATGGCATACAGAACATGCAAATTCCAGCACTGAAATGTGATGCAAAATGGCCCCGAAACATGGAAACATGGCACCCGATGCATGGAATGGTCCCGAAACACAAGACTAGGCACATGCATTGACCTATAGCTACACAAAGCATGCATTATTTGATCATGAGAAATAAAGACAGAACCAAGGCGGTCTCAAAACATGAACATTTCTAGTTCAAAGCATGGCCAAAAGATGCTAGCAAGATGTCCTAACATAGCATGCAATTTTGACTATCAAACATGGATTACATGGCACGTATATGAAGCAAGTGAGAAATCATCAAACCAGCAAAAATCAGTGAACAAAATATGCCAAAATATGCCCAAATAAACATGGAAATGCAGCAAACACATGCACAAATGATGGGTTCCTTTAGAGGGCATACAAAGGGATTATTAAGCACATGCATCAAGGACACTTAGCATGGAAAATAAACTCTAGAAATCAAATATGATAGTCCTAAAACTCATCAAATTGGCCCTGAAATCAGTCAACAAGGCATGCAAGATAGGGCCTCTTTGGAAGGCCAAAAAGACCATCAAACAAACAAGGTGAGAGGGGGTCACCCCCCTCTGATTTTGAGGCTCAAAAATGTATCAAAGCCACTGAAATCCACTGGATTCCAGTGTAGAAGGTCAAACAAAGCATGCAACAAGAGCTTAGGTGTAAGGCTCAAAATAAGAGACAATCAAGCATACAAGGAGGCATATGACCTCAAAAAAAATGGGACCTTAAAAACTTGAAGATGGGATTAAAAAAGATATTTTTCAGTTTATGACAACTCTAAAAATGAACACAAGTAGGGCTAATCTATCATGCAAAAATGGCCCTACAAGAGAGATTAGAGACAAGGGACAGTAGCTGGCTCCAAATAGAAAATCCCTTCAACAAAGATGAAGAGGGGCTCAAAACAAGATACTTTACAGTTTATGTCAAGTCTCAAATATGCTCACAAGTAAGGCTACAATATGATGCAAAAATGGCCCTAAAAGAGGGATAGAAAGCAAGAGGCAGTATCTGGCCTCAAACAGTGAAAATCCCTTCAAAAAAGTTGAAGAGGGGCTCAAAATAAAGCACCTTACAGTTTGGCTCGAAGCCCAGAAATGCTTACAAACAGGGCTAACATATCATGCAAGAAAAGGGCCAAAAGAGAGATAAAAGGGAAAGGGATAGTAGATGGCCTCAAACAGAGAAAAACCCTTGATCAAACATGAAGATGAGCTCAAAATAAGACTATTTCCAGTTTGGGTCGGAGCCCAAAAATGTAAGCAAGTATGGCCTATAGATGAAGTAAGAAAAGACTAGAAAAGGAAAGAAAAGGACTCACACTTGTAGAACCAAACTTCAGCAGCTTTTGGACTAGGTTTGTGAGCTCTCAACCTCTGGAAATCAGCTTCAAAGGGCTGGAATGGAGTGTGGAGGTGTGGTGCTATGGGTTGTAGTGTAAATGGTGCAAAAGGCTTAGGGTTTTGAGGGTTGAAGGAGAGAGAGATGGAGGTTTGTAAGTAAAGGCTCTCACCACTTTTTGTAACCCTTCAAAATGGAGCTGGGGGGCTGGCTTTATAGAGGAGAGGCCAAGGGAAAAGGGAGGGAAAATCAAATTCAAATTTCCTCCCCAAAAGGGTAGATCCTCGGGTAGGGGTCTGGGGGAAAACAGAGGGTACAGCTGTAAGGAACCAGGAGAGAGGAACATGGCCGGCCAGGTTCAGGAGGTTCAAGTGGCCGGCCAGCCACGGCCAGGGTCAAAAGGGTCAAGCAAATTTAGTGGCCGACCATCCCAAAAAGGTGGCCTCCCATGTGTGTACAACACAGCTATGTGGAGAAAAACCAGAAAATGTAACCCAGGAGAGAGAAAAACCAACTTTTTAGAGGGGTTCAAAAGGGTCAGGAAGAGTTGATGGCCGGCCTACCCATATTGGTGGCCTCCCAGGTGTGTACAACACAATGGTGTGGAGGAAAGTCAGAAAAAGTGGCCCGGGGATGGAAAAAGTCAGCTTTCTAGTGAAGAAAACGGGCGATAAAGAGCGATGAAGGAATAAAGCTGGTCTTCAGAACAATTGCTGGCCTCCCACCCTTCTACAACCTTCCTAACAATGAAAATAAGGTCCCCGCCAAAAATGAACTCAAACCGATGTAAAACGAAGGTTCGGGGGCCAAAACGCGCGGCCCGGGGCCTCGAAAACTGACTGTTAAGCACCGGAGGTGGCGTTTGACCACGAAGTTGGTCTCTCGAGCCACAGTGTCCCTCAAAAGGGAGAAAATAAGGTATGCGCCAAAAATTGGAGCAAACGGAGGTAGTTAAGCGGTCCCGAACCGAGGCACACGTCCAACAGCTCCGAAAACCAGGAACCGGGTTCCAAACTGGAAAAATGGCCTACGACCACGAAACGTAGCCTACGGCCATTGAGAGATGATCTACGAGACCTCTCCCTCCCTTCGAGAAGAGAAAACGGAGAAAACGGAGCCTGGTTCGCAAACCGAGACAAGGCACAAAAGAGTCCGAAAGTCCGGAGGCAAGGTTCGTAGCCGAGACTTTGCAACCTCAGAACGAGCACAAAATGCAACAACACCGAGCGCTCAGTTGGTGACGTCTGAGTCTTAAGGTCGGTCAAAAATGGGGTGTCTACAGTTGCCCCTCTTTGACAGAACTCGAAAGTCATAAGTGACGGGAGTGAATGTCAAAGCCCAGAGACGACCCATTTTTGACAAGGCCGAAGACTTAGACAAACATACTAGATAACAAGGAGATGTGCCCGCAGGCATGCCCGCAGGCGGGGGGCAAAATGCAAAGCGATATGCACCAAGCCGGATGTAACTCAATGATCATGCAAATGCAGCAAGCTGTAATGAAGCAAGTATTCACAAATAGATGCAACAGTTTTAAGCAAGAATGCAAAGCAACAACCACATTTCATGCAGTTAAGAATGCGGAGAATTGTTCAATTCTCGTCACGTCTCACACGGAGAAGGTACACTACCTGTGCGGCTCGTCTGGTCGCACCAACCTCAAATGAACCGTACATACAATATCGTGCCTGAAAAAAGAAGAAACTCAACAAGCACAACATAGTTGGTAACATATGTTCAGTGTGATATCGAGCACAGACAAACGCGGTGTTGATTGGTGAGTGCATCACAATGCGTGCGTGACAACGCGAGTTTAAGTATGGAGGCATGACAGTATCAAGGAAACGTGCATAACAATGCAAGTTATATGCATAAGAATGCAAGTGACGTGCATGGCAATGCAGAACAAGTGTAAACTCGGATGTATGTTTGTCACAAAACAACGATCAAAGCCATGCAAGTTTCGACAAAGGTGGCTCAATCGCGACCTCCGGTTTACCTCCTGGAGGGTCACAACATATTCAAAAAGGATACACTTTGCTTTTGATGAGTAACAATGAGACACGCATCGAAAGTTGGAGTTGAAGTTCCCGCGGAGGGATTTCGCGACGAAAAGTGCGCTTTCCTTGTACTTTCTCGGGTGCCAGGGACTCCAATCATCACCAAAATTTGCAGAGGCCTTGGACACCATGTTGGGAAGGCTGCCGGCCATGCTTGGTCCAAGGGGGAGGCTGCCGGCCAGGGGTGAGGGAGTGGGGTGGCCGGCCTGCCAGAAAAGGTGGCCGGCCGGCCACCTAGCCCAAATCCGGGGCAGTTTGGTCCTTTTGCTCTCTTTTCTTTAAATGTGCTTATCCAAAGCACTTTTCCTCACTCCAACTCCCTCCGAAATTTTCTTTTTTCTTCCTCAGATCTTGCTCTATACGCGTTTTCCAACGCCCCACGCAAGTTGTTTTCGCGAAATCTTTCAGTTTTCGTCACTTTGAACCGATTAAATTTTGATTTCGGCGCTTCTTTTCTCATTTTCACCACTTGAGGTAAGTTTGTCTCAAATTTTGGAAGATTTTCTCGGGAGTTGACTTTTGTTGACTTTTCATTTCCCGAGAGTTGACTTTTGTTGACTTTTTCCAATTTTGGCTCATTTTGCTCCTTTTTGCAGATTTTTCGAGATGGTTGGTCATTCCCTCATGGTGGAGGTTCTCCGGGTGCCGGAGATGATCCCGATATTATGGCTTTGCCCCCGAGAGTTCGGCCGTTTGATCCTGAGAGGTATCATCCTCAAGAGCACGTCCTTCCTCAGGCGGTTTTCTACCACTTCACTGATTTTGATGATCGAGCGCCTAGGGATCTGCTTTTGCGAGAGCCGGAGTCCCACCTCTCTTACCAGGCACGAGAGGTATTTACTTCACTCTTACATTTTCTGCAATGCATTCTGCATTTTCCGTGTATTTTGTGCTTTTGCTATGATTATTTGCTCACTCAAGCTCACAGCTTGTTTTGAATGTTTAGTTTATAACACCGTATTCCGTTTGCATCTTGAACACACAGTTCAAACACTCCGACTTTCTGAACACGCAGCCCGTATATTGATTGTGAACACACAGCACACACTTGTTGAGAATTGAACACACAGCCCAAACTTTTGAGATGAACACACAGCCCACTGATTTTGAAATCTGAACGCACAGCTCAAATACTTGATGTTGACGTTGAACACGTAGTTCGAACTTTGATGATGAACACACAGCCCATTTTTCTGATTGTGAGCACACATCATACACTTGTTTGAGAATTGAACACACAGCCCAAACTTTGAGATGAACACACAGCCCACTGATTTTGAAATCTGAACACACAGCTCAAATACTTGATGTTGAACACACAGCTCGTTGTTGAGGTGAACACACAGCACACACTGATTGAGAATTGAACACGCAGCCCAAACACTTGATGTTGAACACACAGCTCGTTGTTGAGGTGAACACACAGCACACACTGATTGAGAGTTGAACACGCAGCCTAAACTTTGAGATGAACACACAGCCCGTACTTTGATGTCGAACACACAGCTCGTTGCTGAGGTGAACACACAGCACACACTGATTGAGAGTTGAACACGCAGCCCAAACTTTGAGATGAACACACAGCCCATACTTTGATGTCGAACACACAGCTCGTTGTTGATGTGAACACACAGCACACACTGATTGAGAGTTGAACACGCAGCCCAAACTTTGAGATGAACACACAGCCCATACTTTGATGTCGAACACACAGCTCGTTATTGAGGTGAACACACAGCCCACACTTTGAAATCTGATTTGATTTTGCACACAGCCTAGACATTTCATTTGCACGCAGCTTATTCATTTCATTTGCACGCAGCTTATTCATTTCATTCTGAAACTAAATACATGTGTTCATCCTGAATACAAGTGACTTCTCGCGCTGCGCGAGGATATGGCTCTATTACGGCGAGAGAGTGGTATGCTGAGCTTCCGGAGGCTGTCCGGGATTTGGTTGACGTGGCAGGGTTTGGGCCCTTTTGCGCTGGGATCTCCTGTTGTCCTGCTAGTAGGACACTGATGGGTGCTTAGGTAGAGAGATGGTGGGACACCACCAACTCCTTCCATTTCTCTGCCACCGGGGACTTGACCATGACCCCATTTGACTTCGCCGTACTGACGGGCCTTGATGTGGGAGGCTGGGCTATCCCATATGACGAGGATATGGGCCAGTGGGAGGCCGCTTGGATATACTTATTGGGGGCTCGCCCGCCAGTTGACCGATCTTCGGGCAGAGTCCAACACACTTGGTTTTCTTCCCACTTCAGGAGGGCGGAGATGGAGCCTGAGACTCCTGAGGAGGTGGCACAGTATACCCGTGGATTTCTGATGTTCCTTTTCGGGACCACTCTGTTCGCCGATAGGGGGAACACCGTCGGGCTATATCTTTTGAGCGCTCTGGTGGACCTATCGCAGGTTAGCCGATATGATTGGGGTGGCGCCAGCCTGGCTACTCTTTACTGCTATATGAGCGCGACCTCCTGTGGACGGGGGAACATGGTCGGTGGCTATTGGAGAGCCTGGGAGGTACTTTCTGCCTTCCTGATTTGCATTTCTGCTTCTCATTACTTGTTCATTGCACACACGGCGCACTTTACATTCTGTACCTTGTACTTTGCTCTCAGCATTTTGTATTTACATCCTGCACTCAGCATTCTGTATTCTGATGGCTATTGCTCTGTTTCTCACAGTTATGGGTCTACGCATACTTCCCGACATTAGCCCCAGAGCTTGAGGTGGAGGTGCCCCTCGTGACCCCATATTCACTTGTATTCGAGGGCCAGCACCGGCCGAGGCCTCGGGAGTCTTTCCTCTACCTGCGGCAGTACTTCGATACAGTGCGATCGTCAGAGGTATTTCAGAACTCTCAGTTCTTCATGTTTACAATCTTTGATTTATCTTGCACATACACAATTTCTGATCAGCTTATGCATTGGTTATCCGCAGATCACATGGCAGCCTTGGGCGCCTTTAGGTAGAGACTCGATTCCAGTTTGCCGGAGCATGGGGGGCCTCTCGGTATAGGATCTGTTTAGGGACCAGTTGGTAGGGCCTGGTTTTTGGGGATCGCTTCTTGCGTCAGGTATGGGCTACCCTGATCAGGACATTCCTTGCGCCTCCAGACGATATGCGGACCGCTGATAGGCTCTCTCCCCAGGATGTCGTTAATGCTATGCAGGGTACCGATGCATTCTTACACTTAGAGCAGGGGGAGTATGCGACCTATCGTCACACATACTTGATGCCTCCACTTACGGGGGTCCGTACTCCGACGAGGAGATCTGCTGGTATGCCTTCATCGAGCCGAGCTCGGACTGCAGATGCCCCTTCCACCAGCAGGGCTGGCACATCTAGGGGCGGGGGTGGATTGGTTCCCCCGATTCCTCTGACTCATCATCATCCTGGATGGCCAGACATGCCGACTGAGTTGATGGGATGGCGATATGGGACTTCCTACCCGATCTCGATAGAGCTTCCTATGCCCTGCTGTGAAGTCCACTAACTCATCGATATGCGGTAAGGGAAAGTCGTCCTTCGGACTAGCTCTGTTCAAATCCCTGAAATCCACGCATACCCGGATCCTGCCATCCTTCTTTGGCACCGGAACAATGTTGGCCAACCAAGTCGGGTACTCAGATACCAACAGGAAGCCTGCGTCGATTTGCTTGGTGACCTCTTCCTTAATCTTGAGAGCCCAATCTGGGCGGATCCTCCTGAGTTTCTGTTTGACGGGTCGGGCCCCGGGGTCAAGGGGGATCCGATGCTGTACAATCTCAGGATCGATTCCAGGCATGTCTTCGTAGGACCACGCGAAAACATCTTTGAAATCTTTAAATAAAGCGACTAAGCGCTCGCGTTCCTCCGAAGACAACGTGGACCCGATCTGGACCAGCCGCGGGTCCTCCTCAGTACCAATATTCACGGTAGTGATTTCATCCATTAAGGGTTTGACAAACTGTAGACACCCCATTTTTGACCATCCTCAAGACTTGGACGTCACCGTTGGAACGCTCGGTGATTATCCATGTTTGTGTTTGTTTTGAGTTCCCGGAGGTCCCGGCTGCACGTCATGCCTCAGGACCTCTCAACCGGTTTGTTCTGTGCTTGGTTTTACACCAAGACTTGTGTGTTTTTGCATTTGATGATGGGGGGAGCCTTGTTAGCCATCCCTGGAGACCACCGGCCCTTCCCTACCATCACCGGCACTTCCTTTTGGCCGTCGGCACTGTTTTCTCAAATTTTTGGCCGGTCGGCACTATATGTTGCCGACCGGCACTTTTTTGTGCCGATGACTGTTTTGGCCGGCCGGTGTGCACCCTTTGAACCCCTGGGATATGGTGCATGCCAGCTGTGCCAGCTGGAATGCACCATCACATTCCCCCGTGCACAGGTGTGGCCTTTTTGCATCCTTTGCACCCTTTGCACCCTCTAAGCTTCTAGAAGCTTGCACCTTTGGCCAAGCTTCTTGGAGAAGCTTGGCCAGCTGTCCTGGCTTCTCCAAGAAGCCAAGACTCCTTTGCCCCCCCCCCCCTTGAACCTTTTGGTCTTGCTTAGCCATTAAGTCTTGGCTTTATTTTGCCTATATAAGCTCATTTCATCTCCCTTGAGCTAGGTTAGAAATTTTGAAGGCAAAAACCAGAGATATATCTCTATATCTCTGATATACATCCATATATATCTATATCTCCCTCTCTCTCATCCTTGTGTGTGTGTTTTAGGCCTAAAAGGTGTGTTTTACCTTACTTTTGCACCATTACACACACCCTTACACCTTAGCTCGAGATTGAGAGACTTGGAGGTTTATTTTGTGAGGTTTTGGACTGACTTTGATCACTAGAGAGTGGCTGGACCACCTGTTCTTCAAAGGATCTTCAAGGGTAAACTCTTTACTTTAGTTTCCCCATTCTTGCAACTAGTTTCTACCCCTCTTGCTTTGTGTTTTGAGCTTTGTCTATAACTGAAAAAACTCTTGTTTTTACTTGCTCTTGAACCTTCGTTAAGGTCATTTTGTGGTTTGAGTAAAGGCTCACCCTTTTAGGCCTTGTTTTGGCCATTTTGGTGCCTTTTTGGCAAGGCTTTATTTGTTTGTGTGTTTGGATCTTTTCACCACTGAAATCCAGTGGATTTTCAGTGGTGAGGAGATGGTTTGAAGTCTTGTATAGGGGAGGGACACCCCTCTCCCCTTTGTTCCTCTTTTGCCTTTGCTTTGGCTCATAAGGGAGCATGCATACTTGCTTGTTTTTGGCATCATTTCAAAGTCTTTTTGGGTGTTTTAGATCATGTTATATCTCTATCTTTGGTTGGATTTGTAGCCCTTAGCATGCTCCTTACACTTCCTTTGTAATGCTCTACTTTACTTAAAAAATGTGACATGTGCTTAGCCTTGCATACTCTCATGTTTTAGCTTAGCTTATTGAAAGTATTAGCATTGTTTTGCCATGTTTAAGGGCTGTGAGCCACTGATTTTGCCGTGTTTGGCATGTTTGGTATAGTTGCTTTGCATTTTGGCTTGAAAGCCTTGATTATGTAGATCACTAGCATGCTTAACTTAGTTTTTCTCTCATGATTTGGCATCATTGTAGGCTATATTTCAGTCCCTAAATCATACTCATATACTTACATTGGTCATCACTTTCATGTTTTGGAAGGTTGTTCTCTTGTGCCTTGAAATAGGCCTTATGCATGTTTGTGTATTTGAGGTATTTTGGGGCTGCCATATAAGGGGATTTGGGTGTATTTTTGCATGCTAAGAAACTGCTTTTGGTTGTCCAACATGTGCCATGAGTGGTCATGTTAATGATAGTTAGATGTTCTCTTTGGTACCCTTGGTTTTGGGCCTATTTCCTTGTATGCTTGTATAGCATTTTGCTCATGTTTTGGGGCACTTTTTGCCACTGTTTTGGGGAGGTTTGAGGGCTGCCCCATTGTGGCTAAGTCCATCATTGCATGTTTATTATATGCTTGTTGCATGTTTGCATGACATTTACATCTTGCATGTTCTAATATTTTGCATGCCTAGTATTGCACACTTGCCTTAATATGTTGCATAGCATTTGGAATGCCTTGCATTTTAGCATCATGTTGTATTGTTGAGCTATGTTAGCATAACATGCATTGCATTACTTGGTTTGGGGTGTCAAACCAAGTGTGAGAAATGAGGGGTGTTTGTACTTCAAGTGACAAAACACACCTCAATTCTCATGTCACCGGGGCCCTTGACTTTGGACATGATAGGGTCTTGGTACTCATTTGTTTGTTTGCATGCATTTACATCAAGTTGCTAACTTGGCCTCTTAGGCCATCATGCATCAAGATGCATAATTGATGGCCCAAGAACCAAGGGTCATGCTCCCTTGATCCCCCAAACATGATAGGAGGCAATGGCCGTGCATACATATGCCTAAAAACCCATGCCATGCATTGCTGGTCTGCTGCTGCTGTCAAACTGTCCCCTGCAGGAACTTTCTGCCGACCGGCAGTATAATGTGCCGACCGGCACTATATTTTCAGCCGATAGCTTCCAGAGTAGCCGGTGGTCAATTTAAGCAGCCGGTGGTCATTTCCTCTAGCCGGTGGTGTACTGCAGTTCATTTGGAGCATGTCCTGAGACTTTGGCAGTTTTCAGAAAGGCAGGGCAGTGGAAACAGAAGCAGCAGTGGTGCGGTATGGGCTTTCCGGGCGAGTCAGATTCGAGCATGCATCATTTGCGCATCCCGAGGCAGGGCTGAGGCCCCTCCCTTTTTTTTTATATATATACTGAATTTAATTTGATAATTAGAAATTTTCTGTAATAATTTATTTATTCTGTATTCGGACTGTATTATTTTTGGACTGTATATTCTTTTGGTCCCTCCGTGTGAAGGGCATAATTGTAATAAGCGTGGGTGAGTGTATGTATGTCTTCCAACCCCCATTTCTTTCTTCCCTTTTATTTACCTGCTTATGATGGTAGATTAGGGCACGTTTATTTTTAGCATACCTTATGCAATGCATGCGTGCATCCATGCATTTGTTAACATGCACCGGGCTCGGTACATCATACAAACTGCATCGTACTTTCAATTCCAAATTGAATACGTGATAGTTGTAGCATTTCACATGCCATTTTAGGGTTAGCCGAGCCTACTCTAAATTGCATCCTTGCCTGTGTTGCATTAGCCACTCTAACATGAACTAGGACACGCATGTTTGCTAACTAGTTCCTTGTTTTGGCGCGGAGTACGATGTAAGTACTTTATGCTTTAGCATCTCGCATGCGTGTGAATGTTGCCATGACAGTATGCTTACCATGCGGCTAAATGCTTATATGATATAACTGCTTGACTGCCTGTGGGTGGAGGTTGGATTGTCTGAGTTGGGAAAACTCATTGAAATCCGTGCTTTAGCCTACTTGCGGGTAGCGAATTTCAAAACGCTTTTCAAAACAAACGGATATGCAATGTTTGTTTCCAAATTAGACAATCTGGTCTATACTTGTTTGCTGCGCGCATAACATAGTAAATTCTAGGCTAATAACCGGAATAAGAACACGTAACGTTTTCAAAATTGGATATCACGGTTAGTAGAGGCCGGTCTTTGGACCGGGCGAAAGGGGTGCTCATAGCTGACCTTCCCCGATCGTACCCAAGCTCCCGAGCCAAGACATTTGGTGATGACGGACACGTGGCCTTCGGCACCGAGTCAGGGTTTCCTAAATTTCCCATTTTAAAAATATTTAGGTGGCGACTCTGTAATCTGGCAAAGCAGTCCATGTTTGGCACTTCTTTTCAAAAATCTGTTTTTCTTCAAAACGATTTGCCAGAGTTGGACTCTTTGGTTCAGATTTAGAACCGCAACAAAACAAAAGGGAGTCCGAACTGTAGCGAGGTCCCCCGCGGGCTTGTTACACAAACCTCTCCTGCTCTTGTTCAATTAAGCGTTGCAAAACCGGAGGAATTTCTTCCTCGTCGTTTTCATAAAAATTTTGAAAGTCTGAGTTAATGCAACAAATCAAGGGCACAGAAAAGTACTCAGAAACCACAGTTACTTGATTCTCATTAAGCACATCCAAATCGTCCGATTCCTCGGTTACAACAGACTCAAATGAGAAAGAAAAAGACGACCTGGACAAAACTGTGGCATCCGGGTTATCATCCCCAGGATTACCAGACTTAGACTCAGTCGAGCTGGAACCAGATTCCGACTCACAAGACTCGGTGGAATCAGATTCCGGCTCACTACCTGACCCGGTGTTGCTGGACAAAAATCCCTCTTCGTATTGCCAAGTGAGAGAGGGTGCGATAGATGCATCCAAAATAGTTGCTGATAGGCCTACAGCCGTTTCATCCCCAATCATGGAAACCGAGAAGTTATCCCCCAAGCACTTATGGTCGATCGGAGGATTTGAAAGTAGACATTCCAGTGCTATCCCCATTTCAATTTCAGCGCCCTCGGAGTCCACTGCCTTACACTGCTCAACCTCAGCTGATGGGTCTGTCTGCTCTTTGGCAACGTCATCCCCAGATAATTGCAGGTCGAAGAAGATCTCGAAACTTGGCACGCGCTTCTTCTCCGCGTTCAGCCACGGCTCTGGGAAGCCACAAAACGGAAAGTCCTCCCCCTCCCAGACGAAACGTCCGTTTAGGGTACCCTGAATGGGCCGGCGCATTAAGTCAAAAGGCTTCCCCGCCTTCTTCGCTCTGGCTCTTCCAGCCATTTCCTTCCCCTTTCGCATCCAATCCTCTTTGGTGGGAAGATAACCCAAGCCAAAGGTATGAGGGTTGTGTGGCACTTCGGCCAATGCTGCGACGCCCTTCCGGCCGCTCCTTCCCAATCCCATCCCGGGGATGTGTTGTAGCTTGTTCATGAGGTATACTGATTGAGCACTGACGTACACTCCCTCATTAACAGCCATGATATTCTGCACAACCCGAGCCTCAGCCAGAGTAAACCCTGATAAGAACACATCCTCCGTGCCATGCTCGATTTCCAAGACTGGTGTAGACACTTCTGGCGGTGGATGGATTGACGAATTTCCGATGACAATGGCCACCCCCTTCCCGTGAGGGTACTTCAACATCTGATGCAAAGTGGAAGAGACTGCCTTCACTTGGTGCAACCACGGCCGCCCCAAGAGTAGATTAAAGGTTGCAGGAACGTCCAAGACATGGAATTCAATGTTGTGTTGTCCTGGACCAACCTGGGTCTGAATTTTGACAGTCCCCATCACCTCCCTGCTGGTATTATCATAGGCTCTGATCACTTGAGTAGTTGGCACGAAGTCCGCGGGCTTTAACCCGATTGCATATGCCGTCCTTGACAGGCACACATTAATGGCGGATCCCGTGTCGACAAGAACCACAGGCACCCACTTGTCTCTACATTCCACAGAGATGTAGAGGGGTTTGTTATGATTTGCGCCCTCAGGCGGCAGTTCTTTGTCTGAAAAGGTTAACGTCGGGGAACCTCCTCCCGGAAAGACCAGTCCAACCAGCTGCTCTGGTGTGGTATCTATAGAAAGTTTAGCCTTGTCCATAGCAGATAGGACAGCCTGTCTGTGCACTCGTGGAAAGTCGTTTGCACTCGTGACTGCCATAAGCAGTCCCCAGATGGGATGCTTGTATCTTCTTCAGCTGCTTCAATACAGCTTCCTCTTCGATCTGCTTCTCTTCTGCTTTTCAGTTTCTTGTCCTTCCTAGATGCTCTTGGTTGGTCTAGTGCGTGTGGGGGTTTGAAGTACCGCCCACTTCTTGTCATGTGATCAACTTCATCGAGATACCAGGTGTCGTCAGGTTGATTGCTCCCCCAATCCTCGTCTGTATGGGCAAGACACAAATCATCATCTTCCCACCACATTCCGTTGGCATTCAAAAGGCACCTGTCTGGCTCCAGCATGATTGTACTTGCAGCACTTTCAGCCCACATGCTCACAGCATCTTTTGTCCTTGTGCCCACAGCATTTTCAGTCCCCTTATGGGATTTGGCTTCCCTGATTCTCTCAGAATCCTGTTGTTCCACCTGCGCCAGCGCAGTTTGTTGTTCAGCTTTCCCTGTATTCATAATGCTCCTGTTCTGAGCGAAATTCTTTGTACCGGCGCTATCCGGCAATATACTCTGACTTCTGGCCCTTCCGGCCATGACTGATACCCTCGCCCCTGCCGGGCCCTGTTGGAACTCTACAACATCCGGTTGATCATCCAGCCATCCGGTAGCCTCTGCAGATTCCTCATACTCAAACCAGTTGACTGCCGCATCCCCTGATTCTTGGTCATTGAAGAATTGGAGGTTGGCAAAGTCCTCTTCTAGAGCCGTCAAACCCTCTGCCCCCTGCTCAACTTTATCCCACTGGATCATACACAGTTCTGTTCTCTCTGGCAATTCTGCACTTGGCTCAGACTGGCCCGCTGACAGGATGTAATCACTCGGATCGTAGGCTTCCCCAGCAAAATTCTTAGACTGCTCGAACCCTGACTTAACAGTTCCATCCTCCTCTGCAACCTCCCCTATACTCTCTTCAACAGCCACCACCATTGGCTTAGGTTGGGTTGTGGAGATGTCCATTATGCACAAAAAGTCAGTGCAGTCGGGAAGGAGCACTTCCGGCTTAGGTAGATGGGAAGGAGTGATATAGATGCTAGGATCGTAAGACACGACCCCAGTTTGGATAAAGTTGATTCTTTTGGGAGGTGGAGCTTGGTTGTGCGTAGGGAGTGGGTTGGTTGTGACATTGGGTCTTTCTGGTGGCAAAATCACCTGTTTGTCAACGAGATCTTGAATCTCGTGACGCAACCTGAAACATTGATCGGTGTCATGACCGTGTTGCTGGTGATATGTACAGTATTTGGTTGGGTTGTGAGTGGGGGGAAGTGGATTTGGCAACGGCCTCGGCTCTAAGGGTTTTAGATGCCCTTTTCTGATTAAGACCCCTAGAGCCTTGGACAAGGGCATGTACAATGGGGTGAAGGTTCTTTGGCCTCTGGGTTGGTATTTAGTGGTCTGTGTATTGCTTCCGGATGCACCGGAGAAGGGTGTGGCTGCCATGGGCCTTGGAAGGGGAGGGGAATGGTGGCGACCATGCTTACCTCCGAAGTTCTTGCAGTTGCAGCGCCACTCGGGCCTGCATTGTTGTTGCGGTTAAAGGTTCTCCGGGGTTGCTCCCTGTCTTGGTCAATCAGACCCTGTTTCATTGCATCTTCAATTTGTACCCCCATCTCGTGCAGATCCGAAAAGGTGGGGAAGGGGAGCACAATCATTTTTTGCATCAGTTTTGGCTGGAGATTGCGCACAATCATCCTGATCTGGTCCTTATCGGTGGGCCTTAAAGTCATCATCGAGGCCTTCGCCCTCCACCGGGTCACAAAATCCGAGAAACTCTCTTTGGGCTCCTGCCTTGTTGTTTCGAGATCTCGAGTCGTAATCTCGATCTGGGTGTTGTAAGAGTATTGCGCAACAAAGGCCTCGGCCATTTCATCCCAACTTCTCTTGACATCATCCTCCAACTTCGCATACCAGATAGCGGCCACACCCGACAGGGTCCGGCCGAATAGCGAAAGCTTCTGGGGTCTGGTGAGGCCCATTGGTCGTAGTATATCTGAGAATAGCCGGAGGTGGACCATGGGATCACCAGATCCGTCGAAGCGATCGATTGCGGCTTGAATCTATCCGGCAGCGTCACAGCCACATCGGTATATCGTCCTCGATATCCGGATAGCTTTTACCCCCTGGGATTTTTTGAATAGCTTCTCGAGCTTGCTCAATTTCAGCGCTGTAGGGTCTACTTCGAACTCGAAGGGAGAGTCCGGGTGGTTGGCGGGTGTATGTACTTTGGATGATTGAGGTGGAAGCGGGGCGGAGCCGGCCCCGTTGGGGATATCTGTCCTCCTGAACAGCATGGACATTTGGCAAAATGTTCTGGGATTTGGCAGGACATTCTGGGTAGTTGGTGTCTGCTCGGGTATTGGGACCCTGGTGGGGAGGACTGGATGTGAGGCTGATGCTCCGGCTTGCTGCTGTAGCCGGGTAATTAGTTCCGCCTGTTGGGCCATGATTGTGGCCTGCTGTTTAGAGAACTCCGCTTGGCGGACAGCGTCCTCCTGTTTGCTTCATACTCTCTTGGAGTTGGCGCATCATTTCTTCCATTCCGGCCATATTCTGCTGATCTTGCTGACTGACTGGTATGTGTATCTCTATGGCAGAAACTGAGACCTCAGCCCGACTGTTCACTGCTAGGGTAGACCACTGCTCTGGTAACCTCTGTTCAGACACACTACGCCTTCTCGGCCTTCTTCTGACAACCGGGGGTAGAGAATGGAACACTGGTTGTCCGTCAACCAGATCCTCAGATCGATTGAGCCGACGACCTCTTGTCCAAAGTGCTTGGGGAATATCTGCTGGGTCGGAAGCAATTGTGCTAAAACTGCCCCCTAGCAAAAGATAAAGAAAGCAATAAGGAAATAAATAACCAGATAAACGAACAGCATAACAGCTTAAAATAAATACACAACACACAGCTGGGCATAACAACACACGGTCGATAAGCTGAATACACACTGTCCTCAAACACTGATCACTATCCCTGAATCACTGTCCCCAAGACTGAATCTGATACCCGCAGATAACTGATTCTCAAACACTGACTGATGCCCGCAGGCCTGATGCCCAAACTAAACTGATACATGCATTTCCCTGTAGAGACGCACTCTAAAAGCACATAACAGATAAGTGAGAGCCAAAACACCCCTATGTTGGGGTAGGGTTTCCCTGTCCTATTTTGTCAGGAGCTAGGGTTTCACTACGCACGCAGCGGTTTCAAACAACCTATATCGGGTAAGCAACCTGTCCTAGTTTGGAATGGTCACTATGGATTCCGAATATGCACTAGGTCGAATGGTCAAAAGGGTGCCCCGGTAAAACCGGGGTTTGTGTTCCCATACTGGCAGAGCCCGTAACCGGTAAGCCTTATGGCACGCAGCCTCTGGCAAACCGCTCAGGAATAGCAGATGGCAAACACGGTGTCCTAGGCGCACCAATGCAAATGCAATGCAAAGAAACACACAAGTGTAGTCAAAACCAGATATCATGGGTTCGAGTCAAGTTCTCTAAATCCCCAGCGGAGTCGCCAGAAACTGTAGACGTCCCCGAACGCCCCGGGAGGGATGAGTCCCGTTCCGTTCATTTTGGGCTCACTACAGTTCAGGACTCAAATTGTCACGGTTCTTAATCTGAACCAAAGAGTCCAAATCCGGCAAATCGTTTTGAGGAAACAGATTTTTTGAAAGAAGTGCCAAACATGGACTGCTTTGCCAGATACAGAGTCGCCACCTAAATATTTTATTTTGGGAAATTTAGGAAACCCTGACTCGTTGCCTAAGGCCACGTGTCCGTCATCACCAAAGTTGCCTCGGCTCGGGAACTTGGGTACGATTGGGGAAGGTCACTTCGTGAGCACCCCCGCTCGCCCGATCAAAGATCGGCCTCTACTAACCATGATATCTAGTTTTGAAAACATTATGCGTTCTTATTCCGGTTATTAGCCTAGATTTACTATGTGATGCGCACAGCATACAAGTATAGACCGGGTCGCCTGAATTGGAACAAAACATTTCATGTTTGTTTTTGAAAGATGGTTTGCTACTCGCAAGTAGGCTTAAAATGCAGATTTTGCCACCCTGGGTGGGCTTAGAAAAGATGGTTTTGCCACTATCTAGTGGGCTTAAAACTCACAGTCAATGCATTGTTCCAATCCAAATAACCCAACCTTCACCCACAGGCATTCAGGCAGTTATATCACATAAGCAAATAGCCTCATGGTAAGCATGCTATCATGGCAGTCACTCACACACTGCAAGGATGCTAAAGCGTAAAAACTTACCGAGTACTCCAAGCCAAAACAGAACTATGTTAGAAATCCATGCATGATCCTAACTATACAGAAATGCCTAATGCAACACATGCAAAAATGCAACTATAGCAGGCTCGGCTATTCTAAACATGGCATATGGAATGCTACACTATGTATTCAACTCGGAATTGAAATACAAATGCAGTTAGTATGATGCGTCGAGCCCGGTGCATGCAAAACAGATGAATGAATGCAAACATGCTATCATACTGTATGCTAATTGAAACATGCCCTAATCTAACCATCATAAGCTGGTAAATAAAAGGGAGAAAGACGTGGGGTTGGAAGACATACATCACACGCACGCACACTTATTACAATTGCGCCCTCGCTCGGAGGGTCCGAATAAATAATATACAGTCCCGAATAAATGATTACAGTCCGAATGAATAGTACAGTCTGAATAAATACAAAACCCTAATTAATTAACAAATTAACTAGGAAAAATAGTAAATTAGCATGCAAGCTAGGGGACTGCCTCGACTCTGCTCCGGATGGTGAATGATGCATGCTTGAGTTGCTTGGCGGAAATCCATCGCGATGCCCCGATTAGCCTCTGTTTCAATTGAGCCCGGAATATTGCGCGAAGTCCAAGAGATTGCCGGTTTTGATTTGCTGCAACAGAGAGCAGGAAAGGGGCATGGCAATGTATTTTCACATATGTATGCTTGACTACTCTTCAGGGAGCGTAGTCCTCGATCCTCGTGCCACCAATCGCGCATCTCGATGCATGATGGCGAGGAGTCGATTGCATGACTCAATATGGAATGAATGCACATGAAAACATAACAAGGCCTAGACTCCATCATGGATAATCCGGAGTGTCGGCGACAGGGAATTGAGACACGTTCCGTCACTCGAGTACGAAACGTCCCTCGTTTCCCGTGCTGGGCTAACTCCTATCCCAAACACAATGCAATATGCATGACATGCATGAATGACTAACATACAACCTAGCATACACAATGCTATGAAATGGCATACACAATGCTCGATGCAACACGGCATACACAATGCTCTAACATGCAACTAGCATACACAATGCTATGAAATGAAATGGCATACGCAATGCATGATGACTTACACCAACATGAGTGGACCTCAGCCACACTCACATCAGTGGCCATAGATGAAAAGAGACACTCGAGATGCCGTGCACACATGCACGCAACGAGGACGATCTAAGGCACAAATGCCACTCTAACAAGGCATGGCAAGGCATGAAATATGGCATACAGAACATGCAAATTCCAGCACTGAAATGTGATGCAAAATGGCCCCGAAACATGGAAACATGGCACCCGATGCATGGAATGGTCCGGAAACACAAGACTAGGCACATGCATTGACCTATAGCTACACAAAGCATGCATTATTTGATCATGAGGCATAAAGACAGAACCAAGGCGGTCTCAAAACATGAACATTTCTAGTTCAAAGCATGGCCAAAAGATGCTAGCAAGATGTCCTAACATAGCATGCAGTTTTGACTATCAAACATGGATTACATGGCACATATATGAAGCAAGTGAGAACTCATCAAACCAGAAAAAATCAGTGAACAAAACATGCCAAAATATGCCCAAATAAACATGGAAATGCAGCCAACACATGCACAAATGATGGGTTCCTTTAGAGGGCATACAAAGAGATTATTAAGCACATGCATCAAGGACACTTAGCATGGAAAAATAAACTCTAGAAATCAAATATGATAGTCCTAAAACTCATCAAATTGGCCCTGAAATCAGTCAACAAGGCATGCAAGATAGGGCCTCTTTGGAAGGCCAAAAAGACCATCAAACAAAACAAGGTGAGAGGGGGTCACCCCCCTCTGATTTTGAGGCTCAAAAATGCATCAAAGCCACTAGAAATCCACTGGATTCCAGTGTCTAGAAGGTCAAACAAAGCATGCAACAAGAGCTTAGGTGTAAGCTCAAAATAAGAGACAATCAAGCATACAAGGAGGCATATGACCTCAAAAAAAATGGGACCTTAAATAAACTTGAAGATGGGATTAAAAAAGATATTTTTCAGTTTATGACAACTCTAAAAAATGAACACAAGTAGGGCTAATCTATCATGCAAAAATGGCCCTACAAGAGAGATTAGAGACAAGGGACAGTAGCTGGCTCCAAATAGAAAATATCCCTTCAACAAAGATGAAGAGGGGCTCAAAACAAGATACTTTACAATTTATGGAAAGTCTCAAATATGCTCACAAGTAAGGCGACAATATGATGCAAAAATGGCCCTAAAAGAGGGATAGAAAGCAAGAGGCAGTAGCTGGCCTCACACAGTGAAAATCCCTTCAACAAAGTTGAATAGGGGCTCAAAATAAAGCACCTTGTAGTTTGGCTCGAAGCCCAGAAATGCTTACAAACAGGGCTAACATATCATGCAAGAAAAGGGCCAAAAGAGAGATAAACGGGAAAGGGATAGTAGATGGCCTCAAACAGAGAAAAACCCTTGATCAAACATGAAGATGAGCTCAAAATAAGACTATTTCCAGTTTGGGTCGGATCCCAAAAATGTAAGCAAGTATGGCCTATAGATGAAGTAAGAAAAGACTAGAAGGAAAGAAAAAGGACTCACACTTGTAGAACCAAACCTCAGCAGCTTTTGGACTAGGTTTGTGAGCTCTCAACCTCTGGAAATCAGCTTCAAAGGGCTGGAATGGAGTGTGGAGGTGTGGTGCTATGGGTTGTAGTGTAAATGGTGCAAAAGGCTTAGGGTTTTGAGGGTTGAATGAGAGAGAGATGGAGGTTTGTAAGTAAAGGCTCTCACCACTTTTTGTAACCCTTCAAAATGGAGCTGGGGGGCTGGCTTTATAGAGGAGAGGCCAAGGGAAAGGGAGGGAAAATCAAATTCAATTTCCTCCCCAAAAGGGTAGATCCTCGGGTAGGGGTCTGGGGGAAAACAGAGGGTACAGCTGTAAGGAACCAGGAGAGAGGAACATGGCCGCCAGGTTCAGGAGGTTCAAGTGGCCGGCCAGCCACGGCCAGGGTCAAAAGGGTCAAGCAAATTTAGTGGCCGACCATCCCAAAAAGGTGGCCTCCCATGTGGTGTACAACACAGCTATGTGGAGAAAAACCAGAAAATGTAACCCAGGAGAGAAGAAAAACCAACTTTTTAAGAGGGTTCAAAGGGTCAGGAAGAGTTGATGGCCGGCCTACCCATATTGGTGGCCTCCCAGGTGTGTCACAACACAATGGTGTGGAGGAAAGTCAGAAAAAGTGGCCTGGGGATGGAAAAAGTCAGCTTTCTAGTGAAGAAAACGGGCGATAAAGGCGATGAAGGAATAAAGCTGGTCTTCAGAACAATTGCTGGCCTCCCACCCTTCTACAACCTTCCTAACAATGAAAATAAGGTCCCCGCCAAAAATGAACTCAAACCGATGTAAAACGAAGGTTCGGGGGCCAAAACACGCGGCCCGGGGCCTCAAAAACTGACTGTTAAGCACCGGAGGTGGCGTTTGACCACGAAGTTGGTCTCTCGAGCCACAGTGTCCCTCAAAAGGGAGAAAATAAGGTATGCGCCAAAAACCAGAGCAAACGGAGGTAGTTAAGCGGTCCCGAACCGAGGCACAGGGCCGTCGGCTCCGAAAACCGGGAACCGGGCTACAAACGGGAAAAATGGCCTATGACCACGAAACGTAGCCTACGGCCACTGAGAGATGATCTACGAGACCTCTCCCCCTTTGAGAAGAGAAAACGGAGAAAACGGAGCCTGGTTCGCAAACCGAGGCAAGGCACAAAAGAGTCCGGAAGTCCGGAGGTAAGGTTCGCAGCCGAGACTCCGCAACCTCAGAACGAGCACAAAATGCAACAACACCAAGCACTCAGTTGGTGACGTCTGAGTCTTAAGGTCGGTCAAACATGGGGTGTCTACAGGTAACCTAAGGACCTAAGCATAGAGGCATGCACAATGATCCATTCATGAGGCATAAAACACAAACTCTCTAAGACATTGAAAGCATGTCAAATGTAGGTGTATGACTACATTTCATGGACTGAAATAACATTCAAAATGATGGCAAAGCATGGAAACATCACATGCATGGCATGGTAGGGGCCTCAAAACCCAAGGCTAGCCAAAGCATTTACACTATAGCTATACAAAACATGAGTGATATGACCATGGCAGCCCAAAACAGTCCTAGAAAAGCCCAAAATAAGAATAAAATCATGTTGGAGCAAAGCCAAAACATGCTAGAATGATGAGTCAAAGCATAATGCACATAAAACTAGTGAGCAAGATTTGTTCTACAAGTATATAGAGCATGCAAAAGATGACCAAACCCACTTTAAACAGAGTTATGTCATGGCAAAACATCACCAAAAACATGCTGAAATGGACTCAACATAAGCTAGGCAAACATGCTACTTTGATGAGCCACAAATGGGATTACACTACACATACAAGAAGCATGCAAAATATGACCAAACCAGCCATGGAAAGAGTCAAGGAAGGTCCTAAAAGTCACAAAAAAGTGCCTGAACTAGGCCTCAAAAGTAAAGGGATACATGCACCTTTGATAGGCCAATAATACAAGCAAACAAAAACAAGAAGAGAGGGGGCCACCCCCTCTGATTTGAGACCTCAAAACCACATGCCTACCACTTAAAATCCACTAGATTTCAGTGGCTAAAAGGCCAAACAAAGCCTAGCTCAAAGGCCTTAAAGCATGGCTCAAAACAAGGCCAAACAAAGCATACAAGAGGGTTGTACACCCCTAACACCAAAAAGACCTTAAACAAAATTCAAAAGCACTTAAATACAGAACTTTTTTCAGTTGAAAGAAAGGCCTAAAACACAAGGATGGCCAAAATGAGGTACAAATAAATGCTAAAAAGGGGAAGAAACTCACCCTTGAAGACCAACTTCGAAACTAGCAACCTCAGGGGTCAAAAACCAAGTTTCAGAGCTCAAGTAGCACTCCCAAGAATCTCAGCCTAAAGATGGTGGTGTATCTCTATGTGTTGTAGTGTAAAAGTGCAAGAAAAATGTACTTTAGAGCACTATTCAATACAATATAGAGAGAGAGAATGAGAAATATCGAGGGAGAGAGGTCTTTCTTCTCTAAAATGGCTAAACCCCTGCTAAGGAGAGAGGGCATCTCCTTATATAGAAGAAAAACAAGAAGAAACTTGTTAAACAAGCTTGGCAAGAGCTTCATCCCTCCATACACGTGTATGGAGGGGAGATGAGTGAAAACCAGCTGGCTCAAAAGATCTGGTGTGAAACTTGCTGAGACAGGGGGTCTGCCGGCCATCAGTGGTGGCCGGCAGTGGCTCATTGATGGCCGGCAGGCATCATCAATGGCCGGCAGCAACAAAGTCATGGCCGGCAGGGCCAAAAGGCGGTCGGCAGTGCACTAAGAGAAACATTCTGAGAGGAACTGTAGACGTCCCCGAACGCCCCGGGAGGGATGGGTCCCCTCGTTCCGTTCATTTTGGGCTCACTACAGTTCAGGACTCAATTGTCACGGTTCTTAATCTGAACCAAAGAGTCCAAATCCGGCAAATCGTTTTGAGAAAACAGATTTTTGAAAGAAGTGCCAAACATGGACTGTTTTGCCAGATACAGAGTCGCCACCTAAATATTTTATTTTTGGGAAATTTAGGAAACCCTGACTCGTTTGCCTAAGGCCACGTGTCCGTCATCACCAAAGTTGCCTCGGCTTGGAACTTGGGTATGATTGGGGAAGGTCACTTCGTGAGCACCCCCGCTCGCCCGATCAAAGATCGGCCTCTACTAACCATGATATCGGGTTTTGAAAACCTTATGCATTCTTATTCCGGTTATTAGCCTAGATTTACTATGTGATGCGCACAGCATACAAGTATAGACCGGGTCGCCTGAATTGGAACAAAACATTTCATGTTTGTTTTTTTTGAAAGATGGTTTGTTACTCGCAAGTAGGCTTAAAATGCAGATTTTGCCACCCTCGGGTGGGCTTAGAAAAGATGGTTTTGCCACTATCTAGTGGGCTTAAAACTCACAGTCAATGCATTGTTCCAATCTAAATGACCCAACCTTCACCCACAGGCATTCAGGCAGGTATATCACATAAGCAAATAGCCTCATGGTAAGCATGCTATCATGGCAGTCACTCACACACATGCAAGGATGCTAAAGCATAAAAACTTACCGAGTACTCCAAGCCAAAACAGAAGCTAATTAGAAGTATGATCCTAACTATACAGAAATGCCTAATGCAACACATGCAAAATGCAACTAAGATAGGCTCGGCTATTCTAAAGATGGCATATGGAATGCTACAGCTAACATGTATTCAACTCGGAATTGAAATACAAATGCAATTAGTATGATGCGCCGAGCCCGGTGCATGCAAAACAGATGGATGAATGCAAACATGCTATCATACTGTATGCTAATTGAAACATGCCCTAATCTAACCATCATAAGCTGGTAAATAAAAGGGAGAAAGACGTGGGGTTGGAAGACATACATCACACGCACGCACACTTATTACAGTTGTGCCCTCGCTCGGAGGGTCCGAATAAATAATATACAGTCCTAAATAAATGGTTACAGTCCGAATGAATAGTACATTCCGAATAAATACAAAACCCTAATTAATTAACAAATTAACTAGGAAAAACAGTAAATTAGCATGCAAGCTAGGGGACTGCCTCGACTCTGCTCCGAATGGTGAATGATGCATGTTTGAGTTGCTTGGCGCGGAAATCCATCGCGATGCCCCAATTAGCCTCTGTTTATAATTGAGCCTGGAATATTGCGCGAAGCCCCAAAAGATTGCCGGTTTCTAATTTGCTGCAACAGAGAACAGGAAAGGGGCATGGCAATGTATTTTCACATATGTATGCTTGACTACTCTACAGGGAGCGTAGTCCTCGATCCTCGTGCCATCAATCACGCATCTCGATGCATGATGGTCGAGGAGTCGAATTGCACGACTCAATATGGAATGAATGCACATGAAAACATAACAAGGCCTAGACTTCATCATGGATAATCCGGAGTGTCGGCGACAGGGAATTGAGACACGTTCCGTCACTCGGAGTACGAAACATCCCTCGTTTCCCGTGCTCGGGCTAACTCCTACCCCAAACACAATGCAATATGCATGGCATGCATGAATGGAACTAATATACAACCTAGCATACACAATGCTATGAAATGGCATACACAATGCTCGATGTAACATGACATACACGATATTCTAACATGCAACCTAGCATATGCAATGCTATGAATCGAAATGGCATACGCAATGCATGATGGACTTACACCAACATGAGTGGACCTCGGCCACACCCACATCAGTAGCCATAAGATGAAAAATGAGACACTCGAGATGCATGCTCACATGCACGCAAACCGAGGACCGATCCTAAGGCACAAATGCCACTCTAACAAGGCATGGTAAGGCATGAAACATGGCATTCAAACATGCAATTTCCAGCACTAAATCATGATGCAAAATGATCCCGAATCATGGATATATGACACCCGATGCATGGAATGGTCCCGAAACACAAAACTAGGCACATGCATTGGCCTATAGTTATACAAAGCATGCATTATTTGATCATGAAGCATAAAGACAGAACCAAGGTAGTCCCAAAAAATGAACAATTCTAGTTCAAAGCATGGCCAAAAGATGCTAGCAAGATGGACTAAAATAGCATGCGATTTTGACTATCAAACATGGATTACATGGCACGTATATGAATCAAGTGAGAACTCATCAAACCACCTAAAATCAGTGAACTAAACATGCCAAAATATGCCCAAATACACATGGAAAGGCAGCCAACACATGCACAAATTGGGGGCTCCTTTGGAAGGGCATACAAGGGGTTATTAAGCACATGCAAGATAGACATGAAGCATGGCCAAAAAAACTCTGGAAATCAAATATGGTAGTCCCAAAACTCACCAAATTGACCCTGAAATGTGACTTCAAAGCATGCAAGATAGGGTCTCTTTGGAAGGCCAAAATGACCACCAAACAAGTCAAGGTGAGAGGGGGTCACCCCCCTCTGATTTGGAGGCTCAAAACAGCATCAAAGCCACTATAAATCCATTGGATTCCAGTGGCTAGAAGGTCAAACAAGGCATGCAACAAGGGCTAGGGTGTAAGGCTCAAAATAAGAGGGAATCAAGCATACAAGGAAGCATGTGACCTCAAATAAGAAAATGCCCTTAATCAAACATGAATATGATGTCAAAACAAGACTTTTTCCAGTTTATAAAAAGTCTCAAAAATGAACATAAATAGGGCTAATCTATCATGCAAAAATGGCCCTAAAAGAGAGAATAGAGACAAGGGACAGAATCTGGCCCCAAATGGCAAAGATCCCTTCAACAAAATTGAAGAGGGGCTCAAAACAAGGCACTTTAAAGTTTACATCAAGTCTCAAAAATGAACAAAAGTGAGGCTAAATCAACATGCAAGAAAAAGGCCTAAAAGAGGGATAAAGAGGCAAGTGGTAGAAGCTGACCTCAAACAGAGGAGATCCCTTCAACAAAGTTGAAGAGGGGCTCAAAAAAAGACATTTCACAGTTTATGACCAAGTCCAAAACAGCTCACAAATAAGCCTAAAATATCATGCAAAAATAGGCCTAAAAGAGAGTTTAAATACAAAGGGTGAGCAGGAGACCTCAAACAGAGAAAGACCCTTGATCAAACATGGATATGAGCTCAAAATATGACTATTTACAGTTCAGGTCGGAGCCCAAAAATGCAAGCAACAAAGGCTAAGAAAGCATGCAAAATAGAGCCAAAAGAGAGGGAAAAGAGACTTACCCTTGTAGCCTAAGTCTTCAACAGCTTTTGGTCTGAGAAATGGTGCTCCTAGCCTCTGGAAATAGCCTCCAAGTTTCTGGAATGGAGTGTGGAGGTGTGGTGCTATGGATTGGTGTAGAAATGGCCAAGAACCAAGGGTGTTTTAAGGGTTGGAATAGAGAGAGAGGGAGATTTAATGCAAGAGCTCCCAAACAAATTTTGTAACCCTTGAAAATGAGCTGGGGGGGCTGGTTTTATAGAGGAGAGGAGTGGAGAAAAGGGGGGGAAAATCAAATTCAAATTTGCCCCCCAAAAGACCCCCCCTCGGATACAGTATCTGGGGAGAAACAAAGGGTGCAGCTGTAAGGAACCAGGTGAGAGGGTCATGGCCGGCCAGGTTCAGAGGGTTCAGGTGGCCGGACGGCCACCTCCCCTGGCCAGCCTGCCAGGGTCAAAAGGGTCAACCAAGATTAGTGGCCGGCCACCCCAAAAAGGTGGCCTCCCATGTGTGTACAACACAGCCATGTGGAGAAAAACCAGGAAATGTGACCCAGGAGAGAGAAAAACCAACTTTTTAGAGGGGTTCAAAAGGGTCAGGAAGAGTTAATGGCCGGCCAAGCCATATTGGTGGCCTCCCAGGTGTGCACAACACAATGGTGTGGAGGAAAGTCAGAAAAAGTGGCTCGGGGATGGAAAAAGTTAGCTTTTTAGTGAAGAAAACGGGTGACAAAGAGCGATGAAGGAATAAACCTGGTCTTCAGAACAATTTCTGGCCTCCCACCCTTCTATAACCTTCCTAACAATGAAAATAAGGTCCCCGCCAAAAATGAACTCAAACCGATGTAAAACGAAGGTTCGGGGCTCAAAACGCGCGGCCTGGGGCCCCGAAAACAAGCTGTTAAGCACTGGTGGTGACGTTCGACCACGAAGTTGGTCTATCGAGCCACAGTGTCCCTCAAAAGGGAGGAAATAAGATGTATGCCAAAAACCGGAGCAAACTGAGGTGGTTAAGTGGTCCCGAACCGAGGCACACAGCCGACGGCTCTGAAAACTGGGAACCGGGCTCCAAACGGGAAAAATGGCCTACGACCACGAAACGTAGCCTACGGCCACTGAGAGATGATCTACGAGACCTCTCCCTCCCTTTGGGAAGAGAAAATAGAGAAAACAGAGCCTGGTTCGCAAACCGAGGCAAAGCACAGAAAAGCCCGGAAGTTCGGAGGCAAGACTCGCAGCCGAGACTCTGAAACCTCTGAACGAGCACGATATGCAACATCACAAGCGCTCAATCGGTGACGTCTGAGTCTTAAGGTCGGTCAAAAATGGGGTGTCTACAGTTGCCCCTCTTTGACAGAACTCGAAGTCATAAGTGACGGGAGTGAATGTCAAAGCCCAGAGACGACCCATTTTTGACAAGGCCGAAGACTTAGACAAACAGGCAAGATAAACCAAGATGTGCCCGCAGGCAGGGGGCAAAATGCAAAGCGATATGCACAAAGCCGGATGTAACTCAATGATCATGCAAATGCAGCAAGCTGTAATGAAGCAAGTATTCACAAATAGATGCAACAGTTTTAAGCAAGGATGCAAAGCAACAACTACATTTCATGTAGTTAAGAATGCGGAGAATTGTTCAACTCCCGCCACGTCTCACACGGAGAAGATACGATACCTGCGCGATTCGTCTGGTCGCACCAGCCTCAAATGAACTGTACATACAATATCGTGCCTGTAAAAGAAAGAAACTCAACAAGCACAACATATTTAACAACATATGTTCAACGTGACATCGAATGCAGACAAACGTGGTGTCGATGGGTGAGTGCATCGCAATGCGAGAAGAAACGCGTGTGACAACCGTGAGTTTAAGCATGGAGGCATGATAATATCGAGGAAACGTGCATAACAATGCAAGTATACGCATGAGAATGCAAGTGATATACATAAGTGTAAACTAGAATGCACATTTGTCCCAAAACAACGAGCAAAGAAATGCGCGTTTCGGCGAGGGCGACTCGATCGCGGCCTGATTCACCTCTCCGGAGGGGTCACAACATGTTCAAAAGGATACATCTCACTTTCGACGAGTAACGATAGAAACGCATCGAAGGTTGGAGTTGAAGTCCGGCGGAGCGATTTCGCGACGGAAAGTGCACTTCTCTTGTACTTTTTTAGGTCCCGGGACTCCAATCATCACCAAAATTTGCAGGACTTGGGGCCACATGGGGACACCACCGGCCAGTTTTATTCCCAGGGGGAGGCTGCCGGCCATGTTTTTGGGAGAGGGGTGGCCGGCCTGCCAGAAAAGGTGGCCGGCCGGCCACCTAGGCCAAATCCGGGGCAGTTTGGTTTTTTTGCTCTCTTTTCTTTAAATGTGCTCATCCAAAGCACTTTTCCTCATAACATCAGCTCCAAAATTGCTCTCTCTTCCTTCCCAAACCATTTTCTCTCTTAGATCTGTGCTCTATACGCGTTTTCCAACGCCCCACGCAAGTTGTTTTCGCGAAATCTTTCAGTTTTCGTCACTTTGAACCGATTAAATTTTGATTTCGGCGCTTCTTTTCTCATTTTCACCACTTGAGGTAAGTTTGTCTCAACATTTGGAAGATTTTCTCGGGAGTTGACTTTTGTTGACTTTTTCATTTCCCAAGAGTTGACTTTTGTTGACTTTTTCCAATTTTGGCTCATTTTGCTCATTTTTGCTTCTTTTTGCAGATTTTTCGAGATGGCGGGTCATTTTCCACAGGGCGGAGGTCCTCCAGGTGCCGGGGGTGATCCGGATATTATGGCTCTGCCCCCGAGAGTTCGGCCGTTTGATCCCGAGAGGTATCATCCTCAGGAGCACGTCCTTCCTCAGGCGGTTTTCTACCACTTCACTGATTTTGATGATCGGGCGCCTAGGGATCTGCTTTTGCGAGAGCCGGAGTCCCACCTCTCTCATGAGGCACGAGAGGTATTTACTCTACTTTTACATTTTCTGCGATGTATTCTGCATTTTCCGTGCATTTCGTGCTTCGCTATGTTTATCTGCTCACTCAAGCACACAGCTTATTTTGAATGTTTAGTCCATAGCACCGTATTCGTTTGCATCTTGAACACATAGTTCAAACAACTTAAATCTGAACACGACCGCTCATGGTTGAGGTGAACACGCAACACACACTGATTGAGAGTTGAACACGCAGCCCAAACCTTTAAATTCTGAACACAGCCAACGAGACCACACTCACGGCTTTGTCGAGTGAACACGCAGCACACACTGATTGAGAGTTGAACACGCACCCAAACACTTATTTCTGAACGCACGACTCATTGTTGAGGTGAACACGCAGCACACACATTGATTGAGAGTTGAACACGCAGCCAAACTTTGAGGAACACACAGCTCACTGATTCTGAAATCTGAACGCACAGCTCAAATACTTGATGTTGAACACAACAGCTCGAACTTTGAGATGAAACACAGCCCAACTGATTGAGGGTTGAACACGCAGCCCAATTTGAGATGAAACAGCTCACTGATTCGAAATTCTGAACGCACAGCTCAAATACTTGATGTTGAACACACAACTCGAACTTGAGATGAACCACAGCCCACAACGATTGAGAGTTGAACACGCAGCCCCAAACACTTGATATCGAACACACAGCCCGAACTTTGAATTTTCTGAACACGCAGCCCAGATTCTGTATCTGATTGAATTTTGCACACAG
Source organism: Camellia japonica (assembly GCA_030407325.1). NCBI lineage: Eukaryota > Viridiplantae > Streptophyta > Magnoliopsida > Ericales > Theaceae > Camellia > Camellia japonica. The sequence continues at coordinate 97,729,096 of JAPPVO010000002.1, read as the reverse complement.
CTCATACATTTTATTTGCACGCAGCTTATTCATTTCATTTGCACGCAGCTTATCATTTCATTCTGAAACTGAATACGTGTGTTCATCCTGGATGCAGGTGGACTTCTCGTAGTGTGGTCGAGGACATGGCTCTATCTCGGCGAGAGGTGGTACATACACGGAGCTCCCGGTGGCTGTTCGGGATTTGGTGGACGTGGCAGGGTTTGGGGCCCTTTTGCACCGGGATCTCCCGTTGTCCTGCTAGTAGGACACTGATGGGTGCTTTGGTAGAGAGATGGTGGGACACCACCAACTCCTTCCATTTCTCTGCCACCGGGGACTTGACCATGACCCCATTTGACTTCGCCGTACTGACGGGCCTTGATGTGGGAGGCTGGGCCATTCCATATGATGAGGACATGGGCCCGTGGGAGGCCGCTTGGATATACTTATTGGGGGCTCGCCCGCCAGTTGACTGATCTTCGGGCAGAGTCTGATATACCTGGTTCTCTTCCCATTTCAGGAGGCCAGAGATGGAGCCTGAGACTCCCGAGGAGGTGGCACAGTATACTCGCGGATTCCTGATGTTCCTCGTCGGCACCACTCTGTTTGCCGATAGGGGGAACATTGTCGGGCTCTACCTGTTGAGCGCTCTAGTGGACCTTTCACAGGTTAGCCGGTATGATTGGGGCGGCGCCAACTTGGCTACTCTCTACTACTATATGAGCGCGACCTCCCGCGGACGGGGAAACATGGTTGGCGGCTATTGGAGGGCCTGGGAGGTACTTTCTGCCCTCTTAATTTACATTTTTGCTTCTCATTACTTGTACATTGCACACACGGCGCACTTTACACTCTGTACCTTGTTTTTTGCTTTTAGCGCTTTGTACTTACATTCTGCACTCAGCATTCTGTATTCTGATGGCTATTGCTATTGCTCTGTTTCTCACAGTTATGGGTCTATGCATACTTCCCGACACTAGCCCCAGAGCTTGAGGTGGAGGTGCCCCTCACGACCCCGTATTCACTTGTATTTGAGGGCCAGTACCAGCCGAGACCTCGGGAGTCTTCCCTCTACCTGCGACAGTACTTCGATACAGTGCGGTCGTCGGAGGTATTTCAGAACTCTCAGTTCTCCATGTTTTCATGGCTTTGATTTATCTTGCATATTCATAATTTTTGATCAGCTTATGCATTGGTTATCCGCAGATCACATGGCAGCCTAGGGCTCCTTTGGGTAGAGACCTCCGATTCCATTTTGCCGGAGCGTGGGGGGCCTCTCGATATAGGATCTTGTTTGAGGGGCCAGTTGGGAGGGCCTGGTTTTTGGGAGATCGCTTCTTGCGTCAGGTATGGGGCTACCCTGAGCAGGACATTCCTTCAACGCCTCCAGACGATATGCGGACCGCTGAGAGGCTCTCTCCCCAGGATGTCGTTGATGCTATGCAGGGTACCGATGCCTTCCTACATCTGGAGCAGGGGGAGTATGCGACCTACCGCCATACATACTTGATGCCTCCGCTGACAGGAGTCCGTACCCCGACGAGGAGGTCTGCTGGTATGCCCTCATCGAGCAGGGCTCGGGCTGCTGATGTCCCTTCCACCAGCAGGGCTGGCACATCTAGAGGTGGGGGTGGACTGGTTCCCCCGATTCCTCCGACTCATCATCATCCTGGATGGCCAGATATGCCGACTGAGTTGATGGGATGGCAATATGGGACCACCTCCCCGATTCCGATTCAGATAGAGCCTCCGATGCCTGGCCACCGATATGTCAGTGACCCTGACTCACCACCGGTATGTTCCACTGTTTTCCGTTTATCACACAGATATTTTGGCATTTGTTTATTCCTTGATGACTTGAGCTTGTTTCTCTGCAGCCACCCAGGGAGTACATGGATGAGGTGCTCGGGATAGTAGCCTCACTTGAGGCATGGTCCTACGGAGAGAGGCGCAGTTGTCCATCATGGGTTTCCAGGTACCCTTTAGTTTTCTGGCATTTATCATACTTCTGATGACATGATGATCTTGAACATTTTACTGCATTGATAGGTTGCCTGTGTAGAGCACATCTGACACACACCATATTTACGTATTGTACCCGTATGCACCCACTCTGTGTAGTTTGCTTGCATCTATATCTGATATACATGTTTTGGCTGATGTATTCAAATTGCATTCTTCATTTTCAGATGCCTCCAGTGTATGCTCAGTCGCAGGCCGGGCCATCCAGGTCTTCCCGAGGAGCTGGGCCATCTAGACCTTCTCAAGGGGCTGGGAGAGGGGAGTCGTCTCGCGGACGAGGCAGACGCAGGGCGCACATCATAGAGGAGGAGCCCAGCGAGGAGGAGGAGGAGGCTGCAGATCCCCAGTCAGAGACATCTGCTGACAGAGAGGGTGGCTCTGATCCTGGTTCCAGTAGTGCAGATGAGGCTGATGAGGGTTCCGAGGATGGCAGCCCCGGCTCAGATGATAGTGATGATGGTGCAGAGGCTGTTCCGCAGAAGAGGACGAAAAGGGCCTCTCATTCTTTCTCTTGAGAGCATTGATGCACTTGTTCCTTTTTTATTTACCTTTTTACTAGTAGTTGTAGCACATTGCACATTGTTAGGCAGTTTTTATTTTCTGTAAAACTTGTACCCTTGTTGTAAAAATAGCATGATGGAATGAAACAGCTTTTGTTCAAAAAGTGTTGTATTTTATGTTCTTAGCATCGCATCGCATCATTTTGCACCAAAATGAGATTAAATGGAAATGTGCATTGTGTATTTGCCCAGTCAGGTAGTGAACCGACGCAACAAACTAAAAAACCTAACTTACTAAGAAACAACAAAAACCTTAGCAAGTTTACAACTCGATAAGCAAAACACAACAAAATTGATGACTCGATAAGTAAGACACAACAAAATTAAACAAAAAGTAACAACTCGATGCACGAAACTCGACAGCTCGACAAAACTTAACAACTCGATAAGCAAAACAACAACTCGATAAGTAAGACTTAACAACAACTCTATAAACAAAGTGCATTTCGGACGATCTGGGTGACGGAACGCATCCGAAACTGAGGGAAATGGAGGCTTTCGACACTCCCGATGCATGGAAATGCTAGGAACTTCCTTCCAGAGGGTAAAACAGGGCCAAAGACCCACTTTGCAGCATGGCCGACTGTAGACGTCCCTGAACGCCCCGGGAGGGTTAAGTCCCGTTCCGTTCATATCGGGTTTACTACAGTTCGGACTCTAATCGTCACGGTTCTAAATCTGAACCAAAGAGTCCAAATCCGGCAAATCGTTTTGAGAAAAAACAGATTTTGAAAAGAAGTGCCAAACATGGACTGCTTTGCCAGATACAGAGTCGCCACCTAAATATTTTTAAAATGGGAAATTTAGGAAACCCTGACTCGATGCCGAAGGCCACGTGTCCGTCATCACCAAAGTTGTCTTGGCTCGGGAGCTTGGGTACGATCGGGGAAGGTCAGCTATGAGCACCCCCTTTCGCCCGGTCCGAAGACCGGCCTCTACTAACCGTGATATCCGATTTTGAAAACGTTACGTGTTCTTATTCCGGTTATTGGCCTAGAATTACTATGTTATGCGCACAGCAAACAAGTATAGACTAGATTGCCTAATTTGGAAATAAGCATTGCATATCCGTTCGTTTTGAAAACGTTTCGAAATTTGCTACTCGCAAGTAGGCTAAAACACGGATTTCAACGAGTTGTTCCAACTCAAGCAATCCAACCTCCACCCACAGGCATTCAAACAGTTTATCTCATATAAGCATTTAGCCACGTGGTAATCATACTGTCATGTTAACATTCACACGCATGCGATATGCTAAAGCATAAATACTTACATCGTACTTCGTGCCAAAACAATAAACCAGTTAGCAAACATGCATGTCCTAGTTCATGTTAAAGTGACTAATGCACCGCATGCAATGATGTAATTTAGACAGGCTCGGCTATCCTAAGCATGGCATGTGAAATGCTACAGGTAACAAGTATTCAATTTGGAAATTGAAATACAATGCAGTTAGCGTGATGTACCGAGCCCGGTGCATGTAAAACAAATGTATGGATGCACGCATGCTATCATACTGTATGCTAATTTAAGTATGCCCTAATCTACCATCGTAAGCAGGTAAATAAAAGGGAAGAAAGAAGTGGGGATTGGAAGACATACACACACTCACACACACTTATTACAAATACGCCCTCACTCGGAGGGGCCAAAAGAATATACAGTCCAAATAACGAATAAATAAATTATTACAAAATTCCTAATTACTTAGTAAATAAATGCAAAAAGACAGGAGGCCACAGCCTCCCGCCTCGGGATGCGCGAATGATGCATGCTCGGATCCGACTCGCCCGGGAAACCTGTACCATGCCACTGCTGCTTCTGTTTTTTACTGCCCTGTCTCTCCAAAAATTGCCAAAGTCCCAGAAAACCTTCCTTGCATCCTGCTGTACACCACCGTGGAGGAAGTGCCCACCGGCCAGCTAAAATTTCCATCGGCTTCTTAGGGGGTTATCGGCCACCCATATAGTGCCGGTCGGCACTCTATATACTGCCGGTCGGCATAAAATTCCTGCAGAAGACAGTTTTGACAGCAATAGCAGACAGACAGTGCATGGTATGGGATTTTGAGCATATGTAAGCATGGCCAATGCTTCCTATCATGCATGGGACTCAAGGAAGCATGACCCTTGGTTCTTGGGCCATCAATTATGCACCTTGGTGCATGATAGCTTAAGGAACCAAGATTGCATTTCAATGTCAATATGCATGCAACACACAAATGAGACCAAGACCCTATCATGTATAGATCAAGGGCCTTAGTGACCAAGAGTTGAGACAAGTTGCACCACTTGTAGTGTGAACTCCTCTCAATCCTTACACTTGATTTGACACCCCAAACCAAGTAATGCAATGCATGTTATGCAAACATGGCTCAACAATGCAACCTAATGGTAAGATATAAACATGCCAAATGTAATGCAACATGCAAGGTGCAAATGCAATGCAAACATGGATGATTATGCAATGGAACTAGCAAGTGGCAAGACCATATTAATCAAACATGCAACCAACGCTTAGACAAATGTGCAATGGTGGACTTAAACCATAATGGGGCAGCCCTCAAACCTCCCCAAAACAGTGGCGAAAAATGCCCAAAATGATGGACCAATACTCATGCAAACATGCAAGCAAATGGGCCCAAAACCAAGGCATAAACAAGGGGCTTTCCACTACCACCAACATGACTATTCATGGCATGAATCAAGCAACCCAAAACAGATTTCTAGCATGCAAAAATACCCCCAAAAACCCCTTGATATGGCAACCCAAATGCCTAGAACATACAAGTATGCATAAGGCCTATTCCTAGGCATAAAAGGACACATCCTCAAAGCATGAAATAGGTCACATATGCAAACATACAAACATGATTTATGGACTGAAATATGATCCTAAATGATGCCAAATCATGAGGATGGACTAAGGTGAGCATGCTAGAGGCCAAAACATTCAAGGCTTGCAAGCCCAAAATGCACAACAACCACATCAAGCATGCCAAACATGGCAAAATCAGTAGCTTACAGCCCTTACACATGACAAAATGAGGCTAATATCTTCATGGAGTTAAGCTAATACATGCAAGAATCATGGCCTAATCACAAGATGCATTTCTATGCCAAATAGAGGAATGCTAAGCAAGTATAATATGCGTGAAAGAGGCCAACAAACCACCATTAGACAGAGGTAAAACATGTTCCAAAACACCCAAATAAACTCTGAAATGAAGCCAAATGCAAGTACTCAACATGCTAATCTTTAGGCAAAAAACAAAGGCAAAAGAGGGACAAAGGGGAGAGGGGTGTCCCTCCCCTACACAAGACTATAAACCACCTTCCTCACCACTAAAAACCCACTGGTTTTCAGTGGTGAGAAGACCAAACACCCAAGTAAACCAAGCCTCAAGAAAAGGCACCAAAAGGGCCAAAATAAGGCCTAAGAGGGTGAGTTTGCACTCAAACCACAAAGTGACCTTAATGAAAGTTCAAAAGCAAGAAAATCTAAGACTTTTTTCAGTTATATCAAAGCTCCAAACACAAAGCAAGATAGGTAAAAACTTGTTGCAAAAATGGGGATCTAAAGTAAAGTGCTCACCCTTGAAGAACACTTGAAGAACAGGTGGTGCAGCCCTCCTCTACTACTGATCAATCTAGGCCAAAACTCAACAAACAACCCTCCAAGCCTCCCAATCTCGAGCTAGGGTGTAATGGTGTGTGTATTGGTGCAAAAGTAAGGTAAAACCACACTTTAGGGCCTAAAACACACACACAAGAGGAGAGAGGGAAAATGTAGAGGGAGAAGATATATGGCAGATATATAGATACACAAGCTTTGGTTTTTGATCAAAAATGGCCAACCTCTCTCAAAGGGAGAGAAGGGGAGCTTATATAGGCACAAATCAAGGCTCAAGGCTTCTTCAAGAAGCTAACTAAAAGGGGCAAAGGGTGCAAAAGGGTCTTGGCTTCTTGGAGAAGCTAAGACAGCTGGCCAAGCTTCTCCAAGAAGCTTGGCCAAAGGTTCAAGCTTCTAGAAGCTTAAAGGGTGCAAAGGTGCAAAGTGGTCACACTTATGCACGGGGGAATGTGATGGTGCATTCCAGCTGGCACAGCTGGCATGCACCATGCCTCAGGGGTTCAAAGGGTGCACGCCGGCCATCAAAAGGGATCACCGGCACAATAAAGTGCCGGTCGGCTAAACATAGTGCCGACCGGCCATTGTTTTTAAGAAACCATGGCCGGTGGTACACCTATGCAGCCGGTGATGGTAGGGGAGGGCCGGTGAGGTGTGGGGATGGTTAATAAGCCATTCCCTGCCTTTCCAAGGCAAAACACAAGTGTTTGGTGCAAAACCAGACACAAGACGATCGAGTTCGGAAATCTTGAGGTAGGGCGCGTAGCCGAGACCTCCGGGAACTCCAAACGAACACAAACATGGATAATCACCGAGTGTTCAAACGGTGACGTCCAAGTCTTGAGGACGGTCAAAAATGGGGTGTCTACACCGGCCACCTTTGGGAACTGGCCGGCTAGCTTTTTGCATTTGAGGGGAAAGGGGTGGCCGGCCTGCCAGAAAAGGTGGCTGGCCGGCCACCTAGCTCAGCAACCACCAGTTTTTTGACACGTGTCCCCCCGAATGTCTTATCTCTTCTTAAAAGCTCTAGCCTCGTGGTTGATTCATTTCATCTTAGTTTTTGCACCAAAATGGAGGCGTTTCTCGTCGAAAATCTCACAGCTTGGATCGCTTCTTTAGATGGCTCGGAAAAGTTGAACTTCTGGGGTTTCGGCTTGATTGTAGTATTCACGCTGAGCCGCACTCCGCTGCACCTTCCCTTCCTTCATGCCGCAGCGAGGTTTTGGAACCCGGTAACGCATGTGTTTAGCTTCGGCGGGCAAGAGGTATGTCCAACTTTCGAAGATTTTCAAGTTTTGATGGAATCTGAACGCTATGAAGAAGTTTTGCCTCAGTTTCGCTTTGGCCATGCCCAAGCCTTAGGGCGGATGTATGGACTCACCATGCATGACGCTCGGTCTTTGATCTGTAATGGGGAACTGGACATCCTCGGCTTGATTCATCGCTTTTCTGAGGCCGGTGACCGCGGCAACCATCATTGGCAAGGTTTTCGACAACATGCCCTCTGCTTGTGTATGCTGTCTTACTTTCTGCTTGCCCCGGGCTTTAGTGGATCTAGCATTCGTTTGATTGAAGTTGCTCAAGGCTTGAAGGAAGGAAAGAGCTGCATCGCCATGACATTAGCCGAGACACTGATGGGCTTAGATGCTTTCTATCGCCAGGAGACGACCAGATTCGCGGGGAGTCCACTGCTACTGCAGGTAATGTTTCCCATCCAATCTCTCATATATATTGCTCACATCACTCGGCCCTCGGGCTCGTTTTTTTTTTCTCACAAAAAACCTTTTCTTACTTTTCTCTCATCGCACATCTCTCTATTCTTTATTCTCTCATTTTTCATCCCTCCCCAGGTATGGTTGATGGATAAATTGCAGGTTGTGGACTCTTGCCCCCCTATCAGCCCGCGGCTTCTTCTTTCGACAACGCTTAGTCGATGCCCTTGATGAGGGATTGTGGTTCGACTGGATGTGCAATTTGTCTGCAGATCGTATTGCTTGGCGCTGTCCTTGGCTCAATCTCTCGGCGATGAGCTATAGCATGTCCCGGCAGACCGGGATCCAGTCGATTGGTCTGACCCACTGTGTGTTCTAATTTCCATTCCGGTTCCAGCGTCAGTTTGGTCATGATCAGACTTGCCCGCCAGAGGGGATAGAGTATCCTGCCACATTCCCGGTTCGAGGTGCACAGCTTGCCCGATATGCAGCAGCATGGAGGACTAGAGAGCTCCTGGCTCCTGCTCCCACTTTCAGTTGCACTTTGTCTGACAAGTGCTTGGATTGGCTTAATGAAAGGCCACAGATTGGGCCCAGCTTGGCATCAGAGCGACCAGCTCTGGGAGGGGCGCAGGGACACCTGACTTGACTATGCCCCAGATTTATTGCTTTATAGTACTTTCAAGTTTTCTTTATGATTTAATAAAAAAGCAACTTCATTTGTATGCAAAGGCAGGAGAAACTCTGTATTGAAATCAATGAATTGAAGGTTGTGGGTACTGAAAATTTTCCCGCTTTGGTCCAAAAATGGTCTAAGTTGTAAAAGATTAATTTGAACAAAGTCACTTTCAATAAAACAGTTCAACCATTTTCGATATGGATCAGCACTGGACACGCCTAGATCTGTCACTGAGATGCACAACCCCGGATCCTAGCAACTGGAGTTGCCCCTAGTGGATAGTACCGCGCACTGCACAGCAACGGAAAGTTGCCCCTAGTCTGAATAGCACTGCACGGAGTTACGATGAATGCTGATAGACAAAAGATGAGATGATCAAATGGACAAAGTTGATCGGGAAAAAGTTTATGGCTAACTTCAGGATGACAGTTGCCTACGTATCCCAAAGATGGGAATCAAGCCTACGTAGTTCAGGCTTAGGTTTCACTCGAGTATTTTCACTCTCCTTTTACGCTCTAACTTTTTTGCCAAGCCGCCCTTTGCGGGTTTTCAACTTGCGAGCTCAGTTTTTATAATTTCGAATTTTTTTTGTGCTCTGAGTTTTGCCTAGGTCACCCTTCGGGTTTCGGTCTAGCGAGCCTCTCAAGGGTAATATTCTTAGACTTGTCCATATTGATCGGTTGTGAGAACTCCAAGCCATCTAGATCCATCAGAACCACAGCTCCACCTGACCAGATAGACTTAACGATGTAGGGACCAGTCCAATTGGGTCTGAACTTTGCCCCTTGGGTCGTGGATGGGAGCCGGTTGTCCTTTGAGTACCAATTCTCCTTCCTTTAAATCCTGGACTTCACTTTCTTGTTGAAAAGCCCGGGCAATTCTGCGCTGATTAACCTTGAAACATGGTACAGTGCTTTCTCAGTCTTCTCATCAAAAAAGAATGAGTTCCTCAAACTTGCTCTGCTGCCAATCCGCTTCGGCTATTGACACTCAGCCAATACTCGCAATGACAGACCTCAATCTCGATAGGTAGAACGGCCTCCATCCCATAAACTAACGAATACGGAGTCGCCCCAGTAGAAGTTCTGATTGAAGTCCGGTAGCCCCACAGAGCAAACGGCAGCTTATCTGGCCA